>CM071568.1:255998038-256598038 GCA_036426205.1 Ascaphus truei
TATGCATGTACAGAAATAATGTAAAAAAACTGTGAAAACACAACATTGAAAACGGGAAAAAATAAATAATACTGTAGGTAGGAGTTTGGATGACAATGGGGATAGCAAGAGAAAAAGCATGGAGGGGAAGGGGGAAAAAAAGGGGGGGGGGAGAGGGAAAGGAGGTAGCAAAGAGGTGGATGAATGCCCCCCCAAAGGATTGCCTTTGTGCACGTACGCTCTCCCAAGCTTGGCGCTTGGGGAGACAAACAAAATTGACTTTGATGTGCGCTCAGCAGCAGTCAATACACACACACAAACACACAGAGACACACACAGACACACACAGACACACACACAAATAGCCCCGATCCACGCTTGCAAAATTATGCAGGACACCCTGTGCTCATGCTTGGAGAGTTGGTGATGTCACTGCTCACAGCGGCAGCGTGGACGCAGCCTAATTTTGCAAGCGCGAGCTGTTGAAATATGTAAGTATTTAAACATATTTGGATTTATATTGTATACCGTTTAATAAAGGTTTTTTTTTTTTCATGTGATTTTGATTAAATCAGGCAGGGGGGGCCCGAGAAATTTTATGGATGAAAAGGGGGGCTCGGCATAAAAAGTTTGCTCACCCCTGCTTTAATATATAGTGATACAACCTTTTCTTTACTTGCTGCAAGACAGTGACCGGATTGTAGGACCTTCAGCACAGAATTAGTTAATATCAACTACAGCATGTGACCTTTCACATTTTTACAGTATTACTTTGTTTAATATTAACTGTACTCCAACATAAAGCAGCCATCATTTGGAACTGCTGTGCCCATTTTTGGTAAACAAGGAAGAGACCGCTGTGTGTAGAAGCTATTTCACCTCTGATAATCAACAAAAGGAAAAAACAAGAAAATTCAGTCAAAGGTGAGCTGGGAAAATACTTTAATTATTTCAAAGTACCTAATATTGTTAGTGCCCTTTCAATAAATTGCCTTTTATATTTTGACAAATTTTATTTTTCGATAGTAAGCTCATTGAAGGAGGGTTCTACTGGTTTATTATTTTGTTGATGATGATCTGTGTTATGTACTTTAGAATTGTACTTCCATTGTACTGCACCACCAAACACACTGATGCATTTTAAACTAACAGTAACAATAATAGTAACATGTACTACGTTCCAATAAGGTGTGCAATTCACAGAAACAATCTTATATATATATATTTTTTTTTAAAAATGATTGCCAGGTATTTGTAATATAAATCCTACAGATGCAACCACCAATATTAGAACGCTTACCTGGAGGATTCTGGGGCAGTCTCACAGTAAATGCCTCAACATTGCCTCAACATTTCTGTGGACTCTTAATGGCCATCGGATTAACACAGAGGGGGGGTCCCTATAGTCTCATTCAACTGAATGGGACTGCAGGACCTCCCGCTGTGTTAATCCGATGGGCCATTAACAGAAATGTTGAGGCAATGTTGAGACATTTACTTTGAGACTGCCCCGGAATTTAAAAGGCAAGAGTTCTAATACTCGTATATGTTATTTGTTTTCAAGACTTTTGCTGATGAGAAAGAATTATGTAAAAAACCGTACTCTTATTTGTGTATGCATATTATTATTATTAGTTTGAATAATTTATAGCAAAACAGATTGTTTTAAATGCACTAAGAAGAGAAATAATATTTGTGGTATCAAGTGGCAAATTTAGATTTTTGTTTCAGAAATTACTTTACTCACATCATGTTGTATTTTAAATTACATGAACATTACATGTAAAAGCGAGGTTATTTTGTCCGTAGTAGTGGAAGCACTTTCAAATCAGATCTTATCAATAATAAAAAGTATTGCTATAGCATTTTGTGCTAGAGGTACTGATGAAACACAGAAGATAATGCAGTGCAGGATGCCATGGAACTGAAGGGTTAAAATGCAAACAAAGAAAATGTTTTCAGGCAGGAACTGATTCTCAAATATCAGGTACAAACTAAAGTAATAAATGCACAAGCACACACATATAACCTTACACTAAGCCAGTGTGATTCAAATAGAACGTAAAAAAGAATATATATATATACAGTACAGTATATATTCGCTTGCAAAATGCAAGATATTTTTTTATTGTTTTCCTGAAATACATTCACTAATTAATTTTCAAAGACTGATGAGGCTTGAGAAAGACATAATATTTACCAAATTATAGCATTAGACCTGAAATTTAAACTGCACACATTTGATCAATAGATAACTTCTGCAGCATCTGCCTGTAATTCTATTGAGAAGAAGCTTACACATTAACCTCTTGCCCAGCTTGTGTCCTTGATGAAAGTCCATGCTATTAAGATAATGAATTAGCTTTTCTCAACTGTTTTGCAGTGTGGGCCCTTTGAAACAGGGCACTTCTATTTCAAAATTGTAGTCCATGTTTCTATTTTTAATAAACTAAGGATGTATCTATGTATTAACACAAAGACACGTATATTTTGGTGCAATAGTCCTTTTTGTTGTTGTTGGTTGTATTACATGTAAAAATGTAGTCAGTCGTGGACTATATCTGGCACAAATTGTTAGCCACTGAGGTTTATAGAGCCTCAAATTTGACACATTTTGGGCACAAGGGAAAGTAAACAGTGGTGTAACATTGAATCAGAACTTGTTGAATCCCACTATAATAAAGCTAATGGGTAACGTCACCTAGTACAGTATTGACACTCCTCAGATTGGAAACTTGTGTACACAGTGCAAAACTGGACCATAAGTATCTTGATACAGTGACGCAAAGGATTGCCATTGTACACGGAATGTCATTTTTGTTACATTAATAGGGTAATTATATATTATCCAATGCGAACGTTCGGACCATTTTCATCCGAAAACGGATCAAACAGCTGTCTCAGACAATTAGGAAAAGGCCATAAGAATTTAAGCTATTGCCCAAATGTTTCAAATATTCTGTAATTGGTACTTGTCAAAAACTATTTCCTAAAAGAATTTCCAGAATTGTATACATGCAATTGTGTGCTTCTGCTATAGATAACCAACACAAAGGGTGTTTTACTGAAATATAATAAAAGTTAGAAATACAAAAAAAGATACAAGTTAAAGGTATTAAAGGTATCAGTTTGCCATGTTTTTTTCTTCCAAAAAAAAAAAACCTTTCTTTTTGTCAGGCTAAAGGCAAAACAGGTGAACTTGCTCAATTGTTTCACTTAAATATCAGCAGTTAAATCAAGTATTTTTTTTTTTTTTTAAAAGTGGGCAACTTAAAGAAAATTTTAAAATAGACAGGCTTCTTTAATGAGTGTGTTACTAAATGACCTTCCACTTGTATTGCTTTACTTAATTCAAATGGAAAGAAGATATCTTATCAACAAAATCAATAATGCTTCATGAAAGACAAGGAAATAATAGAACATGATAGGACATTTCTAGGCAATTAACAACAAAGACTTGATTCTGTCCTCATCACACGTAGCACTGTGAGACTATACAGATAGATGAACTACTCTTCAACTTCTAGCTAGCATAAAGAAAGGGTGTTCTTCTGAATTTTAAAACATGTATTAGTGCATAAATGAATAGTACATGCAATCCTGAAATGCAATAATCAAAGTAGGATGGAAAGACAATGCTTTCCTAAGTCAAACATAAACAGGATGAGATGCAAAACAATCTCATATGCTGCAGATCTAGTAATGGGAGATACACAGGTAACCCCTGACCTCTGAGCTCATAACTTCATAAGATTGCTTAGCTCTAGACCTAAGCCATAGTAAATAGATTACAACGACTTGTTCTAGGAGAAGGCATAATAATAGATTCTAAGTGTAGCCGCACCCTTTATGATTACTATATCTCTTTATGGGTTAATTGTGTGGGCTCACTCAGGTTTCTTCCTTCCCCATCATGTAATGAAGAATGACTATGCAGAAGGGGATTGCCACTCCCTTGTATGTCTTGTGCCCAATGATGTCACTGTAAGGAAATAGAAGGGTATATATAGCTATACTCAATGTCCTAGAAAGGTTCTTCAGAGTTCAGACGAGGGCCTCGCTGTGAGTCCTGTAAATAGGTTTGTGCGTATAGCTATGCGTGTTAAGAAGTGTCATGTCACTATTTGTTGTCTTCAGTTAAGGAACGTGCCTTTTCATAAGCACCAGTAGTAATAGTCCAAGATTGTTCTCACTATTGAGAATGAGGAAGCATGCTTTTAGTAAGGAGTTCTCATGGTTAACAACTACAGAGTGTGTTTGCATTTGCCCAACTGAAAAGTTCCTAATGCAATACTGATATAAATAGGTATGGAGAAGCAAGTGGTACACAGTATAAGGGATCTGTTTGATACCTAAGATGGCTGCTGTCATGTAGTGACATTGTCCTCACAGAAGCAATCGTTACCATCTTGCTTCCTGGCAAATCCTGCCCTCAGTTCCCAACAGGAAGTGACTTCAATCCCACTGAAGCAAGCATGGTCATCTTCCTTTCTGGCAAATCCTGCCCTTACCCCCTGATAGGAAGTAAGCCTCTCTCTGGCTCATTACCAGCAGATGCCACTAGCCTTTAAATAAGTTGCAACTTGTCTTTGCTTGTGCAAAGTAGTCAAGTACTATATGCCTTGATCCTGTTTGTCTTGACCCCTGCCTGGACTGGATTACCCCCTGCATTGTTCCTGCTTTGTTCCAGTCCGGTTCCTTCTGCGTTGTTCCTGTTGTTCCAGTCCGGATCCTTTCATCCTTGTTTGTTCCTGAGTCTTCCCCTTGCCTGTGCCTGCACCTTCCCCGGAACTGGACCTGTCTTCCACTGCATCCTAGGCCTCAGATCCCAGGCCAAGGTTGGTGTACCTACTCCCTACCTCTGCCCTGCGGATCCGTATCCTGTTCTGCAGTCAACAGCGTTACACGTTGCATGAGCCATGCAATGGACCCGCAGAGGTAGAGAACATGAACATCTCCTCCCACCTTGGATAGTCTGGAAGTCTCTCCTGAAGGGAGCAGTGCTATGGGGCCATTGGCGTGGCCAGTGTCCACTTTCTAGTGCCTTGCACCCTGGGTGTTCCTTTTCTGGATCCCTGCCTTTCCCCTTTTCTCCTGGTTATTGTATGCTTTGTCCTGCCTGGAATTTCACATGGACCCCTGCTTGTCCTCTTCTTGCTACCCGGATATTGGGAAATTTCTCCCTCCATTAGGGAGTTATAGAAAACCGTTGCTGGTAGTGTAGGACCTGCTGACGAGGGTTCACTGTGATGTGGTAGCAGGCTTATAATCCTTTGGCCAAAGCATTTAACTGAAGAACCCTTACTTTGCATATAGTGCTGCTTGTCACTTCCATCCTCACTGAGGATTCGGCTGTCTTTGCGGTTACTGGCACTCTGCCTTTTAGGAGGCTGGACGTCCTCCGGATAGCACCAGACCATGGAGTTCTATTCCTATGAATTTCCAGGTTGTTGTGTTTGTAATGCCTGTTCATAGTTCCAGTTAATAGTTCCTGTTCCGCGTACCTTGCCTTGATCGCAGTCTGGACTCTCTTCTGACCTCTCCATGGAAATCTGGCTGGAACCCAGCCTTTTACACTGCCTAGGTAAGAACTCTCTCGTTGTTTCCCCCAAGCCTATAGTGGATTGTCCAGAGTTTGATCCTGAAGGGGGAGATACTATAAGGGATCTATTCGATACCTTAGATGGCTGCTGCCATGTAGTGCCATCGTCCTCACAGAAGCAATTGTTACCATCTTGCTTTCTAGCAAAGCCTGCCCTTGGTTGCCGACACTTGTGTGGCCATCACTTCCTGGCAAATCCTGCCCTTACCCTCGACAGGAAATAAGCCTCTCTGTGCCTCGTTGCCAGCAGCTGCCACTGGCCTTTAAATAGCAGGCAGTTATAGCAGTCTTGCGAGGGCTATGCCTAATTTTGAGAGGCAAACAAATATCTGACCTTGGCACCATATTGTGGACTATTCAGTATAATTTAATCCGCCAGATTTTACGTCACAAAGCTGTATTTGTTATTCTTATGATTCATATTTTATGTATGTATATCTTTATTTATATAGCAAAAAGGGGTTCTGTGTTGCACACCATTAATCAAAAAAAGGGAAGCAAAATACTAACGTTTTAATACCGGTGCACCATGGTTCAGGAAAACACCTGTCTGGCGAGATCCTATGCATAAGTATGAATGGAAAATCCAGGGCTCTGCTGATTTGGTATATGAATTTATTCTGTTAGTCACTTGATAAAGAACTCTGTGCAGTTCGAAACGTCGGGCCTTTGACAGAATAAATTCATATACCAAATCCGAAGTGCCCTGGATTTTCCATTCATCTTTATTTATATTGCGCCATTAATGTACATAGCGCTTCACAGTAGTAATACAGATGCAGACACCAGTATCCGATGACTTGCCTGGGAAAATATTGTGGCTATCTCACAGTAAATGCTGCAATATTTCTATGAGATTCTGCAGCCAGACTAATGGCCCATCGGATAAACTCAGCAGGGGTCTCTGCAGTCCTATTCAGTTTGAATAGAACCTTCAGGAACCCCCACTGTGTTAATCTGATAGGCCATTAGTCTGGCTGCAGAAATCTCACAGAAATGTTGCAGTTTACTGGGAGATTGCCCCAGATTTTCCAAGGCAAGTCATCGGATACTGGTGGATACATCTGTACACGTGACAAACATATAAATAACAAATAATACAAATAACAGATCATGGGAATAAGTGCTTCAGACTTAAAAATTAACATTTAGGAAGAGGAGTCCCTGCTCGGAAGAGCTTACAATCGAATTGGTAGCTAGTAAGGACGTACAGAGACAGTAGGAAGGCATTCTAGTAAGTGCATCTGCAAGGGGTCAAGCTTTATGTATCAGGTGTATTGTATTAGCTGCGGAGCTACTCATATTCTTCATTAAGCAGGTGTTTTAAGGTTGGTATAAAAGGTGGATAGAGAGGGTGCTAGTCTAGTGTTGAGGGGAAGGGCATTCCAGAGGTGTGGGGCAGTCAGTGAGAAAGGTTTAAGGTGGGATAGGGCCTTAGATACAACAGGGGTAGATATAAGGTATCCTTGAGCGGAACGAAAGAGTCGGGATGGTGCATAGCGAGAAATTAGGGCTGAGATGTAAGGAGGGGCAGAAGAGTGTAAGCTTTAAAAGTGAGGAGGAGAATTGAGTGCTAGATGCGGGATTTGATAGGAAGCCAGGAGAGTGATTTAGCAGGGGAGACGCTGAGACAGAGTTAGGAAAGATTAGAGGGATTCTGGTAACAGCATTTAGGATAGATTGTAGGGGAGACATGTGAGACTTAGGAAGGCTGGACAGCAGGAGGTTACAGTAATCAAGGTGGGAGAGAATCTCAGAGTTTTAGCAGTGGAGCAACAGAGGAAATGGTGTATCTTTGTAATATTGCAGAGGAAAAATCAACAGGTTTCAGATACGTTTTGAATGTAAGGAGAATGTGTGAGAGAGGAGTCGAATGTGACCCCTAGGCAGCAAGTTTGGCTACTGGATGAATTACAGAACTTCCAAGAGTTATGTGGAAGGAGGTAGTGGGGCCAGGTTTGGGATAAAATATGAGGAGCACTGTTTTTGACATGTTGAATTAAAGTCGATGGAGGGCCATCCAGGATGATATCGCAGAGAGGCATTCAGAAACTTTGGTCTTTACAGCAGGTGTAAAGTCAGGGGGTGAAAAGTAAATTTGTGTGTCATCAGCATAGAGGTGATATTTGAACCCGAGATGTGATTAGGTCACCTAGAAAGAGTGTGTACAGAGAAAAAGAAGTGGTCCGAGGACAGAGCCCTAGGCTACCCCCACAGAGAGATCGATAGAGGAGGAGGTGTTAGTAGAAGAAACACTGAAAGTGCAATGAGAGAGGTAAGAGGATATCCAGGATAGAGCTTTGTTATGAATTCCAAGAGTATGGAGAATGTGGAGGAGGAGAGGGCGGTCCACAGTATCAAATGCTGCAGAGAGATCGAGTAATATGAGCAGAGTGTAATGACCTCTGTTTTTGGCAGCAAGGAGGTCATTAGTTATTTTAGTGAGGGCTGTTTCCGTGGAGTGAGAAGTGCGGAAGCCAGATTGTAGAGAGTCCAGGAGAGAATAGGTGGTGAGAAAATGGAGCAGGCAAGAGAATACAAGGCATTCAAGGAGTTTACAGGGAAAAGGCAGGATGGAGACAGGTCAATAGTTAGAAATGCAGGCAGGGTCAAGCTTGCTGGTTTTGAGTAATTATATGACTGTTGCATGTTTGAAGGAGGAGGGAAAGGTACCAGATTAGAGGAAGGAGTTAAAAATCTGTGTGAGCGTAGGAGCAAGAGGTTTTAGGAGATGGGAGGGAATGGGGTCAAGAGGGCAAGTGGTAGAGGGCGAAGAGGAGATGAACAATGACACATCTTCCTCCTTGACCGCCAAAAAAAGAGTCAAGGAAGACAGGAGGAGAGTTAGAAAGAGGTGGAAGGTGGAAGGGGGACACAGAGGGGATGATGTGACGTATGGATTCTGCCTATTCCTTAAAATAGTCAGCAAAGTCCTGAGGTGAGATGGAGGAAGAAGAGGAGGCAGGTGAAGTTGGTCTGAATAGGGAGTCAAAGACAGAGAAGAGTCGGCGTGGTTTAGACTTATGCATGTTGATTAGTGAAGAAAAGTAGCTTTGTTTAGCCTGAGAGAGGGTAGAATTTAAACAGGATAGCATACATATGTAGTGAAGGAAGTCTGAGAGTGTGTGAGATTTCTTCCAGGGGCGTTCAGAGGAACAAGTGCAGGAACGCAGAATGTGCATGTGGGAATTTAGCCAGGGTCTAGAGTTAGAAGTGACAAAAAAGTTTGACAGTTCACAGTCAAAATGAAACTCCAAGGACTGATAGATAAGTTTTAACAAAAAAATATTGGTACATGTTGCACAAGAATAAAAAAACACTCTAACGCGTTTCACACTGTAGGCGCTTTATCAAAAATAATATAATAATATAATAATACATGATAAAGCGCTCACGGGTGTGAAACACGTAAGTGTTTTTGAAGTGAAACTTCTTTCGTGGCACCTGATGGGACAAAACTGAATAGATGAGGGGCGAAATGTGAAACGGAAGTGACGTCACGTAATGGACGCCGCTCCACTCACACGTCCCCTGTCACATGCGGCGGCGATAGCTGCCGGCACCGCTCCTAATCGCCGCCGCACCCCCCACACACACACACCCACTCCCCCCCCACACACCCCCACACACCCGACTGCTGACCCGACGCTCCTAACGATCCCACGGCCGCTGTAACGCTGTTCCCCGCCCGCTGCCATGCCGCGCATGCGCAGTTGTGATGGCGCCGCTGACGGATGCCACACATGCGCAGAAGCGGCTGGCAGCGGAGTCGTTCCCCCCACATGCTCCTAGTCCTTCAGCCCTCCACTGGCACACGGCACAAACCCGGGCGCAACCCGTGCGGCACAGGGGCTCAGTCACTCATGCCCATGCCGGGCGCATGTACCCCGCGGTGGGGGGGTGCAGAATTTGCGTGTGAGGTGAGGGGGGGGGAGGTCAGAATTTGCGTGCGAGGGGTCGGAGGGGGGGCAGAATTTGCGGTGCGAGGGGGGCGCAAGAATTTGCGTGGAGGGGGAGGGGTGCAGAATTTGATGCGAGGGGGGAGGGGGGGGAGCACAACAACACAACATAGAACCTCAACAACACAGAGAGAGACATAATGACGACACACACACTGACTGACTCACACTCACACACTGACTGACTCACACTCTCACACTGACTGACTCACACTCTCACACTGACTGACTCACACTCTCACACTGACTGGCTCATACTCACACACTGACGGACACACACACGCACACACACTGACTGACACACACACGCACACACACTGACTGACACACACATGCACACATATGCACACACACTGACTGACACACACACACGCACACACACTGACTGACACACACGCACGCACACACACTGACTGACTGACACACACGCACACACACTGACTGACACACACGCACACACTGACTGACACACACGCGCACACACTGACTGACACACACGCACACACACTGACTGACACACATACACACACTGACCGACACAGAGACATTCACACAACACAGAGAGAGTGCGATACACACACTGGCTGACACACATACACACACTGACCGACACAGAGACATTCACACAACACAGAGAGAGAGAGACATACACTGACTGACACACACACACACCCACTGACACACACACACACACACACACACTGACACACACACACACATACACACACTGACTGACACACATGCACACACTGACTGACACACATGCACACACTGACTGTCACACATGCACACACTCACAAACAAACACACATACATACTCACTCACTGACACATACAATGACTGACACATATGTGCCGAGCACGCGCGTTACAAGTCAATTTCTGTGACAAAAGTCAAAGAAGTTTCACTTACTATGCGCGTGCACAGCACACACAGCTTTTTTTTTTTTATTCTTGTGCAATATGTGCCAATACATTTTTGTTAGAACTTACCAAGCAGACCTCGGAGTTTCATTTTGACTATGAACCGCCAAACATTTTCTTAAATTCTGTCTTGGATATCTACAGGAGCACATTGAATGCTTCACTACTGAAGCAGATTCCTGTGAGTACTTTAATTCTCATTCATCATATGTATTCAAGTGGAGACAATGCCATTCTGTGTTATGTGACTAGGGTGCTTTCTATGCATTTCGCTAGTCACTCACAGATTACCATCATGTATATTATATGATTACCAACATATGGACTGTCAGGCTTGTCTGAACACAGAGACTCACCTATGTAGGATTGATATACTTCTTCTACGTCATCATTGTGCAACAAAATTTATTATTACTGCAACACAGTTTCATTATGCTCTAAAAAGATACAATACAGTTTTTTTGGAAGCACTGTCCTGTTTGTATTTACAAACTACTTTTTGTTTCTGGGGGTTAAAGGGCGAGAATGGCAGAGAAAAAGCGGGGCATTTAGATAAAGAGAAGAGGACAGGGGAGAGTTGTATTTCCTGACCAGGTTGTCAGGGTCTGGAGCTGGGCTGAGAGAGGAGAGGAAGGTGCGTAAAGTATCCAAAATATCTTTATTTTCAGTAATTCTGTAAAGACATGGGAATGCCCACCTGGCCACGCCCTCTTAATCTGTCCAAAGCCCTTTGAAATCCCTTTGACGTTACATGAACATGTCTTGGTCATTTCGTGATACATCTGGCTGTCAGATTCACTGTAAACATTGTTAATTTATTGATCAATAAAGTTGTCCCATAAATATTGGCAAGATTCGATCCTGACAGCCTCTATGAGACAGCAGAAAATGGGCATTTTAAAAAATATCATTTATTCCAGATGAAGTTAACACTTTGTGTGCTGCATTTGTACAGTAGCTTAATTACACAGAAAAAGGGCATTATCGTTACTCTGACATTTCATTAAGAATCAAAAGGGTTTGCATTATAAAATATCTGGACACTCTGTGCAACATAATCCTGGATTTAGAGAATACGTTTAATTACATTTTTACGCAAACTCATTTACAGAGTACAAAAAGGCATCCCAAAAGGTAAGCATTAGTATGCTTGGCAATGTAGTATAGAAATAGAATTTAAGTGGTGAAGATTGGAATTCCCATTGATCATCTTGCCACAGATCAACATCATAACAATGAAAAAGGTAGCTTTATCTAGTGTAATACCCCTCAGTATACATTTAAGATGAAGATATTGCAGACAAAGAAAAAATGTGGTTACTCATAATCATTCTGATTGCCATCTTCCTTTTAGCATCTGACAAAATAAATGAAACTAATAACACCTTTGTGTTTTAGCACATTTCAAATACATGCCATAAAACTTCCTTTGCAGCCTGCGTGCACTTTCCAGAAGTTTATTGCCTTCTCACCTTGAGAGAAATGGCTATCATCTCTCTCAAGGTAAAAACCTCCTGATGTCTAAGGGAGCCGTATTGAAATCACAGCAACATTAAAAAAACGAGATAGTTCATATGACTGACTCTTGATTTGTATATCTGGCAACTCTTGTTCACAAAGTTTCATAAGACTAAACCACTAATTTTCCAAATATGCATGTACAAAAACTCTGGGGAGGATAAATGTATAGCAGTACAAGATCATACTAAACTATCATCTGCCAGAATCTCTGCTTGATTCAAGAAGTGGAATGACTACAATAAGGAGGAATGTAATCTAGCATATTGCAATATTACCTCTGGCTTTATTTTAAAAAAAATTGGGAAGGAAGGTAGAGCGGTACATAATAAAGGGGAGGAAACTGAGTTACTTATTATACATTTCCACAGCCAGAGTTTATTTATTTTGTTTCCAGAATCATGATTCATAAGGCATTTTAGAACTCATTCCCTCTGTAATAAAGAAATATTGAAACAATAAAGTTTTCTGTAAAATCACTTTCTGCTTTACACAATCTATTCTGATTCTGGTCTTTGAATCCTTCTGTTCTCATCCTGTGAATAAAATCTCATCCCTACTTGTGTCACTGTATTGTTTTTACTCTCAGCATGCACTCTGCATAAAGTCGCAGATATGCTTTAATACATTTCATTTACTAAATTACTTTTTATTGGGAGTACTAATGAGTACTAATCAGGTACAACTTAGGCAGCAGTTAGCAATATTTTTAGAAATGCAAATGAAGGTTACTCGGGAATTACTAGGTCAGCAGATTCATTCTCTCAAATTGGTAAGTATAAATTGTCAATGAGTTTTGTAGATATTTGTTCATGGTCTTGTAAGAAAAAAAATCAGTTTAAATATACTACCAAAGAGCTCTTCTCAAAGAGAGAGAAAAAGCATCTTGTGTTTGATAGCTTCTAGATGAAGAACCCCTCCCCCAGTGGGTTGTGGTGTAGTCCTGGCAGCAAGGGGTTTATTTAGACAAGGTGCAGGGAGTAGGAGGGTTTGAGCATGGGGCAGCCCCTACGGAGCCCTTTAAAAGATGGGCTATGTTTGGGGCCTCCTTCTTTCACACTATCAAGCAATAGCAGCAGCCCGATCCATTGATGGGAGCCTACCTGATGCATTTTGGGCAGAGGTGCAGCAAGATGGGCCTTGCGTGGCAACTGCAGGCTTTATCTGAGGTAGCCGATGCAGCTGAATGAGATTAGGAGCCCCACCCACATGGTACAGTTGCCGCAATCCTCACAAAGGAGACCTCAAGATAAGTTGATGCCAGGTAGGTGAGCACCCTGATGCCTGAGGGCATACCTGCGTTTGTACCAAGAGATGAGAAGAAACCCAAGGCTGAATGGATATAGCACTCTGGTAAAAAGAAGAAGAAGAATGTAAAACAAACTACAACAAATGTTAACAGGTTAATACTTGAGGAAATATTGTAACAATGCTCATCTCTAAACAGGAAGTGATCCGCAAGGCCAAGGAAGGATATAAATCACCGACCTGAACCAAGAGATAGTCCTGAATTGAGAATGGAATACTCAGGGTCATAGGCTGGGGTCGAGGCAGGTAGCAGAAGTGTAAGGTTGGGGTCACAAGCTGGAAACAAGGAAGGATGAAGATCAATAGGAACACAGGAGACAGACAGGAACCAACAGAAACTATGCTCTGGCAACATCCTGGAGGAAGTCCTGCCTATTTATAGGCATGATACCAGTAACCAAGATAGCCCATACAGCCTCAGTGTGGGTGGAAATGAGTAACGGACTTCCAGGGAACAAGATAAACTTAGTAGCTTCAGTGTAGGCGCTGACGGTGCCAAAGTCTCAGAAATATTCCCTTAGGACCCCCTTTTTTATCACAATTTTTTTATTGAGCTTTTCTCATTTGGAGTACAGAATAAAAAGAGAGGGGAGAATCAAATTACCGTAACATAATAAACTTTAATAATACAACAAACAAAAATATACAAATATTGGGAGGGGATTAGATATACATTCCCCTTTGCGGCCGGGGTAGCCCATCATGGGGGAAGAGGGATGAGGCGCAACAACTCTGCAAAAAAACACATTTTGATATATCAGGTGGGGAGGGTGAGGGAAGGCCATCTCGCCATCATCTTTCGACACAGTCAGGGACAAAAGAAATTGTGACTAAAGCGCTAAAGTGTAGAAAAAACAAGTTATAAACAATATCCTTTAAATAAAGGTAGGCTGCCTAGTACCTACTGTCTAGTACAAACAGAAACCACATAAAAATAAAGAAAACCTGGCGAGAAATGTTCGTATGGAAAGTCCTGTGATCTTCAAAGAATCTGCATATTCTAATGGCATTAGTCACCCTAAGGACCGCATTGATCACTGTGTGTGCAGCCTGTCCAGGACTTTCAGTGTTTCACTGCGAGTTACCGGTGTTTGGTAACCAGCCACTGTCCCTTTAACTGCACGTGCACACTCGCGCGCGGGCGCGCGTCCAGTGCCGGGAGGAAGGAGGAGGAAGGAAGGGGATCCCGCAGTGCCTATGCAGGTCTGTCAACCCCTGAGAGACCATCTCCATTGCCCGGCTAGTGTTTGGTGCATACCGGAAGGGACTTTGGGCGTGGATACCGGCGGCAGATCTTGTGTCTTGCCAGGAATTCTCCTGTGCTGTGAGGACTCTGCTTGTTCATTGCTTGCCATAACCTTGCTTTTTGTAAGTAGGGTTTTGATTTTTCCCATCTCCGGATGACGAGCTGCCCTCCATTGTATCAGTGTTGTCTATTATGACATAGTTCACAATTTTATTAAATATATGTTTTTTAGTTTGTTCAATAGGAGTTTTTTATTTATATATGGTACATAGTGTATACTGATTTACCCAACAGTTGTGCGCTATGATGTGTGTTTGTTTTTTCTCTTTTCGTTTCATGGCCTGTCAAGCATATATGCAGATTCTTTGAAGATCATAGGACTTTCCATACGAACATTTGGCGCCAGGTTTTCTTTATTTTTTCGACACAGTCAACTATATAAAGAGTCAGGAATCCGCTCTTTGATATGTAGGGTCAGGAAGTTGCCCTGCTCTAGACCCATACAGCTCCTCCCTTCTCCTTATGTCCTATCCTCAATAACTTGGGATAGAATCTATTCTATCTATATGTAGTCCATGGGTCCCATATCTTGTTATGTATCTAGGTTGTATGTCTTAAGCATGCTGTAAGTTTATCCATTGTCATAACCTCCTTTATCCTTGTTTTTATCGCTTTCGTGGAAGGAGTTTCTGTATTTTTCCAGGACAGAGCTATTGCGCAGCTAAATGTGAGAATGTGGGAGCTAAGCTTGCGTTGAGGACCCTCTTAACAACTGGTAGACACCTCTGTGAATACCAATATTACAACTTAGAAAACTTTAAATACATTTTTTGAGAAGACTGAATGGCTGGTTTTCTAATAACCAAACAATTGTAATATTTTTTATGGACAAGGGCAACACCATTGTTCTTCTTGATTATAGAAACAATCCCCTCACCAACAGAAACATTTATTTTGATCCTAATTAATCTTTAATAAAAAAAATCATGATCTAATTTGTGGATTTCTTCATCCACACATTAGTTTTTAAAAACAGAACTACCTCAAAAGCTCAAAAATCTACTCTCCAAAATATCCACAAATCAACCTAAAATTTCTGCAAGAAGTTCATTGCTATAAACCATATCCCAATACAGTTGGGCAACTACCACCCAGAATCCCTGGGCACATCCTGGGGGACTCAGCCCAGGGAGGGTGGCCAGAAGAGAGTTGGGACCCTCCCTCCGTACTCGAGATGAATACTCCAAGCGGTTACAGAGGCCCCGCACTCTTCCCCACAGCAATGAAACTGATTGCCAAGGATGAGAGCGGGGCCTCTGTAAGGCAGTAGCCCTGCTCAATCGATATCGTCATGGCGACACAACGTCACATGGGGATGCGTTGCTATGACAATACATCGTCACATGATGCAGCAACGTAATGATGAGGGTTGGCAGGTAAGTGAATTGCCCAGGTGGCCCCTTACATATCTGAAAATTTCCACAACCTTTCTTTCTAAAAGAAAGTAGCCAACTATCCCTAAGCTTGTCAGTTTTGGCATCTATAGCTGTACCAGTAACTGAGGCGATCAAAATGCATTTGTTCAGAATTGATTTATATATCGGCCCCCCTCCTTGCTTTTTTTCCTACAACTAATTGAACGTATTACTTATTTTAATAAGAAGTCATTTAAGATTTTAAAGAGCTTTAGGGTTCCTTAAAGGAGAAATTCAGAGAAAATAAATAACTACACCGTCACATTAATTGAGGACGCTTGTGATAAATCGAGAAAACAAATAAGGAAACTAATAAGGAAGGATCTGATAAAGTATAAAGATCTTGAGAAGAAATTTGATGAAAAATCAATACCTCTAATCACTTAATACAGTAGCCAGGCAACTGCAGTGAAAAATATATTTTCTAAACATTGGGAGATCTTGTGTAAAGATTCAAATTCTTAAATCCATTCTGCCCACTAAACCCAACATTATTTACCCAAAAAATCAGATCGCCACCAGTCAAATTCCCTGCAAATGTTAGCGATAAGGGATGGCTAGGGAATATATCCAAAGGATTTTTCAAATGCTTTGGCTGTAGAGGCTGTACTTTCAATACCACAACATCTAAATACACTACGAATTTTGCATCGAACATCAGTGGGAAAAATATGAAATGAAGGTTCATATCATGTGTAACACAGAGCAAGTAGTATATCCTCTAATTTGCCCCTGCAATAAATATTATGTGGATCGAACAATGTGCAAGTTGAAAACTAGAATGGTTGAGCATATTCTAAATATATCCAATGGTCTGAGACACATAGGGGCCTATTTTAGTACAGTAGCTTCGATAACTTTGCTGCCATCTTGAATGGTTTAGCATGTGCCCACCAAATGGTTTGTCATTTGTGTTATCACGGTATTCGAAAGAATCTGAAACCATTTCCACAAGTCTAAAACCATAAGGTAGGAAAATGCCAATAACGTATGGGACAGCAGCGATTGTATCTTAACCTCCCCCAAAATTCTCCCCTGTGCGATCTGGCCGTAGTCTGTAAGAGAGAGCCACATCTCCCTGCACAGCTCTCAAAGGCGATTGCACTGCTTTTATTTACATTTTAATAACAGTGTACTGTATCAAGGGGTCTCCGGAGCTGTACCGCATTGATTTCAGTCTCGGGGATCCCCTGCTTCCTGAGTAACAGGGGTGCCTGTATCTCCTGTGCATTTAAATCTCCCGGTCGTGACACGGGAGTTTTAAACATTGCAGGGGGATACCGGCACCCCATACCGGGGCCTGTAACTTGGGAAGCAGGGGGTCCCCGGGGCTGAAATGAATGCGGTACAGCTCCGGAGACCCCCAGCTCCCATACACTAGCATTAAAATGTAAATAAAAACAGCTATAATACCTTAGTGGCTAGCTGCTAAGGCAATG
This sequence comes from Ascaphus truei, assembly GCA_036426205.1. Lineage (NCBI taxonomy): Eukaryota > Metazoa > Chordata > Amphibia > Anura > Ascaphidae > Ascaphus > Ascaphus truei. Next base: position 256,015,489 of record CM071568.1, read on the forward strand.
AAGGGGTTTAACCTGAGTACCCGGTTTGTTGAGGGGTACTTGAAGGGGGTAGTTGCCCCAGGGTGGGTGGTTAGACCTTCCGGGAAGGTCACGGGAGGAGTTAACCCCTTCACTACCATAGCGGTGGTAACCTCTATGTAATGAAGGGGTTAACCACCCCCGCTACCCACCTGAGAGGCCTAACCACCCACCTTGGGGCAACTACCCCCTTCACCCAATCCCTCTGCCGCCAAGAAACATCAAAATACAACAACATTACTACTCACCTCCTCTACCCCCAACAACCCCCCCCCCAACACATACTGTACAATAATGGGCAAAATTACTATTACCCAGATCTGGATAATAGCTCATTTGCCCATTAAAAATAAAATATTATCTTGCAGCATAAAGTAAATAACATTTCTACTTACCCCTGCCAGGATCAAGGCCATCCTCATCACTGTCCTCCGCTTCTATGACCCCTGTGGGCAGCAATTATACAATTAAAAAAACAAACTAATGGCAACTAACCCCTAAGTAACCGCTATAGTAATTAAGGTTAACCTCCCTCCCCTGTTACCCACCCGGGACGCCTAACCACCCTCCTCGGGGCAACTACCCCCACCCTCTACCCATTGATTTGCACAGTGGTATACCATGCACATTTAATATGGGCTTGATTTGCCACTATGGCAGTCAATGGGCAAAAAAACAGCACCAAAAATACACAACAATTAAAAAAAAAACAAGCACCAAAAATACATAACAATTAGATAAAAACAAGGATTTGCCAAAAAATGCATTTCCTGTCAATGTGTTTATCTATAGCCCGAAAGGGACATAGATTAACACATTGGTAGTCAATGGGCAACCTAAAAAATTAAATACACAATTAAATAAAATACAATCAATGTTTTTCTTTTCATTGATGTCTTCACCCCCGTCCTATGCAAGCACCAACTCGACCCTCGACACAATGATCCTCACCAGCCGATGTGTTCAAATCTTGATTGAAGAGACGTCTCCTTGGTGAGTTCTTCATTCTTCTTCTTTCTTTTCTTCTGTCTTCTGTACTTGTAATCTAATGTGGTGGATGTTGTCCTGTCAGGTTCTTAAGCTCAAATGAGACAGGATAGGCCTTATATAATGCCCATGACATCACATTTGAGTGTCAAATGTTACACCCCCAATCCGATTGGCTGGTAATGTGACAGGGTTTTTTTTTTTTAAGGATGTGATGTTATCTTAAAGGGAGGTACGTCACATCCATTCAAAAAATGGCTGCCATCACATGGTACACCTCCAATCCGATTGGTTGAAGTACCATGTGACTGCTTCCAGTTTTTTAAAAAGGATGTGACATCAGCATAAAGGGATAACTTGGAAAATTAACAAATGTGACAAATTGTGCGAGTTCTCTCTCCTCTTAATGCGCTGACGTCACCACTCCACGCCGCGCATGACGAGTCACTTGTGACGTGCTCTGGCGACGGATGGAGGGCGACAGATGGCGGGAAACGGAAAGTATATCAGGTACTTGGTTAGTAGGGATCAATATGCACCTTGATAAAGAGCGTGTAGCTCGAAACGCATTGGTGGGGGCCTTTGGGCTTGTTTTTGTAGCTTATGCACTGATCCATTAAATGGTTTTATTCATGGGACCCACTCTCCTTCAGTTTTTCTCCTGTTTCTACTGTCTTAAGTAGTGCTCCAATTCTCCTTTACCTGCTCGTTTGGATCCAGCGGAGTGCCGGGAGCACACGCCTGTGGAGGTACATCTTCACAAAGACCCAACCTATGTGAGTTATTCTACTCTTTTACACCCATTTATCCACATCGATGCTTTTATGCCTGGACACTAGCAAGTGAGTGTTCTCACTATTCAAGAAGTGGAACTCTATCCAGCTATTCGAAATATAGTGGATGTTGGTGTAGTCATCATTTTGACATTCGGTCTGATTATTCATGTGGGATACTTCAAGGATATTATGCACAGTATGTATTTTATCACGTTAGGCTTACATAGCCATTGATCTTTGTTGTAGCACCATACAGCTTTTGTTTCTTTCCTGTTAAGCCATGCAGGTCAGCCTTTCCTAATAACTTTTCATGCAATAAGTTCTGCCCAAGCTGTTTAGACAAATGCTTCCTTCTTGTGCTTTTTGCAGCACCTGCATTTAAACATGAACTGTTAGCCTAGTTCTTGGTCTTTATTATCAACACAGCGTTGTTATTCCAACTCAAAGTCCTGATTGCAAACAAGATAGAACCCCATAACACATGATTAAAGAAATGTGTGGTATAGAAATAATGTTGAAATGATTCTAAAGAATAAGCATAAATATATAATAATGTTACATTTATTTCACATAGCGCTTTTCTCCTAATGGCACTCAAATCACTTCACAAGTACATTATAGTGCACAATACACAGCACTATACATAGAATTTTACAGGCTCACTTATAATTGCTACATTGAATTGATACAGTTACTGTAATTCTTTACCTTTCTATAGCTGTTCCATGGGCAGGCCGCTTTTAAAACGTTTCTTTTAAAATGAACAATATGTTACTTCTCTTAGTACAACCATCTACTCACTCTTGAGGGTATTAATATCTGTGATTTGGATATGAGCAAAGTTATCTTACTGTATAATGTGTGATAAGTGTAGCGCAGCTTCCCCCACCCTATAGGAGATATGGCGGCTACTATGTGTGTGGTGCGTTACCTGAGGCTAACAGGAGGCCTGAACCTTCGGGGCTGGCCTCCACCTGGGCGGGATTCTAACTGTGTGGGGAAACCCAGTCACAGGATAATATAAGAAATACACACTTGTATAAGATAACAGTTTTACTGAACAGGCAATAACAGTACCACACTACTTATACATAGCAAAGCCAAGGCTTTGCCCAGTCGATCCAGCTATTTTAGCAGAAGTGCCTCATGCTCCTCCAGAGTCTTCCCGAAGATGATGATATCGTCCAGATAGATAAGCATTCCCGTGGGTTCATATCGCCAATGGTATTCTCCATCAAGCGCTGGAATGTTGCTGGGGCACCACAAATGCCTTGGGGCATGCGGGTGAATTGGTAGAAGCCAAGAGGACATACAAATGCCATCTTCTCTTGGTCTTCCACACTCATTGGTACCTGGTAGTACCCACATCTCAGGTCCAGTACACTGAACCACTGGCTTCCCGACAGCGTGTTGAGAATCTCTTCAATCCACAGAAGAGTATACTGATCAGGAAAAGTGCGGTTGTTCAGGGTCCGATAGTCTACACATAAGCAGTCTGACCCATTCTTCTTCCTCACCACCACGATCGGTAATGCATAGGGGCTGCTGGCTTCCGTTACTATACCCGCCGTCTCCGTCTCTTGCAGGACGTCCCTCACGTCTTCCACATCTCGGGGAGCAATACGTCTGGAATGCTCCCAGAATGGTGTGGTGTCGTTCAGCCGAACCGTGTGATGGGTGCTTCGGCTACAGCCCACATCCATCTCGCTAGTGGAGAATACTTCCCGACTTTCCTCTAGCTTAGCGCTTAAGCGTTCCTTCCATTCGGCCGACAGGGTCGAGTCCCGAAGTCAAACGGCAGTCCGACCGGCTGGTCTGGCATGGTGGTAGCATGTTCTTGAGCTGTCGTCTCGACAGGGGTAACTGGGTATATCCTACCCAACCATTGACATTGGTCGGGGGGCATGGGGTAAGGAGAGATGTTTTGGACAAATACCTTTATCTTCCCAGGCAGTGAGGACTTCCATTCTCGTAACTCTGGCACAAGCTTGAAACCTTGGTAGGCGTCATCCTCCGGCGTACTCTCTAGAGAGAAGAGATGATTGGCCTCATCTTGGCCCAGATAGCCACACACCGCGTGCATGATCTTCACTCCTATGGTGGAATCTCAGTCAACTCCTTGGTGTGGTTGAATTGGTCCCAATATCATTCCTGGGTAGAGATCTTGCAGCACTCTTCCTTCAGGATCGTATGGATCCGTATAGATGACAGAGGTTGTTCGCCGGTCTCCTGTAGGTAGGCTCTTATCACCGCTCGCACCACAACGGTGTTGGTACCAAGATGATGGGAGAACTTGAGTATTCGCGGGGCTCGGGGCATATCAAATCCTCTACATCCAGGATGCGAGACTTGCCGGTGTTCAGCTGGGTATCTCTATTTGTGCCTTTATCAAGCCATAAATGGGCTAATCCTCATTGCTCAGTCCCCACAACTTCATCTTGACCGTCGACTGTGAGGGCAGGTGTTTAAGATGAAGGTTGTAGAAGGGACGATATATAATGGTCACTTGGGAACCGTTGTCCAGCAAAGCCGATGCATAGATGCCTTCTACCAGAATCCATATGATCGTGGACATTCCCAATCGAACGCAGGCTTCCGGTTGGAGTGCTTCATCGGTGGTAAGCGTTAGGGCACCCTCCGAGGTCGTGAGATTTGGAGTGTCTTTAGGGGGCCCGTGAGGGTAATGACCCTAGAGATGTGCTACTTGGGCTTCAGACAGCCCTTCACAAAGTGTCCGCCCTGTTCACAGTTGTAGCAGCGGTTGGAGCGACCTTCGCCAGCTGTGGAGGGGAGAGCTAATCTCCTAGGTGGTGGGGTTATTGGCTGGTGCTGCCTCCGTGGAGTAGGATCCTCAGATTTCTCTTTGGCACTGGTCTGCTCTCCTAGAGGCATCTTGGGAGCGTGTAGTCAGGCGTGCACCTCATGTACTTTCACCTGATTCAAGAGTCCCAAGAACGTAGGTGGACTCCCTTGTATGAGGCCACACGAAGCATGTTGGTGATAGGATGGGTTGGGCTTGACCCTCACAGAAATTGCTGCAACGGAATTCATCCGCACCGGAAGCGGGATGAGTTTGCGGGTGGGTAGCGGTCTCAACACCAATTGTATATGGTGGATGAACGCTGACAGCTCCTCGCCTTCTTTCTGGTGGAAGGAATAGTACTGGGCCCAGAGATTACTCTCCTCTAGACTGTAGGCCTCCGTTATGAAATCCACTAGCTTCCTGGCCGTTTCGTTTCCATTCTGCTCCCTATGCATACTCATCATCGTAGATGCTTCGGTGCACGTCCATTCCTCCACTACTGCTGCGGCCAAGTTTATTCGAGCATTTGCCCGTTCTTGGCCGCAGCAGTATCCTGGCGCGTGCCGGAGGGTGACGGGCGCGCGCCGAAGCAGCGGAAGAGCGCCCTCTGATCGGGGCGCTCTCCCTACCGCTGCCGGGTCCGCCGGGTCCCCCGGAACCCCCTGCCGCCGTCCCGCGATCGCGGGACACCAGGGCTCCCTCGGGGAGCCCTGGACGCGCGTGCAGGGGGCGCAGGCTCCCGATGACGCGTGACCACGCATCGGAGATGCGCGGCACGCCGAGGGGCTGCCACTTGCAAGCCGGGAAATCTCCCGGCTTGCGGTACTGGCCACACTGCAATAAAGTGTGTCGCCAGTGTACCTTGAGGGCATGTTTCTTCCATACAGGCATACCCCGCATTAACTTACACAATGGGACCGGAGCATGTATGTAAAGCGAAAACATACTTAAAGTGAAGCACTACCTTTTCCCACTTATCGATGCATGTACTGTACAGCAATCGTCATGTACGTGCAGAACTGATGTAAATAACGCATTTGTAACGGGCTCTATAGTCTCCCCGCTTGCGCACAGCTTCGGTACAGGTAGGGGGCCGGTATTGCTGTTCAGGATGTGCCGACAGGCGCATAAGTGAGCTGCCGTTTGCCTATTGGGCGATATGTCCTTACTCGCGAGTGTACTTAAAGTGAGTGTCCTTAAACCGGGGCATGCCTGTACTATGGTTCCCTCTTCTACGACAGGAGTGGGTGGTAGGGTTGCGCCGGGGCCAACTGACCTATTTTCTCTGTCAGTTGTTCCAGAGCTTCCATGAATAGCCGAGCGTCCCTTGAACTGTGGGTGTGTCCGGATCATCGGCAGCAAGCGTCGCTCTATGCTTGGAGCAGCTCTAGCGGCCTCTGTTCTGGTACTCTGTATAGGGTAGATAAGTGGGCTTCCACTGGGTGGGGCTTCAGGAAGTTGCAGGAATTGGGGTGCTTTGTCCACTGGAATATTACAACGACAATCAATCAAGAGCGTACTCAACTGGACATCTGTGTCCCATTTAGCATCCACAATACGTGCTTTGGTGAACCCTGGTATCTGTCTCAGTGCGGGTTGCAAGCTGGGCAAGGGCAGGGATACTGGGACCTGATGAATGGCGAAAAAGTGGCGAGGAGATGCATGGCGCCGCAGGGCCCACTCATGGATGCTCTGGCAGGACGGTAGAGACATGGTGTAACAGGGGACTTATCCCTGTTCACAAAGATGCCACTAATCCAGCAGTGTGGTGGTTAACTGCTGGTAGCAAATTAACTAGCACCACCTGCCTGATTACAGGTAGTAGAAAAAGCCTGCCTTTGAGACAGGAAGTAACTCCTCCCTAGCTCTGACTGAGAGCTGACCTTTGGAGAGACAGAGCAGAGGATCTTGAGTCCCAGGAGAGACTGACCAAAAGAGACCCAGATCTCTGGAGCTGAGCGGTCTTGAGCTCTGCACAGCAGAGCTGAATTCAAGACACAGGGAAAACTACTGCACCTGAAACTGAACCAGGAAGTGAGATTTTCCCTCCAAGAAACAGATACGACTTTTATTCTTAAGAGACTGCTTATATCTGCTTATTTTCATGCTATATGTTTTGAGGCTGCGAGAACTGCTTGACTAAGGGAGATGTGAACTAATTGCATAGGATTTCACTAGAAATACTCCCAAGTGAATGGAAGCTTTGTTCCCCCCCCTGTGTTTGGATAATTTCCTGATGAAAAGGAACAGGCACAATAAAGCCTATTATAATTTCACATTATAAAGCCTCCTAATTGTGTACCTCTGTGAACGTCCGTCCACACATGGTCTCTAATTTGGTCTGACTGTTTTTGAACTATTATGTTGGACACCCCAGGTCTGAGTTCTCAGCAGTGCCTCCAAATGTAGCGCAGTTTCTCCCACCCTATTGGAGATATGGCGGCTACTTTGTGTGTGGTGCATTACCTGAGGCTCACAGGAGGCCTGAACCTCCGCGGCTGGGAGCCTGGAGTTTACCTGATCTGTCTAGTGACAGCGCCTCCACCTGGGCGGGATCCTAACTGTGTTGGATAACCCCATCACAGAACAATATAAGAAATACATACTTGGTATAAGTTAAGAGTTTTACTGAACAGGCAATAACAGTAACACACTACTTATACATAGGCCACGCACGGCCTTACCTACACAATGGTATACCCCTGTCCATCCACTTAGCCTATACCCTGGTGAGTGTCCCCCAATGTATAGAGGTGCTCATGGCACCTACCCAACCTTGTGTCCACAGTAGCCAACCCAACTGGGAGTGTGTGTGACAGCACTGCCCACAACTAATGTGTTACTGTTGGTGCAATTGTAGACTGGTGGTATACCTGCCATGTGCTCCAACACCCGGTAGCGGCAACTGAAGATAAGAAATCCGCTGATCCAGCAACGTTGTCCACAATGGCGTCTGCCTCCACGTGGGGCGGTATTCGGTTGGAGTGTCCCGCCGTGAATATAGTATCTGTGCCTCTTGGTGGTGGTCGGCGTTCTGCTGTGTCCCTGACACTAATGATGCTAAGTGCGGCAGTGACCTGTCTAAGGGCCTGCCCTGTAGCAGCCGCAAACTATACAGGGGAGTTGGGACCTATGGTGGTCTCTGGCCTAGTGCATGGGCCCCAGACATCCTGCACGCACACCCTACCCTCTCCTTGTCCCAGCTCCAACTGGCGTGGTCTCCTCAGTGCACCAAATGTATCCTTCTGCTCGCAGGGGATTCCGGCTGCGCGATTGGCTCATGCAGCCCATGTGTCTAACAGCCCCAGTGACTGCTAGGTGTTGTAGTCCCCGCGGATCACCTTTCTGTAATGGCCACTGCTACTATTGTTTTGCGCATGCGTGAGGGGAGTACCAAGATGGCGCCGCAACTATTGGACCATTTGGCATGCGTGAACATACTGCGCATGCGAGCACATTTCATGATGGCCACCGCCTGCACTGAGGAGCTCCGGCGACCGGATCGCCTCTCCAGCCCCCAGCACAACTCCCGGCATACCAGGCATCTGTCTGTACACTCCGGCAGCACCCGCAGCCACAGCGGAGGTAAGGGGGGGGGGGGGGGCAACAGGGCCAAGGGGAGCCAGAGGGGAACCTGGGCTATATAAGAATAATTGTATTTTGGATATGAATTTACAAAGATGGTTATAGCAAAATGAGGAAGGATTAGCAAAACTAAAAATTTGACACACTGCTAACTGTCTCAATATTGCTGGTATCCTGTATTAACAAATGATAACATGTACATACTGTTTTTCTGTGACTCCTGTTTAGGTTATAAGTCTTAACTAATTATAATTTAGTATGCAAACTATATAAACAGTTTGGGTAAGAAATGTGAAGATAAAGCAGAATTGAGAACCATTTAAAATATTTATTGTTACAGGGTATACTGCTATCATATTCAATACTGTACTTTAACTGTATGACACAGTAAGCTTAGTCAGCTCATTTCACGCACTAACTGGAGATACACTATCCACAGTTTGCCATCCCCTTTTTAAAGAAGTGGGTAATTTACTCTTTCGGATCATATTTTTTCATATAGAAATGTTGGTATCAATGAGGTCTTTATTTTTTCATATGAAGTAAAAGATATGTTTTAAAAATGTACTATTAAGTCAGGGATGCTGAGTGCAGCACATGAAGACAGCATGGAGCCTTAAGCAAAGTGTTGCATGACCGCAAGGCCCAGGCTCACCCCACTCCCACCTTTTCCTCCTGCCCCCATCCTCCCCCATTGGTCACTGGTGACACTCCGGAGGGGACAGCCTGGAAGGGATCAAGGCCAGCAGTGAGGGCGGGGAGATCATGCCACACCCCTCACTCTGTTTTTCACTGTCTGTCCCGGGCGCAGGACAACTAGCTTCATGCGGGGGGGTAAGATGCAGGGGGGAAATGCAGGCCTGCCCGACCACTATCTTAAGGCCTCCGCCTGAGGTATGGGGGCTGCGGGGGGTGGGGGTAGGGGGAGATCCACTAAATAACCCACCCACCCAGTCACTAAATAAGTCTCACTAAATAACCCACCCACCCAGTCACTAAATAAAAGTCACTAAATAACCCACCCACCCAGTCACTAAATAACCCACCCACCCAGTCACTAAATTAAGTCACTAAATAAAGTCACTAAATAACCCACCCAGTCACTAAATAACTCACCCACCCAGTCACTAAATAAAAGTCACTAAATAAAGTGTCACTAAATAACCCACCCAGTCGCTAAATAACCCACCCAGTCACTAAATAAAGGTCACTAAATAACCCACGCCCTCCCCCCCTTGCCCCTGCCTTCCCCCCCTTGCCCCTGCCTTCCCCCCCTTGCCCCTGCCTCCCCCCCTTGCCCCTGCCTCCCCCCCTTGCCCCTGCCTGCCTTTTCACCCCCCACCCCCGTCCCGCCCCTGGCTTTCCCCACCACCTCACACCCTCCCACTGTAGTGGACCCCACCCGCACTCACCAAGCACCTCGCCAACTCACAATACTTTACAATAAACCATTTTTAAACAAATCCGATTACATTTTCTTCCATGTTTCTTTTCAAATTATTATACAACCTTTCCACACAATACTCGACCTATTCTTACCCTATTTAGAAATACTAACCTATTACGGATTTACATCCCGGGAAGCGCCGTTGATATAAGCTAGCTATTATATATATGCAGAAAACAGAAAGAAACAAAACAGGCGCACTCCTAGTGTGATAAGTATAAAACATAATTTATGGATTGTAAATATAAAAAGCGCACTCACAAACAGAGTAAAATAATAGCATTGAGATATACTCAATCGCCTTGAGCTGTGAAGGGAATGTATCACCTGTCCCGTTGGTGCACCCTCTGGTGTATCCATTGGTTCAGCAAGGTGATGGGGCCACCGCAGCCAGATGATTTAATAATCAGCAACACGTCAGGACTCCCTCCAGATACACCTCCCACCAGCTCTCACTGCTCACCACAGCAACTGCAAACGAGGAAGCGAAAAGCAGTCCCAAGCAAAATAGCACCAGCTCCAAGGTACTCTCTCCGTTCGTGCAGTATGTCAGCCACAAACTCGCCTCTTTGGGAAACGCCCTACGCGTTTCGTCACTAAGGACTGACGAAGAGGCGTCAGTTTGTGGCTGACATTACTGCACGAACGGAGAGAGTACCTTGGAGCTGTTGCTATTTTGCTTGGAGGACCCGGCGGAGCTGCAGGCGAGTGGGGAGCACGCCGAGGGCGGCGTGACTACCGGATCTTTACACCCATATCATCTACTGATTTCAGTGATGACATTTTAAAATAACTAGATGGAGTGAACCTAGTGATAGTATCTAGGATCCGGCTTCTTAACAGGCCGTCCATCAAAATCTTCCACCCATACGGAATAGACCTTGGGGGCACCGGCTTGCTGGCGGACCTCCACCCTATCCATATAGGTACATGTCCCGATTAACCATTCCCTCATGATAGAACAAATAAGTGAGTCAGTTATGAACTCCTTATAACTAGTTTTACGCTGAAGATAGTCTGTGATAACTTGAGCCACTCATGTCGGTGATCCTCTATCTCCTGCATAATGGGTTTAGGGACATAAGGAAAATGATAACCATGAGACTATCGGAACCTGGTTCTTATGGCCCGGTCAGCTCTACTTAACTTAAGGACCTTCCGACCAGCTCCCTGATGCTTAGGATTAACCCTTTTTCGTAAACTATCAGGGCCCTTAGGTATGCGTCCCCTAACTTGATCTCTCCTTCTCTCTTACGGAGAGCTTCTGCTGATTCTTCAGGAGAAAATACACCCTCTTGCCACCAATGGTCGACTATGGGGCCATTCATTAGGATAAACCTGGTGTATTTGATTTCAGGGGCATAACCCTGGAACATAGGATCCCACCATTTACAGGGTTCCTGGGAAATGAACTCAGATCCTGCACTAGCAAGTCTAGCACGCATGGTTGAAATTTCACTTGATGTAACTGGTTGTGAGGAAGATATGGACACATCTGACACGTGAGACTGAGATCCAGAGGACCTCCTAAAGGAGTGATAAGACCCTCTACTTCCAGGCCTCTTGACATACCTGCCACAGGAATGTCTCCCTCAGACTCTCACTCACCCAATTTCCCACATTTGCATCATCAGGGAACTGTGTTAACACAAACGGCGTAACTGTGGGTCGATATATTTTACCAACTGTGAACTACAGGTTGAAGATGGGGCAGAATGGGCCTGAGGAAAGTCCTTAATGTCCAGTACAGGGGTAGTGGAAGATGGGGCATTAACCACTATGGCCTGTAACTGGGGCTTCAGCAAATCCATCAATTGTCCTCGGGAAAGGGGCTTCCCTTTGCTGTTAACTGGTGACTTTACAGCGTGATGACCCCTTCCCAGCCCTGCAGGGGGCGGTGTCAGTGCAGGGATGCGTAACCTTCAATGGGCAGATGACCTCTGGTGGAGGCAGGCCCACACTCACGACTTCTGAGACCAGCGGTAGTGCGACCGGCTCCGCTGGCGCCATCTTGGTGACGTCACTGTGCTGTGCCAATTTCGCGAGACCACCGGGGCAGCTCAAGTCCATCACCAGTGATGACGTCACTTCCGGTGAGACTGGAAGTTCGTCACCGAGCTGCGCACCGGACAAGGCCGCACCCGGCGCCTCACTCAGGTAGGCCCCAACCGGATCCGCTGTGAAGTAAGAACGTGGCGGCTCACCAACAGACAGGTAGGGAACGTCCCTCAATCTCTCTGCAAGTGCATCAGGAACAGCATTGGCGTCATCGCGGATGGCAGATCTCACTGGATGGTCCGGAACCTCCGCAGCCTCTTGGAAGGACGCATCTGGACCGGAACTTGACAGGAACGGGCAGGTAAGCGATGATCTCTTCTCCGCAGGTCCCGCCTGGTAGAGATCCTCCTCTTCACTTAGGGGAGACCTCCACCAGGGCGCGATGCTGGGGCAAGTCAGTCGCCCGGGCGACCATGGTTATAGAGCTACCATGCTCCGCGGTCACCTGGGGACCCACACCCGACACCCCTGGGGCAGTCCACTCACCCTCATCGGCGTCAGTAGGTACTGATCCCAAGCCTGGGACCTTCAGTACCATCTTCAGGGATTGGACCGGTCGTTGTAGGCACACAGGCCCACAGCAGGGTCCGCAGCAGCTGAGGTAGTAGTTGTAGGTGCCATCGGACCACTCGAGCCTCCGGCCACACTAATAAGGGCACACGGGCCCGCAGCATCCGTGGCAGGAAATATAAAGGGAACTGCACGAGTCAGGGAAACGGCTCTCGAATTAGGCACACACACCTCTGCAGGCACTGGGCTGGCAGGCCGCAGATAGAAGGTGCCACAGTGCAGGCACCGTGCTTCTAGGCAGACAGGTCCACCAGGCAGGCGGCAGTGCGCACTCCTGTCCATCAAAGAAGGAGCACAAGGGGGGGTCAATAGCCTACAGATTAACCCATTAATGCCCCGAACTTACTAGGGGCTTACAGAACAGATATACTATGGGAAAGAGAGGTATTATGGGACATACCTGTTACATATACAAACTTACATACTGTACATACACCCACTGTGTTTATGTAAAAGGTGCATGTAACGTACATTACTACTCTGGTGTGATGCAGCACGAGTAACGTGTTACCTCCCTCATTATAATAGACCACCTGATGCAATAAAGTGTGTTACATTTGTATGTATACAGTACCGACACACTTTATTCGAGTGTGGCCGGTACCACAAGCCGGGAGATTTCCCGGCTTGCTAGTGGCCGCCCCTCGGCGTGCCGCGCGTCATAGACGTGCGGTCACGCGTCTTCGGGAGCGTGCGCCCCCTGCACGCGCGTCCAGGGGCTCCCCGAGGGAGCCCTGGTGTCCCGCGATCGCGGGACAGCGGCAGGGGGTTCCGGGGGACCCGGCGGACCCGCAAGCGGGAGGAAAGGTTGAGAGTGCCCCATCGGGGGGGAGGGGGGAGGGCGCTCTTCCGCCTTCGGCGCTCGCGGCCGTCACTCTCGGCGCGCTGCCAGCTATGGGTCTGCGGCCAGAACGGGCAAATGCTCGAATAAACTTGGGCCGCAGCAGTATGGTGCATATATTTTGTGTGCGTCTATATATATATATATGCAAATATAAGCGTATGCTCATATATATCTACTATATATAATCATATATATATTATGTTTGTTTATATAGATTTTTTTTTCACAACAAAAATGTTCAGGGCACTCTAAATGTTTAAGGTGCATAACTTATCTTGTTAATCTGGTGGTTGCAGTGCAGCCAGGATCACCATCCAGCAACAAAAATAGATAGAACGAAGATCAAAAAAATCAAAGTATCAGTTTTAAGTAGAAGAATAAAGGAGCGACGTTACAGACCTCCCGGTCCTTTATAAAGCCCATATAGGGGCAATTACTAGTGAGTGCTATGGATTTTTTTTGATCTTTGTTTATGTAGCCATGCTGTAAAATGGCTGCAGTCATCTCTCCTGCTGACAGTAAGGCCTGGTAAGTTATGGGCATGCCAGCAGTAATTATGGAGTTTGCCCTCACACCCTGGTGATGCCCTATGTGGATGGGAGTGGTCACAGGCCCTGACTCCATGTTCAGAGTTGTGTCAGCCCCCAAGATACATAGGGCACAGCACTGACCAAAAGTTAGGAGTTCAGAGGTTGTTTCTAGGCTGTAGAGTAATTACGTTACAAGCTGCGGAACTATGAGACTGTGACCAGGGACCTGGCACAGAGTAGATTCCCTAAGGGGATAGGGAATCCCTATCAAGGAAATATACCTTTCAGAGGAAGCCCTGGACAATCAGTGTGGCTAAATACACCCATTGTGGAGGGCAGCTACGCCACATCCACAATAAAGATGTCCTGTTGAAAGATAGCCTCGTGTGAAGTGTGGAGTGATTACACAGGGGGCGCACCACAGAGGAGTTCCTCACCAGGACCATCCACAAGCTCACCTGGGATCCTGATAGGTGGAGGCGCTGCACTGGATTAGGTAGGACTCTAACACACTACCTCAGCTGCCTGTCTGGGTTGGCAAATCCCCACACACCATCATGCGGGAGACTCAGGAGTTCTGTTGCCAACAGTGCACCACCAGACATCACACTGTAATGGGGACTGGTTGACCACAGGGCCAATATGAGATTGGGGTGGGTCAGGCCAGTCCAAAAACCCATTACATTTGGAGGCTCTGCTGAGATTCAGACCTGGGGTGCCCCTATATTTTTTTCTCAATTGTGCAACAAGTTATTCCACCATGTTCTGTGCCTCGCGGCTTGAGGTGCGCAAGTGGGCCCAGCGGCATGAGATTCCCCTGACAACGTGTTTTTAGCCTGGGGCATGTTCCCGCCGTTCTCTCACTCGGCACTGTGATGGACCGTGTCAAAAAAACTTCCGCTCATGGACACTGCCCGAGTGCAAATCACTACTCGATGGGACCAGTTGTGGCGCAAAATATTTATGTCACTGAACAGGACATATGCCCCGAAGCTCTGCCCTTGGTACTACTGTTACCTGAGGCCCCGGCGTATGCTGTCCCATAGTGCAAGTGGACCCAAAACGACCACTGGCCGCTTCACCCCACACCAGAGGGGGTATCCCAGCTCGTTAGGTGCCGCACTAGCGGCTCTGACCGCACCCCTGAGAACAGTTTCGACTCTCGGTGGCCTGCTGCAATGGGCCTGGGCACTTCTTCACCCCTTCCGTCCGAGGCCCGCACTAAATAGACTCAGTATGCCCCGACTAGATGCCTACTCCCCCCGCCGGAGTAGCCTAATGGATAATGCCTCTATTCCTGTGCTCGCCGAGGCCATCCACCACTCCACACAGGCCCACCAATACCGGAAGTTAAAGGCGTTCTCAGGTGAACAACCCACGCCTCAGGGAGAAGTTGGATTTGCAGATGGCGGATCACACGGAACAGGTACTGCCTGAATGGTCCTGCACTGATGCCGTCCGTCGGCAGCGTATCGTGGAATGTCTCCGACCCCCAGCGTCCCACATGGTGCACTGCTATCGGGACGATCACCCGGACGCTGACGCAGCGGGACTCATTTACTGCCTTACCAAGACCTGTGGAGCCCCTGTGGACGTCTATGCCCTGATGGCCAAGTTTCATGCTTTGGCCCAGAAAGAGGGAGAAATGTTGTCCGACTTCCTTAGACGTCTGCATCTGGATCTGTGGACCCTGGTGAGAAAGGGCGTGGTACCGAAGGTGGACGCCAACGGATTGCGCACTACCCAGCTATTGAGGGGGCTCCTGCCTCTGCATCCGGTGTCTGTACGTGTCAGCGGCTGCCTAGTACCCGGACAAGCCTTGGCGTTCAATGACCTAATGGACCGAGTCCAAGCGCATGAGACTGTGCTGCTGGGGCGTGACTTAACCCCCGGGAAGAAGGCGTCGGGTGGAAACAAGGACACCAAAAAGTCAGAAGCTAAAGCCGAGGCATCAGAGAGCGGGGACCCCGACAAAGAGGATTCAGAGGCGCCGACCGCTGCCTGGCCCCGCCGGGTGTCGGGGCGAAACTCACCTCCCGCCCAAAATGATACCTACCTCAGTCAAATCCAGTGTTATACTTGCGGGAAGATGGGACACCTTCGGGCGCGCTGCCCCTCCCAATGGAGAACGGCATCTCGACCAGCTCAGTCTATGCCATGTACTCCCCAGGACGGTGGAGCCGTGGCCCAGCCCTCAACGAGTAATCGGATTGGACCCGCTGCCATCGTTCGGGTAGTAATTGAAGGCATCTATGCTTCGGCATTGATGGATACGGGATCCCAGGTGACCATAGTGTATCGGCCCTTCTATGACCAACACTTACACAGGCTGCCGCTGTAATCCGCTGATTCCTTACGGTTGAGGGGGTTGAGCCACGAAGATTATCCCATTGATGGAGTGGTAAAAGTACACCTGGACATTCCCCAGCTGAACACCGGTAAGCACCACCCCATGGAAGTGGAAGCCTTAGTGTGTCCCGAGCCCCCGTGGCGTACGCGAGTCGAAGCTTGACCCCCAGCGAACAGAACTACCCTGTCCACAAGCTGGAATTCCTAGCCCTCAAATGGGCAGTAGTGGACAAGTTACATGATTACTTGTATGGGGTACAGTTTGAAGTGCGGACAGACAATAATCCCATGACATACATTAATACGTCCGCCAAACTAGATGCGACCGGTCACCGGTGGTTGGCGGCACTGGCCAACTACCGTTTCAACCTCAAGTATAAACCAGGGCTCACCAACGTGGGGGCCGATGCTTTGTCATGAAGACCGGGGCTTCCACCTGTCCTGGACGAGGAGGTGTGGGAAGAGATTCCGGGGCCTGGTATACGTGCTCTATGCTCTACAGCCGCAGTAGTCGACAATCAGATCGCCTTTTCGGAATTAAGAGTAGCCGACTCATTGGGGTGTCAATCCCGGGCTGTCCCTCGGGCTTACCGAAGCGGGGACGGAATGAATGTTACAGAAGACAAGATTATCCCCTGGAACAAGCTAGTGCAGTATCAAATTCAAGACCCAGTGATAGAATTAGCCCGACAAGCTTTGCAGCAAGGAAACCCTTCTATTCTTAAGCAAGCCCCCAGAGAATTGGTGAAACTCTTGTTAAATGAGTTCGGAAAATTCGAACTGGACAATTGCCTCCTGTATCGGGTCATACCCTACCATAATCATCCCGACTGACGACAGCTATTCCTGCCCAAGATTCTGCGGAATATGGTCCTCCGGGCCCTACACGATGATCATGGCCATCTAGGTGTCGACAAAACATTCGGGTTAATTCGGGACCGGTTCTACTGGCCAAAGATGAGAGAATCCGTGGAGGTTCATTGCCGACAGTGTACCCGCTGCATACAGAGGAAGACCTTACCCACTCGAGCTGCCCCCATGCCGCATTTGAAAAGCTCTGGCCCCATGGATTTGGTGTGTATGGACTTCTTATGCATCGAGCCAGACTCCAGGGGCATCAGTAATGTACTTGTGATCACGGACCATTACACCAGATACGCCCAAGCATTCCCCACCAAAGATCAGCGAGCAGTGACTGTGGATAGAGTATTATGGGAAAAATACTTCATTCACTATGGGTTACCGAATCGACTACACTCGGATCAAGGCAGAGACTTCGAGAGCACTCTCATTAGGGAACTGTTGAAGTTGTTAAATATAGCCAAGTCACGGACGACTCCGTACCACCCGGAGGGGGATGCTATGCCTGAACGGTTCAACCGCACGCTACTTGACATGCTGGGGACACTAACTGGTTCTCAGAAGACGGAGTGGAGCAAGCATGTGGAGACACTGGTGCACGCATATAACTGTACTCGCCACGAGTCTACCGGGTACACCCCCTACTTTTTGATGTTTGGAAGGGAAGCGAGACTACCTGTGGATGTGCGACTGCGGATATCTACCGATGGGGTATCCAACAGGACGCATTTCCGATATGTACAGAGACTGCAAGACAGTCTACAGCAGGCGTATAAATTAGCAGAAAAGACGGCGGCGCAATTAAATGCGGGCAACAAGAGGCGCTATGACCACAAAGTGAGACATAAAGAGATTCGTCCGGGGGATGCTGTTCTTCTACGTAATTTAGGCGTTCCGGGGAAACACAAGTTGGCTGATAGGTGGAGAGATGGGGTGTATGAGGTAGAATCACAGATGCCTGGCCTCCCGGTGTACCGCATCAAGGATTCAGAAGGCCGAGTAAAGGTATGGCATAGGAATCATCTGCATCCCATACCTCAAGTAGGGGACAACGAATTGGAAGTGCCCACTGTTTCAATAGATGGAGAAGATGGAAATATAGAGGCTGGCCTAGAGACTGTTATAAATGCCACCTCTGAGAATCCGATGGAGGGAACCTCTCAAAGGGGCCTTCCGACCGCGGGGGCATCTCCCGAAGGAGCTACGGGTAAAGAGCCCCTTGGTCCAACGACAGATAAGCTGACTCCAGTGAGCCAGAGGGCAGAACTGGGAATGCCAACTGAAACTTGCTCTTCTCCAGAGGAGGTAGCTGAAGAGCTACCTCGCAGAAGCCAAAGAACTGGTCAACCTCCAATGAGGATGGCGTACGATCAATTCGGGGCACCCCATTATGAGGCTCAGCAGTGGGCTCGCCGCAGAGTACAGTCGGTAGTGGTAATGTTCACCGAACTGTGCAATTTAATCTAGAGAAAAAGTAATGTACTGTGTGCGTTGATCTGTGTATAAAGTTATGTACATGTAGCCCAAGCGGGTACGTTGGGTTCTGCCGGGGGGAGAGTGTAAGGGTGTGCTAGAACCAGGTGCATGTGTACGGCAGGTTCCGTGACGGCACGGTAATACAGGGTGCCGCCATGTTGTTGCGCAATATTGCGAAGGACACTGACAAGGTGAAGAGGTCGCGCCTGCGCAAGGGGAGCGCGCGAACAACAGGCCAATAAGGAAAGGCTCTGATAATGGACGGCAACTCCCGCGAGCTCTGGGACAAACACCTGATGCTAGGAGCCAATGAGAGGGCGGGGATTACGGAAACAGGAACAGGAAGCGTGGGGGCAGAGACCACGCTAGGCAGAGGAGCTCGGGACCGAGCGAGAGGAGGTAGTGTGAGGGCAGGGGGTCCGTGACCCGCCTGCATAAGCCAGCTATTACTCCCCAGGCCCATAGGAAGTATCCCTGAGTCACAGTAGGCTGCTGTACTGCAGGGACGCCCGATAGTGGAAGGAATTGTCACTTAGTCAGGGACAGCGCACGGAGTTGTGGACAGTCACAGTCATCTGGGATCAGACGGCTGGACATCACGACATCCGGAGGATCCGAGCGGAGGCAACGGACCCTTTGCGAAGAGGCACCGGTCACCGCCGTGACCGGAAGGTACAATTGTAAAGCAAGTGCACCGACACCGGTCATCAGGCGCTGATCCCGCCTTAGGAATAACTCTTGTAGTGACACTAGCCAGTGGCTAGCGGACTGAGTATATTAGCTAACCTCTTACAAGGACAATACACTATAGGCGTGGCAGAGCCACTGTATACGGGACAATTTCACTAGGAATGCGGCTGAGCCGCGATAGTATAAGGACTCCAACGTTATAGTATAAGTATATAAGTTATGTGGGGTAGCCAATCCCATAGCCTCTTATGCATATCCAGTTAAAATCAACCCCACACTGATGAGACCCATTAAGGTCGAAACAGCTGTCTGTGGGTGGTTTTCTGGGTATGCACCTTAACCCTGGCTGTGCTCAAAGCTGTGACCATGCAGCAAGCTTAAGCCTATAGGGAACCATGTTAAAAATGGTTTTTGAGGCAAAAAGTGACACTGTGTGCTCATTTGCATGTCATTTCCCAGAATCCCTTGCTGCAGTGGAAGTGCTGTATGCTGGGTGATAATGGGGAAAGGCGGGGTTGCAGGAGAGGGAGAGAGAGAGAGAGAGAGAGAGAGAGAACATGCATAGCATGTGTGATGTGTACACATTTCTGTATGATGCGTGCATCTGGTGTGTGTATCTGTTTATGGCGTGTGTATCTGGTATAAGACTGTATATGAGAGAGGGGGAAAAAGAGAGAAAGGGGAGAGAACGAGAGAGGACAGAGAAAAGGCGTGAGAGAGGGGGTTGATTGTGCACCCAGACAGGTGGTACCGGGGCAGAAAAGTCTACAGCTCGATTCTATTGTTAACTGTAATTCCACTTAATCTGTTAGGTCAGATAATATAATTGCTGGCAAAGCAGAAAGTAACTCAGAACAAAGTACTGTAACCATCATTACCAACCGGAGGGGGGGGGGAGGCAATACTGACCAATCAGTGACTGACGTTTAATAGCCAATCAGAGAGTACTTTACATTAGTATGTAGTTATTTGGTGTCATAATGTAGTGAGAGGATTAGAGGCTGCGAGTGGAAAGCGTGGTGAGTTATTTGCTAGGTGGGTGAGTCACTACCCACCCAGTGCATTACAACCCTACATTACTGTGATAGGTAGAATAGGAGCCTATGTCATCAGCCTGTCAAACACTATGCACAAAAAGTAACTGCAACCTTCTCAGTAGGTTTGTCTCTATCCTGTTGCTTTGGGGGAAATCCATATAATAAATATAGGGAATATTGAGCCACTTATGTGTTTTGTTTTAATCTCCCTGTTAAAGCTCTGGGATGTGTAACAGTGTTTTTTTCAGACAGAGAAATTAGCTTTGCAACAAGCAATGGGCTAGGTTTACATTGTATGGGCTGTCACATGGGCGATCAGTAGTTCTTGTTGTCCAAACTGTGTTTTTACTTTTCTCTTTATGAAGTGGGCAGCATATTATTTGAATCCTTATTGCCATGCAGTTTGGGATGATCACTGTTAGCCCCTTTGCAATGCGTTGCTGGCCTCTGTGACCCTCTGCAATGTGGGTAGTAGCGACTCTGTGAACATCTCCAGCCTCGGTGGGATTTTATATTTATTATGATCACCAGAATTTAAAAGCTGACCTGGATGGAAATCCCACAGTGATCCAAAGCCAAAACTCGTGTTAAAATCCAAGACCAAACCACAGCAAGCTACTGCATTAACATAAACATATATTGCATGTCTGTTTTCTATATCATTTGATGATTTAAATATATTATAGGACAGAATAAACTCGAGATACATCCTATAATGTACAAAACTAAATCCCATAGGTCAGGGTGCTCAACTCTATTCCTCAAGTAGGGTTGCCAGGTGGCTTGTCCAAAAATACTGGACACAATACTGGACCCCCACGCCCCCCGAATACATATAAAAAATAACCTCATGCCCCTCGAATACATATAAAAAATACCCCCACGCCCCCTGAATACATATTTTAAAAAATACCCCCACGGCCCCTGAATACATATAAAAAATACCCCCACCTCCCCAATACATTATAAAATATACCTCCACGTCCCCAATACATTATAAAAAATACCCCCACCTCCCCAATACATTATAAAATATACCTCCACCTCCCCAATACATTTGAAAAATATCTCCACCTCCCCAATACATTTGAAAAATACCCCCACCTCCCCAATACATTTGAAAAATACCTCCACCTCCCCAATACATTTGAAAAATACCCCCACCTCCCCAATACATTAATATACCCCCCACCCTCCCCCCCCCCCCCATCATCACCACAGCTCATCCTGGCCCCCCATAATCATCTCAGCTCATCCTGGCCCCCATCTCCTCAGCTCATCCTGGCTCCCCATCATCTACTCAGCTCATCCTGGACCCCCATCATCTACTCAGCTCATCCTGGCCCCCCATCACATCACCTCATCCTGGCCCCCTCATCTCGTCAGCTCATCCTGGCTCCCCCATCACATCAGCTCATCCTGGCTCCCGATCACCTCCTCAGCTCATCCTGGCTCCCCCATCACCTCACCTCATCCTGGCTCCCCCATCACCTCAACCTCATCCTGCCCCCACGCGTCACGCCTCCACCCATCACCTCAGCTCATCCTGGCTGCCCCATCACCTCAGCTCATCCTGGGCCCCTCCCCATCACCTCAGCTCATCCTGGCCCCCATCACCTCAGCTCATTCTGGCTCCCCCATCACCTCAGCTCATCCTGGCCCCCCATCACCTCATCCTGGCTCCCCATCATCTCCTCCGCTCATCCTGGCTCCCCCATCACCTCACCTCATCCTGGCCCCCATCACCTCACCTCATCCTGGCCCCCCATCACCTCACTTCATCCTGGCCCCCCATAATCTCACCCTGGCTCCCCCATCACCGCCCAAATTGTGTCCTTACCTTATTGCCAGGAAGGACATAGACTTCTCTGGGTCGCCGGGGTGTGGGCTCCACCCCCGCTGTCCTCTGACTCTCCGCTCCTCCGATCAGGGACAGGCTGCACAG
Source organism: Ascaphus truei (assembly GCA_036426205.1). Lineage (NCBI taxonomy): Eukaryota > Metazoa > Chordata > Amphibia > Anura > Ascaphidae > Ascaphus > Ascaphus truei. The sequence continues at coordinate 256,037,465 of CM071568.1, forward strand.
ACACTCACACAGTGCTCCTGCCCGGCCACCGTCCGCCCCCACCTCCTGTCTCAGCACTTCCAGGCCTCCGCCATCGCGCCGCGCTTGCGCTGCCAGCCCTCCGCTCCGTGTCCGGTATTACCTCTGATTTTATACCAGACATGCATCGGAATTACCGGCCTGTTCGGTTCAAAACCGGACACCTGGCAACCCTATCCTCAAGATCCCTCAACAGGTCAGGATTTCAGCATATCCCTGCTTCAGCACAGGTGGCTCAATCAGTGGCTACATCAATCTTTGCAACAACCACCGGGTAGACCCGTTGGGGCCTAGTCTATAAACTTCGATAACTATCTCATAGAGGATTTTGAGCAGTTCCCGAATGATTTGGTACGGTTGCTATTCAGAAAGCTTTGATAACTTGCCAAACTCGTTTGGGAAATGCATCTCCCCGAGCGGTAGCGCTGCTCCTCAAACACATTGAGTGGAAACTGAAACTGGCGTTTATTATAAAATCACCCTATTCTAGTACCTCTGATGAGATCATCAAGGCACTCAGTTAGCGAGCTCCTCGCAAATGTCAGAGATGGGATTTGCGAGTAGGACTTGGAAATGTATTTTTAATTTTTATTGCATCGGATTGAACCCGGGAGTCTCCGGAGCTGATACACATTTATACCAGCTCCAGAGACCCCCTGCTTCCATCATATGTAATAGTAATACATTTACAGACAGCTTTATTACGTTAGTGGCTAACCGCTAAGGTAATGAAGGGGTTAAACACTATTGCCCAGTTTATTGGGGGTGGGTACTGGGCGTGGGTGAAGGTGGTATTTGGCCCATGGTGGGTGTTTATGTCTACCGGGAGGGTTGCGGGATGAGTTAACCCCTTCATTACCTTAGCAGAAAAACATTGACTGTATTTTATTTAATTGTGTGGGTTTTTTTTTAGGTTGCCCATTGACTGCCAATGTGTTTATCTATGCCCCTTTCGGGCTATAGATAAACACAGTGACAAGCAATGCATTTTTGGGCAAATGCTTGTTTTTATTTAACTGCTTTGTATTTTAGGGATTGTTTTTATTTAATTGTTATGTATTGTATTTTGTGTTTTATTTTATTTAGGTTGCCCATTGTCATTCATTGTCTGTGTGGCAATCCATTCCCATATATTGTGGGCATGGTTTACCACAGTCACAATCAATGGCTTTATTGTGAAATGCTTGTTTTATTTAAATGTCGTGTTTTCTTTTGTGCCTGTTTTCTTTTTTTGCTTTCCCATTCATTGCCATAGTGACCAACCATGCTCATATTATATGGGCATGGCATACCACTGAGCCAATCAATTGGTTTATTGGCATTTTTTTGTAAATTTTGCATGAAGTGTAACGTATTTTATTTGGTGCTGGGTTTTTTGTTGGTTGATTGCCCATTGATTGCTATAGTGGCAAACCATGGCCTTATGGCCATGGTTTAACACTATGCCAATCAATGGGTAACAGGGGTGGGAGTAGTTGCCCTGGGGAGGGTGGTTAGGCGTCCCTGGTGGGTAGTAGGGGAGGGGTGTTAACCCCTTAATTACTATAGCGGTTACTAACCACTACGGTGATTAAGGGGTTAGTGGCCTTTAGTTTGTTTTTTTATTGTACTGTTGCTGCCCATGCAGGACATGGCACGGAGGACAGTGATGAGGACGCCCTACATCCTGGCAGGGGTAAGTAGAACTTTAATTTACTTTATGCTGGCTGGATAATGTTTTATTTTTAATGGGCAAATTAGCTATTATTTAAAACCAGAAACAGAACATGAAACACAAACAGAGCTCAGTGCTACATCCATTAACACAGATACATGGTACAGTGCCTATATATATATATATATATATATATATAGATATAGATATCTTTTGAATAAAATGGTCTTTTAGTTTAACCCTTTGGCCAAAGTGTTGTAAGCCCTTGAGCCCCTCCAAGGCAGACCACGTCTCAAGGGTCCTAACACTAATATAAATTCTTAATAACCTGTACATTACCAGGAAAAATGATTTATAATAAATCTGTCAAAATTTGTTGCATAGTTGTAAGTCTGATTGAAGCTCTTATTAACCTGTACATTACCAGGAAAAGCACTCTGTATTAGATTTGTCGCAATCAAACTGTTTGCAACAAATCTAATACAGAGTGCTTTTCTTGGTTATTATAAATCATTCTTCCTGGTAATGTGAACAAAAGGTGATCTGCGCTCATAAAAATGTGATCAAGTGCTTATAAAAAAATTGCAAGTGCAAATAAGAACAAGGTGACCCTTATGCAGTGATAAAATCAAATAAGACTTGATTAGGATGAAGTTGATGCTGCTGTAATCATGGAATGGCTCCGCATACCAAAACTAATACAAAAACAAAGAGAAAAACAGCGCAAAAAAACTAATGGTGTAGTATATTTAAAAGATATTTATAGCTTTAAGGTAAGTATTGCACGTACATCAAAAAAGATAATAAACAGCATGACATGTTAGGGACATGTTACCACTCTGGAACACACCGTGACAGCTTATTAACAGGATCAGGTCTCTCTCCTCCGTTGGTGAGGGCTAGATGGATGCTGTCCCCACTCCGGTTGGAGTTCTCACTGCGTAGTGAGGATACGACCACCGCTGCTGTAGAGAGGAAGATTCCCCTTGCCGGTTCCGGCTCACCACACGTGTGCTTGTGACGTCATCAAATGGCGCCGTCCAGGTACTCACGTCGCGTCTTTAGCGGTAAGGCCAAAGGAAAGTCCCGAACACAGTCAATGTTGGTACTTAAAATGCACCTCAATAGGTAATTGCTTGGAACGCGCCCTCTTATTCCTACGCGTTTCGTATAAGGATATACTTCGTCAGGGAATGTCGGAGGATACCTTCTGGGCGCTCTATATACCTGTAACTCCCCTGTGATTGGCTGTTACTAAATGAGGACAACCCCTCACTCAGGGGTAAACAGGGCTATCACTACACTACGAGAACTATATACATATATAATTCATTACATGTTAACAATTTTAATCATTAAAAAAATTACAATAAAAATGACAAAAAATACTCTAAAAAATAAAGAGACAAAAATTAGTACCTATTTAAATGGCAATACAATGATGCTTATCTACTGCTAAATAGAAGATTGAGAAAGTTGAATAGAAAAAGAAAACACAACCCATTAAAACAATATATAGAGAACTAGATCTAGGGGGTAATATATAAAAATGGGGACCTCTAGAGTTAATAAAAAATAACCGTGATGCAACGATATAAATATAATCAGTTAGAGAGGTTAGTACAATGACCAGACATCAATCTCCTCATTGAGACCTAGTGGAGATCATGTCTGCATTTTGTAGATCCATAAACTTTCTTGTTTGGAAAGCATTTTATCTCTATCTCTGGTCTGGTCATTGTACTAACCTCTATAACTCATTATATTTATATCGTTGCATCACGGTTATTTTTTATTAACTCTAGAGGTCCCCATTTTTTTATATTACCCCCTAGATCTGGTTCTCTATATATTGTTTTAATGGGTTCTGTTTTCTGTTTCTATTCAACTTTCTCAATCTTCTATTTAGCAGTAGATAAGCATCATTGTATTGCCATTTAAATAGGTACTAATTTTTGTCTCTTTATTTTTTAGAATATTTTTTGTCGTTTTTATTGTGATTTTTTTAATGATTAAAATTGTTAACATGTAATGAATTATATATGTATATAGTTCTCGTAGTGTAGTGATATCCCTGTTTACCCCTGGTTGTTCTCATTTAGTAACAGCCAATCACAGGGGAGTTACAGGTATATAGAGCGCCCAGAAGGTATCCTGCGACATTCCCTGACGAAGTATATCCTTATACGAAACGCGTAGGAATAAGAGGGCGCATTCCAACCCATTACCTATTGTTGTGCATTTTAAGTGCCAACATTGACAGTGTTCTGGACTTTCCTTTGGCCTTACCGCTAAAGATGCGACGTGAGTACCTGGACGGCGCCATTTGATGACATCACAAGCACACGTGCGGCGAGCCGGAACCGGCAAGGAGAATCTTCCTCTACAGCAGCGGCGGTCGTATCCTCACTACGCAGTGAGAACTCCAACCGGAGTGGGAACAGCATCCATCTAGCCCTCACCAACGGAGGAGAGAGATCTGATCCTGTTAATAAGCTGTCACGGTGTGTTCCAGAGTCGCAGTTCGCCGAGTGGTAACATGTCCCTAACATGTCATGCTGATTATTATCTTTTTTGATGTACGTGCAATACTTACCTTAAAGCTATAAATATCTTTTAAATATACTACACCATGAGGTTTTTCTGCGCTGTTTTTCTTTTTGTTTTCCTGGTAATATACAGGTTTTTAAGAATTTATTTTAGTGTTAGGACCCTTGAGATGTGGTCTGCCTTGGAGGGCCTTGTGGTCTGCCTTGGATGGGCTCAAGGACTTACAACACTTTGGCCAAAGATATATATATATATATATATATATATAGAGAAAGGTCCCACTGGGGGACCAAATCGTCGGTTTTTGTGTCTTCTATCAAATATAGAAAATTCATGATTTACTTACCTGCGTGCTGTCCCTTGATGTCGTGTTGCAACCGGTATCGTATGGTCTATATCTATCTATCTATCTATCTATCTATCTATCTATCTATCTATCTGTACCTTGTATCTGTGTTAATGGATGTATCACTGAGCTCTGTCTGTGTTTCATGTTCTGTCTCTGGTTTTAAATATGTATTGCCATGCTCAGTAGCACTCCTCTTTGACACCTATACACATATATATATTGTGGTTATTTTGGGGGTTCAATATAAGCTTATTGGGGTTCTGTATGTTTTGCAATTCTGTTCAGCTGGTCCTGGCTGATTTGGAGGGTGTCTCCTCCTTCCCAGTTTTGAAGCTCACTCCCTCCCACTTTTAAATGGTTAAAAGCTCACTCCATTTCACCTCCACACTCATGGGAACCTGCATACAGTTTGATTGCGACAAATCTCATACAGAGTGCTTTTCCTGGTAATGTACAGGTTAATAAGAGCTTCAATCAGACTTAGAACTATGCAACTAATTTTGACAGATTTATTATAAATCATTCTTCCTGGTAATGTACAGGTTATTAAGAATCTATTTTAGTGTTAGGACCCTTGAGATGTGGTCTGCCTCGGAGGGGCTCAAGGGCTTACAACACTTTGGCCAAAGGGTTAAACTAAAAGGCCATTTTATTCAAAAGATATATTATATATCTATATTATATATATAGACTATATATATATTAATGTATATTATTGATATAATAGTATATATATATATATTATATATATATATATATATATACACTTGTAGTACCGTGTATCTGTTTTGATGGATGTAGCACTGAGCTCTGTCTGTGTTTCATGTTCTGTCTCTGGTTTTAAATATATATTGCCATGCTCAGTAGCACTCCTCTTTGACACCTATACCCATATATATTGTGTGGATATTTTGGGGGTTCAATATGAGCTTATTGGGGTTCTGTATGTTTTGCAAATTAGCTATTATCCACATCTTTATAGTAGTAATTGTTATCAGTATTGTACTGTATGTGCTGGGGGGGGGGGTTGAGGGTTGGGAGTAGAGGAGGTTGGTAGTAGGGTTCTTGTATTTTTTTTTTTCAACTTGTATTTTATTGATAATTCACATGTTCAACAGACATTTCATACATTTCTATTCAAAACCGTGTCAGTCGTCCATGTATCATTACTTTCAACAGATGACAACAAGACATACTGGGAAGACAAACCAACAGACACACCTCACAAACCAGAAGGAAAGGGGGTAGGGGTATTAGAGGGTGGGAACCTTCCACCGTGGTTCCGCTGGGAGCTCTGCGTCTTCCGGACCATCGCTTCCTGAGGGGCCAGATTTATCCCCGGCAACACCTGTGTCCCCTCCATGGGGCTTTGTTTAGTTCAATCCAGGTATTTCTATTTTGTCCTGTACGCCTATTCCTGTGCTACAACCCCAGAGGAGAACGTACTCATCTCTATCATTGCCATATCGTGGGGGTTCTTGTATTTTAATGTTTCTTGGGGGTAGAGGGATTTGGTGAAGGGGTGGTTGCCCATGGGTGGGTGGTTACACCTCTCGGGTAGGTAGCGGGAGTGGTTAACCCCTTCATTACCATAGCGGTGACCACTGCCATGGTAGTGAAGGGGTTAACTCCACCCGCAGCCTTCCCGGCACGCCTAACCACCCACACTGGGGCAACTATCCACTTCATCCACCTCCTTCTTTACCCCCCAACAAACCGGGTACTCGGGTTTAACCCCTTCATTGCCTTAGCGGCTAGTCGCTAAGGTAATGAAGCTGTTTTTATTTACATTTTAATAACAGTGTACTGTAGCAGGGGGTCTCTGGAGCTGAACTGCATTGATTTCAGCCCCAGGGACCTCCTGTTTCACGAGTTACGTGACTGGGAGATTTGAAAGATACCGGCACCCCATACTGGGGCTTGTACCTCGGGATGCAGGGGGTCCCCGAGACTGAAATCAAATAGGTTCAGCTCTGGAGACCCCCTGCCACTGTTCTTAAAGTGTAAATAAAAGCAGTGTGATCACCTGAGAGAGCTGTGCAGGGAGATGCAGCTCTTACAGACTGCGACCAAATCGCACGGGGGAGAACTTTGAGAGGGACTGAGATACCATCACTGCTGTCCCAATTGGTATTGGTATTTTCCTACTGTATCTCACGGTTTGTGACTTGTGGAAATGCTTTCAGATTCTTTCTGAATACCGTGATAGCACAAATGACAAACCATTCGGTGCTAAACCGTTCGAGATGGCAGCAAAGTTATCGAAGCTACTAGAATAGGCTCCTTTGTCTCCAATATAGGGTCTTTGTGAGAACACCTTTCAACCTATATTTATCCTTTTCTACAACCTTTGGTGGCCACACTTTCTTCTCACTTATTAGACATATCACGTTTTATCACTCTTTACTTATTTTGTTTGGATACCCAATTTAATCTGGGTTACACTTGATGTATCTTCCCTTTACACTGTTATTGCACATCACCATGGCCTTGCAGCCCTTAGATTTTTCTTACAAATGTCTTCTTCCTTTTCACCTGTGCACACTATTTTTATTCTTGACAGTATACACTTTTTACGTACTGACAACTATTTTTTATTTGATGAGACGTTCGATCTCCAAACATGCGGGAGGCCGGAGGGGTGGCGACGTGGGGTAAGATGAGAGCCGTGGGGGGGTGGGACACACGTGGGGCGGGTATGAGTTTGGTGTTAGAGCGCACTGGCCAATGAGAGCCGTGGGGGGGGGGGGGGGGGGACACACGGGGCGGCGGGCAGGACACACCGGCTAATGAGAGCCGTGGAAGGGCGGGCGGATCAACGGACCAATCAAATTGTCTACAGGGACACACAAACAACACTTTCAGTTTTATATATATAGATATATAAACAACTGTTTGTTCACAACTTTGCCACTAGTATTATTATGCATGCTTTACTATGATACAATATGCAATCTATATGGCACTCAGTGTGTTTGCTAGTCAGATGTATTTATAAAACTATAGGGCTCATTGAGCTATCATAATGCCAGGTTCCTGCTTATTTTCCAACTACGTAACAACAAATTGATGTATCATTGCATCATGACCATCAAACCTTCAAATCTATCTTTAAATGTATCTTGAATACTGTATATTTATTATCAATGTTATTACAGGGTTACAATTTGTGTCAAGTTTGATGTGGACTAACTGAGATGTGATAGTGGATCAATGTATTTATGATTTCCACAATTCTATTCATGATGTAGTGCTTTGTATCATATTTGTAAGAATAAATATTTCCTCTGATCCAATAGATTATTCTTCAATGGTTTAAATGATATCAGGTGGAACTTGTTATATGTTGATTTATTCATTGATTTATTTCAGAGGTTTTAATCCTGTGATGTCATGTCTGGGGTGAGGGTATATATTGTGATCCCTCCTCTATTGAGATTACTCCTTCAGAAAACACTATTTGGTGTCAAACGAATAGGAGAGTTCTTTTTGTGTCTACATGTTTTTCGTATTTTAATTCTCATCCAATAAAGCTTATATTTATATTTTTCTATATACCTGGTGAGTTCCCATCTTAATCCTGGAGTTGTGAGTCTCCACCCTTCTTTTTTTGCATTTTCACATTATGGCTGATTTTCAAAGCTGAATAGAAGAATGATAAATTCCTGCACACTATTAAATCAGAAAAAAGGGATACAAACCTACCGCGCTCCTGGTTCAGGATTCTCTGTATCAATCCAGGGTAAAACAAAGGAGAGAATCAGGGCTCACAGATTTGCTCAATAACTAATTTATTGCCAATAGAATTAACGTTTCGGCCACACAGGCCTTTCTCAAAAGCAGTAATGGCATAATGCCATTTCTGATTTTGAGAAAGGCCTGTGTGGCCGAAACATTGTCTATTGGCAATAAATTAGTTTATTGAGCAAATCTGCGGAGCCCTGATTTTCTTCCCTTCATGATTTTCAAAGCTCCAAGGTCCTGCGGACCAATAGGAAGCCTTGTTCTCATCAGGTTATTATATTATCTCATAATATTATTATAGATTTGGAAGGTACTACTGATGTGTCAACGTCAAATCGTTTGACTATAGCAGATACCCAGCTTCAGAGATCTAGGGCAAATAATGCACTCAAACACAGAGAAGAACACTGTATGAAGTAAAGACACTAACATACAGATAAGGCCCTATATATAATGCACACAAGGTCTATGGGAGAGAGTACCCTACTGAGTGAATAATGCAACACAAAGGAGATAGTCTGGACCAAGTAGTATGGGTAAATTGTTGTTTATTAAAATACTTTATTGAGAATAAACTATTAAAATTGAATGGAACCAGTCTAATGTTGTGAGTATAGGAACTGAAAGTATTCTGTGCTGATGCCCCGTAGAGGGTCTATATTTAGCAAGATATACTAAATATGTGACACCTGCACAATGATAACCGTGCAAGTGAGAAGTCCAAGTAAGACTAAAAACATCAGCACAATGAAAGACCAGAAGCACAGGTACCCAATGCCTAGTGTAACGTGGCTAAAAGGGCTGCTTCTGATAGGTAATGACATCACTGGATAGCCTGTAAATCGTAGCACTCACAGAAAGCACTGGTGTGTTATTAAATACATGTCACCTAACATGTAATGCCTCTCAGAAATATATAATACTGTAAAAGTAATATCAATTGAGGGCAACAATGTAGTGTGGTGAATAACGGTGTGAGGTAAATGTGAGCCCACACATTGATTAAAGACACACAAGTGCACACTTGCAGTGTTTGCCACAGTGATAAGTGGACAAACACGTAAAGTAAAGTAGAGAACTGCCAACTCAGCGAATCCAGCTACTCCATTTACGTGTTTGTCCACTTATCACTGTTGCAAACACTGCAAGTGTGCACTTGTGTGTCTTTAATCAGTGTGTGGGCTCACATTTACCTCACACCGTTATTCACCACACTACATTGTTGCCCTCAATTGATATTACTTTTACAGTATTATATATTTCTGAGAGGCATTACATGTTAGGTGACATTTATTTAATCACACATGTAACGGGTATTCCCTCTTGTCTGACCCACCCAATCTCACATTGGCCCGTGTGGTCTAACCAGTCCCCATTACGTGTTCGTGTCTGGTGGTGCACCTGTAGGCAACAGGACTCCTGAGTCTCCCGCTTGGTGGTATTAGGGGATGTCATCAGGACAGGCAGCTGAGGTAGTGTGTGCGAGTCCTACCTATATCCAGTGCAGCGCCTCCACCTCATCAGGATCTGTGCTTCCGCAGGGAGATGGTCCTGGTGAGGAACTCCTTCTTGGTGGTGCCATCCACTGCTGAGTAACTTCACTCTCACACAGTGGAGGTATATTCGAACAGGGCATCTTTATTGATGTTGGTTTAGGCAAGCTGCCCCTCACAGATAACAGCTCAGCCGCTCATCTCTTTGCAGCACTCCATTAGGAAGGTCCCTTCTCCTCTAATAGAGCTGCTTTCCACCTATCCTCTCAGAGAGATTCCCAGCTTCTCTGTCTGCTGTAAGCTCCTCTCTTGAGCTGCTCTGTCTCTATCAGCTCCTCTAACTCTGCTGCGTATGCTCACTGACTCACAGCTAGCATGAGACACTGCAACACTGTTGCAGACCTTCACGTGCCTCTCACTGAACAGAGCCAGCACAACAACAGGAAACTGAACTCCTAACTTTAGGCAGTGCTGTGTCTTATATCACCCCCCGGAGAACAAACATGCTCTGTACCACTAAGTGGGAACACACTGCATGCTGTCACTTCCTTTGGGATATATGACATCTCACCAGGGTTTGAGGGCAAACCTCATGATTGTTACTGGCAATCCTGCATACTTACCAGGTTTACTGCCAGCATGAGAAGGAGATATGTACACCAATCTTACACATGGCAACACACACTAGTGCTTTCTGTGAGTGCTACGATTTACAGGCTATCCAGTGACATCATGACCTATCAGAAGCAGCCCTTTTAGCCACGTTACACTAGGCATTGGGTACCTGTGCTTCTGGTCTTTCATTGTGCTGATGTTTTTAGTCTTACTTGGACTTCTCACTTGCACGGTTATAATTGTGCAGGTGTCACATATTTAGTATATCTTGCTAAATATAGACCCCCTACGGGGCATCAGCACGGAATACTTTCAGTTCCTATACTCACAACATTAGACTGGTTCCATTATATTTTAATAGTTTATTCTCAATAAAGTATTTTAATAAACAACAATTTACCCATACTACTTGGTCCAGACTATCTCCTTTGTACTGCAATATTCACTCAATAGGGTACTCTCTCCCACAGACCTTGAGTGCATTATATATAGGGCCTTATCTGTATGTTAGTGTCTTTACTTCATACAGTGTTCTTCTCTGTGTTTGATATTTATCCCCTTGCCCTATTGCACCGGCTTGCTTCTATGACCGCTTTGGTCACATTGGGTAGAGCGGGTGCATCTTTCTCTTGCCTCCCAAATAATGCACTTGCAAACATGGCAAAATGCATTTGTGATTTATTCAAAGATTATTGTAATGCTGAAGGAGCTGTCCCATGGCAAAATAGTGTTTAATAATTGTTTATAGCCAATAAACATAATAAATCTGAACTTTATATGTATGTTATTAATTAATTAAGTATGTGATATTTCAATTTTCCATTGAATAAATGTTGTCAAAGAGAATTTTTAAATGAGGATAAAAGCATAGACTTGGTCTGAAACAGTAAGACATTTATTAACAAGTGGTATGGGTAAACATGGAAAACTCAATAAAAAAGAAATTTATTAACAGGTACTATGACTAAAGAAAAACCCAAAATACAAAAACAAGTTGTTTTTAACAATTTTTTAAATTTTCTTGCAAAGCTTTCATCATAACAGCTTGAATGTCTTTCCGTACCATTCATTTTTTGACAGGGCCCAATTTCTTAATGTACGGAATAAGCCTTTTAAAGAAATCCAAATCTTCATCCGCATTGTCTTTAAATGCATTAGTCATCATTTCTATTTTATTCTCCTCTAGACTAATCAATTGGTTTTTTTAATTCGCTGGACGTAACATCTCCAGATACGTCTTCAGTAATTTCATTACTTTCGACATTTGACTCCGTTCTTGCAGGCGTCATTTGCTCTTTCAGAAATTCCATCATCTTGAAGAACGGCCATGCAGATGTGTTTCTGAAGCGCTTGTTTCTCCACGCCTGAGCGTGGAGGTTTAATTTTCTTCAGCTCTCTGCGGAAAGAATCTCTTAAATTCTTCCACTTCCCTTTTGCTAAGTCAACGAAAAATAAAACACAACACACAGGTAAACATCAAATGGTAAAGCAATTTGCTTAAGGCTACAGCACAAGTATTTTACACAATTTATGCCTATAGCACAACCTTTCTGTTATTAAACATTTTACACAATTTTACGGCCATAGTATAGAGCAACTATTCTGTCATTAATACATATTTTACACAATTTAAGACTATAGAACAACCATTCTGTCATTAAACATTTAACGTCTTGGTTTGGGGTGGGAAGGGAGCGATCAGATCAGGAACACGTCATGTAAATAAAAAAACATAAAAACAAATAATTGTGCAGTATATTATAGACTTATTAGAGGAGGAATTTCACAAATTAGATAGATTACTAATTAAAGACACGAAAAAATGGTTAGATTTAAGTTTTTTAAATAAATATATTAAATGTAATAAGATACCGAGAGGTTTGAGATTTTCGAAAGATCCATCTTCAAATTTAGAAGATGAGGAGTTTGTAAAAACATGGTATGATATCATTGATAAATGTTCGTTTGATCTGATGTTGTCACTAATCAATCAACACAAAAAGAATATCAAAAAAATTGATGAGGAAGTTACTATAATTGAAGAGAAATTGGCCCATTTAGAAGACACAGCAGAATTCAAAATTAAAGATAGAGAACTAAAAAAGAAAATAGATAAATTGGAAAATGATTTATATATCAATAAAACAATAAATTCTTACGAGATGAGGAAGATTATAAGAGAGGTGAACAACGAGACTGGAAAAAGAAGAAAAATCAATACCAAACAGAAAGAAAATATGATAGTAGATATGGCAATTTTAATTCCAGATCAGAAAAACCCCATTACACAAACACTTCCTATCGTAGAGAAATGGAAAATGTTCCATTTCAGAATAAATCTTATTTTCCCTATAGAGAATCAAGAGATCAGAGAAATTCAGATATAAATCATACATCAGATTCATCATATCTGCAAAACAACTGCATTAGAAAAGAAAACATTTGAAGAAAGAGATTAAACGCAGAGATTTTGAACACCAAAGGGAAAGAGAGAGAGAGAAGGAGAGAGATTTTAAAATAGAGGAAGAGAGACGGAGAGAAAGGGAAAGACAGAGAGAAAAAGAAGCTAAAACGAAAGAAGAAAGGGAAAAAAACATTAGAGATAGAGAAATCCATAGACATAGAGAGCAACAAAGAGATAGGGATTTTGCATTCCATAGAGAACAGAGAGAAAAAGAACAGAAAGACAAATAGTATCAGAAAGAGAAAGAGACAAGAAGGGAGAAAGAGATGAAAAGAGAAAGGGAAGAAAGAAAAAGAGAAAGAGATAGATATCATTTGGACAGGCAATACAAAACCAGTAGGTCCCGATCACCTATTGGGGCTACTGGACCCAATGCTTTTTTAGATATGGACAAGACTCTCAGCGTTTGGGAGATACCAAACTCCTATACCCCTCCGAAAGAAAGGAGGGATACAAACTCCTACCACAAAAGAGAAAACACCAGAGAGGGAAACGAGGGAGAAGAAGGAAAAGGGAAAGAGTAAAGAAAGAAAACTGTAAAAATTCAAACAGTATCTTCAATTTAAGTACCCTTGAATTAACCAAACCACAACAAAACTTGATCTCCAAGGGATTATCCTTTGCCCCAACTGTAGGGCCTAACAATTTCGAGTTGTTTCTAGATGCAAACCGTTATCTCCGAAAACTCACAGTTAAGAGATTCTTTCAAAGTAAAAATGTGGAATCCAGATTAAACATTTCAAATTTAAGAAGTGCACCAGAAGACAGTAAATTTAAACACACTACACTTAGAAGCAAGTCTACTTTTTACCCAACATACTATAAAGGTAAACATTTAGAGGTATTCTACGATTTAATTGTAAAGGATTTTGAATTTCTTTCCAAACACAATAAATCTAAGATAAGAAATAATTTGACAAAAGATGAGAGAAAGGCTTTAGAAGAAATTACAGAAAATAACAATATAGTTATTAAACAGGCCGACAAAGGCGGGGGGACAGTAATTATGAATAGAGAAGATTATCTTATGGAAATCAATCGTTTACTAGGAGATCATGACACATATGAAATTTTGAAGAAAAATCCTACAGAAGAATTCAGTAAAGATCTTAATATTCTGTTAGAAAGAGGGAGAGATACAGGTATTTTAACGGAACAAGAATATAAATTCCTTTACAACAAAACTCCACAAATACCGATATTTTATATTTTACCCAAAATTCATAAATGTCTTACAAATCCTCCTGGTAGGCCGATAATCTCGGGAATTAATTCCCTTACGTCAAATTTATCGGCCTATATTGACAACTTCCTTCACGTGGGAAGCACTACCCTTAGGACTGATATTATCGCCGAAAGATACCATTACATGTACAACTGATTTGTACGTATTGTAAGTACATTTCCTACTCTCTACCTGTGATATAAATTTTGCTTTGCAATCTAGACCATTGGTCTGTTCTGTTTCCATTGCATGTACTTTACCTGGATCTGAGCATATTCAACACTGAAAAGATCCTCTACATTGGATCCTACCTGGGCCAGGATACACCCTGAGAGGTGATATCTATCTCTACACATCCTGACTGAGTCAGACCACTGCGCTATAAACTTTACACTTGTTGTAAGTAGGAAATACTAAAGAGCCAAGACACCCATTTAGCCCTAATTACACTAATATACTGCACAATTATTGTTTTTATGTTTTTTATTTACATGACGTGTTCCTGATCTGATCGCTCCCTTTCCACCCAAACCAAGACTGACTCTGTGTTGTAGAGGCATCACTTCCAGCTCTCTGATAGTGCTATACATCAGCTGGAGTTCTCCATTTTCTGTCCGTCCATCATGATGGATCAGGTCGCTGTTGAAGATTTGTCCATCAGACTCACCTAAATTTGCGGATCATGACCGGAGTCCACATTTATTTACTTATGTGTAAATGAGAATATATTTTTTCTATACTTTGAATATATTTGTCTATACTTACCTCGGTGCGCTTTTGTCTGCATTCTTTTTTTGCTATTTCAAGTTTCTGATTGGGGAAGGATCGCCCCAAAAAAGACAAGTTGCAAAAGGTTATCTGAGGATTGTTGAACTATTCAAGGGTCTGTGGAGGTTTTTACGGTGAAGATCACTTGCTGCAGGCATTAACTCTAATAAACGTAGACACGTGTGATTGAATTGAACACTGGGCTAGCCCATGAATTGTGAGACAGTGGGACGTTCTAAGAGATGGGCTGGAAGCTGAGCAGGGAGGCAGGCTTAGATGAATCATGAAAAAAGCTCCATACCTGAAACATTTGTGACAATGACACAGGGAAAAAAATAAGTTATTTCTGCTTTCCCAGGATGAAAATATTACATTTCTTGCCCTGTATGACAATATTATGGAAAGTAGGAGGTGAATCGATGAGACTACAGTTCCTTAAAAAATAGAAACTCATCAGCAATTGGAAAAATAAAAAAATGTTTATTAACCTACATAACTTGCAGGTTACTGAGGACTTCACAAACAGCTGATCGGCATGCGAGTTTCATCAGCTGGTGGAACAGGACGGTGAATGATCGGGAGTAAGCAACTACTCCAAACCATTTATACCGGAAGCACGGGGATACGATATAAGTTTTGGACTTTAACTGAGGACTTTATTCAAACCTCATTTGAGTGTTCTAACTGCTAAATTCTACTATTCCCATTGATGTGTCTCCTCCTAACCTGTGTATATATATGTAACGGTGTTTCCCCCACCCGGTGGGAGAGTTGTCCATTACTACGGTGTATGGTGCATATACCTGCTGGTAACAGGAGGGCTGAGTCGTCCGTCGATTGTAGTGGGGACACAAGACCAGGCTTCTGGGGTTCATACCCCACATATCTCTTTAGCAGTCCAGCGCCTCCATCTGCTGTATGCTCCAGGAACTGAAGGTGATCTTCCATGATAGAACTTATTACCTCTCCCCCCGGGGGGGCTCCCGCCCTGCAGGAGGCCTCACCTCGAGGAACATGCTGCCGACTGCAAGGTAAGCAGCTCTCCCCCCACACCCCCCCATTCCTTCATTGCCAGCCTCAACCCTCCATACATACACACACACACACTATATATATATATATATAATATATACATACACATACACATACACAGAGACACACACACACACAGAGACCACACACACACACACATGTAGGCGCACACACACACATGTAGGCACACACACACACACGCACACACACACATGTAGGCACACACACACGTCCACAGACACACATGTAGACACACACACACATGTAGACAGACACACACACACGTAGACAGACACACACGCACACACACACACACACACACACCTATACAGACACACGTATACACACACACACGTATACACACAGGCACACGTAGACACACGTAGACACAAACAAACACGTAGACACACAGACACACCTATACACACAGACACACACCTATACACACACACAAACACACCTATACACACACACACACACACACCTATACACACAGACACACACGTATACACACAGACACACACGTATACACACAGACACACGTTTACACACACACAGAGGAGAGGGGGTTGATGTGCACCCCCAGCCAGGTGGTACCGGGGCAGAAAAGTCTACGATCGTCTATTGTTACTGTTAATTCACTTAATCCTGTTAGGTCAGATAATATATTGCTGGCAAAGCAGAAAGTAACTCAGGACAAGTCACTGAAACATCATTACCAAACCGGAGGGGGGGGGGAGGCAATACTGACCACATCAGTGACTGGACGTGTAATAGCCAATCAGAGAGTACTTTACATTAGTTATGTAGTTATTTGGTGTTCATAAGTAGTTGAAGAGGCATTAGAGGATTGCGAGGGAAAGCGTGGGTGAGTTATTGCTAGGGGGGGGAGTCACTACCCACCAGTGCATTACAAACCCTACATTACTGTGATAGGTTTAGAATAGGAGCCTATGTCATAGCCTGTCTCAAACCAATATGCACAAAAGTAACGCAACCTTCTCAGTAGGTTGTCTCTATCCTGTTGCTTGGGGGAAATCCATATAATAAATATAGGGGGAATATTGAGCCACTTATGTGTTGTGTGTAAGCTCCCTGCTGTTAAAGCTTGGGATGTTGTAACAGTGTTTTTTCAGACAGGAATGAGTTTGCAACAAAGCAATGGCTAGGTTTACATTGATGGGCGCCAAATGGGCGGATCCGTTAGTTCTTGTTGCAAAACTGTGGGTTTTACTTTTCTCTTTATGAAGTGGGAAGATATTTTTGAATCCTTATTGCCATTTGCAGTTTGGGGATGATCCTGTTAGCCCTTTGCAATGCGGTGCTGGCCTCTGGACCCTCTGCAATGGGGTAGTAGCGTGACTCTGTGAACATCTCCAGCCTCGGTGGGATTTTATTATATGGAGCACCGAATTTAAAAGCTGACCGGGATTGGAAATCACAATCAAGTGATTCCAAAGCCAAAACTCGTGTTCTTGTTAAAATCCCAAGACCAAACCACAGCAAGCTACTGCATTAAAATAAAACATATATTGCAGTCTGTTTTCTATATCATTTGATGATTTTTTTCAATATATTATAGGACAGAATAAACTCGAGGATACATACTATAATGTACAAAATAAATCCCATAGGTTCAGGGTGCCAACTCTATTCCTCAAGTAGGGTTGCCAGGTGCTTGTCCAAATACGGAACAATACGGACCCCCACCGCCACCCCCGGAATACATATAAAAAATCACATCATGCCCTTCGAATACATATAAAAAATACCCCCACGCTCCAGGAATAACATATTTTAAAACATACCCCACGGCCATTGAATACATATAAAGAAATACCCCCACCTCACATACATTATAAAATATACCTCCACGTCACCAAATACATTATAAAAAATACCCCCCACTCCCCAATAACATTATTAAAATATACCTCCCACCTCCCCAAAAATTTGAAAAAATATCTCCCTCCCAAACATTTGAAAAAATACCCCCACCTCCCCAATACATTGAAAAATACCTCCACCATCCCCAATGACATTGAAAAATTACCCCCACCTCCCCAATACATATAAAATATACCCCCACCTCCCCCCCCCCCCCCCCCATCTCACCACAGCTCATCCTGGCCCCCATAAGCATCTCATATCATCCGGCCCCAATTCCTCCTCAGTCATCCTGGCTCCCCCTCAGATACTCAGCTCATCCGGAACCCCTCAGATGACTCAGCTAATCATGGCCCCCCCATCAATCACCTCATACTGGACCCATCATCGTCAGCTCACCTGTCCCCCACAAATCAGATCATACTGGCCCCGATCCCTCCTCAGATCATAATGGCTCACCCCATCCCTACCTCTCCGGCTACCCCATCACCTCAACTAATCCTGCCCCCCATCACTTCAGCTATCCTGGCCGCCCCCACACATCAGCTCATCCTGGCCCCCCATCACCTAAGCATCAATCATGGACCCACCCTCACATCAGATCATTGGCTGCCCATCACCTCAGCTCATACTGGCCCCCCACTCACATCTCCTGGCTTACCCATATCTCATCCGCTCATCCTGCATCCACCAATCACCAACCTCATTCCTGGGCCCCCATCACCTCACCTCAATCCTGGCACCCATCACCTCAATTCATCCTGGACCCCCAATAATTAACCCTGCTCCCCCCATCACCGCCCAAATGTGGTCCGTACCTTAGTGCCAGGAAGAAGGACATAGGACTTCTCGGGTCGCAGGTGTGTGGGCTCCACCCCGCGTCCTCTGACCTCTACGCTCCTCCGATCAGGGACAGGCTTGCACAGACCACTCCACAGTTGATCTGCCAGGCCCACCGTCCCGCCCCACCTCCTGTCTAGCCACTTCCAGGCCTCCGCCACGCGCCGCGCTTGACGCTGCCAGGCCCTACGCTCCGTGTCAGGTATTACCTATGATTTTATACCAGACATGCATCGAATTACCGGCCTGTTCGGTTCAAAAAACGGAAACCTGGCAACCCTAATCCTCAAGATCCCCAACAGTCAGATTTCAGCATATCCTGCTTCAGCAAAGGGCTCAATCCAGTGCTACATCAATATTGAAACAACCCGGGGTAGAACCGTTGGGGGCCTAGGTCTATAATCGATACTATCTCATTAGAGGCTTGTTGAGCAGTTCCCGAATGATTTGGTACGGTTTGTATTCAGAAAGCTTTATAACTTGCCCAACTCGTTTGGGAAATGGCATCTCCACGAGCGGGTAGCGGCTGCTCCTCAAACCCATTGAGTGGAAACTGAAACCTGGCGTTTATTATAAAATCACCCTATTACTAGACTATGATGAGATCATCAAGGCACTCAGTTAGCGAGATCACTCGCAAATGTCAGCGATGGGCATTTGCGAGTAAGTAGGACTTGGAAAGGTATTTTTAATTTTATTGCATCGGATTGAACCCGGGAGGTCTCGGAGCTGCTAACATTTATTACCAGTCCAGAGACCCCCTGCTTCCATCATATGTTAATAGTAATACATTTACAAGACGGCTTTATACGTTAAGTGGCTAACCGCTAAGGTTAATGAAGGGTTAAACACTATTGCCGATTGGGGGTGGGTAATGGCGTGGGTGATGAAGGTGGTTAGCTTGGCACATGGTGGGTGTTTATGTCTACCGGGAGGGTTGCGGGATGAGTTAACCCAGTCATTACCTAGCAGGAGAAAAAACACACTGCTGTATTTATTTAATTGTGTGGTTTTTTTTTAGTTGCCCTGACTGACAATGTGTTTATCATGCCCTTTCGGGGCTATAGATAAACCACCGTGACAAGCAAGCATTTTTCGGGCAAAGCTTGTTTTATTTAATCTTTGTATTTTAGGATTGTTTTATGTAATGTTTGTATTGTATTTTGTGTGTTATGTTATTTAGGTTGCCCCATTGTCATTCATTGTCTGTGTGGCAATCCATTCCCATAATGGGGCATGGTTTACCACAGTCACAATCAATGGCTTATTGTGAAGTGTTGTTTTTCATTTAATGTCGTGTTTCTTTTGTGCCGGTGTTCTGTTGTTTGCTTTCCCATCATGCCATAGTGAACAACATGCTCATATTATAGGGGCATGGCATACCACTGGCAATCAAGGTTTTTGGCATTTTTTTGTAAATTTTGCATGAAGTGTAAAGTATTTTATTTGGTGCTGGGTTTTTTGTTGGTTGATGCCCATTGATTGCTATCGTGCAAACAATGGACCGTAGGCCATGGTTTAAAAACTATGCCAATCAATGGGTTAACAGGGGTGGAGAGTAGTTGCCATGGGGCGGGTGGTTAGGCGTCCCTGGTGGGTAGTAGGGAGGGGGGGTGTTTGTTAACCCCTTATTACTTATAGAGGTTACTACCCACTACGGGGGAATTAAGGGGTTAGTGGCCGTAGTTGTTTGTATTGTACTGTTGTGCCATGCAGGACATGGCACGGAGGACAGTGATGGGACGCCCTACATCCTGGCGAGGGTTAATAGAACTGTAATTACTTTATGCTGAGCTGGATAATTGTTTAGTTTTAATGGGCAAATAGCTATTATTTAAAACCGAACATGAACATGAAACACCCAAACAGAGCTCAGGCGAATACATTTAACACAGATACATGGTCCGTGCCGTATATATTTATATATATATATTATTAGATATAGATATCTTCTGAAATTAAAAGGTCTTTTAGTTTACCTTTGGCCAAAGTTGTGTAAGCCCTTGAGCCTCACGGCAGACCAGTCTCAAGCGGCCTAACACTAATATAAATATTAAGAAACCTGTACATTTACCAGAAAAATGATTTATAATAAATCTGTCAAATTTGTGCAATAGTGGTATGTAAGTCTGATTGAAGCTCTTATCTAACCTGTTACACTACCAGGAAAGCACATCTGTATTAGATTTGTCGCAATTCAAAACTGTTTGCAACAAATTCTAATACAGAGTGCTTTCTTGGTTATTATAAAATCATTCTTCCTGTAATTTGAACAAAAGGTGAATTCTGCGTCATAAAAAAATGTGAATAAAGTGCTTATAAAAAAACATGGCCAAGTGCAATAAAGAACAGGTGACCCTTATGCAGTGGATAAAATCAAATAAGAATTGATTAGGAGAAGTTGATGCGGCTGAATCATGGAATGGTCACGCATTACCAAACTAATACAAAAACAACGAGAAAAACAGCGCAAAAAAACTAAAATGTTTTGGTGTAGTATATTAAAAGTATTTATAGCTTTAAGGTAAGTATTGCCGTACATCAAAAAAGATAATAAAACAGCATGACATGTTAGGACATGTTACCACTCTGGAACACCACCGTGACAGCTTATTAACAGGATCAGGTCTCTTCTCCGGTGGTGAGGGCTAGATGGATGCTGTCCCCACTCGGTGGAGTTCTCACTGCGTAGTGAGGATACGACCACCGCTGCTGTAGAGAGGAAGATGCCCTTGCCGGTCCGGCTCAGTACACACGTGTGTTGTGACGTCATCAAAGGGCGCCGTCAGGTTACTCAGTAGCGTCTTAGACGGTAAGGCCAAAGGGAAAAGCTCCGAACACCAGTCAATGTGGATACTTAAATGAATCCAATAGGTAATTGCTGGAAAGAGCCTCTTATTCCTACGCGTTTCGTATAAGGAGATACTTAGTCAGGGAATGTCGGAGGATGGATACCTTCTGGGCGCTCTATATTAACCCTGTAACTCCACGGTGGATTGGCTGTTACAAATGAGGACAACCACTCACTCAGGGGTAAAACAGGGCTTCACTACACTCCACGAGACAAACTATATACATATATAATTACTACATGGTAAAATTTTAATCATTAAAAAATACAAATAAAATGACAAAAAATACTCTACAAAAAAAGAGACAAAAATTAGTACTATTTAAAGGCAATACAATGATGCTTACTACTGCTAAATAGAAGATTGAGAAAGTTGAATAGAAAAGAAAACACAACCCATAAAACAATATATTAGAGAACTAAGATCTAGGGGGTAATATATAAAAATGGGGGACCTCTAGAGTAATTAAAAAATAACCGTGATGGCAACGATATAAATATAATCAGTTAGAGAGGTTAGTAACAATGACCAGACAGACAAATCTTCATCATTGAGAACTAGTGGGATCATGTCTGCATTTGTAGATCATAAACTTTCTTGTTTGGAAAGCATTTACTCTTATCTGGTCTGGTCATTGTTCTAACTCTATAACTCATATATATTTATATCGTTGAATCAAGGTTATTTTTATATTAACTCTAGAGGTCCCATTTTTTATATTACCCCCTAGATCTGGTTCTCTAGGATATGTTAATGGGTTGTTTCTGTTTCTATTCAACTTCTCAATCTTCTATTTAGCAGTAGATAAGCACAGTATTGCCATTTAATAGGTACATAATTTTTGTCTCTTTATTTGTTTAGATATTTTTTGTCGTGTTTATTGTGTTTTTTAATGATTTTAAAATTGTTAACATGTAATGAATTATAAGGTAATAGTTCTCGGAGTGTAGTGATATCCCTGTTTACCCCTGGGTTGTTCTCAATTTAGTAAACAGCCAATCACAGGGGAGTTACCTTGTATCTAGAGGCGCCAGAAGGTATCGCGACATTCCCTGACGCAGTGGGTATATCCTTATACGAAACGACGTAAGAATAAGAGGCGCATTCCAACCATTTTACCTATGGTTGTGATTTTAAGTGCCAACATTGACAGGGTTATGGACTTTCCTTTGGCTTACAGCTAAAGATGGCGACTTGCGAATACCTGGACGGCGCCATTTGATGACAGCACAAGCACACGTTGCGGAGAGCCGGAACCGGCAGGAGATCTTCCTATACAGCAGCGGAGGTCGTATCCTACTACGAAGTGAGAACATAAACCGGAGTTAGTGAAAGCATCATCAGCCCTCACCAACGGAGGAGAGAGATCTGATCATGTTATAGCGCACGGTGTGTTCCAGAGTCGCCGTTTAGCCGAGTGGTAACATGTCCCTAACAGGTCATGCGAGTATTATATTTTTGGATGGACGTGCAATATTCCCTTAAAGCGTAAATAGCTTTTTAAATTACTTACACCATGAGGTGTTTGCCCGCGACGTTTTTCGTTTTGTTTTTCCTGGTAATATACAGGTTTTTTAAGAATTATTTAGTGTAGGCGACCATTGAGATTTGTGGTCTGCCTTGGCGGGCCTTGTGGTTCTGCCTTGGATGGGCTTCAAGGACTTACAACACTTTGGCCCCCAAAAAAGATATATATATATATATATATATTAGAGAGAAAGGTCCCACTGGGGGCCAAATCGTCGGGGTTGTGTCTTCTATCAAATATAGAAAATTCATGATTACTTACCTGCTGCTGTCCCTTGATGTCGTGTTGCAACACGGGTATAGTTATGGTCTAATCTATTACTATCTATCTATCTATCTATACTATCTATCTACTGTACGTGTATCGTGTTACTGGAGTATCACTGAGCTCTGCTGTGAGCATGTTCTGTCTCGGTTTTAATATGTATTGCCCATGTCAGTAGCACTCCTTTGGCACCTATACACATATTATATATGTGGTTATTTTGAGGGGGGTTCAATATAAGCTATTGGGAGTTCTGTATGTTTTGCAATTCTGTTCAGCTGGGTCCTGGCTGATTTGGAGGGGTCGCCGCACTTCCCAGTTTGGAAGCTCACTCCTCCCACTTTTAAATGGTTTAAAAGCTCACTCCATTTCACCTCCACATTATGGGAACATGCATACAGTTGATTGAGACAAATCTCATATACAGATGCTTGCCTGGTAATGTACAGGGTTAATAGAGCTTCAATCAGACTGAGAACTATGGCAACTAATTTTGACAGATTTATTATAAATAATTTCTGGTAATGTACAGGTTTTAGAAATATATTTTTAGTGTTAGGACCTTGAGGATGTGGTCTGCCTCGGAGGGGCTCAAGGGGCTTTACAACACTCTTGGCCAAAGGGTTAAACTAAAAAAAGGCCATTTTATTCAAAAGAGATCTATATATATAATATATAGATAATATATATATATTAGATGTATATATAATCTATGTATTATATATATTTATTATATTATATATATATATATATACACTGTACGTTGGATCTGTGTTGATGGATGTTTTGTTGTACAATGAGCTCTGTCTGTGTTTCATGTTCTGTCTCTGGTTTTAAATATATATGACCATGACTCAGTAGCACTCATATTTGACACCTATAACCATATATATTGTGTGGATATTTGGGGGGTTCAATATGAGATTATTGGGGTTCTGTATGTTTTGCAAATTAGTATTATCCACATCTTTATAGTAGTAATTGTTTCATCAGTATTGTACTGTTGTTGCTGGGGGGGGGGGGTAGGGTGGGAGTAGAGGCGGTTGGTAGTAGGGTTCTTGATTTTTTTTTCAACTGTATTTTATTGATAAATTCACATGTTCAACAGACATTTCATACATTTCTATCAAAAACCGGTCAGTCGTCCATGATATCATTACTTCAACAGAGACAACAAGACATACTGGGAAGACAAACAACAGACACACCTCACAACCAGAAGGAAGGGGGGGGGTAGGGGTAGGTATTAGAGGTGGGAACTGCCACCGTGGTTTTCCGCTGGGGCCTCTGAGTCATTCCGGACCATCGCTTCCTGGGGGCCAGATTATCCCGGAAAACAACTGTGCCCCTCCATGGGGCTTTGTTTAGTTCAATCAAGGTTTTCTATTTTGTCCTGTACGCCTATTCCTGTGCTACAACCCACAGAGGCGAACGTACTCATCTCTATAATTGCACCATATCGTGGGGGTTTCTTGTATTTTAATGTTATTGGTGGTAGGGGATGAGGGAATTTGGTGAAGGGGGTGGTTGCCCATGGGTGGGTGGTTAAACATCTCGGGTTAGCGGGGGTAGCGGGAGCGGTTAACCCCTTCATTCACCATAGCGGTGACCACTGAAATGGTAGTTGAAGGGGTTAATCCACCGCCGCCCTTCCCGGCACCCTCTAACCACACACCACTGGGGCAACTATCCACTTCATCACCGCCTTCTTTTCCCCCCAACAAACGGGTACTCGGGTTAACCCCTTCATTGCCTTAGCGGTAGTCGCTAAGTAATGAAGCTGTTTATTTACATTTTAATAACAGTGTACTGTAGGCCAGGGGTCATCTGGAGCTGAATGCATTGATTCAGCCCCAGGGAACCTTTTGTTTCACAGAGTTACGTGAATGGAGAGATGGAAAGATTACCGGCACCCCCATTAATGGGGCTTGTACCCTCGGGATTGCAGGGGGTCCCCGAGACTGAAAATCAAATAGTTCAGCTCTGAGACCCCCTGCCAATGTTTTCTTAAAAGTGTAAAAAAAGCAGGTGTGATCACCTGAGAGAGCTGTGGCAGGAGATTGAGCTCGTACAGACTGAGAACCCAAATCGCACGGGGTGGAGAACTTTGACGCGGGACTGAGGATACCATCACTGCGTCCAAATTTGGGTATTGGTATTTTCCTACTGTATATACGTTTGTGACTTGTGGAAATGTCTTTAAGATTCTTTGATACCGTGGGATAGCAACAAATGAACAAACCATTCGGTGCTAACCGTTGACTGATGGCAGCAACAGTTATCGAAGCTACTAGAATAGGCTCCTTGGGTTCTCCCAATATAGGGTCTTGTGAGAACACTTTCAACCTAATTATCATTTCTACAACTTTGGTGGCCAGACTTTCTTATCACTTATTAGACATATCAGTTTTATCAATCTTTATTATTTTGTTGGATACCCAATTTAATTCTGGGTTAACACTTTGATGTATCTTCCTTACACTGTTATTGCACATCACCATGGCCTTGCAGCCCTTAGATTTTTTCTTACAAATGTCTTCTTCCTTTTCACATGTGCACAAATTTTTATTCTTGACAGATACACTGTGTTACGTACTGACAACTATTTGTTATTTGATGAGGACGTCGATCTCCAAAAATGCGGGAGGCCGGACGGGGTGGCGACGTGGGGTAAGATGATGGGCCGTGGGCGGGGGTGGGGACACAGTTGGGGCGGGTATGAGTTTGGTGTTAGAGCGCACTGGCCAAGGAGCCGTGGGGGGGGGGGGGGGGTGGGACACACGGGGCGGCGGCAGGACACACCGGCTAATGAGAGCCGTTTGGAAGGGCGGGGGGGGATCAAGGACAATCACAATTGTCTACAGGGAAACACAAAAAAAAACACTTTCAGGTTTTATATATATAGATATATAAACAACTGTTGTGTTCAACAATTTGCCCAATGTATTATTATGCAGGCTTTACTATGATACAATATGCAATCTATATGGACACAGTGGGTTTGCTAGTCAGATGTATTTATAAAAACTATAGGGCTCATTGAGCTATATAATGCCAGGTTCCTGCTTATTTTCCAACTTACGTAAAAAAAATTGATGTATCATGCATTCATGACCATCAAAACCTTCAAATCTATCTTTAAATTGTAGTTGGAATATGGTATATTTATTATAATGTTATTCCAGGGTTACATTTGTGTCTTCAAGTTTGATGTGGACTAACTGAGATGTGATGTTGATCAATGTATTTATGATGTCAACAATTCTATTCAGTGATGTAGTCTTTGGTATCATATTGGTAAGAATAAATATGTCCTATGATCAATAGAATTATTCTTCAATGGTTTAAATGATATCAAGGTGGAAACTTTTATATGTTGATTTATTCATTGATTTAATTTCAGCGGTTTGAATCCTGTGATGTCGGTCTGGGTTGAGGGGTATAGTATTGTGATCCCTCCTCTTATTGAGATTATCCTTCAGAAAACACTATTTGGTTGTGGCAAACGAATAGGAGAGTTCGTTTGTGTACATGTTTTTCGTATTTTAATTCTCATCAAATCAAAAAGTTTATATTTATATTTTTCCTAATACCTGGTGAGTTTCCAATCTTAATCATTGGAGTTGTGAGTATCACCCTTCTTTTTTTGCATTTTCACATTATGGCTGATTTTCAAAGCTGAAATAGAAGCATGATACAGTCCTGCACACTATTATACTCAGAAAAAAGGGGATACAAACTTACCGGCGCTTCCTGGTTCAGGATTCTCTGTTCAATCCAGGGTATAACAAAGGGAAGAGAATCAGGGCTCCACAGAGGTGCTCAATAAACTTAATTTATTGCCAATAGAATTATTAACGTTTTCGGCCACACAGGCCTTCTCAAAAGCAGTAATGGCATAAGCCATTATCTGATTTGAGAAAAGGCATGTGTGGCCGAAAACATTGTTATTGGCAATAAATAGGTTTATGAGCCAAATCGGCGGAAGCCCTGATGTTCTTCCCTCCATGATTTTTCAAAGCTCCAAGCGTCCTGCGGACAATAGGAAGCTTGTTTCACAGTTATAATTATCTCAGAATATTATTATAGATTGGAAGTTACACTGATGTGTCAACGTAAAATCGATTTTGACTATAGCAGATACCCAGCTTCAGAGATCTGGGCAAATTAATGCACTCAAAAACAGAGAAAGAACACTGTATGAAGTAAAGACACTTAACATACAGATAAGGCCCATAATAAGGCACACAAGGTCTATGGGAGGAGTACCCTACTGAGTGCTAATGCAACACAAAGGAGATAGTTGGGGACCAATAGTATGGGTAATGTTGTTTATTAAACTAATTTATTGAGAATAAAAACTATTAAAATTGACTGGAAAACCAGTCTAATGTTGTGAGTATAGGAATGAAAGTATTCGTGCTGATGCCCGTAAGAGGGTTCTATATTTAGCAAGATATTACTTAAATATGTGACACCTGCACTGATAACCGTGCCAGTGCGAAGTCCAAGAAGACTAAAAAATCAGCACAATGAACAGACCAGAAGAACAGGTACCCAATGCCTCGTGTAACGTGGCTAATAAAAGGGCTGCTTCGAATAGGTAATGACATCCTGGATAGCCTGTACATGTAGCCTCACAAAGCTGGTGTGTTAGTAAATACATGTCACCTACATGTAATGCCTCTCAGAAATTATATAATACCGTAAAAGTAATATCAATTGAGGGCAAACAAGTAGTGGGGTGAATAAGGGGTGAGGGAAATGGAGCCCCACAATTGATAAAGACAACAAGTGCACATTGCAGTGTTTTGCCACAGTGAGAAGTGGACACACACGTAAAGTAAGTAGAGGAACTGCCAACTCAGCGACTAATTCCAGCTACTCCATTTACGTGTTTGTCCACTTATCACGTTGCAAAACACTGCAAGTGTGCACTTGGTGTCTTTATAGTGGTGGGCTCACATTTACCTCACACCGTTATTCACCACACACTACAGTGTTGCCCTCAATTGATATTACTTTACCGTATTAATATTTCGAGGGCACATACATGTTAGGTGACATTGATTATCACAAATGTAAAGGGTTATTCCTCTTGTCTGACCCACACAATCTCACATGGCCGTGTGGTCTAAAACCGTCCCCATTAACGTGTTCGTGTCTGGTGGGTGAACTGTAGGCAACGGAATCCTTGAGTCTCACGATTGGTGGTATTAGGGGATGTCATCAGGAAGCAGTGAGGTAGTGTTGTGCGAGTCTACTATATCCAGTGCAGCAGCCTCCACCTCATCAGGATCTGTGCTTCCGCCAGGGAAGATGGTCCTGGTGAGTGAACTCCTTTTGGTTGGTGCCATCCACTGTGAGTAAACTGCATATCACACAGTGCGAGGTATATTCGAAAAGGGCATCTTGATTGATGTTGGTTTAGCAAGCTGCCCTCCACAGATAACAGCTCAGCCGAATCATCTCTTTGCAGCACTCCATAGGAAGGTCCATTCATCCTCTAATAGAGCTGACTTTCACACCTATCCTCTCAGAGAGATTCCAGCTTTCTCTGTCGTGAAGCTCCGCTCTTGAAGCTGCTCTTATCTATAGCTCCTCTAACTCTGCTGCGTATGCTCACTGATCACAGGCTAGCATGAGACACTGCAACAATGTTGCAGACCTTCACGTGCCTCTCACTGAAACAGAGCCGCACAACAACAGGAAACTGAAATCCTAACATGTAGGCAGTGCTTGTGTCTGATATCACCCCCCGGAGAACAAAACATGCTCTGTACCACTAAGTGGCGAACACACTGAATGCTGTCACTTCCTGTTGGGAATATGACATCTAACCCGGGTTTGGGGGCCAAACCTATGATTGTTACTGGCAATCCTGCATACTTACCGGTTTATGCCAGCCTGAGAAGGAGATATGTACACCAATCTACACATGGGACAACCACACTAGTGCTTTCTGTGAGTTTGCTACGATGTACAGGGATCCCAGTGACACATGACCTATCAGACGAAGCTTTAGCCACGTACCACGTAGGCATTGGGTACCTGTGATTCTGGTCTTTCATTGTGCTGATAGTTTAGGTCTTACTGGACTTCTCCCTTCACGGGTTTATAAGTGTGCAGGTGTCACTATTTAGTATATTTGCAAAATATAGAAACCTACGGGGATCAGCACGGAATACGGTTCAGTCCTAGACTCACAAAACATTTAGATGGTTCCATTATATTTTAATAGTTTATTCCAATAAAGTATTTTAATAAACAACAATTACCCATCACTTGGTCCAGGACTATCTCCTTGTACTTGCATATTAACTCAATAGGGTACTCTCTCCCACAGACCTTGAGTGCATTCTATATAGGGACTTATCTGTAATGTTAGTGTCTTTACTCATACAGTGGTCTTCTCGTGGTTGATATTTATCCCTTTGCCCTATTGAAACGGATTGCATTTATGGACCGCTGTGGTTCACATTGGGTATTTTAGAGCGGGGTGCATCTTCTCTTGCCTCCCAATAATGCACTTGCAAACATGGCCAAATGCATTTGTTGATTACTTCAAAGATTATGGTAAGCTGAAGGAGCTGCCCATGGCAAAATAGTGTTTATCATTGTTATAGCCAATAAACATAATAAATCTGACCTTTATATGTATGGTATTAATTAATTAAGTAGTGATATTTCAATTTTAATTGAATAATGTTTGTCAAGAGATTTTAATGAGGATTAAAAGCATAGACTTGAGTCCTGAACACAGTAAGACATTTATTAACAAGTGGTATGGGTTAAACATGGAAAAACTCAATATAAAAAGAAATGTATTAAAAAGGTACTATGAATAAAGAAACAACCCAAAATACAAAAAACAAGTTGTTGTTACAATTTTTTAAATTTCTTGCAAAGCTTTATCATAACAGCTTTGAATTGTCTTTCCGACCATTCATTTTTTGACAGGCCCAATTCTTAATGTACGGAATAGGCCTTTTTTAAAGAATCCAAATCTTCACCGCATTGTCTTTAAATGCATTAGTCCATCAGTTTATTTTATTTGCGCCTCTAGACTAATCAATTGGTTTTTTAATTTCGCTTGACGTAACATCTCAGATCGTCTTCAGTAATTTCCATTACTTGAGAAACATTTGACTCCGTTCTTGCAGGCGTCATTTGGCTCTGGCAGGGAAATTCCATCATCTTGAAGAACGGCCATGCAGATGTGTTCTGAAGCGCTTGTTTCTCACGCCTGCGCGTGGAGGTTTAATTTCTTCAGCTCTCTGGCGGAAATGAATCTCTTAAAATTCTTCCACTTCCCTTTGCTAAGTCAAACGAAAAATAAAACACACCCCCAAACACAGGAAACATCAAATGGTATAAGCAATTGTTTTAAGGCTACAGCACAAAGTATTGTACACAATTATGCCTATAGCACAACCTTTTGTTATTAAACATTTACACAATTTTACGGCCATAGTATAGAGCAACTATTCTGTCATTATACCATATTTTACACAATTTAAGCTAAGAAATACCATTCTGTCATTAAACATTTTAACGTCTGGGTTTGGGGTGGGGAAGGGACGCGATTTCAGTCAGGAAACGTCATGAAATAAAAAAAAACAATCAAAAACAAATAATTGGGCAGCGGATATTATAGACTATTAGAGAGGAATTTCACAAATTAGATAGATTACTAATTAAAGACACGAAAAAATGGTTAGATTTAAGTTTTTTTTTAAATAAAATATATAAATGAATAAGATACCGAAGGTTTGAGATTTTCGACGATCCATCTAACATTTAGAGATGAGGAGTTTGTAAAATAATGGTCTGATTCATTGATAAATGTTCGTTTGATCTGGAGTTGTCCAATATCAATCAACAAAAAAGAATATCAAAAAAAGTGATGAGGAAGTTACTATAATTGAGAGAAATGGCCCATTAGAAGCACACAGGACAGAAAAGATTAAGTTATTAAAGTAGAGAACAAAAAAGACAATAGATAAATTGGAAAATGATTAGATATCAATATAAAACAAGAAATTTTACGAGATGAGGAAGTTATAAGAGAGGTGAACAACGAGACGGAAGAAAAAGAGAAAAATCATTACCAAACAGAAGAAAAATATGAAGAGATATGGCATTTTAATTCCAGATCAGAAAACCATTACACAAACACTTCTATGTAGAGAAATGGAAAATGTTCCATTTCAGAATAAATCGTATTTTACCTAAGGAATCAAGAGATCAGAGAACTTCAGATATTAAATCCATACATCAGATTCCTCATTCTGCCCAAACAAACGGAATTAGAAAAGAAAAACATTTGAAGAAAAGAGATTAAACGCAGGAGATTTTGAACACCAAAGGAAAGACGAGAGAGAAGAAGGAGAGAGCATTTTAAAATAGAGGAAGAGAGACGGAGAGGAGAAAGGGAAGACAGAGAAAAAAGAACGCTAACACGA
The DNA here is from genome assembly GCA_036426205.1 of Ascaphus truei. Lineage (NCBI taxonomy): Eukaryota > Metazoa > Chordata > Amphibia > Anura > Ascaphidae > Ascaphus > Ascaphus truei. The sequence goes on from CM071568.1 coordinate 256,069,213, forward strand.
AAGAAGAAGACAAGGGAAAAAAACATTTAAGAGATAGAGAATCCATAGACATAGAGAGCAACAAGAGATAGGGATTTGGCCATTCCATAGAGAGAACAGAGAGAAAAAAGAACAGAAAGGACAAATAGTAGCAGAAAAGAGAAAGAGACCAAGAAGGGAGAAAGAGATGTGAGAGAAAGGGAAGAAAGAAACAAGAGAAAGAGATAGATATCATTTTGGACAGGCAATACAAAACACAGTAGGTCCGATCACCTATTGGGGCTATGGACCAATGCTTTTTAGTATGGACACGACTTCTCAGCGTTTGGAGAACCAAACTCATATACCCCTCCGAAAGAAAGGAGGATACAAAATCCTACCAAAAAAGAGAAAACACCACCGAGAGGGCAACCGAGGGGCGCAGAAAAGGAAAAGGGAAAGCGTAACGAACGAACACTGTAAAAATTCCCACAGCTCTTCCTTACGTCCCGTGCATTACCACCCCCCCCCCCCCCCCTGCTCCCCCGGCTTATCCTTTGCCCCCCCCTGTCGGCCTAACACTTTCGCGTGTTTTCTAGCTGCCCCACCGTTCTCTCCGCCAACTCCCCGTTAAGCGATTCTTTCACGTCACGTCCCCCTGTGGAATCCAGCTTCCCCTTCACCTTTCCGCCTGTGCCACCCGACGCCCGTCACTTTCCCCCCCCCCCCTAGAAGCCCGTTCCTTTTCCCCACCTCCTATCCCGGTCCCCCTTCGCGGTCTTCTACGCTTTACATTGCACGGATTTGCCGTGCTTCCCACCACCATACCTGTCACGATCGCCCTCATTTTGCCAACCGATGCGAGCACGGCCTTCGCCGCCTCCAGCCCACTCACCCTTTCTAGTTCTTCCCCCGGCCGGCCCCAGGCGGGGGGACCTGACTTATGCATAGAGCCGCTTATCTATAGGATCACTCGGGGTTTTTATTCGGGAGATCAGAACAGAGAAGGGGGAAGAAAAAGCGACAGAAGAAGGGCAGGAAAAGAGAGCGGAAGAGGGCGGGAGAAAGAGGGAGAGAGACAGGGAGGCACGAACAAGAAGAGAGAAGGCCGGGGATCAATACAAAAAGCCACAAAGAACGAGAGGACCCCCGGAGGCTTTCGGCGGGGGTTTGGGGCCCTCCGCCGCGGGTTTAGGGGTGCGTTTCTTCATCCTGTGTAGTCGTATCCCCTGGTGCGAGTACGGGGGGTGTGGGGTCCTGTCGTGGTTTGTTGGTGTGTGTCCTTGTCGGGTGTTAATTGTTCTTGGTTTGCTTTGTCTGTGGGGTTTATGGCATTCTCCCTTCTTCTCGTTGTGTTTTTTCTGTCTGGTTCGCCGTCCCAGTGTGTATTGTTTATTGTTTTCGCTGTTCTCTTACCCGTTGGTGGGCTTTGTGTCCTGTGTATGCTGGTGGTGTTTTCGCGTCGCTTTGTGCTGTGTTTACTTCGGCGGTTCGGCCACTTCCTTTGCGTGGGGTTTTGGAGGCGTGGGTCTCCTTTTTTCCCTTGTTTCCATTTGACAGTTCGCCGGATGGGCTGTGTCTCTTTGTTTTACCAGTTGTTTGCTGATGGTGGTTCCTCCTTGGTTTCTGTGGGCTTGTTCTTATCGGTGGAGGTTGGCGGGGTTATGATTTATCTGTTTGTTATTTTGGCTGGCGGACTGTGCCCGTTTTGGTTTTTTTTGGGGGTGGCGTTCCCCGGTCGATCGGTGGTATGCCGTTTTTCGGTTGTTCTTTCTGGCTCGTGGTGTATGGTGGATTCCCCGGGGCCGTTGTCTTTGGGGACTGGATCTTTCTTCGGGTTGTTCTTATTTTTGTTTTGTTTTACCCTTTCTTGTGTGAGCTGTTCGTTGGGGGCGTTTTGCTTTTTCGCGCTCCTGTGTGACTGTGTTTTTGGTGGGCGTGTTGGGTGTTTGCTTTGCTTGTTGGTGTGGCGTTCGTTGCCTCTTGTTTTGACGTCTGGAGTGGGTAGGTGGTTGGTCCGCTTGTCTCATGGGGTGTGTGTGGGTCGGTTGTGGCTGGGGGGTTGGTTTTGGTGTGGTGCTGGTTTGCTGGTGGAGAGTCGATTGTTTTGTCTGGCGGGCGGATGGGGGTTGGGTGAGTCGGTCGGCAGTGGGGGTGGCAGGTTCGGGTTGGGTCGGAAAGGGGGGGGGGGCTAGGTGGGGGGTGACAGGAGTGGGGTGTTCCTTGGTCTCGGTAAGGGGGTGTCTGTCGGTGGATTTTCCTCCAGTCTTTTGGGGTCCTTCCGCGTTCGGTTTGGGCGTCGCGGGTTTATCTTTGTCTGTTCCCGACTGTTACCGTTTTCTGCTACTTTTTTATGGGTGTTTGTTCATTTCTTCCGGTGGCTGGAATGTTCGTGTATGGTCGTGGGATTAGTTCTTTTTTCCGTGGCGGGCTGTCGGTTGGTGTCGTTGCGGGGGCTGTGGTGTCTCTGGGTGAGTTTCCGATCTGGGTGGGGGTGTGAGCTGTCTGTGGTCGTTTTGCGGTGTGTTCTTCGCTTCGTTGCTTGTCGGTTGGTTATGTTCGTTGCGGGGGTGGTGGGTTTTTCGGCCGGGGGCTGGGCTTGATCTTTTTGTTCCCTGGTTCAGCTGGGTTTGTTGTATTTCCTTCCGGGGGGAGGGTCGGTGTGTGTGTTGTTGCTTGGTGCTCTGTCGTGGTGGCCGGGGTGTGTGGTGGCGGATTTTGTTTCTTTTTCGTTCTTTGCGGTACTCCTGGTGGTTTGTGCGGGGCACAGCCTTGTGCTTTTGGTTTTTATTTGTGGTCGTGTGTCGTCGTGGATTATCGTCTTTCTCTTTGACCCTCTACGTGGGTGTCGGTTCCTCGGTTCGGTTTGGGCGTGTCGCTGTGGTTGGCTGTTTTTGTTCTTGGGCGTGGGGTTGGTATTTTGGCGGTCCTTGGTTGTGGGCGGTTTTTCGTTGGTCTAGCCAGTACGTCTCATCAGTTTCTCTCTTGTTTGTGTTGTGTGTGATCCGTCGGTTGGCGCGTCACTGGTGGTGGGGGTCAGTGTAGGTTTGTTTGTTGGCTTGTGGGGGTGGGTGGCCTGGGGTCATGCCATTCTTGGGCGTGGCGTATTTCCTTGTTCTGTAGGTGTTTTTTGTAGTGTGGGTTTACGTTGGTGGTTTTGGGTGCGTGTGGGGCTTGGGGGGGGCCGGTTCGGGGCTTGTGCTGCGCTTGGTTTGTCTTTTCGGCTCGCTCAGGGGGTTGGGGGCTGTGTGGTTGTAATCGCTTTCACGTTGTGTTTTGCTTTCGGCTTTCGGCTGTGCTTTGCGATTACTTGGGGTCGGCAGTCGTTGGTGGGGTTTTTGGTGTGTTTCTGGGTTCTGTGTTGGCGTCGTGGTGGTCCTGGGTGTTTTCAGTTTGTTGTTGCCCTACATTTGTTTTGTTGTCGTTCGGGGGGTTCCCCTGGGTTCCCGGCTCAGATGGTTTTTCTTGCGTGTTGTTTGCGTGTTGGGGTTTCTTTTGGCGTGCTGTGTTGTTCCCTTTCGTATATCCCCTCTGTTTGGGGGGGGGGGGTTCTGTCGTCTCTATGGTGGGTAGTAGTTTTATTAGTGTTCGTTTCTGACCTGTCCTGGTTTCCTTGTTGTAGTTGCGTGTTTCTTTGCGGGGTTCCTAATTCTTCTTCTACCTTCTTTTCTTGTTTGGCTTCGCGTTTTTGGTGTGTTGGTCGGGCTCGTGCTGTTCGCTCGGGGTTGTTCTGGGGGTATATCCCTTTTTGTTTGGTTTTGTTTTTATTAGTATGTGTTTAGTCTTTCGTTGTTCTGTGTTTTGGATTGCGGTGCTCCCCCCCGTTCTGAGTTGCCGATCCTTCTTGGTTTTTTCTCCATTCTCCCTACTTCTTGGGGCGGTTGTGTTCTTAGGCTTTGTGGGGGGTATGGTTCGGACTGTTTGAACTTCAGGCGTTGATGGTGTTTGGATTGTGGGTGCTGTTGGCGGGGTCGGCTGCGGTTGTGCTTCTTCACGTTGTGCCGTTGTTGGCTTTGGGTTCTGTTTGTTGTGGATGTTTTTGTTTCTTTGTTTCTTCTGATGGGGCGGGGGGTGGATGGTGTTTCGTATCCCTTGGGTTTTGCTTTGGCCGGGCGGTGTCGCGGGCTCCTCTGTGGCGAGTGGCGTGGTGGGGTGGTGGCTTGTCCTGGCTAGTTGGTGGTGTGCGCTGGGTGGTTTGTGTAGTGGGGTCTGTGTCTGCCCGCTTTTAGAGTCGCTTTCCTCCTCTAGTTGTCCTAGTGCTCCTTGATGTTTGTTGCGCTGTCGTTGGTTTTGTCCGTGGTGTTACTCTTCCTGCGCGTGCGATGTCTCCATCGTTGGCTTCTTCTTTGTTTTTTTTGGGCTGGCTTGGGCGTGGGGGGTCGGTGGTGGTCCGGGTCGTTGGCGGGGTCGGTTTAATCTTTCAGGATCGCTTTTTTGCTCGATTTGTTCTTTTTGCTATGTTATTGTGCCCCCGGCTCATGTCGGTGCTCGTGGCGCTTTGGGTTGTTTGGGCTTTTTTATCGTCGGCTGTCGGGGTGGTTATTCAGATCGTGATGCTTTAGGTTTATGTTCTTTTTCGCTTCGGCCGCCCCTTTGTTCGGGAGTCTCCCTTCTTGGTTTCTTTCCCGATATGTGTCTGGGTTCTTCTGGGGTTGGTTGGGGTGCTGTGCTGGGTGTTCGTGGGTGGTCTTTCTTAGGTTGATTGTGGGGTCCTCTCGTGGGTGTGGGTTGTTTGTTGTTGTTGTGTGCCGATGGGTTTTTTTTTATCTGGGGTTCTGTGGGCCTGGCATTGGGGTAGATCTTTGGGTTGCTGGGGTGGGTTTTAAGGGTTGGGTGTGGGGACTCCCGGTGCGGTATCTGTGCGTTTGCGGGTTCTTGTTTCTATGGTTTGTTTGTTTTCGGGGGTTTTGGTGTGCTGCTGGTGGGCGTGTGGGTCGTTTTTCGCGTGTACCCTGCTGGTCGGTTTTTCTGGGCCCTATTAGCGTTCTGGGGGTTGTTATTTGGGGGTGGTTGGTCTTCTGTTTCGGTGTTGGTCTTGGCGGCGTGGGCGTTGTCTTCACTGGTGATTGTGTGGGCCTTGTGGTGCGTGTTCTTTTGTGGCCTCTCTTCACTCTTGGTGTGGTTTTTGGTTGGCCGGGCTTTGAGGGATCTGACCTCTGTGCGTCTGTTTTTGTGGATGGGTTGGGTTTTCTTCGCTTCCACCTCGAGATAGGGGTGCCTGGGAAGTTTGTGTGTCCTCGGTTCCTCTTTGTTTTCTTGCGTCTACGCCTCTTGTGTGGGGGGGGTGGCTTCCTTCTCGTCCGTTTTGGGTTTAGTGGTTTGTGTTTGGGGGGTTGTGGTTGGTTTTTGTCTACGTCTTTACTGTCTTGCGTGGTCCTTTTGCCACTTGCTTTTGTATTTCCCCCGATCTGATCTCTACCTGCCGGGGGCGATCGGCGGGGGGTTTTCTTCGTTGTGGCTCGGGTTGGATTGTGGTGGTGCTGCCCTTGGGGTGGGTTGCTGCGGTTCCAAGCCTCAGAGGGGCTGTCCTCTGGCTCGCCGGTGTTGGTGCAGGTGTCGGTTCCCGGTTGGGTGTATCGGGTGCTCGCGTGGGTTGTCTTGGCTTTTTGATCTGGATTGGGCTCTAGGGGCTGGTTTTTGGTGGGCTTTGCTTCCTTGGCACGTTACGGCGCTTGCGTTTTGGTTCTTTGTGGGGCTGGGGTGTTTTGGCTTGTCAGTCTCGGTTTTACTGTACCATTCTGGGGGGGTGATCTGGCGCTGGGACCTGGGTTTGGTGGTATTTTTGCGTGTTTCATATCCCAGGCCTATGCAGTGTCGCCATGCTCCTTTGGGCTGTTGGGTTGGTGTTAACCGTGACTCCTTTTCTGTGCGGAGTGGGGTCGTGTGCGGCATCGGCTGCGTACTTGTCCTGATCTCCTCCGCTTTTTTCTGGGTTGTTGTGACCTTTGACAATCACGATTTGCCTGTGTTCGTCTTTTTTGTTCTGGTTTTCGGTTGGTGTCCACCTCGGTCCGCTCTCGGGTTTTTTGGGTTCCCCGAGCCTCTTTTCGGCGCTCCCATATCTTGGGGCTGGTCGGTGTGTGTTTCTGATGGGTTCCTTCGTACTCGGGGTGGTCTACTGTGCATTGCTCGTTTTGAGTTGTGTGTCTGTTTTTCGCGCAGCACGGCTCTGGGCTTGTGGGTGCGTGGTGGGTTGCGGGATGTGGGTCTTTTGGGATGGGTTTACTCTCGTGCTACCGAGCTCTGCCTTGTCTTTTCGGCTGCCTCCCAACTCTCCTGTGTTGTGTGGTGTTTGTTTATGTTGGCGGCTTGTTGTCTACGAGGTGGCCTCTGTGGTCGCTCGTCCTTCCCGATCTTTGCTACTCTGTGTGGTTGGCGAACGTGCTTTTGCTGCGGTTTGTTTGTTGTTTTTTATTGTTGTGCATTGGTGGTGGCGCCGCTGGGTCGGCCTGGTGGTTGTCGGGGGGTCGGCGGGTCTAGTTTTTGCTTTCGTTCGTAGGGCGATTGGGGGATTTTTCTCGTATGAGGGGGTGGGGATTGCGGTGCTGTGGGGGGGTATGTGGGAGCGGTGCATTGCGGTACCTGGTCGATTCGTCCCCTTTTCGTACTTGACTTGGGTCGTGTTGGTCTGGTGGCGTTTTGTTATGTTGCGCCCTGGATCGTCCGTCCGTATGTTCGATTGGGGGTTGCCGCTGGTCTTTTTTGTTGTCGCTCTCGTGTCGGTATCTCTTTTTTTTCTGGTTGTGGGCGCCTTGCGGGGTTTGTTTTTTTCTGTGGGGTGGTGAGGTGTGGGAGGGTTGCTCGTGGCTGTAAGTTTAGGGTCGGTGTCGTTCTGGCGTGAGTGTTGTGAGGGGGCTTTTCTGTAGGCGGGGGTGGTGTGAAGGTCCTCTGTCTTCGCTGTGCCTCTGCCGGGGCCGTCCGTTTTTTGGGGGTTTCGGTCTTCGGGTTGGTGGTTGGGTGGTGTTTGTCTGGGGTGTTCCGTTGGTTTTTTTGGTTGTGAGGCGCGTCGGGGCTTTGGTTCGTTGTTCACATCTGTCTGTCCGTTGTTCACGTCGGTCGTTTGCGTGCCTTTTTCGCTTAGTGTGCTTGTTGCTTGTCTTTTCGTCCCTCATTTTCTCTTGGTGGTGGGGTGTCTGTCGTTCCTCTGTGGGGGAGTGCTTCCTGGGCCTGCTGTGGGTGCTGTTTTAGGCAGGGTGTTGTGGGTCACGTTGGTCTGGGCTTTGGCTCAGCCTCGTGGGGTATTTGGTGGCTGGGCGTTTAGGTGCACCGCCTTTTTTCTTCGTCGCCCCGGGGGGGGTACGGTTGTGTTTGGGGGGGTTCGGTGGTCCTGGTCGGTCGCTCTTCGTGTTGGTGCCTTTGTTGCGGTGTGCGTGCTTCTTCTTCCCTTTTTGTTCGGGTCTTGTGTTTGCCGTCTGCGGCTGTTGGGGTGTTTTGTTGTTTGGTTACCTGTGTGGGTTCCTCTTGTTCCTGGTTTGGTGTGTGTCTTTCGTTGGGTGGTGTGGTGGGTTTGCGGTCTTTTCACTACGTTGTTGCATGGTTTTCGGGGTTGTGTATATTTTTGTGTTCGTTTGGGGCTTGTGGTTGCGGCGTTTCCTGCAGTAGCCCGCATGGGGTTGTTGGGTTGGCTTGTTGTTGGGGGGGTCTTGTGGTGGGGTGTTTGGTTCTGTTGGTGTTGTTTGGTGGTTCCGCGTGGGTTGTGGCTCTTGGCTTGTATCTTTTTACTTGTTTTCGGTTTTGGTATTTTAACCAAAATTCAAATGTCTACAAATCCTCCTGGTAGGCGATATCTGGGAATTAATTCCCTTACGTCAAAATTTTCGGGGCATATATGACAACTTCCTTCAAGGTTATGTGAAAGAGATGAATTCTTATCTAAAAGATACCACTGATATTTTGAACAACTTTAAACATTTGTATGGAAAAGAAGACTATGTACTTGCAACTATTGATGTTAGTTCGTGTATAATCAATGTTACACAATCTAGGCATTAAAGCAATAGAATATTTCTTAAGGGAAGGATCAGGAATTAATGACCTAAAATTCACTTCTTTTTGGGATTAGTATTGCATTTATTTTAGGAAAAAGAATTTCTTTTTATTTGAAAACACTTTTTATGTTCAGTAATGTGCACCGCCAATGGGGACGAAGTTTGCCCCCCAGCTTGCCAATCTCTTATGCGGACTTTTGGGAGGGTCAAAAACATCTGGTCCAAGGCAGGCTGGGGGAGGGCATTGTCCTAGGCGGCTCCGCTACATTGATGACATATTTTAATTTGGAAGGGAGACCAACACAGTTTGGAACATTATTAAATTTTAATTTCTTAATAATTAAAATCTAATTTACCATACTATAAGCAAAACTCTATCGATATCTTGATTTGCACATATATATATAGAAGTGGTGTTATTAAAACGGAAAACAACCCTTTTAAAATGTTAGATTGTAACATTTATCTTAAGGTCAAGTGCCACACCATCAATGGCTGGATGAGTTCCTTAGAGCAATACAGAAAGAGTAGTAGAAAACGTACTGAAGAAGAGATTATTTACTTGACCAATTGTAAGATCTGGAAAAACGTTGTGTTGAGAAAAATTATAGTCAAGAGTATTTAGACACAGCATTAACAAAAAGCAAAGAGTCTACAAAGAAAAGAACTTTAGACCCACAAATTAAACGGTATAGAAATAACAATATGTTTTTGAGACAGTTTCTTCACAACTTAAATAAAGAAGCCAAAAAATATTGGAAAGATTTTACGTAAATATTGGGCATGTTCTAAATCAGACACATATTTAGTTAAATTTTACCGAGTATCCAAAAATATATTTTTTTAACACCACAGAATATGAAAAATATATTGGCACCAAGCGCTTGGAGGAATTCGACCGCGGACAAACCGTGGCCGGATAAAAATATTGCAGGTTTTTGGAGGTGTATCCTGTATTAAGGCCTGTCAAAATAAATGAAAGAAAAAAACAAGTTTCATTAGCATACAGAGTCAAGAATCTTTTTTAAATAAAACAGTCAGGAATTTGATATACTGATTCGTATTATGTCTACAATGCCAGCGGGACAATATGTAGGGAAGGAAGACTTCAAGACGATCGTAACACCGCATTATCGACATACTAAAGTAACATAAGACGTTGGATTTTAACCCATAGCGTTTCGAAACCACTATGCCAAAGATCACAATTCTAACCGATAGTTGAGATTTGTTTGCAATGAAAACGTTAAAAAAACTGGAGGGGACGTAGTAGACAGGTAGATCTAAGGTAAAAGAGAATGTATTGATCCACAAATAAAAACACTTATCCCAATGGTCTCAAATTGGATTTTGAAGATATTACCATTGCGTACATCATAACTTTGAGCCATCTTGCTCCCCATCCCAACCAAGATCTATTTTATGCGTACATTCTACTCTGTATAATTATGGCCGAAGATACAACTGATATACAATCATGTATGGGTTTTTAAAAAAATTTGATACTAAGTTTTTAAACAATTTTAAAGATAAAGAATATCTGTTATCTTTCATAATTTTGTTTAACTTTTTAGAGTTAATTGTTCCATTTTATCACCTAGACATAAATTTAATTTATTTCGTTGATTTTATTCTTTATACTGGATCTACGTAAGCCTATTGACGGTATCCTTATATGTGATAATAATTGCCTTTTTCGCCTGTTTCTCTCCCGTGGTGCCGCAAGTGCCATTTTATCAATTATGGTTGATAAACATTCTTTAAACCAATTCTCATTTCTTTGAAGGTACAATTTTTTAAAAGTATTAGATGTAACGTATTAATGTTTTTTTGATTATTAATAAAATACAAATGCCGTTTTAGTATTGTTAAAAATGTATGTGTAATTTTGGACCACGAGTTACCTGTGCTGTTTATAGAGGCGGGCGAACCTGTGGGTAAAAATATGTGAATAGTTTAAATGGTAATTGCCAACGTGCAGTTCAATAGAGTACCATATAAAAAAGCTACACATATGAGACGCCATTCTGCTCCTGAGGAGGAAGCGGTATTGTTACACAGGAAACGCGTAGAGCCAAGAAGTTGCTGCAGCTGCCTAGAAGTGAAGACGCCGGGAACGCCTGTGAGTTCCCAATAAGATTCATTACCAGCCAGTCACCACCAGCGCAACGGATGCGGTCACCCGCGAGTCGGACGTAGTGAAGTTCAGACGCCACCAAAGGCGGCAAGGTTGGGGAAGGGTACGGGGAGCAGGATCGTGGGTAAGCACTACCTTAGGACTGATATTATCGCCCGAAAGCATACCTTTACATGCACGACATGATTTGTACATATGTGTAAGACATCATTCTACTATAATGTGCAATAAATTTTGCTTGACAATCTAGGGACATTGGTATCGTTTGTTTCCATTGCATGTACTTTACCTGCGAGTCTGAGCATATTCAAACACTCGAAAAGACCTTCTACATTAAGATCCTACCTGGGCAAGGATACACCCTGAGAGGCTGATATTTATCTCTACACATCCTGACTGAGTCAGACCACATGCGCTATAATTTACACTTGTTGTAAGTAGGGAACATAAAGAGCCAAGACCACCCATTTTAGCCCTAACTACACTAATATACTAGCACCAATTATTTTTTTTTATTATATTGTGTTTTTATTTTTTTTTTATTTAACATGACGGGTCCTGATCTGATCGCTCCTTTCCCACCCCCAACCAAGGACTGCATCTGTGGAAAATCTCTGCACTATTTCCTGGAAAGGTTGCAGAACGTACTGTTTTGGCTTACACATCTAACGTTATTTGTTGTTTAATATTTGCTTTGTGTATTTACTTCTGTTAATTATTATGGCGAAATTTGGCACTATTTCAAATCAACATTAGAGCTCATTCAAACATGTATCACATTAAATTTTTAAAACGGATTAAATCAATGTATGTGTGATGCGACAATATATCCCTAATTTCGTTAGTCCAAATTTATCGTCTGCCAACTAATGTACCGGTCGCTGGTATGCCTTGCCCTTCGCTTATTCCAACATGGCTCCTTTGTATCCATAGTATTTTAAACTACTAAAGTTCCACAGTACAAATACCCAAAACTAAAGAACTTGGGCAAGTAACAGGAGAAAAAGTTGAGCTTCGCCCGCAGTGGTCTTCAAAAGTTGTCACGTGACGCAGCCGTCGCCGTCCTAAATAAATAGATCTTGTTCCTCCAAAATATGCCGACGCCCATTGTGATTGTGCTGGTCACGACTAACTATGTCCGGCCTGACAGAGTACTGTTTTTTGTCTGCGAGACCAAAAATATGCCGCAGCCCTTTTTAACACAGTTATAAAGTGAGGCAATTTTCTATTCATATAAACGCAGACGGTATTTAGCCCCTACTCTTGAATCAATGAGATGAGTCAGTGAATAATGCTTTTTGTGCTAGTTACAGCATAAGCGTTAACATTTGCTTTCACAGGAGAGCGCCCATTATCTGTCCATTCTAAAGTCTATATGTACTTGAATTAGCTGCAAATGCCCAAACATTTTGTAACAAAAACATTTAGTTGGGTTGTTTTGTTGTGATTTGAGTCTCAAACTATGTTGGTTTACTGCTGAGTGACTTAATAAATGTAGTTATCTATTTTTGTTACAAATGCTTCTAAAACAAAGAACATATCTTTTTTCTTGGTTCATAAATAGTCATGTGTATAGGCTGCTTTAGGACAGACATATTACGCGAAACGCAAGAAAGGCATAACAAGCCATCTTTCCACATAGGTCTATAGGGGCTCTGGGAATTAATACTATGAACAACTGATTTCAGCCTTGTATTCTCCTCGGTGGAATCCTGTTCTCCTGATCTTATACTATGATTAGCTGAAGCAACTGTATGTTTTGCTAGCCTGGATGTCCGGTTGTCCTAGCGGCAATCTCATATGGTCCCATGGGCCGCCCCCCCCGCGCCACCTCCGATAAGTGGCCTCACACACTACACCACCCCCATTAGGCCCGCCCTGAGGCGGAGTGACGCAGGCCAAAGCGTGCCAGCAAGACACACACCACACACAACACAGACACAAACCACACACACAACACACACACACACACCACACGACACACACACAAAAACACACAACACAAACCCACACACACACACACACACACACACCACACAACACATTCCCACCCCCCCCAAGCTCAACACCAAACCCCCCCCCACCAAGCTCAACCCCCGCTGCGCGATACAGTCAGCGGGAGGGGGACGGGACGGATGTAGAGCGAGCGCCAGGGAACACACGCGGGGGTAGCGGCCACCACACGCGCACTCCCAGCCTACTCCACGTGGGAAGGCTGCACCCGGATGGGTGAGGCAAGCATACACAAGGGCCTCGCAATCGCAGTCCTCGGGACCGGCCTCCCTCTCCACCCCCCTCAACCGCAAAGACCAGCCTACCCGGCGCCGCCATGCCAACGCTACTCGCCCGATGCATCAACCTCGAGGCCACCGAGAGGACAAGCGGGGGGGCTCAAAGCACCATGCAGGAGGCTCACCTCGAGACAGGGGGCCAAGGGATGGGGGACTCCGACCTGCAGGAGGCCTTCACCATAGAGCCTTGGGGGGCCAGCGGGGGGCGCTCGCCTGAGAGCTCAACCTCGAGCACGTTGGTGCAGCGGGGGGAGTCACCGCACTGCGCAGGAGGGGCCCTCACCTCGAGCCGGAGGCAGCAGGGGGGGATCCCGCCTGCAGGAGGCCTCACCTCGAGCGCGGGGGGACCCGCGCACTGCAGGGACTCCTCGTGAGCCGGAGCACCCAAGGGGGGGCTATACCCGCCTGCAGGATGCCTCACCCGAGCCGGAGCCCAGCGGGGGGGCTCCGCCCTGCAGGAGGGCCTCACTCGAGGAACATGCTGCGATCGCAAGGTAAGCAGCTCATCCCCCCACACCCCCAGTCTGCAGTTGCCAGCCTCAAACCTCCATCCATACCACACAACCACACACTATCAGATATATATATATATAAATATTAATACACCTTAACCACAACACGAGACACACACACACACAGGGCCCACAACACCCACACATGTAGGCAGCACACCACACACATGTACGGCACACACACACACACGCAACACACACATTGCAGACACACCAACGATCACAGCACACGCACAAGTACGACACACATCACATTGAAGACTGACAGCACACCACGTAGACAGACACACACGCACGACGGAGCACACACACAAACCTATACGACACAACGTACTACACACACACACGGTATACACGAAGGCACCCGTACGACACAACGTTAGACGACAAACAAAACAGTGCCAGCCACCTTACACACAGGACTCACACCTATACACACCCAACAAACACCTATAAACACACACACAAACACTACTATCACAGACAACCAGTACACCACACGACACACAGATACTATCACAGACAACATACACTATGACGAAACACGTATCAACACAGACTTACACGTATACACACACGGAAAACAGCGCTATTACACACAGCCACAAGCGTAACAACAACGTTATACACACACACAGCACACAGCACACTTAACACACTAACTACAACAACACACACAGTGAGACAACACTGCCCGCAAGTGTAACACACACACACGTAACAACACTAACTATTTTTTTTTTGACGTTACGACAGCACACACACGATACGCACACCAACGTAGACACACACACCCACACGTAGACACACAACACACGGATACGCACACCACGTTATACACACACAGACACGTCGACCACACACGTAAGACACACACACGGCGTCACACGCAAGTGAAACCCACACATGACAGTAGACACAACACACATGGTACCGTAGGACACGTAACACACCCAAATGTACAGTATCTACTCACACACAGTACAACGTACACACACACATGAGGACATTACACATCAACAGTGGAGACATACAGCACACGCACATGTACACTACAACACGTAACACACAACACACACATGTATACAAACATAAGTATACACCACACACACATGTAACACACCACATGTATACACAACACATGTATACACACACCACACAACATACACAATGTATACACCACCAACCATGGATAACCCAAATGTACCACAACACTGTATACACACACACACACACACTATGAGTAGACACACAAACAATGTATACACACGTGTTAAACACGGTATAAAATGGTATATACACATGTGTCTATACACACATGGAGACATACACACACGCCACATGTATAACACACGGTTATACACACACACACAAAAATGTATACAGCACACACAAACATGATACACACACAAATGTACACACACACCACATTTGTAACACACACACACACCAACACATACTGATTAACAACAGTCAAACATGTTACACACATGTGTATACACATGTGCTATACACAGGAACATGTGTTACACACACACACATAGTATACTCCACACACATATGTCATGCTACACAACACATGTGTATACAACGTATATACCAACACAGTGTATACACCACCCACGCTCAACACAACGCGTATACAATGTATACCACACAACACACCTACAATGTGATACACACAAACATGTATAACACACCACAAACATGTATTACACACCCACAGTGTTTAACACACAGTATACACACAAACAACATCCCCAGCAAACACCACATCAGCACACGCTATCCAATGCCCCCCCCAGCCACTGTGCATCTAGGTCCCCGCCATTCCCAGCCCCCATCAACACCATCAGCACCCACACATCGGCACCTTTGCACCTCCCCATCGAGCACACCACATCCGCACCCCCACATCCGCACACCCACATCAGCACCAACCCCTCCAAAATCAGCACACACGATAACAATCACCATCAGTACAGCCACAGCAGCATACCACCGCAATGGGCCGCGTGACCACTCCTCACCCCAATGCCACACCCCACCCACAAACATCCCGGGCAACCCGGGGCTCATCAGTAGTGGCATATTAAACTCTGGTTTGTACTCAGGACTCTTTGCCCGTTTGAGCTTTACATTTGCATTATTTGTTGTGATTATCGAGTGCTTCTCTGGTAGCTGGGGTTGTCAGGGTTAAGAGAACTACCTTGTGGTCTTTATAGACAGAGGAAAGGGGTCTCACACGAAACGTTGCCCCTGATTACCCTCCCCAAATTTGTGTGTCCCCACTCTCCTTGCCTAGTGTCTATCCCCACCCTGTCCGTGTTTTCACCCCCACACACCGTGATTGTAGGTTCTGTGTTTATTCATTTGTGCCGATCACTCAAGTTGTGCTATATTATCTTGTGCAGATATTAAATTATTACTTTTTTGGATAACCTAGTTTTTGGACTTTCTCTGAGTCAGAGAGTGAGCTGGAACGCTAGTTATTTTTTAGTTTCTCTCTGATGTGTATTGGATTTACGTATATAACTAGTTTAATCAATTAGGAATCACACATTGCTACGTAAGAATGTTGCAAAACTGTCAAATGTGTCTGCGCAAGGAAAAAGGAGGTGTGGTTGTGAGAGGTCACATTATTTGCATATGAATCAGTTCCTTCCCGCTAATCACAAATCTGGAACAGCGAACCAGGTAAGTTTTAAGCATTCTTGGTAAGCTTTGCTGCAATAGCCTCAGGATTGGACGTGAAGGGGGGTTTAAAATTCTAGGCTTAAGGTGAACTAAAGAAAATGGATGTTGAAAGTTAAATGTAGGCAGCTGATATTTTCTTTCTTACAAACAATCGGATGGTATAAGTATTTTAAAATATTATTTACAGTTTTAACTTAAATGTTTAGCAAATGCTGGGGAGGGGCTTTTACAATGTTAATCAACTAATCTTATCAACAAAAGACATACAGATTGTTAGCTTAGCTGTGTTACTTGGTTTGCGACGTAATTATGTGCCTTTATATACAATCGAGTATACATAAGTAAACATACTGATTTAGCACAACGGCTATTACAACCCGTGGTGCCGCTGCAGCAGAATATAAACAATGTGCCCAATATTAATATTGGTCCAGCACTCACTGACTTCTTAGACAAATCTGCAAAAAGGGATAAAGCCAAATGAAAAAAAAATATTTAAATGCAAAGCACAAGGTAAACATGTACATGGAGAAAGCAACACAGGCAAAAAATTAGCACTAAAAGAATAGGCTAGCATGGGGACATGACACTGGGAAAGTGAGTGGAGAAAAACAAGGATAGGTGGTGGAGGAAAAGGGCGTGGAAAAAAAGGTTAAATAAAGGGGGGCAACGTTTCGAGGTGAAAAACCCCTTCCTCAAGCCCATTCCTTCATGTCCCTGAGCAACATAAGGTACTTTCCCTCAACGCTGTGTACCCCAAATATAATGAGTAGAGCCCCTAGAACAACGAACAACCATTGTCCATGAGCAATCAATGCTAAAGAATATGATCTAGCAATTAACAGAAGATTACAAAGCTAATGAGCAATATAGTTCAAAATCAAACGCAAAGTCCTTATAGCTTCTGGCAAAAAACCGTAAGTGCATGGTCACTCTCTGCTGAATGAAATCCGTGCGATCCAGAGACATAAGGGCTTGACGTGAATGTGATGTCATCAGAGGGCGTTGAGAGACTTAATCACCAACAGTGATGGAAGACGACACCCCGAGGATGGAAAGCAGCGGATGATATCACACAGTGTTGCTGGACTATGCGCATGTCCCAGTGGGACTCCTAAGGGAGAGGGAGCCCGTTCGCATGCTCCGAAATCGGGTGCGCGCTGCGCAGTGCAGATCCTGGTCAGCCAGGGTAGTAACGCGGGCTGAATCAAGCTCCTCAATAGGTGGGACCCATCAAAAACCGATATGACCGCGGGTTTCCAAGCAGCATGAAGAGTCACCCTCTTGGTCGTCATGACGCCAAGACCAGCACAGGACAATGTTACCATGGGTGATGGAACTGCACAGTATAGAGCAGGTGGTCCAGATGTGAACTACCTAGGATGAAAAAATGCATACAGTGAATAAAAACTATTAAAGCCAACTAATGTGTGAGACATGGTCCAATCCGTATATAATGCTGTCATAGGAAAACTGTCAAGCGAGGGCAAACCAACAGACATATGTGCAAATCAACAAACCTGGTTGAGTGTAGGAATGTCCCCAGACACACCGGCACCCCATAACGGCGGCTGTATCTCGGGAAGCAGGCGGTCCACCGGACTGAAAACCAAAGAGGTTATTGCTCCGGAGACCCACTGCACATCTACACTATGAATACAATTTTAATTTTAAAATTTTTATCCCGACGGATATTGCTGAGAGGCGGATCTCTCGCAGCAGATACAAACTCGCTGGGTGAACCCTTCTCGGAGGGCAGGTCAATCGGCGCGGCAACTGCCATGTTTAGAAATGTTTGCTCTCACAGGTATTCGGGCTTTCTGCATAACGTGAGAGGCAAATCGGCAAAAACTGGCAAGTTCAAAAACACCAACGATAAAAAAAAATTCGGCGCTTACGGCATGAGGACACTTATTAGTGTGTGATTTTGGTGATAAGATTATGTGCCAAACATCGGAAAAATCCTTTTTTTACCATGACAATGTTAAAAGTTTAAAAAATTGCTTTTTAAAATACTTTAACTTAATAAGTAATAGAGCTCCCTTGCTACAGTCTAAATTGAATCTAGCGTTTTAAATAGGTGATGCATAGCAGATGGGGTGTGGTGTGGGGTGTGTGGTTGTGTGTGTGTGTGTGTATATAGTTATATATATATATATATATGTATATTATATATGTATATATGTATATATGTATATATAATGTGTGTGATATATATATAATATATATATATAATTATAAAACTGATACAGGTTAGGACAGATAAACAAAAATCACTGCTCTAATTGAATCAATACCCGCCGCTATTGTGAGTGTGAAATTATGTTTATGGACACGTGTGATACGCTTTCTCGGTACTTTTAACAGACAGTGGCATCAGGCACGTGCTATCATACAAAAACAATGGCATATATTGAGAGCAGACGAACACATTAGAGAGGCAATAAAAGATAATCCCTCAATGGTTTGTGGACGCGCGTGTAACATTAAAGATATGACTCGTCCAACAAGCCACTTTAAGAGGTAACAACAAGAACGTGTTTTACCACCAAAACACAAAGGGCTCCTTCAAAATGCCAAAGGTGCCAAGCAATGCGCCAGTACATGAGAACAACTAAACCGTTACGAAAATGGTACCAATCAAAGTCAGATTCGTCCATTCATGAACTGGTTTGAGAACGGGTGGTCATTTACCAAGGAGTTGTACATGCGGGAAGATAAATGTAGGGAAGGCCCAAACGTCATTTGAAGCAGCGGGTCCTGAGCACATTGGAATGATTTTGCAATAAGGTGGATAAGCATTATCAAAGCATGTGAATAACTGCCACAATGGAGATCTTAATGCTATCCATTTTTGAGAATTGATAGTTTTAAAGTTGGACCAAGGAAGGGGATGGGATGTGGCCCTTTTACAGAAGGAAGCAAAATGGATATACACATTGAACACCCTCGCGCCGAAAGGACTTGAATGAGGGTTACATGGTTAACTTCCTTCATCTGATCAATCCATCTGATCTCTGTTTATAGGCAGTGAACTCTGTCATTCAGTGTACCATATCTGAGTATATGTTTCTGTACACAAACATCCCAGAATGGACGAATTGTACTTTTTTAAAGGATATGCCTTGTCATTTTTTGCTTGTATCTGATATACAGGGTCACCTTAGTCCTGTTATGTACACATGCTTTTATTAAGAATATTCTAGTGGTATCTCTGTATCCACCAACTATGCTGAAGTCAGTTCAGCATACATAGCTCCTGTCAATCCCAGGATAATTGGCTATGTTAATGCACAAATAAACTAACAATAACTGACCTTTCCCCTTATTAGCGAGGGGTTGATTCCCCCCCCCCCACCCGTTGCCTATCCATTTTCATGTACGAAAAACTAGCAGGACTGAAACTACAAATCTGCTCAGCAGTAGGAAATACTTTTCTGGTCAATGACTTATAATACGATGTTCACAAGCAACTATGTGCAACTTAACTGCTAGAAAATAATGGATTGGCTTTACGCGAGTGGTATTAATAAGCATATGCGTTGTTATTAAGGCAACTGAACATGTAGCATAGAGGATAGGTATGTCTCCACAATTTCCAACGACAAAGTCACAAAGGGTTAACAACGACAGTAATTACCTGAGGGTGACGCGCTATAAATATCAGCCAGCTTCAATGGTACGCCCACCTCTGATGACACAGCGAAGAAGCATTATGATTGCGAAAGTGTGATCGGCACAAACGGACTTGCACATGCAGGGGTTCACACAACCGCTTCCACATGGTCTCGCACGGCGAGTAGTCACGGCTCTTGCTCTTGCACCATATAGTCTCATGCAGTGTCTAGACGGACACGAGAGGTCCATTCTAAAGGGGGTATTTTCTTTCAGGAAGGGTATTTTTATAGTGTGGCATCTTGTAAGCCCATTCATGAATATGGGTTGCCATTTATAGTATTTTACATAGTTGTGTTCAACTCTATCACGTTATAGTTAAGGAAGCATTACTTATTTATAGTTGGCATCTTTATACCATCATGAATATGCGTTGCAGTCATGTTAGTACTTTTGATTAGTGTTACTACCTCTATTTACGTGAAAGACATATGATTATCAGCTGTGCATCTATCATAGTGCTCTTTAACACATACTACGATACACACTGAATCACCCGAACCAGTGCTCGTATATATACAGTAAATTATAGGAACCTTCACTGAACTAGAGGGTATCCATTTTAAGCGTGTTATCATTCTCCAATGGGTGGTACACTGAAGATCCATTGTGCAATAGCATTTAAACCCTTTCAACAACTATCAAAGGGTTATCTCTAGGTCGTTTGAGGAGATAGGCATCATGGTCTCTACACACACAATTAAATGTGTGTTATACAGTGTTCGGATGTTATTTCTAGGGCTTTGCAACATTATATCAGCCTAAACATATCTGCTAAATATTGGGCACAAGGTACCTTGCCTATGACCTGGAATGACCCATGGTCTTTGTTAGTGAAAATACAGTCTTGCATCTAAGTGCTAAAACCAGTATGTATAGAAATAGACATTTAGAGACCTCCTAGCTCAGTAAACCTTTCATACAACTATCAAAGGTTAATCTCTAGGTCGTTTGAGGAGCTAGGCATATGGTTTCTACACACACAATGAATTGTGTGTGTAGAGAACCATAGCTAGCTCCTCAAAACGACCTAGAGATTAACCACTTTGATGAGTTGTATGAAAAGGGTTTACTAGACTAGGAGGGTCTTAATGTCTATTTCTATACATACTGTTATTAGAACTTAGATGCAAGACTGTATTTTTCACTAACAAAGACCATTGGGTCATTTCCAGGTCATAGGCAAGATACCTTGTGGCCCCAATATTTGCCGATATGTTAGGTGATATAATGTGCAAAGCACCTTAGAGAAATAACATCCGAACACTGTAAAAAACACAATTTAAATCTCCACTGTAGTGTTCTGCTGTAATACACAGGTGTTCTGTAAAACCTACTTACTCTATATTAGCATATTTTACAGTACGGCAGCCATCAGCTTGGCAGGTTTATACGGGTGTTCTCTACCACACCACAGGGTTAGACCTTGGGTCACACAAATCACAAACATGTGTCTGATACTCGGGTTGAAGTGGACAGTTGTTATGTCAAGTGTGTTAGTTTAATAGGAATAAATCACTCCAAACACTTCTTATAAGCGTTTACGCTCAACATTTCTAGCCCCACTTTATATATGCCTGCAAAAACGGGTAATCTGTTGATCCTGCTGTCAGAATATGCACTTTGCAGCTGGCAGCCTTCAGCTAGGCAGGTGAATGGCATCCCCCCTGCACAAAAGACAATCACAAGAGTTTACTGCAGTTGCATTGCTCTGCAGCGTGTTTGGCATAACATTGCAGTTAATTAATCATATCTTTTCCCCCTCAATTACCAATATATGTGGATCTTTGTATTTAGGACCGCTATAAGTATTGATGAATCTTTATCAGCATCTTCTGACATTATTAGGACCCAGAATATAAATTAAACTGAAACAGGATCCAGTGTGTTGTCTGTCATTTTAATGCCCTGTTTTTATTTTTGTGAAGAAATGGAAGTTTACTTTTAATTTATCATAAAACATTCAGAGTGTGAGCCAGAGTGCTCAACTTGATATTCACTTACCTTTATATTCTCTTATAAATATTACCCAAGTGCACGCCCACAACCTATACTTGGCAGAAGCGGGGGTTTCCTATCTGATTCTATGATTACAACAAACAAAGAAGAATTACTCTGAGTGAATAATGTCGTGCAAAGTCAAAGTGAATTTATAAAAATATACAATCCAACCTTAAGCGATAGTGCAGCTTCGAAAGAAAAATGCCTTTTTTCCAGTGGTCTTGAATGTAGGCAAAAACAAATAATGGAGCGCAAATATCCTCAGTAATACAGGCATACCCCGCTTTAACATACGCAAGTGGGACCGGGAGCATGTTGTAAAGCGAAAATGTACTTAAAGTGAAGCACTACCTTTTTTTCCACTTTACAATGCATGGTACGTACTGCAAACGTCATATACGTGCTAAAGATTGTAAATAATGCATTTGTAACCAAAATAAACTCCAGTAGGCTTTATTGAAATATAATCTTTATGTCAGCTGATTTTTTATAAGTGTGACAGTTACAACATGGATGAATCGAAAATTATTTAAAAATAGTAGGAGGGATGAAGGACAGGGCATATCTTCTACTTGTGACAGATTTTACTGAAAGGATGAAGGTGGGTGCTTATGTGAATGACTGATATATATTTTGGGGACTTGATTTGTGACTTTGGTGAAAACAATACTGTACAGTACAGTGTTTTACAATGCTTGCTTCCTAGGCCGGCGGTATAGTGCCCGCGACCGGCGACGTCACCCATCCCCGCTAGCGGAAAGTTATTTTTCGCTTTGCGGCGGCGTCGCAGGCTCCCGGGCATTTGATTTGTTCAGGGGCTGTCCCATGAGGGTGACAGCCCTTGAAAAATCAAATATTCCGGCTTCCAAAGTCCGCTTCGTCGATGCGCTGTCGACACTTACTATAAGCGCCCCGACGGCGGCAATGTGTTTGTTTTGGGCGGCAGCGGCCGGCACTATACGCACGGCTATGACTCAGGCTCTTGATCAGCTTGGCTTACACGCACGCACTCCCTCAGTCACACACATCTCCACGCTCACTCCTCAGTCACACAATCTCTCACGCACTCCCTCAGTCACACAAATCTACACGCACCTCAGTACCAACTCATGCATTCACATCAGCACGCACGCATCATCACGCACTCCTCAGTCACCACAATCCTCATGCACTCTCACTCAGTCAAGCACGCATCCGTCAAGCACTACTCAGTCACACAATCTCTCACGCACTCCCTCAGTCACACAATCTCTCATGCACTCTCACTCAGTCACGCACGCACTCCATCACGCACGCACTCAGTCAACGCACGCACTCAGTCAACGCACGCACTCAGTCAACGCACGCACGCACTCAGTCACGCACGCACTCAGTCATGCACGCACTCAGTCACGCACGCACTCAGTCACGCACGCACTCAGTCACGCACGCACACAGACAGACAGACACACACACACACAGACACACACAGAGACACACACACACACACACAGAGACACACAAACACACACACTCAGACACACACAGAGAGACACACACACACACACACACACACACACAGACACACACGCACAGACACACACGCACAGACACACACGCACAGACACACACGCACAGAATGCAGTAGAAGAGCACCTCCTCCTCCCCCGTAGCCCGTAACTCACATGCAAAGTTCTGTTTTACAACAGCAGCAGCAGGCTAGAGCGAGCTCTGAGGAGGAGGAGGGAGGGGGATGAGGCGGGGGGAGAGGGGAGGAGGAGAGCGGAGGGAGAAGAGCCAGGAGCTGCAGTGCGGGCGGAATCACTGCTATAGCTGCTGAATGGCGCGCCCGATCTCCCCGTTCCCCCTGCCATCTGGCCCCGTTCCCCCTTATCTGCACTCCCGCTCAGTTAGGGACCACAATGAAGGAGGTTGCAGTATTGATGAGAGGTGCGCACGCACGCCGCCCCCTGGTGTCCGTATGTCACGCCTGTATGCCCGCAGACCTGGCAAGACCCCAGTACTGAGGTGGGAATGGTATTACACCACACTCACAGCAGTGGGAGCAAGCCCGGAGTGTGGTATAGCGTTGCTGGGCCTGTAGAGAGAGTGGTTAACGATACTTGCAACGTCTGTTGGTGTAAGCGTAAGAATGGTCGTGTCCGTGTGCCAATGTCCAGGGGTCCAGAGAGTAGAGTCGTCAGAGTACAAAGCCAGGTCCAAGGATTCCAGAGGTCAGCAAGGTAGAGTTCGTAGCAAGGTTCAAGGGGTACAGAGAGCAGGGTAGTCCAGGACGAGCAGGGGTCAAAGCCAGGGAAATCCAAAGTAAACACAGGAGCAGGATACAGAGGGAGCATAGCATAGGTCAGCACACAGGGAAACAGGAACTATGCAGAGCGACGATAGAGAGGACAGACAGGGATTATAAAGGGAGACACACCAATAGGAGAGAGGGGAGGAGAAGTGGGAGACAACAGGGATAGGTCAGGGAGAGAAGAGGAGGAGACAGAAGGGGCAGTCAGGGGAATTACCTGTAGGCATGTAATCGGGTAAACCAGGGGTTAACCCTCGCAGGCATCAGAAGAAAGTTAGTAGCTGTGTAATGCGAGAGATACAAGCTGAGATTGATCACGGTCACTTCGAATAAATCAATGTATAACAGTCTCTCCCAGCAACTGGCTCCCTTAAGAGCACAAGTGAAGTTGAGATAGAGAGACTTACGATTCTGAAGTATTGTGGCACCGTGTAGGATGATCCTCCGTGTAATGCAGTATGATGAGCCGCCAACCCCTCAAGCAACGCAATGTCGCGAAGGGTGGTCACATGACTGGCGGCAACTGCGTGGATAGGAGTCGCATGAACCGCAGCTCGGCGTGCGATCAGGAACAGCAGCAAACAGGAACTCCTCCAACAGGAGGCAGGAAATGATGCACAGCCGACGTCATGAAGGAGCGGAGGGAGGCAAAACTGGTGACTACTAAGGCTTTATTGAACAAGTGTAGTGCTGACGGATCATCTGACGTGTTTCAGCCCATGAGGCCTTTGTCAAAGAATGATCCGTCAGACATGCTGAACCGCCTGATATAGCCCGTTCAAGACACAACACCTGTGATGCTGCTCATCAACTGATGAGCCACAGATGTGGGCTAGCACATTCTAATATCAGAGATATATACAACATAAAATAGTTTAAAATAGGACCAGAGATGTATATAAACTCATCAAGCAACATATATATATATATATATATATATATATACCAATGATGTTAAATAAACGTCTGGTCCACAAGATAAAAAATAAAAACATGAATGTCAGACAATACACAAATGTGAAAATATATCAATTATAGCCATATATCATCATACCCAATTGAATAGCATAGAAATGTACCAACAAATGAACTCAAGAAAATGAATAAAATAAAATGAAGAAAGAAATATTCAACATAAATAAATGTATGGAGAATAATAATGAAAAATGATGAAAAAGGAGAGAGAGGGGGGGGGAACAAAGAGAAAAAAGAGAAAAATAATTAGTCATGAAGAAAATGCTGTAATTCCCATTCCACATTTAAACAATGTGGTTGCAAGGTGTTAAGGGGAAAATCCATTGCATTTCTTTTCTATAGAGGCAGTTGAGCCTATTACCACCCCTGATTCTTTGAGCAACATGCTCAATACCAAAAAATCTGAAGTTGGTGAGCCCACCAAACGGGCATTCAGTGAAGTGTTTAGACACTGGATGTAATGTGTCCTTTTTGTTAATTAATCTAATATGTTCTGAAATTCTAACATGGCCTGATGGTTCTCCCCACATATTTGTGGTTACATCCACATAGAATAGAATAACGTATAACGACATAGCTCGTATGACAATTAATAAACTAACTGATTCTGTATCGGGTGTTTGGATATAAAGTATGTACCTTTTTGGTTGGCAATACATATTTACTGCAGAAGTTCCTGCAGAAACCACATTTGTAAAATCCCTTAGGTATATATCCCAAATGTGATTGTTGTTGGGACTGAAATAAACTTCTAGAAATAGAAGTAGCGAGAGTATTTGCCTTTTTGAATGCAAATCTAGGTCCCGATTCTGTAACCATTTTTAGGTCAGGGTCCAATTTAAGAATGCTCCAATGTTTGGAAACAATATTTTGTATTTGTGATGCCTGTTTGCTGTATTTGGTAATAAATAAAGGACTATCAGAGAATTTGTTCTTCTTACGTTGTATATTACATTTAACCAAATCGGACCGGTTCATAGAATCTGCATTTACAAAGGCATCATATACATCACATTTAGAATAACCTCTTGTTAGAAATTTTGCACTTAATGTTTCTGAATGCTGCAGGAACGTACACTGGCGACACACTTTATTCGAGCTCGGCTAGTCCCACGAATTCGGGTATACCCGGGTGTATTGAGGTTTGTGACTGTTTTCTGCCCGAGTGCATTGAGGTATTTTCCAAGCATGGATTGAAGCATTTTATTCCCGCTGGCTGCAATACTGCACAGTATATATATATATATACTGCATTACAATTCATGAATTTATGCCATCTGGTAGACACGCGAAGCATTTCAGCCTATTAAATCCTAATCATTATCATTTAACAGATCAGCCGCCCGTCAGCCAGGCATGAACCCAGGCTGGGAAGGCAAACGCAACGGGGCTTGTCACAGGTGAGGAGCGGCGCATTCCAGGTATCTGCCAGGTACATACTGGGTATTTGCTAGAATAAAGTGTATCGGTGCAGTATCTTGATTTGAACACAATCTTTTGTATCTTAAAAATTGTCGCTTGGGGATCCCACGGGTCAGGGATTTAGGATCGCTACTCTTTGTGTGTAGGTATGAGTTCCTGGAGTGTGGTTTTGTAAAAATATCAGTTTGGATCATTGTTGTTGAGTCACCATGGAGTGTCACATCAAGAAAATTAATTTTGGTTAAATCTGTTTGATAAGTAAATTTGAGATTAACATCATTAGTGTTAAGAATGTGATAAAAGAGTGTAAAGTATCTAAATCACCATCCCAAATGAAAATTAAATCGTCAATATATCGTTTGTAAAAAATTATATTAGAACGAAAATTATTAGTGCTACCAAAAATGTGAACATATTCCCATAAACCCATAAAGAGATTGGCATATGAGGGTGCAAAAGAAGTCCCCATAGCCGTGCCGTGTTTTTGAAGAAAAAAATATGAATCAAAAAGAAAATAATTATGTGTTAATAAAAACAAAATAGAATCATTAATAAAAGTAATCTGTGCTGTGGAAAGTGAAGATTGCTGAAGATAGTGATAAATGGCTTGAAGGCCGTGCTTGTGTTCTATGATTGTATAAAGTGATGTGACATCCATGGTGACCCACCTGTATCCATCTTTCCAAACCACATCCCGCAAAGCAACCAGCAGAGATGTGGTATCCTGTATAAATGAAGGCAAATTATGCACAATTGGCTGTAGAAACTTATCTACATACCGGGAAACACCATCTCCCAAAGATCCAATGCTAGATATGATGGGTCGCCCCGGAGGGTTATCTAGTGATTTGTGAATCTTTGGGAGATGGTGAAACACCGGTATGACAGGAAAATCACACTCCAGGAACTGTCTTTCTTTGGTACTCAACACATATAATACATCACCTAATTCTAGTAACTTTAACTCCCCAGAGTACACTTTGGTAGGGTCAGTTTTCAATCTGAGATAGAATTTGGTGTCACTAAGCAGTCTCAGAGCTTCTGCTCTGTACTTAATGGATGACTGCACTATGATGGCTCCCCCTCTATAAGCATTTTTTATAATGATAGACTTATCTCTCTTTAAGTCCAAATCTATCCTCTCTTGTCTGGAAAGGTTATCGGACTTAGGGAATGTAGCTGAAACAGAAAAACCTTTGGCCAAAAGTCTCAGGTCTCTATCTACTAATCTTTCAAAAGTAGACACACAAGGTCCCTTAGAGCTATTGGGAATAAATGATGACCGTTTTTAAGGCCTGAGTCTGTATGGCCAAAGAAAGGGGGGTCAGCAGAAATGTCAGTACATGCTTCATCATATAAAGTTTGCATATCAGAATTGAAAACATTTTCACTAAATGAATACATATTTCTGTTCAACGAATCACAGTTATCAGAGTCAGTATTAGAATTCAAGGCCGAATGTTCCTTTTTGGAAAACAACTTCTTCAGTGCTAGCTTCCTTGTGTATTTCTGCAAATCAGTAATAGTAGAAAATAAATCAAAGTTCTGACGAGGAGCAAAATTGAGTCCTTTATCCAAAAGTAGAATTTGGTGAGGCGTCAATATGGTATCAGAGATATTAATGACGTTACTCTTATTTGGATCTAAAAATATTTTTTCCTCTTGTTTTCTGAGCCATAGGTTTTCTCGGTTCTTCTTACCCCTTCTGCACTTTTTCCGTTTTTTGACTGGGTATCTGTATTAGAGGGAGCAGATCTTACACGATCCTCTCTGGAGCTCATCATGTATGTTTTATTAAAATAACCACCATCAGATTCCCTATTATCAAATTGACCATGTTTGGAAAAGGATACTGATGGTCTATCCATATTATCTGATGAATCTGTGTCAAAACTTGACATTCTCATCCTCTGATGACCATTTACGGGGTGTAGAGTGGGAAGGGGTTCTGGATCTAGCAAAATCACTAGTTGGGACAGGTCTCCCCCAAAAATAGACCTGATTTCTCTCATAGTCTGTTTTGTCACGGAAAAATGTATCCTGTTTTTTTGTGTCACTACCCCTTTCTCCATTTTCTCAATGTTCTGCAATAGGATTTTATCATTGTGAGGAAACCGTTCCATATCACTGAATTTATATAGTTCTTTCTTAAGAGTCTCTATTTCAGTAGTTAGAGATTTTTTCTCAGTGATTTTGAAACGAACAATTAACTCCATAAGACGCATTGAACACTCATCCATAATCTTCCTCCAATGGAGTTCAAAATCTTTGTTTGGGAACCCGAAAGATGGCATTTTTTTCAATCGTAAACCCCTAGGGATACGCTTGACCCTTAGGTAATTTTCCAAAGTTGTTATGTCCCAAAAGATTCGTATATCTTGGGTGAGAAGTTTTTCTAATTTAACAAAATGATCAATAAGGTCAGTGGGATTGTCGCATGTAATATTGTCAGATGTCTCATCAAGTATATGTAGGGCTCTTTTCACTCTCTCTGAATTATTCCCACATTTTTGAACATACTGTAGATAGTAATTTGTTCGGTTACAATTTCCTGCTCGTCATCCATATTGACAATGTAATGTATATAATTGATAAAAGAAAAAAAGAAAAAATAATAAAAAGAAAAAATAATAATAAAATGATATTTTGGGTATGATATAAAGTTAATATTTTGTCACCAGCAGCCCCCATTGGACCTGGAATCCTCCAAAGTTATAACATGTATATTCAATATCAGTAATAAATATGAGTATCCATAGTCCACTGAACTTCGAGCAACCTGCACAGTTATGTAAACATGTAATCGGGTAAACCAGGGGTTAACCCTCGCAGGGCATCAGAAGAACGTTAGTAGCTGTGTAATGCGAGAGATACAAGCTGAGATTGATCACGGTCACTTCGAATAAATCAATGTATAACACTCTCCCAGCAACTGGCTCCCCTAAGAGCACAAGTGAAGTTGAGTTAGAGAGACTTACGATTCTGAAGTATTGTGGCACCGTGTAGGATGATCCTCCGTGTAATGCCGTATGATGAGCCGCCAACCCCTCAAGCAACGCAACGTCGCGAAGGGTGGTCACATGACCGGCACAACTGCGTGGATAGGAGTCGCATGAACCGCAGCTCGGCGTGCGATCAGGAACAGCAGCAAACAGGAACTCCTCCAACAGGAGACAGGAAATGATGCACAGCCGACGTCATGAAGGAGCGGAGGGAGGCAAAACTTTTGACTACTAAGGCTTTATTGAACAAGTGTGATGCTGACGGATCATCTGACACGTTTCAGCCCATGAGGCCTTTGTCAAAGAATGATCCGTCAGACATGCTGAACCGCCTGATATAGCCCGTCCAAGAAACAACACCTGTGATGCTGCTCATCAACTGAGGAGCCACAGATGTGGGCTAGCACGTTCTAATATCAGAGATATATACAACATAAAATAGTTTAAAATAGGACCAGAGATGTATATAAACTCATCAAGCAACATATATATATATATACCAATGATGTTAAATAAACCTCTGGTCCACAAGATAAAAACTAAAAACATGAATGTCAGACAATACACAAATGTCAAAATATATAAATTATAGCCATATAGCATCATACCCAATTGAATAGCATAGAAATGTACCAACAAATGAACTCTCAAGAAAATGAATACAATAAAATGAAGAAAGAAATATTCAACATAAATAAATGTATGGAGAATAATAATGAAAAAATGATGAAAAAGGAGAGAGGGGGGTGGGGGAAAGAAAGAAAAAAGAGAAAAATAATTGGTCATGAAGAAAATGCTGTAATTCCCATTCCACATTTAAACCATGTGGTTGCAAGGTGTTAAGGGGGAAATCCATTGCATTTCTTTTCTATTGAGGCAGTTGAGCCTATTACCACCCCTGATTCTTTGAGCAACATGCTCAATACCAAAAAATCTGAAGTTGGTGAGCCCACCAAACGGGCATTCAGTGAAGTGTTTAGACACTGGATGTAATGTGTCCTTTTACACAATGTGTCCTTTTGTAATGTGGTTTCTGCAGGAACTGTAAATATGTATTGCCAACCAAAAAGGTACATACTTTATATCCAAATACCCGATACAGAATCAGTTTGTTTATTAATTGTCATACGAGCTATGTCGTATACGTTATTCTATGTGGATGTAACCACAAATATGTGGGGAGAACCATCAGAATTTCAGAACATATTAGATTAATTAACAAAAAGGACACATTACATCCGCTTGCAAGCGGGCACCCTGCACCTAGGAATGGCTAGATCTCAACCCCCAAACCACAGTAAGTGTGTATATTTCTGTATTTTGTGTGTTGTATTTCCGAGGTTTTATCCAAATAAACCCCATTTTATTTCACTGCCTTGTTTTGCCTATTGAATGATCCCTAAAATATAAATGTGTGACAATTTTTCTACGCCATGGATAAAAAGGAGGCACAAAAGCCCTCAAACATGTTTTGCACCGGTTGGTGCTTTATCAAGCGTCTTGATTAAGCACCTACTAGGGCAAAATGCATTGGAGGACTTTTGTGCCTCATTTTTATCGATGGCATTATAGAATATTTTTTTATCAACTCTAACCCCATCTCCATTTATCTGTGCACTGCTTTCATCTCTTTTTGGATCTATAGACGCTATTTGCGGCTGATCGCACTGGGGCTGGCATCTCCAGCATAGCCTACTGGCTTGTTTGGAAATGGTGTCTTACTGAAGATTATTTACAAAGTGTAAATTGGTTCAAAACCGAGTTTTTAGAAGTGTGAACCACAACTGATTTTTTCAATTCTATACCTTACTGGTTATGGATTATGAAGAAGAGTGTAAGACTCATTTAATATATTGATTAGTTTACTTCTTTCAAACGGGGGCCACTATTTTAGCATGTTTTATTGAATGGCTTTTGTGCACATATTTTTTCTTGTTTGCCCTTGAGTGCCCATACACAAATCTTGTTACCTCCAATATACTGTATATCAGGGGAGCGCAAACTTTTTGTGCTGCGCCACCCTGTCTCTCTGCCCCCGGCTCTCGCGCCCCCCTGCCTTCCTTCAGGCGCGTCAGATGACGCTGCGTGTGCGTGTGACGTCATGTCACATGGTGCCGCGGTGTCTATTGACGCCGCGTTGCCATGGCGACGCAACACAGACGGCTGAATCCCGGTAAGTAAACAGTTGCAGGGGCCTCACGCGATCCCCCGGCATTTAATTTAAATGCCTGGGGGAAGAGCGCGGGGCCTCTGCAACTGCCCGCGCCCCCCCAGCACAATCTCCCGCCCCCCCTGGGGGTCGCGCCCCCCACTTTGCGCACTGCTGCTGTATATAATGGAAAAACTGCATGCAATGAGATAAACCATGCGTTTTTTTAAGCGTAGATAATTTTTAATGAATACGGCAAAAATACAAGATTTTCATTGCATCAAGTTCGCATATTTCTCAGGTATCTCAGGTGTGTTCCTTTTTGTTCACAGGTATCTCCATGTTTTGTATAAAGGAGTGTTTGGGGAGGTATATAATACACTTGGTTCTCTGTTATGATTTTGCGTTCCTCCAAGATAGTTTGGGTCAGAGGAAAATCACTGCTCCAAATCTTGAGCAACGACCCCATAGGAAATGTCCTAACCGCGGCTTTTTTAATCCCCCAAAATGCTATTACAGAATGTTTAGGGGAATATCATCCTCAATCTTATTTTTCCTTCACTCTTTTCCCTGAACAAAGAAATGGCACCAAATTTATCGATGGAAATAGTCCAATATGAATCCGTGGGATTTGTTGCTTTGGTAAATCTGGTGTAGTTTTTTTTTGCAGTTGGAAGACTTTGATGTATAACCCACTGCAATTTTCTACCTTCCAAAACCAACCACAGCTGTAATTTCACCGGGCATCATGTGAGACTTGCTTTTATTAGATGCTATGTTGGATCTATTTCAGTTTTATGATGTGTACTTTGCGAAAGTTTGCTTTTATTGATATTGGTGTTTTGAGCCAGCTTTATCATAGAACTGTCAATTCTGCCTGCAGAAAACAAGATTTCCTCCAGGTACAATACCAGCTACTGCCGCAAAAAAAATCTACAGTAATAGGGACTGTGCAGGACTTTGAAGACCTACCTAATTTGGTGTGGGAAGCAATTGAAACTAGTCTGATCAGTAGGATATATCATTCCAACTAGTGATTGTCCAATGTGTCAAAGTTCAGACCGCAGACTTTCAGACAAACTTTTCTATTTCTCCACAAACCCCGCAAAAGATTCACAAAGTGAACTATTTTTCTAGAACCCCAAGGCACTTGTATACCTCCTAAAATACTCTTTTATACAATACGTGGAGAGATAATCTGTGCACAACAAGGCCTGAGATACCTGGGAAATATGCTAATGTGTCATTTAAATATGCTTTGCATATCCCAATTAGCATATATCCCAGGTATCTCAAGAACATTTCAGGATCTGGATGGGAGTAATGTCAACGTTGCAAGGCTTTTTTTTTTTTTTGTGCTTCTTGTGAATTTTCTTTCACATAATCACATTTAAAAAATACATATATATATTTAATTGTGACTTTTTTTCAAACCTAGGCGAGTTTCCGAAAAGTTGGACTTAAGAAACATTGCATTTTTGCAGCAGATTCAGACTTTGGCACAAAGTTCACCCATCTCTAATTCTAACTTGACTGACTTGTATCTAAGTAAAAATACAAATCTTTATTTGTGGTGCTCATGAACAGGACATTAATTGCCTTGTTATGTTAATGTTCAAGATAAACTAATACTTTTTTCCTCTTTTCATTCCCAAATTAAGGTAGGAACATGTCTACGCTGAGTGGTAAAGTGCAGACTGTATTGGGACCCATCCATCCAAATCAGTTGGGGTATACCTTAACACATGAACATTTGACAATGACCTTCAACTGCTGTTATTGCCCACCTCCTGAAGGCCAGGAAGCCTTGTCTGAGGAACCTATTGCTATGAAGAATTTGTTCTGGCTGAAGCAAAACCCATATAGTAATAAAGAGAACCTCCTTCTAAATCAGGAGGTTGAAGCCATAAAAGAGGAACTCTTATTTTTCAAGGCCGCTGGTGGTGGTGCTATAGTGGAAAATACAACTACTGGTATTAGTAGAGATATGAAGACTTTAAAGAGGCTCGCCGAAGAGACAGGGGTCCACATAATCTCAGGAGCTGGGTTTTATGTGGACGCTACTCATTCACGTCAAACTCGATCAATGTCTGTTGAACAGGTGAATACATTATTTTTTTCTGACGAAATACATTTTTTAAATGTTTACCAAATGATCAGCGATTCCTAAATCATGTTATTAACATGAAAACTATTACTGCCGCCTTGAGAATCACTCTAATACGTCTTCACATTAATGTATTACAGTGGCTCTATCCAGTGCCTTACTTATGCCAATAATCCCACACCATACCTCTCAGTATCTAGTATACCTCCTGCACCTATCTCCTGAAGTGAGGGCTGCATACTGTAGGTCACTAACTCAGACCTGGCCAGCTCATCACTCTGGGGTCACACATATAGAATTGTTACTCTGCCCTGACAGTGTGATTGAGGTTTTTTCATTAGCTACCACCATACTATTACACACGGGGCATTACCCTACAGGTTTGACTTACCGCATATCATGCCAAAGTGTGTTAACGTACACACTACGTAAAGTTTGTCAATAAAGCGCGTTATATTACACGCCCTGATACATCCATATTGAGACATAACCTCTTCCTAGTGGGTTCACCATGGCTCCTTCCCTATATCTCTAGGTAGCTATATACAGTACATAGCACTAGATCCCGATTATCTATTAGGGATCTCCTTATTACCATCTACCCACCTAGCCATAGCTGGGTTACCAATGATACAGTCACGTGCTGTTGAATCATACTATTTAATTTTATTTTAACCCCACATTACAATTATACATTTAGTCGTGACAGAGTGCTTGAAGACTGGATTCCTTTTCTCCTGTATACAAACTATTACTGTACATAGCTTCTTTAGCTTTTTACTTATATGTGTCCAGAGTGTTGCCTACAAATATTTAATACTGGGTTTCCTTTACGTTGGTTGTTTCTCATTGATCATTTTAATTTGGCCCTCTCAAATGACTGAAAATAATTACTTTTACAATTAACTAGTTTGTATGATCACTAATTGCCGATGTCTTCATACGAAGGGCGTTGTGGTGTTTAGCTATGTGATATATTACAAGTTTCAACTACATTTAGGTGGTGTTTTCTTGGGTTTTGGATCTGTATAAGATCAAAATGCCATACAAACTGCAGTACACATTCTTCAGACTTACTAGCACCAGGGTGGGCAACCCTGTCGCCATTCGCCACTTGTGGCGAATTGGCAGGGAAACTGTGGCGAACAGGGCCGCCGGGACTCCGGGGAGGGGGGAGGGGGTGGATTTCTAACGTTTGCTAACAGGCAGCAGGGGGAGATGGTATGCGGCACCAGGCTGAAAGCCTGGTATGAAAGCAGGACTGCAGGGGAGGTGCGCCATCTAGCAGCCTGACCCGGAACTTCCTGTCTGCTGCTACTATAGAGCGCTCCTCTCCCCGTGCTGCACCTACTCTGACTCAAGAGATTCTACTACAAGACAAGGTAGGCATGGATGGGAGGGGTCTGTGAGAGATGGGAGGGGTCTGGGAGAGATGTGAGGGGGCTGGGAGAAATGTGAGGGGGGCTGGAGAGATGGGAGGGGTCTTGGAGAGATTGAGGGGGCTGGGAGAATGTTATGGGGGCTGGGAGAAATTGAGGGGGCTGGGAGAAAGTATGGGTGCTGGGAGAGATTGAGGGGTCTGAAGATGGTAGTGGGCTGGGAGAACTGGAGGGTGGGCTGGGAGAAAGTGAGTGGCTGGGGATATATGTGAGAGGGGGCTGGGAGATATGTGAGTGGGCTGGGGAGAATATGTGAGGGGGGTGCTGTGGAGATTGTTGGGGGCTGAAGAATGTGAGGGGGTCTGGGAGAGATGTGGAGATTGATGGGGGCTGGGGAGAATGTGAGGGGCTGGGAGTGATGTGTTGAGGGGCCTGGGAGTGATGTGTGGAGGGGGGCTGGGAGAGATGTGGAGGGGCTGGTAGAGTATGTGCGAGGGGGGTGGGAGGGATGTGTTAGGGGGGCCTGGGGGAGATGTATATGGGAGGGGGGGTGGGAGAGAAGGAGGGGAGGGCGGCTGGGTGGAAGTGGATGTGAGGGGTTAGGGGAGAGATTGATGTGGAGGGGTGATGGGATGTGAGGGGGCTGGGAGAGATGTGAGGGGGCTGGGAGAGATGTGAGGGGGGCTGGGAGAGATGTGTGAGGGGGCTGGGAGAGATGTGAGATTGAGTGGGCTGGGAGATTGTGAGGGGGGCTGGGAGGATGTGAGGGGGCTGGGAGTGATTTGAGGCTGTGGAAATGGAGGGGCTGGAAAGATGTGAGGGGGGCTGGGATAGATGTGAGGGGTAGGGAGAGATGTGAGGGGGCTGGGAGAAAGTGTGAGGGGGGCCTGGAGAGATGTGAGGGGGCGGGTAGAGATGTGAGGGGGCTGGAGAGTTTTGAGGTGCTGGGTGTGATTTGAAGGGGTCCTCTGTCTCTTTCTCCACCCCCCCCCCCCCCACCATGCAGTCCTGGTTTAACTGGAATAAAAACATTAAAAACATAACGATAATACATCAACCCCAAACATCTCCCCCATCTGTCTCTCACTCCCCCCCCCCCGTTGTCTCTCTCTCCTACCTACCCCCGCCCCCCTGCTCCCGTCTTTCTACTCCCCCCCCTGTCCCCCTCCCCTCGCCTGGTGAGGGAAAAGAATAAAAGGAGGGAGCGGGGTGGTGCGGGGGATGGTGAGGGGTAGAAAAGGGGAAAAACGAGGTTGAGGGAGGGAGGGGGGTAATATATCCTTTACGTAAAATTTTTGGAATCCCCCACGGGGGTGGGGGGGGGTGTGCTTGATGATGGGGGAGATCATGGTGCTGGGGGAGATTGATGAGGGGGGGGGGTTTAAATTATATGTGATGATGGGGGTTAAATGAGATGGTGATGAGGGGGGTTAACTGAGATGGGATGAGGGGGTTAAATGAGATGGTGCTGAGGATGGTTAAAATAGATAGTGAGAGGGGGGTTAAATGAGATGTGTGATGAGGGGGGGTTGTTAACTGCGATGGTGATGAGGGGTGTCCCTGCGCTGGTGCGGCTGGGCGTTCCCGCGCTGGTGCTGCGGGGGGGGTTCACTGCGCTGGTGCTTGCTGGTGGGTTCCCTGCGCTGGTGCTGCGGGGGGTTCCCTTGATCTTGTGTCCTGCGGGGTTTGTTCCTTCTCTGGTGCTGCTTTGTGTTTTCCTGCGTGGTGCTGCTTGGGGTTCCCTGCTCTTGTGCTGCTTCGTTTTTCACTGATCTGGGTCTGCGGCTTTTCCCTGCGCTCGTGCTTCTAGAGGGGGTTCCCTTCTCTTGGTGCCTGCGTGGCTGCGGGGTCGTGGGGGGGTTCCCTGCTCTGTTGCTTCACTGGTGTTCCATGCGCTTGTTTGTGCGTGTGTTTTCCCTGCTTCTGTGTCTTCTGTTGTTATTCCCTTCTGCTGTTTATCTGGCGGTTTTTTGCCTGGCTTTTGCTTCTTCTTTTTTTTTTCTCTGCTTCGTTGTGTTCTTGTTTTTTTCGGTTCTCTTCTTCTATCCAGAGGGGGGATGATTGAGGATAGGGGGGTTTGCGTCTGAGGGCTGTTTCTATAGACGGGCGCGCTTGCTGCGCAGTGGCTGCGCGTGTGGCAGTTTTAGTGGATGAGGTCCTCCAGCGCCTTTCTATAATGGTTTTTTACGACCGCTACCTACCCCTGAATCGTGTGTTTGTCTTGTGTGTTGTGTTGTGTTGGTGTTTTTTTTTTGTTGTTTTTTTTTTTTTTTTTTTTTTTTTTTCTGTACATGACAATGTTTAATGAACTAGATTTATTAAAGCATTTCTTTATTTATTTCAAACGAATTTATAACACACAGACACACACACACACACATACACACACATACATACATACACACACATACACACAGTACCTCACTCGCTCACAGCATACACACAAAAAGCATATGTCACGTGCACGCACGTTCGCACACACTATAGAATGGCCCTGAGAATTTATAAACTTGTTCAAACAGTGTGTGTTTAAAATTTTCGCATGTGCAACACAATACCTCAATTTTTACATTGTGTGGCTATTTTCACTTCTAATTCGCCACACCTGTGGCTACATTGAAAAATAGGTTGCCCACCCCTGTACTAGCACATGCAAGTTTCTCCAGTTTCCTCAGTTCAGTCTGAAAAACAGTGATTCCAATATACGTGGAATAAATCCTGCCATGCAGATGAACAGAGGAAACTTTCACATGATCTATTCTATATTCCATTGACATATATTCTTCTTGAATAATTATTCATGCTCGTGTACACTCAAATATCAGTCTGCGGCAGGGATGACCAACTCCAGTCCTCAAGAGCCACCAACAGGTCAGGGTTTCAGGATATCCCTGCTTTAGCACAGGTGGCTCAGTCAATGACGGAAATATACAGCCACCTATTCTGAAGCAGGGATAGCCTGAAAACCTGACCTGTTGGTGGCTCTTGAGGACTGGAGTTGTCCACCCATGATCTTTGGTATGATTATACATTGTAGCATGTGGTTATTGGCCCCTATCTTAGCACTTTAATACCATTTTAGAACTGTACTCGGAAACACCCGTAGTACAAAGGTAATTAATGTTTAGTATAGCGTAATTGAGTATAAAGTGAATCCCTCTTTATTCACACAGTTGACAAATTACTTGAGTGATTATGTTCTTCCGTGTTTCCAACTAAAGTAAAATATTTGTATAAACGTATTTTTACCATGTAATCAATCATTTCATGCAACAATGTTACAGAAGAGAGTAGTCTCCGGAGAAAGATTGGAAACCAAATGTTCTTCTTTCGATACTGTATATTATTTCAATTAACTGGATACTGTACAGTATTTCTACCACACCCATTCAGAGATATCCCTATCAGAATGATCTGAACTGCCCTTTCTCAAAATGTATGTAGTAACTGCGCTGTTTCTTTTTTTAAATAAAGTTACTCGCTTTGTTCTCTGACAAATGTATCCATCTGTCTCCCTTAGCTGACCGAGGTCCTAGTTAATGAAGTTCTGCATGGAGCTGATGGTACCAATATAAAGTGTGGCGTGATTGGGGAGATAGGATGCTCCTGGCCATTAACCGAGAGTGAAAAGAAAATTCTACAGGCAACTGCTGAAGCTCAAACTCAGCTTGGTTGTCCTGTGATTATTCACCCTGGGAGAAATAGTGATGCTCCCTTCCAGATCATCCAAATTCTGCAGGAGTCTGGGGCTGATATCTCAAAAACAGTCATGTCTCATCTTGATCGGTAAGCAGCCAAGTTCAACCTGTGATTTTATGTGTTCATTTTTGCAAACAGTCCATGCTGTAAGTGAAAGAAATACACATAGATGTGTCCACAAAAGTTAACTGTCCAGAATTAAACCTTAAAGACGTGACTTGTTGTAAACAGGATTACCCCTAGAACCATCCAGCGGGGATCTTTCAGATGTTAATTATTATACAGTAATAATATGTACAATTGTAAACAATTAATACACAAAATAAAGATATGTGAATATACTGTAACACAGTGTTTTAAAAAAAGCAGTATGCATAGTGGATCCTGCTTCCGGTACCGTTGTTAGCGCAAAAATGCAAGAACAATAGTGTAATTGTATTCACTTCACATGCACACAACCCTTCATACCCGAGGTTGAAGTGCATCACTAAATCAGTTCACCTGCTTTGGTGTAAATCAAAAATAAATGATATTATACCAGTCTCATTTTGCAACTGCATCCTTAATTATGTAAAGTTGAACGCTTCCGTGAGACAAAATGGAAAGTCAGCCATAGTCCCATTGATTACATGAAGTTTTTTTAATCTCCATCTCCATGGCTAGTAACATTTTGGTTAGTCTTCATGGCTTGATTTCATGATCCTGTATTGTACAAGTACAGTACATGTAATCCATTATGATACTCAACTAATAAATGTTGATAAAACTCACAACTTTGTGTGGTCTCTGTAGAGTTTTTTTTATTTTGCTCTTATTTTAGAGATATCTGCGTATACAAATGGCCACCTACAGTATAATAAGTTCTAAGTGGTAAATTATGTCTAAGGAGTATTTTGGAGAAATAAAATCAGCGTTGGATATTTTTAACAATGCTTTTAAAATGTAAAAAATGTATGAGATGGATTGAAAAAGTATTTTTTGGATTGAAAAAGTAAAAAATTGTTAGTAAAATAAATCCACGTACTGCATGCATCTCTGGAGAGATAGTCTTCCTGTCTGCAGGCACTGCAGGTGTACCACATGGTGGTGAGTTACTGTACCAAACACCTTTGTTTTACACATTTTGTTTGTACCATTGAAAGAGCAGTCCCACAAATCAGGTTAAAAAAAAAAACTTAAAGCAGCAAAACATTTTATATATATATAAAGCCAAAGAATAACCAGCGCTCAATATAGGGATTATTAATAATAATAAGAAATGTAGGCTAAAAAATGTAGTGATATAAGTGTATGCTCAGATATAAATCAATGGAAGGCTGCTCAACAAGGATTAACTGGATCCTAAACCACATGTGA
The DNA here is from genome assembly GCA_036426205.1 of Ascaphus truei. NCBI lineage: Eukaryota > Metazoa > Chordata > Amphibia > Anura > Ascaphidae > Ascaphus > Ascaphus truei. Next base: position 256,108,854 of record CM071568.1, read on the forward strand.
AAGACAAAAACTGTGAGCGCACACTCCTATGATAATAAACTATAATAACAATTTAATAATAAGCAAAAGATAAGACAGAGCTATTGATGGAAATTACATTCCTAAATGAAAAATACACGTGAAACAATAAACAAAAGGATAATAGAAATGACGGAGGTTGCTGCAGCAATGAAGGGGTTAACCTGCGGTATATGATCAGTCTGCAATTAGTCCCGTATAGCAATGTGCCATGTAAATCCTCCTAAGGAAAAGTAGGTGAAGGGCTCCAAACTCCAATAGAGTCAGTGTAGAAATGTTTCCGGTAAATGGATGAAAAACACACTCTCACGACAGTAAGCCCAGATGGAATGCTGATCAGTGATTGCGCTTATAGCGCGCCTGTCAGCTGGACGCCTTGTGTCTGTGAGCAGTGAGAACCAGAATATATTCAAATGCAAGAAGGGAGTACCTTACCGGTCGGCGTCGGGACCCGCATATAGCAAGGAGAACACCTCCACGGTGTTCAGCGGGAGAGTCTTTCCAGCACGACCGGGGTAACTGAGCCACCGTACATTCAACACTGAAGGAGGAGATGAAACGGCATGCAGAAGCCTCAAGTCACAGCCAGATGGCGTGGTGTTCCAAAGGAGGACGAGCAGAAAGCAGCTGATCACGTCTCCGGGATCCTCCAGTAGTGCAGCTTCCAACGTGATGACGTGCCCTACGCGTTTCGTCAGTTAATCAACGGACTTCGAAGTGTCATTTCCATCAATAGTTCTGTCTTATCTTTTGCTTATTATTTATTAGATTGTTATTATAGTTTATTATCATAGGAGTGTGCGCTCACAGTTGTCTTTTATATATATATATATATTATTTTATATATATATATATATATATATATATATATATATATATAAATTAAATAAATCATTTCTGTAGTGTTAGATAATACTGTCTGTATTATTTTTTTTTAACTACAAATGCCATTTTGAATGATATTTTTTAATGTGCTACTCATCCTTTGGTTGTTACAGCAGCAGTGACGTAGCTAGACATTCGCGGGCCACTGGGCAAAAATAATTTCAGGGCCCCATTAATATTAATACTGACACAAATTTTTCCTCCCTCCTTCCCATCCCCTCCTTGATCCTCTATCTCAGGGGTGCGCAAACTGGGGTCGTGCGAGATTATCTGCGGGGGGCGCGGGGTTTACAGAGGCCCCGAGTGCTTCCCGAAGGCATTTAAAAGATATGCCAGGGAAGCGGCGAAGGCCTCTGTAAACTTCCCTTACCTTGGTTCAGACGACCTCTGGAGACGCGTCGCCATGGCAATGTGACGTCACGTTGCTATGGCAACATGACGCTCAGAATGCCGGAACCACGGTAAGGGGGGGGGCGCTTAAAGGGGGATAGTCGGCAGGGGGGGCGCAGGAGAAAAAAATTACACACTCCTGCTCTATCTCATCATCCCTCATCTCTCCCCCTCCTCATCTCCTCTCCCCCCTCCTCCTCATTTCTCCCCCTCTTCATCATCTCTCCCCTCCTCTCCATCTCCTCTCCCCCTCCTCCTCATTTCTTCCCCTCCTCATCATCATCTCTCCTCCCACCCATGCTCTCTCCTCCCAAACCTCTCTCTCCTCCCTCCCCTCGATACACACAAACACTACACCATATACACACATACCATTAGTGTAACACACACATACCAAACACAAATACACATTTATTTTCAACATTTAAAAAAAAAAACATTTAAAATACATCATATACATGCACATAATGCATGAAACACACACATGCATTACAAATACACACTTATAAACACACACACTTACCAACCCAGACATACATACACACACATTTACCAACACAGACATACACACAAACAGACACACGGAACCGGGAGATGCGGAGAGGAGCAGCTATGGAGTGCTCTGCAGCGCCACCTGCTGCCCGGTAGTGGTTAAGCAGAAAGAAAGCCCTACTCGTCTCCGCCCTACTCGTCTCCTCCCTCTTCCCTCCTCCCTCCAGCTGTTCTGTGATCAGCTCCACACTCCGTAGCCACACTTACCAACACAGACACACAGACACACACACTTACAACATAGACATACACACAGAGACATACACAGACACACACACCTCCTTTCTCCTTTGGTGACACATCCCCTGCTCCCCTGTTTTGTGGATATCGGCTGTGGAGGATATTTGAAACATATCCTATTCCAGGGTTTTGAGTGGAGGCGTATATTGATATCTTTCAATTTTTATTCACTTGGATTTTACATTACTTGATACTATACTGAATGCATTAGTGAATTATCACTTATATAGTTTTTCATTGTTTAGTATTTTTGTTTCACATACAGTATTTACTTTTGGATTTATTCACTTGAATCACAAAAATAATGTTGTTTAAGCGCTATGTACATTAATGGCGCTATATAAATAAAGACATACAATACAATTAATATTAACCAGTGTTGAGCACCACTCTTTGCTCTCATATTGTCAGATAGGTGTTGCTATCTGTTTGACTAATGAGGGCTTCATAAATTCTATACAAACAATGAACAAAGAAAAACTATTAACCTACTTTTTATCACTGACAAATAGTCTTATCGACAAAAGATTGTTAACTCCTTAAAGCTGTTGTTTACCATGGGAAAGTTGAAAGTTTAACTTTTTTCCCCCAAAATCTTATGCCAGTTGATTATAAAGCCGCAGTCCAAGCTGCCTTTTTTTGTTTGTTTATTTATTTTTTCCCTTTAATATGTGCATCAATACAATCCACACCATGATAAGTAATTTAAGTTACCGATCGATCCGTGATCCTGTGATCGATTGGCGAAGTTTCAGCTCGGGGCTTCACTAAATTCAGTGCAACAGAAGAGGACCAAAGTTCGGTGGGGAAGATCATGTGACCACGCAGTCACAAGATACAATTGATGCACTGCTAGAGAGAGTGCAGGGCTCAAAAAGTGGTGTGCCAGAGCCTGTTTCAGAAGAGGAAGGGGATGAGACTTTGGAAATGGTTGCTATAGAAACAAAAAATGCTTGTTACATTATAATACATTAACATTTTAATTTAGAGTTGTTTTATAGCAAAAAATGCTACCAGTATTTTCTCATAGTAAAGAACCGATTTATTTAAAAAAAAAAACACACATGTAGGATATTGCTGCAGCTTTAAGGTGTAAGTCATATACAGGCATACCCTGCATTAATGTACGCAATGGAACGGAGCATGTATGTAAAGCGAAAATGTACTTAAAGGGAAGCACTACCTTTTTCCCACTTATTGATGCATGTACTGAACTGCAATCGTAATATACGTGCATAACAGTTGTAAATAACGCATTTGTAACAGGCTCTATAGTCTCCCCGCTTGCGCACAGCTTCGGTACAGGTAAGGAGTCGGTATTGCGGTTCAGGACGTGCTGACAGGCGCATGCGTGAGCTGCCGTTTGCCTATTGGGCGATATGTCCTTACTTGCGAGTGTACTTAAAGTGAGTGTCCTTAAACCGGGGTATGCCTGTATTTAACATATTAAACATGCCACTGCCCATAGTTTATTTATTTATCAAATGTTTTACCAGGAATTAATACATTGCCAGTTAACTCTCGTTTTCAAGTATGTCCTGGGCACAGTTATGTTAATAATACATAGTTACATTAAATTATATTATACCATACATTATTGACATTGGTACATGGTTCTGAGGTGGGAGGATATCCTACATTACAGGAGACCCTAGACAGAGTTAATAAATTTGGATGATGGCCCACAATACGCAAGGATATGGAAGATCATATTAACAGGTGCCTCACATGTAGCAAACAAGACCAGCTGCATTTAAATAATAATAATTTCGCCCTAGGAGGGACTGGACTGCCCATTTAAGTGAATTGGTCAGCAATGTTAATCTGTTATTATTCCGTTTAAAACATTTAAACATTCTCTATATAATTTAGCATTTTGTGCCAGATTAAGCATGTGCGTGCCATTCAATAAACTCCAACTTTTGCACCAGTTTTGATAAACTGCAATTTGTCCAGTTTAAAAAAAAAAAAAAAAAAATGTAAAAGTTTATTTTTTTGACATAACTATACATCCTGGCTCCTGATGAAAAACCTTATCTATGGACTTGAATTTATAATTAAAGTGTTTATAGGCTTTCCCTAACTAAAACCTGTGTTTTTTACTACACCAACATGTATTATTATTATTGTGTATGTGTAAAGTGCCAACATATTCCTTAGCGTGGTACAATTGGGGTACAAAGTTATGTAAATTTACATAAACACAATGATATACCAAATATGGACAAACCAGCACAAATAGATACTTAAGGTAATGAGGCGTAGGTTATCATTATACTTGATACAACATAGAAAAACCTAATCCTGATAACTAATTTCTGTTAACGTCAACATTTAAATAATAAAAGTATGCTGCTTATTATTTTAGGACTATATTCGATGATAACAAACTGCTAGAGTTTGCTGGACTCGGATCGTACCTGGAATATGATTTATTTGGAACAGAAATGCTGAATTACCAGTTCAACCAAGCTGTTGACATGCCCAGTGACAATGAAAGGATCAAAACGTAAGTACATACTGTATATCAAGAAAGTAAAATCTTTTCATGGTCTCCATAGTAAATACAGTAAACAGTGCCTTTAGTCTGATTTTCTATACAGATACAAATAAAAAAACATAAACATACTTTTTTTAGTCTCATGACGAGGTTGGAAAAGTCTTATGGCATTGGTTAGGTCCTCTTTCAAAGATGAAAAACGAAATTGAGTTTCAATCAAAGAAAACTTTGACTATCTGGCCATAATTTAATTTCTTAGTAAATCAAGACCAACGGAAAAGGGAATTGTTGGATGAAGTGTGAGGCTGTACAATGCGGTCCATAGAAGCGAGTTGGAGCCAACTCTATCCCAAGAAATTTGAACTCTGCCTCCCATCATTTCCTGCCTGGGTTCAACTACAGAACATTGAGCTCTTATCACTGGATGCATCCTTCAAGTCATTCGCCTAGCAGCAATTCCTCTCTCATTCACTGCCAGACTGGAAGAGCTGCCAAGTGATTGACAGGTCACATCTGTTGAATGAAACTCAGCAGCAGGACACATAGGGAGGGAAAGGCCCTGAGACAGCTCCCTAGGGACTGTATCGTTGGCACCGTGTGTTTGTTATTGATCATTAAATATGATACCTTTTTGATTCCTATTTTAGCTTTGGTATGCTTTCTGGTTCATTACTTGTGTGTTACTGGTACAGGCCCAGTGAGGTAGGCTTGTCACCTTGAGCACCCTGTTCTTATTATGTTTGGCTTTTTACTTTTGTGTTTAAGTCTATACAGAAGCTTGCTTCCTTTTTCTATGATGTAAAAATACTCAATACTACATACAAAAAATGGCTGATTGAAAGGCATTACAAATGTATTTGTAAAACTCTAAAGGTTGAGTTGAAATCACACGAGCCACATGCTGACAATGGTAAATTCTCACTCACCTGACCTTTCCAAATATTGTAAGCTTTTGTCAGTTTCCAAGCACTTAGCTCTGGATACACTGATTGTTCTGTGTACATAATGCCTTCTCAGTGCCATCTCTAGGAAAGTACAGGATACAGGAAAATGGGATTTGATGGCAGGGTCAAATGGTTTTGTCTGTGTTGTGATACATTGTAGCATGAATGAAATGAAGTACTGTATGTACATGCACTGTCTATGGAATGTAGTTTTACAAAAGGAGGAAAATGGGAATGAATCACAACAGGGCATGTAGTAATTTTCTATGAACATATTGAGGCAAGAAAGGTAATAAAATATACTAAAAACACCAATGGTTACATTACTATTCTTTAGTTATAATGTTTATATAGGTTATATCACGATCGTTCAGGACAAGCAATTGGCGACTGGCAGTGCACCATTTCCTGTTTTACATTGCTGCCTATCTCTATTGACTGTGTGCATCCAGTATGAGTTAAGAAAAGGTTCACGTAGTCATTAAAGTGACATCCTATATTTATATTGCAATAAATTGACACTTTCATGGTTGTGTCAAAATTTCATAAAAGTGTATTAACTTTGCTAATTTAGGCTTGAAAGCTTAACTGAGAAACACATTGAGAGTAGATCTACAAAGCTCCGTCAAGTCCGGGCTCCTAATGGGACGTTCGCTAAAACGGAAAGGAACATTATGTTCCGTGACTTAACATTGTGTCCTCAAAGCTAGTCTTTCGCAAAAACAAAGCCCATCTCATTAGCATAGGTCTAACGTCACGTTATTGAAGCATAAAGTTGCATTGTCTTCCACTAACGTGACAGTAAGTGTGTCTTAGCATTAGTCGTATTCAGACCCTGAAATAGGGCTTTTGCTGAAGTGAAGACAGAAAGGAGAGGAAAATAATGTCAGGAAATAATGCTGTTTTAAAAATAAATATTTCTAACTGTGGAGTTACTCCCATCCAGACCACTGCAAAAGCCTTATTGTGGGATGAAGGGGGAGGGAAAAGGGGAAGGGAGAAGGGGAGGGGGTAAGGGGGTATGTGTGTCCCTTTAAACCTCTCTCCAAATAACATAAGGAGAGACCTCTGTGCTCAAAAAGGAACTCACCTGGGAGACATTCTAATGAGATATGCAAAGTATATTTAAATGAGTTTCACCACCTTCCTCATAAAATCTGTGATGAAGGGCGCACTGGTGAAAGCACACTTTTGAGCTCTCCTGCTCACACTACTTTGTTCCCTAACCCTGGGTTCCTTTAAAAGGAGACCACTTCCTGGTTGCCAGTTCAGTGTGCCTTGTGCACAGGATGGAGCAAATCTTAAATACCTGAGAACTATGTGACCGTGGAGCTTCCCAGCATCTGGTCTAGTTCAATGCTACAGTTTCTGCCCAGAAAACAGTAGCAGAGGTTGTGGGTTCTGATCCTGTTGGGCCTGGCACCAGAACCCATTTCATCACAGGGGGACTTAGACTTGTCAGTATTTGTCTTAGGGAAATATTTTAAGAGGAAGGTGGTGAAACTCATTTAAATATACTTTGCATATCTCATTAGAATATTTCCCAGTACCTTCAGCTCAACTTGAGAAGACTACCTAAATATAAGAAAAAAAAACAGAAGTTTATTAGTAACATATATGTATATCTTTATTTATATAGCTCCATCCAGGTACACAGCGCTTTAAAATACATGTGACATAATATTATAACACAATGGGAATAAGAGCTTCAGACAAAGCAATAGGAAATTACTCTCTACCCCGAAGAGCTTACAATCAAAGTGAAAAGTGGGGAGAATTTAGAGACAGTAGGAGGGAGTTCTGGCAGGTGCGTCTGTAAGGGGCCATGGTCGGTGCATATGAGATGTATTGTATCAGTCAGCTGAGCTACCCAAATGCTTTGTTAAAGAGGTGTGTTTTTAGAAAGGTCCAAAAGGTGGAAAGAGTGTGCCAGTGGGATATTGGGGGAAGAGCATTCCAGAGGTGTGGGACAGTGAGTGAGAGAGGTTTTAGGCGGGAGAGGGCTTTAGATACAAAAGGGGTACACTGAAGACATCCTTGAGCAGAACGCAAGAGTCGAGCAGGTGTATAGCGAGAAATTGGGGCTGAAATGTAAGGCGGGGCAGAAGAGTGTATAGCCTTAAAAGAGAGGAGGAGAATTTTGTAAGTAATACAGGATTTAATAGGAAGCCAGGAGAGTGATTGCAGCAGGAGAGGCACTGAGAGATTTAGGAGAGAGTAAAGTGATTCTAGCCGCAGCATTTAGGATAGATTGTAGGGCAGACAGGTGAGAGGCAGGAAGGTCGGACAGTAGAAGGTTACAATAGTTGAGACGGGAGAAAATGAGGGCCTGCATTAAAGTTTTAGCAGTAGAGTGACAGAGGAAAGGGTGTATCTTTGGAATGTTATGGAGGAAAAAGCTAAAGGTTTTAGCTACATTGTGAATATTAGAATGTGATGGAGTCAAATATGACACCAGGCAGCATGCTTGTGATACTGGGTTTATGATAGTGCTGCAAACAGTAATGTAGAATGGGGCAGTAGGGCCAGGCTTGGGAGGAAGTATGAGGAGAGCTCCGTCTTTGACATATTACCTTTGAGTCGGCGGAGGGCCATCCAGGCTGATATAGCGGAGAGACATTCAGAGACTTTGGTCAGTAAAGCAGGTGTAAGGTCAGGGGTTGAAAAGTAAATTTGTGTGTCATCAGCATAGAGGTGATATTTGAACCCAAGGGATGTGATAAGGTCACCAAGAGGGAGTGTTTAAAACAAAAAAAGAAGAGGTCCCAGGACAGACCCCTGGGGTATGCCTACCGAGAGATCGACAGAAGAGGAGGAGGAGTTAGCAAACGAGACACTGAAATTACAATGGGAAATGTAAGGGGAAATCCTGCATATAGCTCGGTTACAGATACCAAGGGTAAGGAGAATGTGAAGGAGAAGAGGGTGGTCCACAGTATCAAAGGCTGCAGAGAGGTTGAGTAGTATGAGAAGAGTGTAATGGCCTTTCTCTTTGGCAGCATGAAGGTCAATTATTATTTCAGTGAGGGCTGTTTCAGTGGAATGAGCAGTGCGAAAACCAGATTGTAGACGATTTAGAGAGAATAGGGGGGTGAAAAAATGGAGCTACCGAGAAAATACCAGTCGTTTAAGAAGTTTAGAGGCAAAAGGCAGGAGGGAGACAGGGGGATAGTTAGAGAGAAAGGTAGTTACCCTACCTTTCTCTCTCTTTAACAGCTCTCTTTTTTTAAGTAAAGGTATTACTATTGCATGCTTCATGGAGATTAAAAAGTTAGCAGAGTAGAGGGAGGAGTTGAAAATATGTGTGAGTATAGGGATTGGTGTAGGAGCGAGAGGTTTCAGGAGATGGGAGGGAATGGGGTCAAGATGGCAAGTGGTAGAGGTGGAGGAGGAGATCAACAGCAACACATCCTCCTCTGTTACAAAAGAAAAAAAGTCAAGAAAGGCAGGAGGAAAGTTAGGAAGTGATGTAGAATGTGAGGAGGATACAGTGGGGATACCTTGCCGAATGGAATCCACCTTTGTCTGGAAACAGAGTAAAGAGCAAAGTCCTGAGGGGAAGTGGAGGAAGAAAAACAGGTAACAGACGGTGGTCTGAGTAAAGAGTCAAAGACAGAGTAGAGTCGGTGTGAGTTAGACTTGAGTGTTGATTAATGATGAAAAGTAGGTTTGTTTAGCCTGTGCGAGGGCAGTGTTAAAACAAGATAGGATACATTTGTAGTGAAGGAAGTCAGGAACAGTATGAGATTTCCTCGAGAGGCATTCAGAGGAGCAAGTGCAGGAACGGATCACACGTGTGTGGTGGTTTAACCAGGGTTTGTGGTTAGAAGGGCGATAACGGGCGAGAAAAAGAGGGGCATGTAGATCAAGAAAGGAGGATAGGGTAGAATTGTATTTCGTGGCCAGTTTGTCAGAGTCTTTAGCAGAGCTGAGAGAAGAGAGGGAGGAGCACAAAGTTGAATCAAGAGCTGGTAGATTTAATAGAGCACAGGTCTCTGCAGAAATGAGGGGGAGAAGTGAGAGAGTAGATGAGATGATGGTCAAAGAGAGGAAAGGGTGAAATGGAGAAATTAGAGCGAGAAAAGTTTTGGGGTGAAAATCAGTTCCAGGTATTGGCCATCCTTGTGGGTGCTGGCTGCAGTCCATTGGTGAAGGCCAAAAGAAGAGGTTAGAGCGAGAAAGTGGGAAGCCCAAGTGAGAGAGGGGTCATCAATATGACAGTTGAAATCCCCAAGGGGAAGACACAGGGAGTCAAGAAGAGAGAAAGAAGGAGAGCCAGGATTCCAAGTCAGAGAGAAAGACAGAAGTGGGATGAGTCGAGGTAGGTGGGTGATAGATGACCGCTACTTGGAGAGGGAGAGGAGAAAAAAGCTGGACAGTGTGAGCCTCAAAGAAAGGAAAAGAAAGAGAGGGAGGAATAGGAAGGGTTTGGAATAGGCAGATTGAGGAGAGGAGGAGCCCCACACCTCCACCCCTGCCATCAGGGCATGGAGCGTGGGTGAAAGAAAGGCCATCATAGGAGAGGGCAGCTTCCAGTGCAGATTCAGACTCAGTGATCCAAGTCTCAGTTATAGCAAAAAGGAGCAGAGAGCGAGAGAAAAATAAGTCGTGTTCAGAGAAGAGCTTTTTAGAAAGCGAGTGTGCATTCCAAAGGGCACATGAGAAAGGGAGAGAGGAGGGACATTGACAAGGGATGGGTATGAGGTAGAGGGGTTCACACCACGAGAAGGTAAAGTTGAGGCAGCCTTTGGGAGACAAAAACGTCTGCATGTAGAAATGAGACAGGGGCCTGGATCAAGGAGGAGAAGCATAGAAAGAAGAATTGTGCTGTAGTGCCAGAGTGCGCAGATAAGAAAGGAGTTCATGTGAACTGAGAAGTGGAGAAGGAAGGAGAGATGGAGAAATATCAATGGAGTTAGAGACATAATGAGGATGGTAAAAAGAAAGTTTCAGTTTGAAAAGAAATGAGGTTAAAGCAAATATAAATAGTAGAGGAGGAATGGCAGTCATAGTAGTGCAAGTTCAGTGGTGGGTACTGGAAATGGAGTTAGGATATGCAAAGTAAAAGATCTGCTAAATCCAATCTATGAGTGGAGGTGCTGTATAGTAAAAATTGCTGTGACTTGAGTCTTTGATAGAAAATCTCTTCCTTTTCAGCACTGTTCAACTCCAGAGATGTTTTAGGAGAAATGAACGTTGGCTTTATTAGCCAGCCACTTTAAACAAACAGAAATCAGCTTCATGTCTGCAAAACAAAATGAGAACAGAAAACAACAACCAGGCCTAATCCCATGAAGGGGACTGATTAACATTCAGCAAACGCTATCTGAAGGCGGGAACACTAGGCCTCTTATCAACCTTTTGACTCAAGTCAAAAGAGAGGTACCTGTAGGCAGGGTGTTCTCCACATCAATCCAGGTTATGTGGTGGTGTCTGTGGGGGTTCCCTCTGGGAGTGGTGTTGCCTGAATCTGAGAGTCTCTCTTCCCCTGGGATCTCTCTGGCAGCACATACTCTGTGCTAGAGATCTCTTGCAGTCGGTACAGCAGGCTTTTAAGCCTGCTTGATGAGCCAGGTGGAGGCTGGTCAATTAACTGCTGCTGAAATTAACCAGCTCCCTGCTGGATTCATCAGCTAAATACAGGCTTTATTTTGGAAGCCTTTTAGACAGGATAAATGCCCTGTTACACTCAGTAATTCTTCTTTTAACATCTCTTATAGTTTTTTCAGTTAGAGCAGTGTAAATGAGAACATAGACATCGTTCTACTGCTTCCATCTGGGATATTACTCGGTATCATAACCTTGACTGTACAAGATTATAATCAAGTATCAATTGCATATATGAATGGATTCTTTAATGCTCGTAAGACTTGGTTGAAATGTAGGTTGTATTAGATTATGTTCAATACTTTGAATAAACACTAGAGGCCATGCTCACCCATTTTGGATTCCGTTTCTCTTTTAAGAACAATTTCTATGACCAGGACATACTTGAAAACAAGCGGTAACTTTCAATGTATTACTTCCTGATGAAACATTTTTATAAATAAATAAATACATTTTCATGGGGGACTTGCCTTGTATGTCCTTGTATGTCCTAAGGGGCAAAATGAAAAAGTGTTTGTGCATGGCCAGCTTATTAAGCGATGCTACTCCATAAGACACATTCTAGTAAATATGGCCCTTCAACAGAATGGGCTATAAGGTATGTTCATGCCTGGAAGTTCTCTTATGGAGTATCATGTAGTAAATATAGAGCATAATCTTAAACGAGTTTAGCAATGCTCAGTGAGCTTGAAGAAGTGTAGCCTACTCTTATGGGTTTCAAAATGGGGGAGTTGAGCAATTGACTTCAGTTCTTCTCCATGACTGCTGTCTTTGCCAAGTGAGAGCAAGTCTTGGGGCAGCTGCTAAACTGTTAGCTATGTTCCCATAGCATACTCCAGTGTCCAACAAGAGGGGAGACTTCTGGCAAGCTGTGTCAGAAATGCTTGGCTTGTTCAGTATATTTGTTTTCTTTAAACCGAAGGTTGCCAGTTGTCCGCTATTGAACCAGACTGTCCTGTATTTGGACATTGTCCAGTAAAAATTGAGAGGTAATACTGGACATGTATGTGTCCAATATTACCTCTCTGGACATAGTGACCTGACCGGCTTGGGGGGGGCCACGGGATTTCCCTGAGTTGGGAGATAGCAGGGCTGTTGCTAGGGGGCTGGGCAGCTTCCTCCATTCTGATTGGCTGCATTACCAAGCAGCAGCCAATCACAAGGAGTCGCCTGGAGGTGGGGCCAAGGAGAGGAGGAAACGGCATGGTTTGTGTGTTTGTCTTCAGCACGTTGCACCTTTCACCATTGTGTCCAGTATTTTTGGGGAACCCACCTGGCAACCCTATTTATAACACTGATCCTGTTGACCAACTCAGGTGCAGATACCACCGGACATTTTTTCAAGTGATCTCATTAATATTTGCCTTACTTACATAGTTGGGATCAAATAGTATAGAAATGCATTTTTGTTTTGCTTTGAAGCTCCTGACGCTGCTGATCCATTTCCTGTAGCAGTGATGTTTCTGTTATTGCTCAGAAGCAATGCTGATAACATCAGATCACATCAATGTGATTGAAATGATTCCTTTAGTTCTACGTTGATACAATGAAGGAGAAACAACATAATCCTGTTATTTCATTGTCCTGAAAAACATTCTGGTACAAAACATAATTTGTATTAAAATGAAAACAAATACAGTTTAGCATCTGCATAGTTTATTGTTCTACAGAACAGAATAGTTTCCATACAGAACTTTATCAGCTATTCAGCTTGCACACAATAAACACAAAAACAAGCTACTGGGAAAAAAGCATTAATCACTTTTAAAGCTTCATAATTACGTTTCTTACTGTATTCTGTGTCACACACACACACACACACATAATCCTTTCCTATACACTCATTAAACAACATCTCCCACACAATTTACAGAATACATAAGGTGTATACGGAGGGATCATTATTTGAGTGGTATGTACAAAGGAAGCAAGCATTATTACTCCCTTTATCACACAAGGGGAGGGACAAGAAAAAGACAATGCACTAAACAGAATAGATTGGAATGGTGAAATAGCTAGGAGTCATGGAGGTAGAATGGGTGGGGGGGGGGGGAGTGGGAGTTTGGCAAGCAGGGAGACACCCATATTAAATATAAATAGTACTAGTAAACTTCTAAAGACAAAATCCAATTGGAGTAGAAATGCAGGAGCAGATAAGATAATAGTACAAACTAGAAAAAAAAACTTAAATTCATACTTACTAATGCAAGAAGTCTGACAGATATAATGGGGGAGCTTGAATTAATAGCTACAAGGGAGCAGTATGATATCATGGGCATTACTGAAACATGGTGGAAGGAAAATCATGAATGGGTAGTTTATTTAGAGGGATATTCTCTTTTTCGGAAGGATCGAGGAAATAGAAGAGGAGGTGGAGTATGTTTTATATGATAAACAAGATCTAAAACCTATTATAAAGGAATACTGTATATTTTTGAAGGGAATGATGAAAATGTGGAAACCTTGTGAATAGGAGCGGCTCAGTGAGTCAAGACACTGACTGGCACAGAGTTTGAAGCAGGGGAACCTTGTTTAATTCCCGGTGTCGGCTCCTTGTGACCTTGGACAAGTCACTTTATCTCCCTGTGCCTCAGGCACCAAAAACATAGATTATAAGATCTACGGGGCAGGGACCTGTGCCTGCAAAATGTCTCTGTAAAAGCGCTACATAAAAACTAGCAGCACTATACAACAAAATGCTATTATTATTATTATTATTATTATTATTAAAATTAGCAGTGGAGGTAAAAGTACAAAGAAAATGTGTGTAGGGGTAAGCTATAAACCACCAAATATCTGAAAAATTAAGGAAGAATACTTTTGCAAATGGAGAAGACATCAAAACTGGGTCATGTTTACATAATGGTTTTTTTTAATTATCTAGACACAGACCGGGGCAATGAGATTAGCATTACATCGAAAGGAAACAGGTTTTTGTGGGTGCTAAAAGATAATTATATGACCCAAATTATTGAGAAACCAACCAGGAGAGTTACTGGATTTAGTCATATCAAAACAATGTACAATAACAAATATTCAAGTCCGACAACATTTGGTAAACAGTAATCATAACATGGTCTCATTTGAAATAAATGATCAAAACCCATATTACATCGGTTCAACAAAGGCTTTACATTTTGGAAAGGCAGATTTTAATAAACTGAGAAATGATTTACAAGGAATACATTGGAATTGCATTTTTGCAGGGACAAATGTGAAAGATAAATAGGCAGTCTTTAAAACATTGTTAGAAAAGCACGCTTCTCAGTGTATACCCTTGGGTAATAAATATAAAAGAAACATGTCTAAATCAATGTAGCTAAATAAACAGGTCGGGGAGGCAAAAGGAGAGACAGGAATTTAGATTCTTAAAGTCAGAAGGGTCGAAGGCAACATATCAGAATTATAAGGAATGTAGCAAAAGTTGCAAAAGGGCAATCAAATTTGCAAAAATTGAAAATGAAAAAAGGATTGCAATAGAATGTCAGATCAACCATAAAAAGTTCTTTAAGTAGCTTAATAACAAAAAGATTAGAAACGAAAACATAGGACCCTTTCTGTATGAGAGAGGCAAACTATTGGAGATAAGGAAAAAGCAGAGGTATTAAACACATTCTTTGCCTCTATTTACCAGGGAAAAATAAATTGCAAAAATAGTGCAAAAGGACGAAGCCGCAACCTCTATAGTAACGAACAATTGGTTAACTGGGGAAGAAGTGCATAGGCGGCTTGATAAAAGTAAAGTAAATAATGCACCTGGCCGTGATGGTATACAGCCAAAGGTTCTTAAGGAGCTAAATTCAGCCATTACATTTAATATTCAAGTGACGTGGTGCCTATATTTAAAAAGAGAGCTAGATCACAATCATTGAATTACAGACCTGTAAGGCGGACATCAATAGTGGGTAAGATATTTTAAGGTTTAGTATGGGATAATATTGAAAAATTATTAGTAATATTCAGCATGGATTTATATAGGATAGGTTGTGCCAAACTAACCTTATTAGTTTCTTTTAGGGGGTAAGTAGGAATTTAGACCAGGGTAATGCAGTTGATGTGGGCTACTTAGATTTTACAAAGTTTTTTGATACAGTGCCACACAAAGTTAGTGTACAAAATAAAGCAAATTAGACTTGGTAAAAATATTTGCCCCTTGATTTACAACTGATTGAAGGATAGACAACAGAGAGTTGTCATAAATGGAACTTTTTCAGGTTGGGCTAAAGTTGTGAGTGGAGTACCTCAGGGATCGGTACTGGGACCCCTGCTTTTTAACTTATTTATTAATAACCTTTAGATTGGCAAAGAGAGCAAAGTCTCCATCTTTGCTGATGACACTAAATTGTGTAAGGTACTGTAGTACTGTAGATTCAGAGCAGGATGTAATTTTTCTCCAGAAGGACTTGGAGAGGCTGTAAACTTGGGCAGGTAAATGGCAGATGAGGTTTAATAAGTTTGGAAATAAAAATAAACAGGCGACTTACAAATTAACACAACATCACACCTCTAGTACAGTATATGAGTCCAGCAATAAATGGAATGATCTCATCTCAGATCAGGAAGCATCCCTCAGGGCTGCGGTAGGGGTATATATTCACTAATCAGAGTCAGGGGATAGAGTCCTCTTTAGAGTTAACGTAGTCAGGTTACAGGAAGAGGATCAAGGCAGGCAGCAAAGGTGCAGAGTCGGGGTCACAGGCTGATGTCAAGGCAGGGAATCCACAGGCAAGTGGATAGGAGACAGAGAGTAACATGACTGGGACTGCAGATAAACAGGAACCTTGCCTAGCAACTTCCTCAAGAAAGTGGTGCAGCCTTAGGCCGCGTTTATAGTGCCAGCGACGCGACCGATGACGTCACCAGTCGTCACTGGCGAAAGTTGCACTTAGGTTTGGAGCGACGTCGCAGGCGACAAGGCCAGTGACGTCACGAAAGGGGCGGCCAGAGTGCAGTAGGCGCTCTGTGATTGGTGTAGAGACAGTCACATGTGGCGACTGTCTCTCCCAAAATCAAATTTCAATGGCTTAAAATTTTTTTGCTGCTCCGTCGCTGTCGCGCTTACTATAAGCGCATGCGACGGATCCAATGTATTTGTTTTGGCGCAAAGTCGCATCGCCGTTGCTGGGCACTATAAGCACAGCCTTAAAAAGGAGGCAGCGGCAAATTAGCCAAGTGAGGGTAAGTTGAAAAAGGAACTAGGACTAGAGCAAAAAAAACAGGCACAGATCAGACAGAATCCTTAGGCTGAGTCCATAGATATTTCTCCTGTGCTGAGGCGCGCGGAGGCTGAGGGAAAGCGTGTCTGTGGGCGGGCCAGTGAAGTCACGGAGCTGGTTCGCCCTCCGCTCCCCTCAGCGCGTAAACTACATTTTTTTTGACTGCTACGCCTCCGCACGCCTGCGGAAGCGTGCGCGAGCCCCTGCTACAGCCGCTCCCACTGCGGCTGCAGGGGCTCACTGGCAAGCGTGAGCGCGGGTCAGTGGCTAAGCGCTGACCATGCCCGCGGCATTAGTTTTCTGCTATGCGTCTAGATCTTGCTTTCACTGGAGCCGTGTTTGTTCTGTTCTGCCAGTAATCTGGTAGACTTCTAGAATTTACTAAACCACAGTGTTTACCTTTAAATGTGTTACGCTCCTGTAAGACAGTTACATTAGTATAAACTAAAAACAAAAAATAATTTAGAACTCAACACTGGTCTGAAACTAGAAGGGGACTAGAGTATTTATACTATTGGACTGACGCCACTCCCACCACTTGCTACACTAGCTACAGGGAGTTTGATTGACCAAATGTGGTTGTTTAACCCCTTAATAGCTAGCATAAATTTGTAACCACAATTGCAATTAAGTTGCAATTAAGATAATTTTCATCATTTTCATTGCATTATTTTTTGTTTCAATTTTTTATCTGAATTACTTGAAAGAAATGGACATAATTTAGGGCAATGTTTCTTCCTTTCCTTAAAAGCATGGCCGAGCAGGGCGCAGCGCTTGAGCGCCAGCGCGCCTCTACCCACCCTGGACGAGGCCCAAGGCTGCGGACATGGTGCCTTCTCCCGTGCAGAGGCGAGCGGAGGCTGAGGGAACGCGGATGCTTTCCCTGGCCATACCAGACGGGCCGTGGGGGGCCTTCTTAGTGACGTCACAGAGCTGGTTCGCCCTCATTGGGCGAACCGCTCACGTGACCTGTCTGTCGCGTTGAGAAATCAGTTTAACTGATTTCTCACGCAACGCGCGGCCGCTTTTGCGCACACGTGCCCGCACGCCACATGGAAGCGAACACTGCCTTAAGGCAGTCTGTTCGCTCAGCTTGCCGTACCATGTCCAAAGCCTTAGACTGACACACGCTGCTAAGCTGGGGGTCCAAGTCCTCCTCCCCTTTTTTATTACTCAACACGTGGCCGTAGGTTAGACAAATGGAAACATACCACTGTGATGTAATTAACACAAGAATATTTATAGCGTAGTTCTCTTAAGCACTCAGATAACATGTGATCCCAAAACAGAATGATCATTCATACATACACAGTATACAGATATTTGAACACTGCCTTCTAGACGCTGCATAGGTGTGTACCATGTCTCTCCCTTTGACCACCCAACCCAGTGTATAAAGGCCTATGCATAGGTGCTGGCACACCGTTGGAGCTCTTGGTTATTGTTTGAAAATAGCAGATGGCTGCTCAGCGCGGATTCCACTGCTGGAGTTAATCTGTGATCTGGTCACCCAGCGTCCGATGAGTTGCACTCCTCACAGACTGACTCATAATCACTCCTAATATCCCAGAGGTCCCTCAGTGTTGCGCCAGCTCTGCCTCTGCCTGATCTGCCAGGGACTCTAAA
Source organism: Ascaphus truei (assembly GCA_036426205.1). Classification (NCBI taxonomy): domain Eukaryota; kingdom Metazoa; phylum Chordata; class Amphibia; order Anura; family Ascaphidae; genus Ascaphus; species Ascaphus truei. The sequence goes on from CM071568.1 coordinate 256,126,832, forward strand.
GACTCTTTCCTAGACCCTCCTCTCCAGAATCCAATCTTATTGGCTGAGGCCTTGTCCATCACAAGTCACATCCTGAGCACACTTTGGAGAGGAGCCAGGCAGGGGCGGTGTATATGTGTCAGCTGCATGCATTTACAAGGGGGTTACACATAATATGGTACTATTAAATAATATTATTTTGTTACGGGCACCACTATCCACACATTCTTCAATAGGCTTTCATTGTGTTGGAATTGTGTAACTTTTTTGTTTTCTTGAGAAATTGTACACACAACTTTAAACTTAAACACAAAAAAGTCAAATACTTCATCCTAGAGGCCACAATGAGTGAATTTGAGAGTCCTCTTCTACACACCAAATTGTTGATAAAAGTGCTCTCGTTGTAAATGTCAGTCTTTTAAATATTACAGTCTCCAGCCACCTGCTCTCTTTTTTGACACAGCCACCTGTTACCTATAATCTATTGACTCATGCTTGCCAACATGCTGTACATATATTTTCAGTTTTATCAATACACAAAGGACTAGATTGATAAAAATGAGCTACTTGAATAACTAACAAACATACTATGTTTGAATAATACATAATATTCATGACATCATCTTTATAGGCAATTTAAATTAGACATATTCTTTTTTCCACAAAAAGGTTTTTATTATTGGATTACAGTACATTGCATACAGTGTCTACCAACCCGCTATCTTTCTTTATTGTACCATAACCCAATTTTTCTTTTTTCCGCCGTCCTCCGTTTTAACACAGACATACCGGGTAGACTCACTCACGAACCTAACAAACCAGACGGACACAGAAAAAGGGGGGGGGGAGGGATGGGGGGAGGGGGGCGAGCTCATTGTCTTCTCTGTGTTCACCGAATCCATTCTTGTCTATACTCAAAGGGGCAGCTTGTACCTGTGGGCGTTCTACTTACCGTCTGCCCTACCTGTTCCCTTTTTACACGTCGTCTGAACTGGTTCCTCATAGGAGAATGCATCTATTTATATTATGGCATGATGGTGGTGGCATCCACCCCCGGGATGTCCGAGTGGTCCAGCCACTTGGTCCAAATTTTCAAAAAATTTATGCCGGTGTCGTTGACCAGACTCGTCAACTGTTCCATCCGGCAAATATACCAGATTCTGTTCCGAATTTTTGTAATTGTGGGTAAGTCTGGGAGCTTCCACAAAGCTGCGAGTTCGCACCTCATGGCTGTTGCAAAGTGTGCAATCAGTTTTTGCGCCGGTCTGCCTATTCCCCGAGTGCGCCTGCCTAGCAGGAACAGCCAAGGGTCCAGGGGGACCGGTCGTCCGAGAATACTCGTTAGCCAATCCTGGATTTCCTCCCATAGAGGAGCCACTTTTGGGCAACTCCACAGCATGTGAAGCAAGTCTGCCTGTTCCCCACATTGTTTTGGGCACAATGGAGGGTAACCTTTGACAAACTTTGCTAATCGTGTTGGGGTGAGATACCACCTCATTAGGACTTTATATGCATTCTCCTTCAAGGTGGTGCATATAGAGCTTTTCGCTGCTGCCAGTACTATTGTGGACCAGTCTTTGTCTTCTAGCGTCTCCCCTAAGTCTGTTTCCCATTTAATTCTATAGTTAAGTTTAGTGTCAACGTCCTGTCCAGGGCAGACCACCTCTCTGTATATCCGAGAAGTGAGTCCCGATGTGTCCGTGCCTCTGGAACACAGCTGCTCAAACTTTGTGCGCTTGGGGCGTTTGGGAGTTTTCATATAGAATGCTCGCACCTGGAGGTATCTAAAAAATTCGGAATTGGGCATCTCTGTTTCTGATCGAATTTGGTCAAATGTTTTGAAGACTTGGTGTCTCTCCAGGTGTAGTAGCCTAGTAATACCTTTTGCTTTCCAGACCGCAAGGTTCTTGCGTAACATACCCGGAGCGAAATCAGGGTTCCCCGTAATCGGGGTCATAAGTGTGTTCTGGGTTGTCAGGGCACACTTATGTTTGGTGTTCTCCCAAGTAGCCAAAGAGCATTTCACTGCGGCCAGCGGTTCACTTAAGGTCTGTTGTATATTTTTGGGTAGCCAAATTAGATCCTGTATCTCTACGGGGTCACAGCAAGCCTTTTCCAACTCAACCCACCTCCGTATGCTAGGTTGCATGTGCCACTGAGTAATTTGGGATAATTGTGCCGCTTTGAAGTACGATATCAAGCAAGGTACCCCCAAACCTCCTCTAACTGTTGGCCTTGTAAGGATGCTATTTTTTATACGTGGTTTTTTATTACCCCAGACGAATTTCACCATAGAGGACTGTAAACGGAGGATGTCGTCTCTGATCACTTGTATCGGAAGGGTCTGAAACAGATACAAGATTCGAGGGAGGAGATTCATCTTAAGGCACTGGATCCTGCCGATCCACGAAATTGTGTGGCCTGACCAGATCCGTAGATCCTCCTTCAGAGTCCTAATTAGCCTGGGGTAGTTGGCTTTGTAAAGGGCGTCGTAGTTTTTGGTTATATAGATACCTAGATATTTTATGGAGGAGGCTTGCCATTTGAAATTCAGTTCAATCAATTTTTCTGTGACCTTTGGCAGGTTGATATTTAGTGCTTCTGATTTTGTCTGATTGATTTTGAATCCCGAAATCTTATTAAAATTATCTAGCAGACTGAAGACATTTGGCAGAGAGGTAAGGGGTTTGGATAACATTAGTATAATGTCATCTGCATACAGGGCCACTTTGTGTGAAATTAGACATATTCTAATGATACTTTTTGGTACTGCAGGACACTCCTCCATTCCTCTATTTCAAGGCACATTTTGCCTTTGAATGAAAAGTCAGCATGAGCTGAAACTGCAGTTTTTGTGCATGGTGAGGGTTTAATTATTTAGCATGATATTATCCAGTAGGTTTTACTAATAACTCTGGGGAAACAACATTTTTTTTTCTGTACCAGATTCATGACAGTTTTGTATTCTCAGATAGCGGAAAGCAGCTGAATTTTAGGGACAGTAAGCTGTGAAGTATTATCATAGTGCCTTTTTAAAGGAGCAATCCAAGCACTTTTTTTCAAACATTTTTAAAAAAAATGTTTACATAGGTTTGAAGCATGAGGTCTCCAGAGCTAACCCCCTGCTTCCTGATATACTTACCTCTATAGTAGGTGCCTGTTGCCACTCCGGCTGAGATAGCTGGGGTTTTAAGCTCCCTTGTCACACTGGCCAATAGGATGCCAAACCTGATGATGTCACGGCTTCCTATTGGCCCGCAGAGCACGGGAGCTTTGAAACTCTGCCATAATGTGAACCCTATTAGCCGAGCAGAGCGGCTACTGGCACCCCCTACAGAGGTAAGTATCTCCGAAAGCAGGGGGTCCCCAGAGCTGAAATTAATGGGGTTCAAAATGTACCAAAAAAAAGCCCACTTGGGTCTTTAAATGGCATATTTTTAGATTCTGAATCAAAATTATTTATTTATAATACAATTTTTGTATATTCTTCAGGGGAAACCCAAAATCTGCATTTTTAACTATTCAAAGTTCACCTTCAAGTTTTCCTTGCCTCTTTTTTGTGTGAATGCTAATTTTATGCAGTAAATTGAAGTTAATCCGGCACTCAAAAACATGTCAATTGCAGTAATACTGCATCAGGAAAGAGTGTTTACTGTACCCATTTCAGGATCCTTCCTTACTTCATTAGGCTATTGACTCTCTTGGATACAGTAAAGGCTTTTTCTTATTTATTAATGAGCCTGTTTTGGAGTGTTAGATTAGCTTAATCTAATAAATCTATCTTTATCCCATTCCTGGTGTGAGAAAAGAGATCCATGGCAACTGGTACAGTATCATTCTTGAAAGTACTTCTCAGTATACTGTATTCTACACAACCTTAAGTGTATGATTATCTGTTATTCCCTTATAATTTTATACAGAGCAACATACATGCTTTCTTTTCGGAAGTCAATTAGCTCTAACCATTAAGACATCATCTTGTGCAGTAGTGTAAATTCTAGATCCAAAATACATTCACGTCATTGTAGTGTCATGCCATCATTTCTTTTTGGCATGCGTCTTGTCTGCAGAGAGATTGAAGCACTTGTATTCTTAAAGGTTTCAAGCTAAAATGAATGGATGAAGAAATGTACTACTACTGCACCGACACACTTTATTCGAGCAAATACCCGGTATGTACCTGGCAGATACCTGGAATGCGCCGCTCCTCACCTCTGACAAGCCCCGTTGCATTTGCCTTCCCAGCCTGGGTTCATGCCTGGCTGATGGGCGGCTGATCTGTTAAATGATAATGATTAGGATTTAATAGGCTGCAATGCTTCGCGTGTCTACCAGATGGCATAAATTCATGAATTGTAATGCAGTATATATATATATAATGTGCAGTATTGCAGCCAGCGGGAATAAAATGCTTCAATCCCTGCTTGGAAAATAACTCAATGCACTCGGGCAGAAAACAGTCACAAACCTCAATACACCCGGGTATACCCGAATTCGTGGGACTAGCCAAGCTCGAATAAAGTGTGTCGCCAGTGTATACAAGATTTTTGCATATGGGAGTATTAGTCTTATGACCTATTTCACTAGTGGAGTGTATTATGATGCTTCAAGCTGCCCGGTAAATTAGACTTGTGTAGCCAGGTACCCTCCGGTCTCCCCGCGCTCCCGTTTCCCCCCCTCCTTACCCTCAGTATGTTATGTAGGGCAAAGGAGTTGCCGGTGGTTCTCGCCCCAGGGCGCCGCCATATTGGGCATGCGCGCGCACGAGTGCAGAGTTGCGCAGGCGCAGAAGCAGCGAGGGCCTGGAAGAGCCACATAAGGTTGCGCATGAGCGGGGCAAGGTCGCGGCGGCCATTAGAGTCGCGCATGCGCAGTTTCCTATCCGCACGCGGTCACAATGTTAATCAGGCAGCTCAGAGACTACAACTCCCATGATGCTTAGGGAGAAAGCTGCCTGGTGACTCACGAGAGCCAATGGAAGCTGGATTGCTTCTGAAGAAAGGAAGGACTACTGCCTGCTGGGAGAGGAAGTCAGGAGTCAAGTCAGGAATCCGTGAACCTGAAGGTGCAGGTTAGGTCCACGGAGCAGTGCTCCAGGGACTAGGCCAGCGGTATACCACCAGGGCCCAGTTAGTCCCCTGAGACACTGTAGAGAAGTAACTGTATGATGTAGGGAACTGCCTTAAGACAGGGACTCCTTCACTGTACTCATAGAGAGAGGGATGCTGCAGGACAGTGCCTGACTGTCAGTACAGCGTGTAGCTGAAAGAGCATCTGACTTCATAGCAGAGACTATTTGCAAATGGATCATCCGGCTGGGGATCCCTCCCCTGGGGAGTCAGCGTGTGTATTCATTCCTGCAGAGAGCAGCGCATCACGCCGTGGGATCACGTTGCTGAGCTGCCTTTCATCTAAGGGTCATCCTGGTTAGGACAATAACCAGGGAGGTAGTGTAAGTGCACCAACGGGCCCCAACACATTCACATTCACATTAACTTTATAGCTGGTGGAGGTTAAGTGCCCTGAAACATTGGTACACCAAGGACAAAGGGTGATGCAAGGACTGATATGTGATGTAATGCCATGATTGACATGTGGGGTGATACCTGATGCTTTTGATGTAATGATGTTATGCACTGATAAGTTTGCCTAAGTTACAGTAAATGCTCAGTAAATACTGTTTCGTTCCACTGTGTGTATTTACTGTATGATTGGTCGGGTGAGGGCACACTCCCATCACGCTGGGATCCCTCATTAGTGGAGGCGCTGCATCGAGTGTAAGTTTACCCCAGGCTCCCAGTGGCAGAGGTTCAGGCCTCTTGTTAGCCTCACGGGTGACAGCAGTACCAGTAGTTATAGTACCCTAGGGGTACACCCGCTACACTTGTTATAAAATAACAATTGCAACCTCATCTCCCGTTGAAGTTACAGCTTTATTCTGGCCGTTAAAGCGAGGCTAACCCCAGGCACCCATACTGTTCTCCCGGTCAACTATCATTATAATGGAGTCTAAAGTCTAATTTACTGGCAACAGAGGTGTGGAAGCTGGGACCATTGAGGTTTAGCACTACAGAATTGTAGATCTATTGAGGTACAAACAAAAGTATATAAAATAAAACTTGATCAGCACAGTCCTGCTTTAAATGATACCATGGCATTCGAGCCTTATCCCCAAGTACTCTAATATCATAAACAGGCTCACATTTGCTCATTGCATTATTGCATGTTTTTCGTAACAATTACCACTATTAGTTCTTGCTCCTATTTATTTCATTCAGGATTGCAAAGAAAATATTTAATATCTAAAAAACAGACATGTACAAAGTGGAAATGATGTAATTAATGAAATCACAAACAAATATGTAGTTTTCCTTTTGTATAAATGTGCAGTGCTATGTAAGCGACAATGGGCATGATTTTTGTTAATGTGGGGAGTCTACGTGCATGGAAACAAGCACAATACATTGTAATGAGACACGCAAGCAGAATTCAAAATGCCAAAGGACATTTTGATAACAAATAAGATATCTGGGCACAGAGACTTGCAAAATATAAATTGGGGTGCTTGCTGTTTAGGTATTGTGGAGGACTCGGTTTTGACACAGAAACTATTACACATCACCCCTTTGTGATTGGAATTGACTAAAATAAGAGACTGTACAGTACAGAAGAATTGTTTCATACTTTTCTGTCTTTTGTAACAAGGTGAAAGTGATGCAATAGAAACTGGACTAAATGTAACAACACCAACAAAAATACTAATGGTAATACCAGCAATACAGTATAATGCTTTCTTTTGATACCTGTTCCCCGTGGAGTTCTCCTCTTACCTTAAGTTTCATGTTAGCTAAGTTGAATATATTTGTTATTTGTGGAATCACCGTGACCTCTATAAATATAAGTATTTCAGGTTTTTTTTTTTTTTTAATAATAATTGTTTACTTCTGAAACCAGAATCGGCCTACAATCTGCTTTTTAGAAATTATTCCTGTTAGGTGGAATTTGTTAAACAAGCCAGTTTGCTTATAAACAACTTTTATGTATTTTATTCTTACTATTTTGTTTTGATACTTACCAAAATCTCCAAGCTGCAATACTTGTGCATAAAACAGCACCATATTTACCAAAGATTGTTTTATTTGTAATGTTTATATAGTATACACTAGAACACCATAGTGTATTGTATTTTTGGAATACTTTCTGTTGTCACTGATTGCTCCTGTTGCCTTGAGTAACTAACTGCTGCTGCATTTTAGAGACAAATCAATATGTGATGTTTTAGGGTAGTCACTGTTGCTGGACGTATTTATGAATTTGGTTGCCTTCCAAGGAAATAAAAGTGACAAGATGCTGATGCCTGGTGGCAGAAACATACTTGTAAAAGTATAGAAGCTAATGGCTGAAAAAGATCGTCCCACATAGCATGCTTATTTTTTCCACTTCATCTAGATTCTAAAACATTCGCTTTTACTTGATCATTGTTCTTTATTCTTTAATTTCTAAACATTGTGTCAATTTTAGACATTTGTTTAAATCCTTTACTGCATTTTTTCTACTTTCCTCCTCTTCTGAGCGACTGGTCCATTGACCCTTTCAGTGACATTCATCTAGTAACCTTTCAGTAAAGTAGCACTGTATCTCATTTACATTGAAGCTACCTTCATTCATCCTTCTTCCCCTTATATTATGGATACTGGGTCTTTCTCGTTATTCTTTTAATCTCTATTTGTATTACTTTGTTATGGTTCCATACAGCTGTAGCACACTTTATTACCCCCATGAATGCAAGTTAACTCACAAAATCACACTTGTGTTATCTCCTTAACTATTGTTTTCAGTAGCAGTACTGTTAAATAACGCACACGTGTTAACACAGCTCACTGCATTAACGAGTGCAATAACGTCTGCTCCATCTGTACATCATTTTTCTTTTGTGCTTAGTCTTGCAATCATACTTTCTATTTTCTCCTTTTTCCTTTATGTACCTAATTTTTGTTAAATAAATCATGACACGGTGTAATATGTCATGTGTTGTTGTTCATCTGAGGTTGTACTGTATTTACCTAATTTTTAGACCTGCTAAGGAACAGATGATAATTATTATGTAGAACCATAGAATTCAACGAGGGTGTACTTTCTTTTTCACACAACTGTATAATGTTAGTGCCCTTCCTGTCCACAGGAACAGTGTCCTTTTTCTTCTGCTTGGTGCTCTAACACAGACATAACGGGCAAGATTGAGATGACATCAGATGAGGGCGGAGGAAATAATAGATTAACACAGGAAGCTGAATTTAGGGTCTCCACTGAAAAGGAAAGCATTTAATTTTCAAAGAAGATTTAATAATAATAAGATTTGTTTAAATAAGCCAATGTCATAAATAGGTTGTTTAAATATAGATTTTTGCCAAAAAAAATGTAAGAACCACCTCTAAAATTTGAGTACAGTATGTTTGAATCAATAAATGGAAACAATATTGTTAAAATAAAATCCTGTGTGATATGCAACTAAAATGTGTACTTGCTTTTGTATATTGTCTCCTAAAGAGGGTTATAAGTGTCTTGGAAAACATCAGCTTTAGGTCAAGTATGTTATATACAAAATATTTGCAATTCTTTTTTACTCTTCGTAAGATACAAACTGTGCTACAGTACAAGACCGCAAACTGTGAGGAGTTATAACTCTGTACTTCAAATTGTGTCTCAGTACTGGCTCATATCCTTCGACTTTTAAGCATGCCGTTTAACTAGTTCTTCTATTTAGAAAGAACTCGGTCACATGACCTTGCACATCAGGGTCATAAGTCTGAACATTTTATTTTTTTTTGCAAACAGTTCGCACATCTATTACTTTAAAACTACTTGAACATCTTGTTTAAAACTGCATAATACAATTTTACTCCTGTAACTCCCTCATTGATGCACTTTAGTCTGGATTCCTCCCTAACCACTCCACAGACACTGCTCTAAAAAAATTACCAATGATCTGCTCAAGGCAAAATCACAGTTTTCCTTGCTAATATCACGAGACCTCTCTGCTACCTTTGATAGTCGACTACCCTCTCCTGTTCCATACTCTCCACTCCATTAGCCTTTGCGGCACTGTCCTCTTGGTTCTCTTCCTATCTAGTTGACCACTCCTTCAGTGTTTCCTTTGCTGGCACACCTTTTTCTCCACTTCCACTCAAAGTTGGTGTCCCCCAGAACTTTGTTCTATTACCTCTTCTCTCTTTTCTTTTTATACCAGTTCCCTGGACAAACTAATACAAGCATGTATCTTTCTCTGCCAGCTCTATGCTGATGCCACACAAATCTACCCATTTCTCCAGTCTTATCACTAATTGTCTTTCTACTATTTTATTGTGGATGTCCCACCACTACGTCAAACTCAACATGTTCAAAACAGAATGAATAATTTCGCTCCCTTGGCATCTAACCCTGTTCCCGAGTTTTCGTTGAAAATAGAAAACTCCACTATCCTCCATAAACCAGATGTCTAGGTGGCATATTTGACTTCTCCATCTCCTTTACAGCAGACATCCCATACCTAAACAATTCCCGATGCTCCCACTTCTGAAGTATTACTAAAATATGATCTTTCCTCACCTAGTCTGTCTACCACTCTTCTGACTGTTCCCCACTCTAGCATATCGCTGCTGCCACTACCAGTCTGTCTTCTTCTCCCCTGTGCAAATCCCTACACTGGCTACCCATACACCATATAATCCATTTCATGTTTCTGGTTCTTCCATACAAAGCTCTCCACGACACAGCCCCCCTCTATATTTCCAATCTAATCCTCCAGTACTCTCCCACATATAATCCCTGCTTGCTTTATGACTACCACTCTCCTACTATTTGCTTCCTCTCATTCTCTTCTCCGGGACTTCGTCCCAACTGTGTACTTCCCTTGGCCGGCACCATCATTGACACTTTCAAAAGTTCACACAAACCCCACCTCTTTAAAGAGGCCTACCCTCCTGACAAGCCTACGGATAATACCATGCTTGGTGGCCTTATACCCCCACCTATTCTTGTGTCATCACTCTAGTTTGCAAGCTTCTTGGAGCAGGGACCTCATTACTGATTGTTTCATTATGTTTTAAGTTGTATGTATTTTATGGTTTGTTCTTGTGTGTGCTGCGCTGGAAAACATGTTGGCGTACTATAAATAAAAGAGAACAATATTAATACTTTCTCATTGGATTGATGTTAGATGAAAAGGGGTTATTTGGCTACTCAACTAGTTGGGGTCTGACCATGCCTTAAAGCAGCAATCCCGGCAAAAAATATACAAATACAACTCCGGAGGAATTCCCGATTCCATTGCTATAAAAATAATTAATGCAAAAAAATATGCATCTGAAATTTCTGCTTTAAATAAAATATAACAGTTGACTACATTTTTTCAGAATGCTATATAAAATATTTGCTGTTTTCTTAACTTAAATCAGATTAGCTGTTAGTTGAAGTCAGAAAAGAAGCCTATCTGAGAATGTATTGATTGCTATTCAAATGTTTGTTTGTTTTTACTTCAAAATATTGGTGTTTATTTCATCCTCTCCCCACATAGATTAAAAGCCTATGTATACCAACATATGCCCAGAAACACTGAATGCAAAGAATTTGCATTTCTTTTCATTCTATTGTAATATAAGGACATAGTGTGTTTTCTGCTACATGGTCCAGCAACGCCTTGCAAAGCAATGGCAGCAAATGGGATAACGACTCATACACATTTGGATTAGCCACGATGCTGCATTCTAGATTTTCCCCCCGTCTTACAAATACCTGTGTTCATTTTGCTTTGCAGGCTTCGGTTCCTGATTGGTGAAGGTTATGAAGACAGAATTGTAATTGCTCATGACATACATACGAAGAACAGGCTGGTGAAATATGGTGGCCATGGTTACTCGCACATCCTCACCAACATTGTTCCCAAGATGTTACTCAGAGACATACCCCAAAAAACCATTGACAAGATATTATTGGAGAATCCGAAGAAATGGCTGACTTTTAAATAGTGCGAGTTTGCTGGCTTTAGAAATATAGGTTGGACTCCAGTCCTCAAGGGCCCACCAACAGGTCAGGTCTTCGACTGTGCCACTGATTGAGCCACCTATGCTGAAGCAGGGATATCCTAAAGACCTGTTGGTGGCTTTTATGGGCTGGAGTTGCCCACTCTTGGGTTAGACCGTGAAAAGACTTAATGGAAACCAAAAAGGGAGGGACTGAATTTTAATTGGGAATCGCTATATCCTAGATATTTTTGTCACAGAATGAAACATTTAACAATTAATTGAATTCCAACATGCAGTTAGTTATATCCAAGGGGCGCAGCAAGTAATAATATGAATAATGCACAACTTGTAGAAAAGTAAAGTGGTTCCAACTAAAGTACTCCCCTCTGGAACAGTTTGTTGTTCCTTGTAATATTGATGATGCTTGTAATTATCCTGCTGTTCTTTAATTAATGCTTGATTCTGAACATGGCAATTTAAATTACTTTCTGGCAAAAAGTTTGGATATCACCTTTTTTTTTAAAAATAATTTTTAGATAAACTAGGTTATCATACATGTTTTATGAAATGCATGTCTTACCTTAATCTTTTAGTGCATCTTTTAAAAACATCAATTGACTGATATTTATTTTAAGGTGTTAAAATTGTGTGTAATTTTTCATAATTTATGATTCACGGTAAGCTGTATGTATTGAAGATGTTCAAAGAAAAATATAAAAAATACATGATAAACAAAGTGATTTTTATTTTTATCGACATAGCAAAGGTTACAAAGTAACCACTTTATAAATCAGTCTGTCAAAATATAATGTTAAAAAAAAATGCTTTTCATTTGAATATATAGCTAGGACATGGTATTTCGGAGTGGGACTTAGCAAATGCTACTCCAGAATGTGGCATTCTGAATTAGCGCAGTCAACACATTCAAGAAGCACATGTGCTATCATTGAATAATTACATTTTCCTTGCAGTGCTTTTCTTAATGACGTGAGAAGTACTTCTTGTTCTTGACAAAATTAATCAACAAGGAGAAACATTGATAAATTCTTTAAACCATATTAGAAATTTAAAAATAATCACACACTGGTGTAATATTTTTTATTGTAAACGGAATCCTGCATTAGATTGCTTCAGTAGCTTGTTTAACTCATCTTTTACCTCTTTGTTGAACTCCACCTGGAGCTGAAATAGTTCATTTTATTATCTATCGATATACAGATGTAGGAGGCATTGTTGCACCCGCTGGCGGGCGACGGTGGGTGAAATAGTGCCGTAGCCCGCCCCTTTTTTGCGCGCATCTAGTGCAGACACTATGACAGCTGCTCTTGCTGGCACATCGTGTGTATCTCGCTGCAACACACCAACAGGAGAAATAATGGCTGCTACATCTGTACTGTAGTAATATGAATGTTACATTTCAATCTCTTTTTTGGGTAGAAGTCCTAAATTGCTTCTTCGAAATTTATTTGCAATCGTTTTTTTTACTTTCACCTAAACTTACATCAACCCCAGCAAATATACTTTTCAAAAGATAAATGTATGGCAGCAAGTATTCAGGGCATTTTGGGTCAATGTGTTACAAAATGTTGCACTCAGAAGAGAAAGCATTGCTAGTGTTAACATGAACCAAACTTAACCACTATACTGTAGGAAACCAGTATAAATATCTACTGATCTTTATACAAATGTCTATTATTTGTAGACTTGCTTACGTCTGAATGTGCATATATATATATATACTGTATATATATACAGTGGTCGACAAATCACCAAAAAATCTACTCGCCACCTAGTACCATATGTGTGCTGCTTGGGCCAATAGGAGCTCGCCACGATGTTAAATCCACTCGCCCGGGGCGTGCAAATGTAATGTATAGTAGATATAGTATGTATATAGTATGTAGTACTATAGTGTATAGTATAGTATATGTATAGTATAATATGTATAGTAGATATTGTATGTATATAGTATATAGTATGTAGTACTATAGTATATAGTATGTATAGTAGATTTTTTTGTTCGGCGAGTATATTTTTTGGTGATTTGTCGACCACTATATATATAGTGGTCGACAAATCACCAAAAAATATACTCGCCGAATGGGTCTGTGTGTGTGTGTGTGTGTGTGTGTGTGTATGTGTGTGTGTGTGTGTGTGTGTGTGTGTGTGTGTGTGTGTGTGTGTGTGTGTGTGTGTGTGTGTGTGTGTGTGTGTGTGTGTGTGTGTGGGTGTGTGTGTGTGTGTGTGTGTGTGTGTGTGTGTGTGTGTGTGTGTGTGTGTGTGTGTGTGTGTAATATAAAGTACACTGTTCAGGAGGTCACATAAATCATAGCTAATGTGATCATTTTTAAACAAATGTTTAATATGGTATAATTCACCATGTAACTTTTCACTTTATTATATCCCTAACATAATTTTGTGACTAAATCTTTAGTGGCTTATTCTGTATCAGCAGAAGTGCCTTACTAGACCGTTTTCAGACTAAATTAGCATTGCATTTTGGCCCAAAACAGCTCTATTAGCTGCTCTGGCTGATATAGAATAAACTCTTTAATCTTTTCTTTATAGAAATTTGTTAAATAACCCTTGAGTACAATAATTGCTAAATAAACAGAAATTACATAAAATACTGACCAGTTTGCAGTTGAGTCAGTAGGACAACCTGTCTTGTGTTGATTGAAATTAGTTTCTCATTGTTCTGTTCAGGAAAACATAGGGAGATTTATTGATATTTTGACACTGAAAGGGTTAACCTGGGAAAAAAGAAACTGAAGAAATAGTCAAATACTGTATATGGAGCCTCGCTTACTAATCAGTGCTACTGCATTCCATAGGGGAATTTTTCGCGCTGGAAGACCCATTATGGCCCATTCATTTCAGTGGGCTATATGGAATCTCCTGGCACTATAAGGAGTCTTATGTATAGCACGGCTTAATTGCATTAATATTAACTTCATAATGGTGGTATTTCCGAAACCCATTTTCAGGTTTTAATGTATAAGGTATTAATAGGAAAAGATTCCCAGAACTTGTAAAATAATTCAATGCTGTATGTCTGGAAGGGTATTTCCTTTTACTGTCCAGCACAGTGCGTTGCATATGCTCAATGCTTTCCATTGGGGCATATTAATGGCACTGTACCTACAGTATGTGCATTCCTACATAGTTACATAGTAGATGAGGTTGAAAAAAGACATGCGTCTATCAAGTTCAACCTATGCTAAATTTAGACTACAGATATTTTATCCTTTATCCGTACTTACAGTATATTGATCCAAAGGAAGGCAAACAAAAAACCCCAGTGAAATATCATCCAATGATATCTCATAAGGGGGGAAATAAATTCCTTCTTGACTCTAAGAATTGGCAATCAGATTACTTCACGGATCAACATCGTTCCCATGTTTACTTATTTGGTATATGCCTGTATACCTTCCCATTCTAAAAAGATGTCCAACCTTTTTTTAAACAAATCTATTGTATCTACCATCACAGTCTCCATGGGTAATGAATTCCACATTTTAACTGCCCTTACTGTAAAGAACCCTTTCTTTTGTTGCTGGTGAAATCTCCTTACCTCCAACCTTAAGGGGTGACCCTGAGTCCTTTGTACTGCCCGTGGGATGAATAGTTCTTTTTTGAAAGCTCCTTGTAATGTCCCCGGATATATTTGTATATAGTTTTCATATCCCCTCTTAGATGCCTCTTTTCTAATGTAACTAATACTAATTTAGTTAGCCCCTCCCCTTGGCTCTTCTCTGCACTCTCTCTAGTTCCGTGTCTTTTTTAAGGAGAGGTGTCCAAAATTGTACTCCATGTATAACCAACGACTACCAGCAGGACCTTAGCTGACATTTTTGCTTACGTAGGCCACCAGGACCTTTAGAGATATATAACCTAAAAAAATATAACTTTGTATGTGGTCTAAAACCTACTATATATATACAAAAAAGGTTCCCCAGTGATGCACTCTACCTCACAGAATAATATAAATTAAAATATAATTTTTAATGCGTATTGTAAAATATATCTCCTTGATATATTTTACAATACGCATTAAAAGTTATATTTTCATTTATATTATTTTGTGAGGTAGAGTGCATAACTAGGGAACCTTTTTGTATATATTTATGTATGTATGTCTATAACCTGTTCCCTGATAGCGCCCCTCCAGTACCAGTTATTATACACTGAGCAGGCATCCTCACCACTACAGTATCATGGTCTAAAACCTAACTTGTTTAGCTTTGTTAAATAAAAGTAAATAGGAAGAAGCTTGCTGTTGGCATGTTTTAACATTTATTTTTCACAGAAACAAAAATAATTGCTTTCTTGGTCAGGTACAGTAAAGTGCACAATAGAAAAAGAATAAAACCTGTTTTCATTTTAAGGATTGACAAGGTGTAGAAGTCTTAAATGGTCACAAAATGGGAAAGGACAATCATATTGGCATACAACCTAGTATTGTAATATTTAAAAACCCTTGCCATTCAACAAGTTTGGAAGAACTGTTGTAATATTTCTTGATAGACTTCACTTGATATTTTCAGAAGCAATAAATATGCAAATAAAAGCTTTTCTGGTTATGAGAATGTGTGGAGATTAGAGATGGGCGAACTGGTTTTACCAAAATCCGATCCGCACAGTGAAATCCAAAAATGGATTAGTCACTTACAAAAAACACGACTGGAGAGAGACCAAATAACATAGGGAGAGCACGCCTGATGGATATGCTAAAGAGATAAGGCAGCTTGTGAGTAATGAGGTACTGGAGCCAGGCCCAACAGAATTTGAACCCACAACTTCTGCTGGTTTTGGGCAGCAGCTCTACTGTATGAGCTATGTACACCAGCTGCTGAGTAGCATCACTGTCACAGCACACTCTTGAGCTGTTCACTGGTCACACCTAAGGCTTGTTATATAGTAGGCGCTGGGTGGCGTGCCCGGCATTGCGCATGCACGTTTCATTTATATGTTGTAAGCGGTGGCGTGCGCGGCTAGGGGGCGTGGCTATATACGTCACAGCGATGGCCGCGTTGTGATTGGCTAGGCAGTGTCACGTGGCGCAGCAGCGCGAAAAAATTAATTTTCATGTATTTGCTGTGATCTGCCGCACCACCGCTCACTGCCGTGTGCGCGCGCAGCTGAAGTATAGAACGACTGGCCTGAACACAGCCAATTCTAATTGACGCACGTGCACGGTACAACACGCGCGCACACTACTGTATATTGCACACCTAAAGCCCCCTCTCCCTGGCTTCCTTTAAAAGAAGACCACTTGACCTTCCTGGTTGCCATTGCCAGTTCAATGTTCCTTGTGCACAAAAAGCATATCTCCCTGGTATCTCAGGTGTGCTCCTAATAGCTGGATTATAGACAGGTGCGAGCAGTTGATCTTAAAAGTATGCTGTGACAATGATGCTACCCAGCAGCTGGTTTAGCGCACACTGCTAGAGCTGCTGCCCAAAATAGCAATGGTTGTGGGTTGTAGTCCTGTTGGGTCTGAAATCAGTACCCCCTTCTTCACAAGGTGCCTTATACTTGTCAACTCAATATAGTTCCTCTCTCAAAACAATCTGTCTTTTTGAGCCTGATCCGCAGAATTCCTTGACTTAAAGGAACCGGCCAATATGCTTTGGATTCTGGCAACAATTTTGCCCATCTCTAGTGAAGATCATTGTTTAATTGAATGTGTAATAATGGCCCTGACATCAACTACGGTAATTATCTGAGGTAGGGAATGTGCAGTTCAACATTATAACAAACACCAATTGCATTACTGGAGTTTTTCTATAATGGATAAACTACTTTTTAAACTACACGAAAACAATATAATTGTGCCCTTGTCAGAGATATTATCACACGTATATTTTGCCTCCTACAGTACATCCACTCTGTTAGGTTTAGCACATGGAACTGTGGGCAATGTAGTACAGTGGTCAGTGAGCAACTTAAGATTTACCGTGCCGGGTCTCTGCCGCTGGTCCTCCGGCACCGCCGTGTCATGTGATCACCTCACGAGTGATCACATGACACGGCCAAGCCCCAGACGTCGGAAATAGAAGTGGAGGGGGATTCACGTCACTAGGGCGCTGTAAAGGTTCAAAGTAGACTGCGCTCTTTTAAAAAAAAATGGATTCACATAATGTTAGAAATATACTGTACTTTTACTGAAAGACTTACAAATTTAAATGGAACAAAATGTATGATGTACGTACAGGTGTTTTATTTTCTTCTTAATTCCCTTTGGTAGTTACTTATAACTGGTAATATTAAAGAGACTGAATAACATTTAATTTCATTACTAATACCTCTGCATTTTGCTTTTTCTGGAACTGCTGGAATCTGTCCTCTTTGCTGAAGTTTAAAGCACAATTATAAGAATGATTGGAGAATGGGACAGGTTTGTGATGTTTCAAGAAAATAAGAAGCCAGAATAATGAACAATGACTTGCAATGCACTTTCATGTTTTCTATGTTACAAGTAACTTCACAAATCATAGATGTCCCCATCCTGCTATCTGAGGAGACAATAAAGATATCTAAATAACTACATTTAAAATGTAATTATGTAGAGCTCTTCTAGTGCACAAATAAATACCTTATTTTACAGCTTGTGACTATTTAATGACCTGCATTGTATTGTTCTTTTGAAATTAGACATCAGATAGAAAATATTATTTACTGTTGGCAGAATACAGGAATGTTCTTAGAATTCTGTAGCATTTCTCACTGTTCATTTAGCACACATATTTGTTCATAATACATTGGTTTATGGTTACAACAATTTAATAGGCAAAAGTAAGAAACATTAAAAAATAAATACATGTCGAGTTCCTTATATTAAATATAAATGTTAAATAATAAATTTGAATCTCTATTACTTTTCAATGTATTTGCATTTTAAAATGTGATTAGCTCTTTTACAGTTTGACTAAATACAGTATACCGCCACTGTTTTATTTAAGTGTAATGCTAAAACATTTTCTTGTTTTCTTTGAATCTGCATTATTTTTTCCAATGTCATTTTTGTTTAATTGGAGCTTAAATGATAGTATGACAGTCACAGCATTGTGAAAATGCAAACAGTGCCTTGAGAAAGATGCACATCATTTGACTGTACACCTTCTGTATATTGCAAAAATCATTCTTCACCATGGTACTAGTGAACTCCAAGCATTATCACAGGCAGGCAACTCACAAAATTGAAAGCTGACACATGGCTAAAGCTGCAAGATTATAATATGTCAATGTATCATATATTTAGGGAATGTTTTATCTATGCAATTTTTTTTTAACCTATATTTTATAGAATTTCATTCACATGAGGCACAAACAAAGGATCTTTGCTTTTGGTGATAGGGGATGACACATGAACAACATATATATGTTGTACCTTGAACAACATATATATGTATATATATTTTTTTTACTACAGTAATAATGTTTCTGAGGTGTACAGATGTGAGTCAGGTAGCACTAGACTTTGTTCCGCTGTTGACCCGGTCCCATAATCAGCATCTTTTGGGCATTGTTGATTCAATGACTAAAGCCCAATAAATCCATCCAATAGGCTGCAAAATGCAAAAAAAAAAAAAAAAATCTGTTCCTTTGGTGATACATCCTCAGTCAGCATAGATGATAAATCCAGAAAATGTGCTGTATTTGTTGTTGTTCCCTCCGTGAGCTTTTCCTCCATCTAGTTTTATATAAATCTCATCTCCAGGCTCCAGATGTAGAACCACACTGTTACTAGCATAGTCATAATTTTGGTCTGCATCCTGAGCAATCGCACTTGCACGGACCTGAAAGAGACAAACACACATTCATTATTCTCCTGCATTCGCCAAAGATTTCACTGCCAAGATATGGTTATAAAATGAGTGTTATGTCTTCCGTACACAAGATAAAAGCATCCGTACACCCCTTTGCAATATTCTATGAAGCCATCTTCCCCATGTTCTGGAACATTTACGCTCCATTCATTTGAAACCCTTCAGAGCAAAGGGAATATGGCTTCACAGTATATTGAATGAGGTTCATAGAAACATATATAAAACCTTATGCATCACACACAAATATATTTTCAGAGCTATGAGTAAAGATACAAAAAAAGGTGAAAGTGCGCAACTAATACACGGTGAAACACACACAGTGAATACAGTGTAATAAAACAATATTGTGGACCTTAAAAATAGGAGTGTCACTAGTAATGGGTCTGCAGCCTTTCTTTGGGGGTGGCTCAACACCCTTATAGCTAGAGAAAAAACAAAAGAACAAGGCGCACAACGCACATAGGGAAGTATAATTTAAAAAGTGAATTTTACTAAAGGGTAATAAGTTCTGCGTACATCAGAGTAAATACAAACAAGCAGTGGGTTAGTGGGTTTACCACACAAGAAGACGGCTGGAGACGGCACTCTTTACTCAATCTTGGGGAGCAGTGGGCCAGCGGTCATCTATCCCGACAGGTGGTTCCTCTACGCATGTAGCATCCGAACACTCCGTCTCAGGGTGGTAGGTTGGTCTGTCCGTAGTGCAAAGTCCCGGGGAACAAGTCCCACACTAGTGTGTAGCAGCCTCCGTTAGTGCCAACACAGCCAAACGCCACTCGCACGCAGCTTCTCCTCGTGGAGCGCCCGCTGATGACATCACGGACCACTCCTCCACTGCAGGGAAGCGTCCGCTATAACACACAGTGTGACAGCCCTTGCTGCTGTGTGTATTCTGTGCCGCCCCGTGTACTGTGTGTTATAGCGGACGCTTCCCTGCAGTGGAGGAGTGGTCCGTGACGTCATCAGCGGGCGCTCCACGAGGAGAAGCGGCGTGCGAGTGGCGTTCGGCTGTGTTGGCACTAACGGAGGCTGCTACACACTAGTGTGGGACTTGTTCCCCGGGACTTTGCACTACGGACAGACCAACCTACCACCCTGAGACGGAGTGTTCGGATGCTACATGCGTAGAGGAACCACCTGTCGGGATAGATGACTGCTGGCCCACTGCTCCCCAAGATTGAGTAAAGAGTGCCGTCTCCAGCCGTCTTCTTGTGTGGTAAACCCACTAACCCACTGCTTGTTTGTATTTACTCTGAACTTATTACCCTTTAGTAAAATTCACTTTTTAAACTATGACTAAAGAGTAAAGCACTTCTCTTGTTACTGTACATTTATTCTGAGAGGCATTTAAAAAAATGCATTAAGCTCTTCTGAACATATTTGTCCCTCCGGCCCCAGAATTGTATGAGGCGTATATAGAATCTCCGCCTTAGAGTAATGAGGGAGTAGTTACGAGACACATAGTACATGGGGATATACAATATCAAGTTACATAGTAGTTGAGGTTGAAAAAAGACATATGTCCATCAAGTTTAACCTTTGTTAAAATGTATACGACAGATACTTATCCTATATTAGTATTTACAGTATATTGATCCAGAAGAAAGCAAACAGAAAAACTCAGTGATACATCATCCAATGATATCTCATAAGGGGAAAAATAACTTCCTTCCTAACTCAAATAATGGCAATCAGATTTCTCCCTGGATCAGCATCCTTCCGATGTTTACTTATAAGTTGTACATCTCTGCCTGACATTTTCCTCCATTGTTCTTGTATTTACGAATCCTTGCCAGGTCTAAGATTGCCTAAAACCTCTCTTCCTTCTATCTGGGTCAGATGTAAGGAATATGATTAATAGTTTTGCATGTTATGCAACAATAAGAGAAGGAGGAAGAAGGACGAGCAGCCTCTCCCAGTGGGAGTAAAACACCAACACCAGGAGAATATATTACGTCGATGTTTGTGAATGCAATATTTTTATGGTGTCCTCTAACTATGCATCTGTGTAAATATATGAGATCTTCTTTCCTCTCCTTGTATATCCCAGTTTAGAAGCATTTAAAGTTTTTATCATTGATATTTATAAAATGTTAAACTATACCTATCTATATTACAGTAGCGAGAAAAAGTTTGTGAACCCCTTAGGATTTTCACATATTTCAAACCTAAAATGTTATTAGATCTTAATCTAAGTTATAATAATAGATAAAGATAACCTGATCAAACAAATGACACAAAACATGATACTTTATCAACATTTATTTATCCACACATGATTCAACATTCAATATCCTTGTGTGATGAAGTATGTAAACCGTTAGATTCAGTACCTGGTGGCACCACCTTGAGCAGCAATGGCTTAAACTAGGCATTTCTTGTAACTGCTGGTCAGTCTCTCACATCGGTTTTGAGGAATTTTGGTCCATTCCTCTTTACAGAACTGCTTCAACTGGGACATTCCTCCTCTGTAATCGTATGATACAATGCAGAATTAATGGTTGTGTCAATGATGGCACCAAAGCAACCCTAAACCATCACACTTCCACCACCATGCTTGACGGTTGGGGTGAGGCTCTTCTGTTCAAACGCAGTGTTTTGTTTTCGCCAAACATAACATTTCTCATTGAGGCCCAAAAAAATTCTACCTTTGACTCATCTGCCAAGAGAACATTGTTCCAGAAGTGTTGTGGATCATCTATGTGCTCTTTGGTGAACTTCAGACAGGCAGCAATGTTCTTTTTAGAGAGCAGTGGTTTCCTCCTGGCTATCCTTCCATGAACACCATTCTTGTTCAGTCTTTTTCTGATAATTGAGTCATGAACACTTATATCAGCCAAGGCGAGAGTGGCCTGCAGCTCCTTGCATATTACTCTGGGGGTTCTTTTTGACTTCCTGTATGATTTGCCAATTTGTTCTTGGAGAGATTTAGGTAATACGACCGCTCCTGGGTAGAGTGACTGTGCTCTTGAATTTTCTCCATTTGTAGACTATCTGTCTGACAGTGGATTGTTTAGAAATGGTTTTGTACCCCTTTTCAGACTCATGAGCATCAGTAATTGCTTTTCTGACGTTCTCAGAGATTTCTTTTGATCGTGGCATGACATGTTTCCACACACCTGTATGGTGAAGACCAAACTCGCAAAGTTTCTGATCTTTATACAGGATGGGTCCTCCCAAAGTCACCTGAAGATCTACCTAATTATTTAAACACCAGATTCTAATTATCCCCTTTAATTCAGCTGATAAAACCAGGGTTTGACATACTCTTGCACATACCCTGACTCTTATTTACTCATTGTGTGCCTAGTTCATACTGTACATCATTTTGTTTCAAAAGACATGGAATTGGTTAATGTAAACCCTATTGGATATTTAAGAAAAGTCTGGTTTTGATTCAAGAAGGTTATCATGGAAAATCTATGGAATTTCCATAACTATCATTGGGGTTCCTAAACGTTTTCTCGTCACTGTATATGCACAGTATGTTGGAATCGGACATTTGATCGATGGTGTTTGGCCGCTGAGTGACCCTTCAGCACGGCCGTTCCACCACCGGACACACACCCGCCTGCCGTTTTGACAATAAGGTAAGAACATTAAGGGGTTTTAGTGGTTAGGGTAGGGGGATAAGGATACGGATTTTAGGACAAGGGATTAGGCTTTTAGGGTAGGGAATTAGGGTAAGGGGTTTCAGGGTAAGAGCCTATGGTAAGGGGTTAAGGTTTTTAAGGTAGGGGGTAGCATTAATATTAGAGGGTTTATGGGTAAGGGGTAAGGTTTGGGGGTAACCTTGGCGGTAAAATAGCCTGTGGAGAGATGTCCAGGCGGCGAGGTGAGTGGCGGCTTAAACGCCGGCAGTGACTTGGTCGTGGCAAAATGACTGGGACCAAATGTCCCAGACAGCAATATGTTCGTTGCAATTTACTTCACATTGCAAACAGTATCGTATCCTTAGAAGAGGTTTCAACATATTTTACCACAAGCAACAGCAAAACAATCTGAAGTTTATCGTTTGAAATTTTACTGTGAAAAATGTGTATATATTAAGGAATTGCATTTATTAATTTATTTTGGAATCATTCATCCAGTAGCATAACAGGTTTGATTATACTTTGAATCAGAAAATGAGAAGTCTAAAAACAATAAGCTGCGATTGTGCATATTTTTGACAAATGCAGCATACTGTAAAAAAATAAATAATGTAGCCTAATTTATATTCTAATATTTCCACTCCATATGCATAACAGCTGTGAATTTGAAAAGAAAAGGCTTTTATCAGTCAGTCTATTTTCTTGCTTTCTTAAAAAGTTCTAGTTTTGTCCATTCCACAGTCACATTTTTTTTTTTATCATTACCGCAGTCTGAAAAAGGTCGTAGATAATAGGCGAAAGCTTTTTCCTTCACATAGAAATATGCATTCGGCAAGACATCTGGTAATCAACTGCAGCAAAACCGACAAAAAGGATTGTGTGGTTTATATTGATGAGAGAAGTATTATATGTGACAAAGTGAACAGGTAAATTGTCACTGTCCTCCAAAGTTTATTTTGAAATGAGTTATGTTATATCTTTCCTGGTTCTTGTAACACTTTCTGCTCGATGTTTAATGTTTCCGTTATGTTGGACACCTGGAGGGTCTGGCATTGATTTGCTTGTGCTGTGGAAATAATGGGATTACCCATCAGCCCCCAGACGGATCAGAGGGCAATGACGGTAACAGCTGGAAAAACTGGGGATATTAGTTAATAAGGAATTAATAGGGGGGGGGGGAGAACACAAAGATTAAAAGGGAGTGAATTTCCCTCTTATACTATAAATTGTAAACACACAAATGAAATGTTCCATCATTTAATTTTTTAGTGTCGTTATGACAATGGTTGTTATGAACAATTTAATTCCTACAAGTACAGTAAATGGATATTTTTGATTTATAAAGTCACCGTGACTGTCAAAGATGATACCATATTTATGTGCGTAACATTGTCCCTGAGGGATTATGATAATCAACTAATCAACACATGCTGTATTTACATTTTGTGTGTATCTCTTATTTGAACACTTCTATTTCACAAGATCCTACAGGCACACATTCCCACAAACGCGGTGTTTATTATTCTTAATTGAGATTAGCACTGCCTTTGCACATTCAAATGTACCTCGTTGTCTTGTCAGGGGCTGTTAAAGTAAACTCAAATGAAACAAAGGGGTATATGTATCAAGGCAAAAATTGTGCAATTTTGAGGCAAAAATCTACACTATGTATATGAAACAATAGGATTTGTTTCTTTAATTATCGTGGAGCAAATTGCCCCAGAGTTACATCACTTGTGCCTTGATGTATTGGGGTCTACATTTCATTGTATCTGTCATTTAGAGAAGCTTTACAAAGTCAGCCTTTGTATTTTAGTTTACAGTAACCCACCCGTAGATTTCTGACTGTATACAAGTTTATTGTATATACGTTGTGTCTGGGTGCTTCATTGTTTAGTTGTGTATTGTACTGTAGCTGTAGGGGCAGTTTTGGTGCATTTCCGGTAAATGTATCTCATGCCACTTCTGTGGTGAAACAAGAAATAACAAAATTGAATTGTGTGAAATATATGTCGATATTTCAATGTTTCATTTGTGCATAAATTAATTAAACTAAACAGTTTTACTCATAACAGGGTAATCTAGATCAAATAACATAGGGAGACGAAAATATCTAAATTCGATGACAAGCCTATATTTATGATGCTGGGACATGGCCTTTTCAGTGCTGACTTTTTAACTCTTCAGCATGCTATTGAATCTCCGCTACCTTTTTTGAAGACTATGAATAAAGCTTTAAAATAAACCAGCATCCACATACTCGCACCATAATCTTCCATTTCCATTGGAATGCACGTCAAGGCATCTTACTCTCATAGGGGAAAATCCTCAGAAGGGCCCTAATTTTTAAACTAACTGTTAATGTCAATTTAACGTATTAACCTATATATATCCCCAATGGTGCTTAGCGAAACCATGTACTGGCGTTTTCCTTAAAAATAACGCATCCTTAAATGATGAAGGACGTCTGACTTACTCATATGGTAATGGGAAGTTTACTTAACAACAGAGATACTCCGCCCTCCGTTAATGTGAGCGCATGTTAATAACACTACAGTATTTAGCACCTTTCAAAAGCTGCCCTTACTCCCATCCAAACCCTGATTATCATTGCGTTATTTCTGGGAACAGCCTCAAAGCAATGTAATCCGTATAGGACATAACCCTTTCATTACACAAAGTTACGTCTCATGCCAAGATATCTATTATGGATCATACCAATGTCTGAAACACATCATAAACTATATAATATTAGTATACTGTAGTATTTTTTTGTGAATAAAGTGGTATGTTTGT
Organism: Ascaphus truei; assembly: GCA_036426205.1. Classification (NCBI taxonomy): domain Eukaryota; kingdom Metazoa; phylum Chordata; class Amphibia; order Anura; family Ascaphidae; genus Ascaphus; species Ascaphus truei. The sequence continues at coordinate 256,152,056 of CM071568.1, forward strand.
GTGAACTAAAAAGGTACAGTATATGATCTAGTAATGACTGTATAAAGTATGGGTGTACAATAATATATACCTCAACAATATTCGTTAATATTTTTGAGGGTATGTATGGATATACATTTTTGTACTCCCATACATTATACAGTCATTATTACATTATATATCATATAATTAAGTGAAACCGTTAAGTGTAAAATGATACATTTCTAATATTGTAACAAGCTTTGCATTAGCTCTTGGTAACACACATGAAAATATGTGTTAATAGCGCTGCCTTAATAACATGCCTTACAGTTTGGCCTATGTGCATGTGCCATGTATTGGAAAACGCAGGTAACGTAACGATGGTGGTTTTGCTAACTGACTTTATTTATGCATATGATTAGCTTTCAGGTTCCTTGTTAAAGGAAGGAAAAATAACATCCTTTTTTTTAAATCTAATTATGTAACGTCACGTTATTTGCCCTCATTTAGCTCACTTGTGAGTATCCACCCCATATAATTTCTCTTCCAACAAGACTCAAGTGTAGCCTATGGCCAGCACTATTTTGGCATCGTAATCTTTTTGACAAAAACAGTGGCCCTTTACTTTCCGCAAGCAGAACAATAATAATATGTGTTCTTGTGTAACACGAGCAATGTGTGCAGAGATGCACATTTGCAGGCACAATGAATCATGGCTTAAAGAGTTTACAGTGTAATTGTTGGACCCTGAGCCCCTGGGAGTTAGATTCATTTGCCCAAGGTCATGAGGAGAGCTGAAACTGGGATTTCAAACAGGTTCACCCACTTCAGAAGCAGTGTCATTTCTATTAGCCAGGAGTTCTCAACTCCAGTCCTCAAGACCCCCCAAAACAGGTCAGGTTTTCAGGATATCTCAGCTTCAGCACAGGTGGCCATCTGTGCTGAAGCAGGGATATCCTGAAAACCTGACCTATTGGGGGGTCTTGAAGACTGGAGTTGAGAACCCCTGTAATAAGCTACCGCACAATGTCAAAATCCTTGCTAAAAGTCTCTGAGATTTCTGCCTGGCACTACTTTAGTGAGGTTTAGGGCCTTATTCTATATTGTCCGAAGAGCCCGTTTAAGTCAATGGGGATTTTGGGCTGTAAAGTGCCCACATGGCTGCTTCAGACTATATAGAATTACCCCCTCCCTGGGGCTGATGGATTTTTTAATGACATTGCTTTTATGGTTCTGAAAGCTAAACGTACCCTACAGTCTGTATAATTTATTTAATTAATTAATTAAATACAACATTGCTAATAATAATGTGATATCTACATTGTTATTATTATTTTAATCTACCATCAATATTGTTCTTCATAGCTACACATTGACATTATTACCTTTACAGACCTCACAAGTCTCTTCTTCAGATGTGAGACGTCAAGAGCTGGAAAACCGTTGTTGGTTGATTATCAAACACCACAACCTGAGGCAAATCCCCACTACCTTAGAATCAATTTGGCTTTTAGAACTATACACTACATCATTTTGCAAGAAATAGACCTGAAATGACATTTCATCTGAACCTTTCATAAGACAGGACTTTGTATTTGGTGGGTGGGGGGAGGGGGGAATCAATATGTTTTAGGAATTTGTAACTGTATCTTTCCCTAGATAGGAAAATGTTGTGAAGGGTACAATATGAAGACATGTAAAGAGCACTTTAAATGGAAGATAGTTATAATGTATGACTCAGGAGGAAGAATACAACTTATTTTTTTATTTGTTCATGGTTTTTTTTTTTTTTAACACCCCATTCATGCTTATTATTTTCAAAATAAAATGCTCGTGCATTTTGATCCTGCATTAATAACTTGAGAACGAGAAGTTTCAGTTGAATACAATATTTATCACATACGTAGCTGATCAGTGGAATGTGTTCATAATTGGAGTGGGGGAGCAATACAGCCTCTATCTAGGTCAAAACTTTATGCCAGTGCTGGTAATACTGCAGCAATTTCATGCACTGAGAGAAAATAAGTGCTCGAATAGTGATATAGGTCGTCATTCATTCAAATCTGATCTGACTTCAACAGGAGTTCCTATGTGATAGTTCCCTGGTCGGCATCGTCACACTTTCATGTAAAAAAAACCCCATAGCTTCATATTTACAACGTGAAAGTAATGGATTGTAAGGTTCTTTAAAGGTTAGATCACTTAGTAATATATAATCCACAGTGCACCTAGATTGTCTTTATAATAGTGCTATACACACTATGGGTCATACTGTATGTATTAAGTGGTGCTATTGCACACGATGCCGTGCAGCCTGTTCAAGTCTTATTTTTACTTTATGGTCATGTCTATATTTTTTAATTAAATACAATGTATGGCCCCTACACAATGAGGTCAAAAAGCTACCTACTGTAACTATGCTTCTTGTAATGAATTTCCATGTGGATTAAAGTATTACTAAAAACAAACCCTACTCTTAATGTGTTGTATACTATTATACGTAGTAAACTTGGTTTGAAACTTGAATCACTTTTATTATTGTCATTGTTTTGTTACTATTCAAATAGAAAGGTTTGTGTTTCTAAACAGTATAGTGTATTTCATAAGTCAAAACAAGCCATATAAGGTTAGTAACTCCAAAAGAAAGCTACAGTATTTTCTGTGGGAACATATTGTTATTGTACGTTACATACTGTACACATTACTTAATGTAATTTCCCATCATAAGCGGTTTCAAATGCTTTATATTCCCTATGTATGTACTTTTAGTAGTTATAAAACTTTAAAACAGGTGTAAAAAATATTTTAAAAGTCTATGTTGCATCTGCTGCAACCATCAATTCTGGAAGTGGAGCTGATTAACATGCTGTGATATTATATTCCTTATTTTCTTCTGTCTCTTCTACACTCACTTAGTACTCTTTGAAGACATTCCTAAGTAAAATAATTATCATTATTGAGAAGCTACTTCAGAAGAAGAAGCAGCACACTTATAAACAGCTTCCAAACAATGAGGCCATTCCAAGTTATTGCCAAGTACAGGTGTAAATGAGTAATTATCTTGAATTCAGGAAACATTTGTCATGCAGTTATGTCTAACATTTGTACACAGAAGGTCGTCTCAGACAGCCTCCTAAATTAGATGCCATCTCCCCTTCTCATTCTCTCTCTCATCTTGCAAGAGGCCTCACAACTGTTGTAAGAGGCTATTGTAAGCGGCCCCCAAACTTCCTTCTAGAACTTCTCTACTTAAATCTGTCTTCCTGTTATATTTTAAACTAGGTAGTCTTTCTCCTCACTTTCAGTGCACTATACTCCTCTGTCACTCCTCCCTTGCTTCCTCCACCCCCAGTTGGACTTACTCCTACTCTTGACCAGCCATTATAAACCTCTGCACAAACACCTACTCCTAATGTTTCTTTAAGGGACTTATTCAATAATCTCTGGTGTAATCACACAGTGATCGGCTGAAAACTCAAATGGACTTTAATGAACATTTTTGGCCAACCAAAGTAAGATCAACCGCATCAGAACTTATTGAATAAACCCTTCTGACTCCCAACTCTTAGAATCCCTTTGGGACAGGGATTCATTCTCCTAATGTGTACTTATTTGTTTCTTGCACTTATTGTTTTATAACTCCCTGAAGTCTAATGACTGTCCTACGAACTATGTACAGTACATAGTTGATGCTATACGTAAATAGGCCGCAGGATTGTTTTATTGTGAAGTACAAAAACTAATGTATTCTACTTATGTGGATGTGACTCGCTTTACTTGCTGTGTTCTCCATGGTGCATGTGATTATCTGTTCTCTCATTTTACTCATTTTGTATTTTAAATAAAGATGGTGCATTATATTTTAATATGAGATAGGCTTTGAATTGCCTATATTTTAACTGTCTGTCAACCTTTCTTGGCATTCATTCTTAAATACACAACTCTATTTAAATGTACCTTTTAAAAAAAACAAAAGGTGTTGCCTTTCCCATATATAAATGCAATAGGCTGGGAATACTACTGTATGTAGCATAATTTGTGCAGCAATGTATCTAGACCACAAAAGAGCCGAGCTGTTTGTGTCATACTGTATGCGGAAAGGGTTACATTTGTAGCTATAGGAATTTGCTTTTAATTTAACATTCCATAGAAAATCAAAGTGCAAAAATCGCCGATTAAGGGCCTCATGCAGAGAGCAGCGCTATTTCAAATCTCGCCATTTTTTGGGGAAATTCGCGCAGAAAACTGCCGAAAATGGCGAGTTACGGAAAACGCCCCATTTTTTTTTTCTTTTTCAAAATCTCGCCGCGCGGCTGGTGAGAACCTACATCTCGCCAGTTTTAAAAATATCCTAATTCAGAGAGCCGCGAACGGCATCTAGCGGCTGTTCGCGCCAAGAAAATGGCGCGATTTGCTACTATTTGCCTCGCCAAGAAAAGTTGGCAAGTAGATGGAGCTCGCCGCCTATAGGAAAGGGAAAAAAAATGCGCGATTTTTTTTAACACATTTCTGCAGCGCGCATCTCCAATTCTAACTCGCCACACGCATTAATGCCAAACATTGCAGAATTCGCACATTTCTGCATATGGAGAATAAAACTCTCCAAAAAACCTACTTTTTCTTAAACTCGCCAATTTTTAAATTCGCTGCTCTCTGCATGAGGCCCTAAGTCTTATATATGAGTTTATGCCCTGTTGTATCTAACTATAATCTCTAGGAGAAAATAAAACAACTCAACTCTTAAAACAGAACCAAAATGTCTTCCTGCCAGGTAATGTAACAGAAGAGCTCCGGGTTAAAATATAGTAACAGGATTGTAATAACTCCTTGGCAGAAATAAGAGTAATGTGTTGATAGAGAACTTTAACATAACCTACTGATTATTGTGCATACATGATTCAAGAAATATAACCAGCTTCATCCTAAATGCACATACTAAATCTGTAATTCCCCTGCTGCATTTGTACAATGTGGATTAGCTAACCTTTTGAGGTACCTAGTTATTTTCTTGTTTTTTACATATAATTCCTGCTTGAACCTTGTATAAAAGGTCATTGCTATATGCATGAATAAATTGGCCTGCTAAAGTATATTAAGGCACGTTTGAAATATTGACTATTCATTGTCTTCATACATAAGCATGATACTAGTTAATGGTAGCAACATGTTCAATAACATGGGAATTTCAGTTTCAAATATTGTTAGCACCTTTTTGTCTGTAATACAATTGTCATTTGGAGATTGAAATCCTGATAGTGCTATTCAGCTTGAGTTCAAAGATGTGTAACCACAAAATCACATAAATATTTATACAATCTTGTTGCCAAGTGCACCAAGGGGTTCTTGTTTCTCTGCTTAAATCTTGTCTTTTCTAACAAGATAACAAAAGAAAACATCTCGCATATATTATAGCAGGAAAACGTGAAAAATCCTACTTTTTAAAAATAAATAAATAAATCAGTTCTGTAGTATTAGATAATATTGTCTACATTTTTTTTTTTAACTCTTAATGCCATTTTAATGATTTGTTTTAATGTACTGATCATCCTTTGGCTGCTACAGCAACCATTTAGAAAGTTATATCCACTTCCTCTTTTGAAACAGCCTTCAACACACACCTTTTTGAGCTCTGCCCTTTGGCAACAAAGTATCACAAACAGATCTGTTGCTGTGTTCCAAACATCAGACTGTCTATTACTCTGGAAGCTGTAACATTAATCTGTTACACTTCGTAATATAATGTTACATACCAGCTGCGGCATTTCACAGGCTGCAGCACAAAGCTAAAAGGCGGCCATTTCGTTAGGCACACAATCAGGATTTTTACAGATTTATAACAGGAGCATAAAAAGATTGCCGGTTTTGGTAAGAATATAGAATTATACTTTGTCACATGCAGTACATATATACATTTTTTAAATGATTTTTTTTTAAAGGGGCAATGTAGTATTATTGCTTTAATGGTGAAATGTCTAAAATGGATGAAATTAAATTTGTGAAATTGTTTATAATTTTTTACATGAATGTACTGCACTTTAACATAGCTGAATCTTTGAATCATTCTCAGCTGATATCAATATTAACTAACCCTTTTAGGTACTATTTTTATATTTGCTTTCAAATGATCTATTGTGTTTTTTGCAGAACTTCATTTGCTCAACACTGTCTGCGATTGTAAAGGATGCAGGCCCATCACAACAGAGAAACACATTCTACATTGTTATTTACTACCATACTGCAATTTAACAACATAACATGATACAAGTGATTCATTTGTGCAGTTTTGGTCATGTAAGAAAATATTATGCTTTATTTAATATAACATATTTTATATATTTATATATATTATATATATACAAACAAAAAGGTTCTCAGAAGATTTATCATTTTCAGTATTAACAGATCTTTCATTCCTTGCAAAATGTATTGAATAGTAATGCAATTTAGGCTTCTTTCTCTTTACTAATCAGCTGACAACCCCCACTAGGAAGAGGTGACCTAATGCCATTACAAGTGCATGACAAATCAAATTGTGCAGCAAGGTGAGCATGAGAAATGGGATAGGCCAGAACTAAAAAACATGATAAGGAAATGTGCTTTATAACAGATTTCCATTTTGTTTAATCTTTAGCTTTTCTTCCTGTATCCATCACCTCTGTTTTATATTTTTAACTAAAATCAATTAATGAAGTGTTCGTATATAAATTGCACTTTTAAAATGATATCCGCTACTAAACTCTACTGAGTTTCTGTGGTTTGCTCTGGGTAGTTGGGCTATCATTTAGGGACATTGTTCAATATTGTAAAGCACCCACAGGATTTGGGCTCCTGAAGGCCAATCTAATACTCATAGTTGTGCAATAATAATGTGGGTGCAATAGCTGAGAATGATGCATGACTGGACAAAACTAATTATTTTTGGTAAAGTGTGCCAATGAGGGAGCTTACTATCAAAATATTGTTGTAATGCTGAAAACGCAGCACCAAATGTATCACACAAAATCTCCCATTGTGGTGCGGTTTTGTGCATGAGTGTTGTAACAGTTCTGCAGAAGGAAGACCATGTTGGTTATATATCAACACAAAAGTGGTCCATTTGTGCGGAAAAAAAACTTGCACCGTATGTATCATAGAAAAAAAATCCTATTGATTTCAATTAGATTTTTTTTATACATATCTTGCAATTAATTTTGCTCCACAATTTCTCCAGTTTTGACTTAATCCATAACCCCAATGTTGTTAATGAACATGTTTCTCATTGTACCAGCTCTCAATTTCCTCCCACCAACAATAATACAATCTACTTTGTGAGAGTGACTATGTGAGCCTTTAAGACCCAAGACATACTGTACATGTTCGTGAAGTCACCAGAGAGGTGGTTTTTCTCTTGTTATCCCGGGTAATATGTCTGTATTTGCTCCGCTGACTTTCCTAATTTGGGGCACTTGACATTTCACAATTGAAACATGCTCAGCGTGCTATTGACTGAGTTCAATTTGCATTAAATATGATTGGAATGTACTGTATTGCTAATAAAATTCAGAAAACACATAAATACAATGTCAATGATTAAAGTGCAGCAGACTTATCACAATACTAATATTTGTACAATGTTGAATATGAACTGAGAAACAAGATGCATAACATTGCTGCCCAATATCCCAGCTCAAAAACCAAGAATAAGCCTATAAGTAGAGATCATTATGATATATAATATATATATAGATATATATGATAGATAGATATTAATATATAACTATACACAGTATATAGTGTGTTTCCAATATTTGATCGTATGAATGCTTAGAAAAATAAATGTAATCATGAAATAACAATTCCTGCGAGATCATATATAACCAACTTGTTTAATAATTGAACATCAAAGAATATGCTACACCTTATGATAGTATTTCATAGAAGTAATATATTCCATCTCTACTACTGTATAAGTCAAATAAAAATGAACATGTGAAGTACTTTGGGCTTAACTATAATTTAAAAGTTCATGATGCATTTATTTATTATATCTATTTTTTTGCAGTAACTGTGTTTTTAATTATGACAGTGGTACGTTTTTAAAAATAAACACTGCAGTTATTTCAATATGATGTAATGCTTAGTCATGACTGTTTTACATGACTATAATTGTTAGTTAACATGATTTTTCGGTGTTGATTCACGTTGCAATATCTATCAACTAGAGAATATAATGTGTGTGTAAACAGAAGAATGTGATAACGGTGCTTGCACAAACATATTGGTTACTCTAATGTTTAGGATTCAATGTGTGGCCCATTCAGTTTGAAATAAGATGTACTGGAACAATTATATCAATACAACAATTTTCTAAAGAGAAATTAGCTGAGAAGCAATGAACACATATGTTCATTTTTAAATAGCACATATTGCACAGTCTATTACTTTTCATTTCTTTCACTTTAAGGGGCTAACACTTTGAGAAGTTATTTTCAAAACCTTCAATAATCCAGATAAAACAGCTATACCAACTCTGATTTCATATTAATGCATAAACAAGTCTAACGAGATAATATAATGCCATTTGCATTATTCATACTTGGTTTTGGTTCAGAACTAGTGTCCTATACTGTATGTCATATACCGTAAGCCTTATCTCAACAGATGGTCAATTCAAGTATTTGTTTGAGAGAAAGCAACCAGATCTGCTACCAGATGACCAAACACATGCAAACCTAACCAAGATCTCACTATGTAACTTGTTGCATTATACAAAGTGTGGAAATGAATGAATGCACAATGAATGACTTGTGTTATAGGCCTTCACTCAGTATGTGATGAAAGGAGAATCCAGCAAACATCAGGGGGAAAAAACTTATTTAATGAGACTTTGCATTAATGATTTCAGTGCTGTCTGCAGTAAATTGCAATAAAAGAAGCAATGCAGGTCCATCTCCAGAGCATGTGTGTGGGACTCTTGATTAGATCACTGACATGCTCTTTATTTGGACTTGTTATGGGTCCCGCAATTGCAGTTTGACTCTTTATAAACCACATCAATTTGTCTGAATATTATACCTCTCAAATAGACAAATTGCTGTTCTCCCTTCGAAAGGAGCAGAGAAGAGCTTATAAATGGGTGGTAGGAATCCGAAATAACAGAAATCAATCTCCTGACATAAAAGTATTTACTGGAAACAGGTTACCTCCAAGGCTGCAATCTGTTATTCTTAAACATACAACCATACAATTGATTGGGTTACAAAATGAATACATGTGTGTGAACATATAAGTAAGATACATAATGGAAATGTTGTGAGTTGAACATTCATACCTGTACACATTTGTATGAAATGGTTTAAATAGGATCTATGTTTTGCCAAATCAAAAGGCCATGCCAGCCTTTCCCAAGATCTTAAAATTGCAGCCATCCTCCCAATTTTCTTCAGATTATCATTAAAAATATACAACGGTTTGATTGGGATCAAATTAATTGTCTTTCTATTTTTAGATGAGCAATATAATGTGACATACTGTACAACCCAATGCTGAGATAATGAACAAATAATTCACCACTATCAAGATGTGTACTGTTTTCATGGGTACTCTAACATTAGCCTTATTTGGTCAGCCATATAACAATACTGGGAAGTTAAAAAAAATAAAAACTTTATTACAAATACATCCTTATCTTAGAAATCTACAGTCTGCAATATCTTAATTTGTTTATATACGTTCTAAAAAGCCCCCCACTCCCAGCAATGAATGGTTTAGGGTTTAGAGGCATGAGAGTTTACTTTTGCTGTATACAATTATATGATTTAGTGATGTATTATGTGAAAGTGGTTAGGGACTAAATGTAACCTATTAAGCAGATTCACTCATAATATAAGGTACAGTGGTGCCCGTTTATACCGTAGCTCGATTAACTCACATGCAGAATGTCTCCACTTCACTGCATCCAGGTGTGAATGTAACAGAATAATCTCTCTTCTGCATTAGCGTCTGAATATGTTAGCGTTACCCACAATATTGAAAGAAATCAAAGGGAGGTGTTTCAAAGCTGTTCCAACCAAAATACCCTTGCTTTGCCTTCTTAAGACTTACCTCTCAAATCCTCCATTTAGTTGTACTGCACTCGATGTGTACTTGATGAATCTCTGCAGATGCTCTCACAGTTCATTCACTAAAACATCCCCCAACCCCAGGAAATAAGTGTAACTCCCCCCAAAGGGAAAAAAAATACCCGGTGTCCTATAAGGTTATACAGTAATGGTGCTAAATAGCTTTAGAAATACTATGCAGAAAATAAATGTTACAACACAGGTGCCAAAAAATTGTCATGACACATCTTGTGCAAATCTAGTGATACTTATGAGAAAAGGGTATGATCGCTCTCCACATTATCTTACCCAATGGCGATTACACAGTTAAAATTAAGAATCAGCTTGAATCTGTTTGAAGGTGGATGGATGAGCCCTCGCAAATGGGCTTGAGCAAAAGTTTGGAGCAATGTGAAAATGACAGTGGAATTCTCCTTGTCCATCACTGAGCTCATGTGGCCCATTAATTGCCAATCACTTCTTGTCATTGGTTGGGTGCCAGGGATGATCACGCACGCTTGCATATGGAATATATGGGGGTTATGAAAACGTGTATTTTAAAACATTAGCTAATCCACGGAAACCTTTTGATTTCTAGTATTTCTGATCATCTGCTTTCCCCCGTTATCTAACATTGCATTTGATGTCATCTAATTGTATTGTGTCATGTAGTGACATCCTCTGTCGCCAGCCACAAGGTAAACAAATAAACCCTACACCAGCCTCAAAGTATATGGAGTTTGCACACTTATTCCCTATGTATATTCCAGTGAGTTCCCCTGTGCTTGGCACCAGGACCTCAGCACCACAGGCTCCCTGTCTTACCTGGTTGTTCTTGCACAGATCTGCCCACATGCTGGTCCCATCCCCTCCCCTCATCAGGACGTGGTAGGTGAAGAAGTAGATGCCCGGAATGGAGCAGGTGAACTTGCCGGTGGTCGGGTCATAGTGGTTGCCCAGATTGGTGACCACATCGTCAAACTTGAGCAGCTCGTAGCCCTCGTGCTGGCGCTTGAGCCCAGCGTAGAAGGCGATCTTGGGCACCGTGCTGTAAGTGGCCGCGCTTATTGCCCCAGCAGCGTTGAGCCCAGGGGCCCCTGCTGAACCTGACAGCCCAGGTCTGCCCGGCTCCCCTTTGTCACCCGGGGGTCCAACAGGTCCGGGGGGTCCCGGCTCTCCGGGGGGTCCCCGAGGGCCAGCCTTCCCAGGCCTCCCGGACTCCCCCTTGGGCCCCTGGATGAAGGTGGGCAGGGACTGCAGGAGGCTGTGGTCCCGCACCGTCTCTGCCGTGGCTGTGCTGGGGGCTTTAGTCCCATAGGGGTCGCAGACCATGCGGCAGGTACCCAGCATCTCATAGTGCGCGGAGGTCCCAGCTGAGTTAACCAGCACCGGGATGAGGATGACCAGCAGGAGCACCATGACCACCCCCAGCGCACCGGCGGCCACCAGCCTTTTCCTGGCCACCAGCCGGCTCAGAGCTGGCCGATCCTCCTGTCTACTTTTCGACGAAATTTTGAAGCCTTGCTGAGCACCACCACTAAAGGAAAAATAAAAGGCAAACCCCTCCCGGGGAGCAGCGGGACCAGTGCTAGCTGTGGTGGACGGTGTCCAGAAGCCAACAGATCTCCAGCACACCACACCTGGGTATACACAGACTCTAGGAGACCCCCTCAGGTCTGGCACATGGCACTAGGACAGTCTGCTGTCTAACTTTGCTGTCTCTCCTCTCAGGTTGTCTCTTCTGTTCATAGAAGGTCTCTCTCTCTCTAAAAAGCTTTTCACATGACAGCTCTCTCTCTCGCTCTCTCACTCCTGGGGTTGTCCTCTCCTTATCACTGGTGATGCATTGAGCTGAGCACTCACAGTCTCTTTAGTCTTCAAGGCGTTCCATACAATGGACAGAAAAAAAGCATCAAAGGGAATCCTGACACGTCTTTCACCTCCGAGCTACCCCAAAGCTGCCTTAAACCCACGTGTAGCAGATCAGATCTCACCGCCTCCCAACACTAAGCATCTTTTATGCTGCTCATCCTGATCGACTTTTTCTCCTTTTTTTTTTTTTTTTAGAAGCGCTGCCAGATCAAATCAACTTTCCATCTTAAGTTGCCCCCTTTTTTTTCTTCTTCTTCTTGTTTGGGGTTATTCTTTTGTAGATGTTTATTGCATGTCGGTAGGTCTCTGCTGAGAGGGGTCCTGCAGACTGGAAGGTTATGCACGCAGAGAAGAGAGGAGATCCCTCAGCACTTCTCCCACACCAGCTTCATTCTGATCAATGCCTGCCACTGGCAGCAATTCACTGGGGCTTCCTCCACTGCACCGTTTCAAACAAAACTGGGAGAAGGAGACACGGGGATGCAAATAGAACACCTGTAGATCAGGGGAGACGAGATGAAAGCCAAGCTGCCCCTATGTTTGAATGCACAGAGATCTCATCCTAGGGACTCCCTCCTGTGAGTCCCAGCTCTTTTCATATAGAGAAGCTGCTGGCATTATAATACTCCAGGAGTATGTTCTGACATTTTCATTACAGAGTTTTTCTAAGAGAAGGGAGCAGTGGAATTCTTAGTCTGCTGTAGGCTCAGCATTTCAATGAAGTCTGGATTTGACAATGTTTGTTTGTTTTTAATACTTTTACATTTCACTGAATGCGTTAAAATGCACTTTATTTTTCGTTTTAAGAAAACCTTTTTATTCACTTTTCAATAAACAGTTTAGCCTCTGCACAGTGAGTTTTAGCATATATTTTTGTATGATGAAGCACTCTACTGTACATAAACCTACATGCAATTTTAAGATTGTAGGGGCTATGACGCCCTAGCAAAACATACTGTATGTAATGCTGCTGCTTTTACATTTAATCCATATCTGTTCTAATCACGACAAACAAGTCAAAACAGATTTTTGTTAGTTTTAATGGAAAATTAACTTTCTGTTTCAGATGCTTTCTATGAATTTTAGTAGTCTAAAAAAATGACTTTAGGTTTTCATACACCTATTTTAGTCACCAGAATGGGATGCAACGCATTTTAAGGCTAACTAATTTCAACAGCATTGTTAAAGCATAATGATTCATAATAATTGTGGGCATATAATTTTGCTCACTAATTAAAATATGTCAGTTTGTTTTAGTGTCTTATATTGCCATGCATTGTGAATTTGATTACATTATCACGGCTACGAAACAACAACAAAAAGTATTGACTAATATGTAGGATTTCAACTTTTTGCACTATTTCAGCACCTTTGTTCCAAACAGCAAGGTTACTACGTATTATGGTATTACTGGGGAGGGTTCGCATTGTTTTCTCTTCACTCAGGGCTGCTTTTATTAAAGGGAGGAGATATGAATAGCAGCAGTGGGTGGGGTCATGGGATACCCATGTCTAAGTTTCTCTAATTCATTTATGGCCCACTCTGTGTTATTACCATTATTACAAATAATATACAGATTAATAAGGCAATGCCTTTCTTTTACCTACAGCTCCAGAAGGGCTAATTCTAGTGTTCAACATAGCAGCATATATTGACGTTTAATTAACCTGTTGACCATCAGATGCAGCTAAAATAGAAGAAAATGCTATTTTTTCTTTGCACTGATAATGTATATAGGACGCCCCCAAAGTCGTAAAGCAGCACTTCCTACAGGGTATTCTTGTACACCCCTCACTTAACCCTTTGCAAAAATATTTTCTCATGAAAATAGAATTGTATTTGTAAGAGAAATAGCAAGGGTATATATGCATTAAAGAATTGTTTTTGAAAACTAACCGAAACAGTACATTGCATCAATAAATCAATTTATCCCCTAAAATCATTAGCGGAATATGTTGGTATGACATTATTCATTATATGCATTGAGACTTGTTTGTGTCTACTTGCATTTGTGTGTTATGACAGAAACACTTGATGCACAATTTTGGTGCATTAATTGCACTCAAAAGGGGAACATATTTGAAATGTATTCTGACAATTGTATATATGTGTGCCACAGACAACATTCAAATTCCACTTCTAACTCCATCCCTAGCATCATTGTTTTCTTTGTAAAACACCCCAAAATTACTTACACACTGTACAACATAAAACATTTTGTATACATTGGCACACAAAGACACAATGGACTGCTCTTCTTCTGTACCTCTGTTTTACAAAAACAACAACGCATAGGAACATTTTATACATAACCTCCTCTGAGTGCACATTTCTTCTATGTACTGAGGTATATAAGGTGCCACCCCACCTAGGAGCAAGGTGACCCACAGGCAGTGTGATATGCTCAGTGATTTGATCACTAATTGACACCCTTAAACATTTTTTTAACACAGATAAGTATTTTTTAAATATATTGTCAAAGTTTGTTTTTAATCATAATTAGCTCAAATATGCAGTTTTAGACTTATCTTAGCATCTCCCTTTTTAATGGTGTCACTGCTTCAGAAGGGGAGAGCTTAATGAAGTTTGGTATCAAAATCTCCCAGCTGCCCTAGATTTATGTTAGTCTTGCAGCCAGGAAGCTTTGTTACCCCTAACCATAACCCTACTTTATTCCCTTCATTTTCTTCCTGGGTAACCGGACAAGGAGATGGTGGGCTAAGAATGGAGAAGACACTTGTTGGAAATGCATTGTGCTTTTAAGGGTCTTTTCTAACAAGTTAAAAGGACAATGTGGTATGTCAGCAAAAAAAAGTGGCCTATGCATTTCAAGGATAATTCATTTTGTTTCATGAAGTAAATGTAATTGCTAGGTTGCTTACAAAACGAAATACACTATTGTAGAGGAAAAAGATTTATGAGAAACATTCCTTATACCTTTCCATGCATGCTCTTTCCTAAATCCTAACTGGAAGTGACACATTTTATCAAACTCTTTTATACGCTATTACATGAATCAAGTCTACTGTATATGCTTGTGTGTATAGTTGATATACTGTATGCGAAGGCATACGCATACACATGCATACTGTATATATTTATCAAAAGACTGACTAAATTCTATACCGTTTTTAAAAATATTAACATGCCCTCAGGTTGTGAAAGGGTTAAACAAGAGTCGCTGACTTTTAGCTTTGCAGTTTTATAGAGCTGTGCAAATGTGCTTTGCAAAATTGGTTGCTTCTTTTTCTCAAATGTGACGTTTTTGTGAAATTTTCTTGAAAGTTAACCTAGCTCCAAATTTTGCCACTTTTCATAATAATTTTACACAAATGGCAGTATATAAAGGGTCACGTGACCTGATAAAACCTTTCAGATGTGCCCCAAAACATGGTGTATAAAACAGACACATTTTGCCTACTTTTACATTTTTAGCCTCTTCACTTCCTCTTCATAATGCATATTGTAGGTAAAATCTTGCCTGTCCCTGTCCTTTTCTCGCTCTTCCCTTTCCCCCCTAATGAAGTGGAAATATTACTGCTCTCCAGGGCTTCCGGAGGGAGAGCCATTGGTCCCCAGACACCCTGAGCTTTGCGCGGGGCTCTCCCTACCGTACCTCCTCCCAAGTGCACCTGGCTGGCCAATACTGGAAGTTCGGTGTGCCTGGAAGTTGAGCCCAACTTCTGCATCTGGCCACAGGGTCCTGCTCCCTTCTGCTGTGGTGCCCTTCCTGACAAGATGCCCCCCAGGTAACATTCTTAGGCAGAGCTCATATACTCTGCTTGCTGAGTGTGAGTTCTTAGGCCGAGCTCATAGTTTGGGAGTTGCTGCATGCATGTGCGTGTGCACGCATGTGCGTCAAACATACTTCCGTTGCTTGCTATATGCATTAGCCAAGTACATGCGCGCTTGCAGGCGAAGTAGCATGTTGACACGGCAGCGTTTTGAGGAGACAATACATTTTGTCTTTTCAGGTGGCTGCCGCGTCACGTGTGCGATTCCGCCAATCACGGTGAACCAGCTCTGTGATGTCATAGTCACGCCCCCCATCGCTTGAAATACTATGAACTGAGATTGCTAGTGCTACAGCTGCGCAGCACGGAAGGAGCTCGCACTCTCGAAAGCAAGCGGAGTGCATGAGCTTAGCCTTACCGTGCCATGAGGCTGAAGCACAAGGCATGGTGGGGGTGTGGTTATGATGTCACGGAGCTGGTTCGCCGTGATTAGCAGAACCGCTCATGTGACACGGCTGTGATGTGGCCACCACTTGAAAAGACACATTTTTGTCTTTTCAAAACGCGGTCGCAACATCACGCTCCGTCATATGCACATGTGCGAACTTGGAGTGGCCTCAAATGGATCCTACAATTTGTATTTGCCGCGTGCAAGCGTCATCGCACACAGCCTTAGCCTTAGAGAGGGGAGAGAAATACGGGGGGGGGAGGTGAGGGGTGAGAGAGATGGGGGGGAGGAGGGAGAGGGGAGAGAAAGAGATGGGAGAGAGAGGGCAGGGAGAATAAAAGGGGTCAGAGTCAGAGAGAAAAATAGGGAGACTAGTCTTGGGCCCCCGGAAAGCTGTTAGTGGCCCTGCTGCTCTCTGCAGTAACAATCTGTTAAAACCTTTCATTGCAAACACAGTGTATATACACTCACAGCAGGCCTGCACAACTCCAGTCCTCGAGGGCCGCAAACAGGCCAGAATTTCTGGATATCCCTACTTCTGCACAGATGGCTCAATTAGTGGCTCTGTCATACTGAGCCACTAATTGAGCCAGCTGTGCTGAAGTAGTAATAACCTGAAAACCTGGCCTGTTTGCAGCCCTAGAGGACTGGAGTTGTGCAGACCTGCTCTACAGTATTATTCTTGCAAGAGAAGTGTCAGAGTCTTTGTAGACATCCTGCTTCCAGCCACAGTTCCCTTGTCTGTCCACCGGGTGTGCTGCTGTTTCTGTCTGCTCTGAGGTTCCTCTGTCTGTCTGTCTCCTCTTGTTGCTCTTGTCCTTATAGTTTCTTGTTTCCTGTTCCTCCATTGCCTTTGTTTTGTGTCCTGACTCCTTATGCCCATGCTTCTGCTACTGTTCCTTGTTGAGTCCTGATTCATATTAAAGGCTCTTGCTAGTGTTCTGGCTTGTCCCCATTTGTTTCCTGCTTGTGAGTCCCTAATCTCAGTTCCTGCTCCCTAGTCTCAGTTGCTGCCCTCCTGCCCTGTTCCTGCCTTGACCCCTGCCTGAACCCCAACGATCATTGCCTGCAGTCTGCCACGAACCCTGCCTGTGATCCTGGCGATCCTGCTTGCCGCCTGCCATCAAACCCTGCCTATGACCCCGACGATTCTGCTGGCCCCCTGCCACTGACCCCAACAATCCTTACCTTCCCTGCTGTTCCGGCCATCAAGGTTATACCTGCTCCTTGAGTCCCCGTAACAGAATACAAAGGCCATCTTCTGACCTCGCCGGAACAGATTCTCTGCCCTCCTGCTTCAGTAGACCCCACCCGCTTGTATTGGAGGAAGAAAAGTACTTTTGTTTTGGTTTTTGGAAACCCAGTTTGAGATCTTGAAGGGTTTTTTTTGCCGCAAAGTGTTCTGCAGGATTTGTTGTGCATTTTCTCCCTGAGAAGAATTCCCTTATAAAAAAAACTTGCATTTTTCTGCAGTACCTGGTGTCATCATTTCAGACTCAGACTTTCATTCCCTGGACAAGGCTTTTCTCTCCCTGCATTTCTGGGTTGACCATTGCAGATTTTCAGACTGACCCCTGCCTGGACCCCAACGATCCTTGCCTGCCGCCTGCACCAAACCCTGCTGATCCTGCTTGCCGCCTGCCACTGAACCCTGTGACCTGACGATCCTGCTTGCTACCTGCCACCGACCTCAGCCCATGACCCCAACAATCCTTGCCTTCCCTGCTGTTCCGGCCATCAAGGTCCTATCTGCTCCTGGAGTCCCTGTGACAGGAAGGGGCATAGTTAAACCACTTGGAATGTTTTTCTGGTTCCAAGCACTGCTCTTTGGCTCTGCTTACTGTGTAGCCTAGTTAATGATTATTTAGAGCTCATTCTTTACCCATTTGTTTAAAAATACATTGTCGGTCCTCTTCTCTGTAGTTATGTATGGGAGTCAATAGGTGGCAGAGTATTTACTGACAGACAATTAAATACAGTATCTATATTTGTAATACAGAATTTTTAACTACACTAAGTGTGGCAGCCTATCATCAATTGTACAAGTAAAGACAGGAAATATTTAGATAAATAAAACAAATTGATCCCTAAATCACACTCCTGTATTCTGGAACAGAATACGTCAGTCAAACGTATGTGACATTTACTTGTCCAAATTTGAATGATGGCTGGTGTACGGTGACTTATTACACAGCGTCCAGAATCTAAAATGAGCTACAGCTAGAACAAACAAACAAAACGCTCCACTTATGATCTGCAGTGCGTGTTCTTGTTTGGTATTTTATTATCACAGGCTGCCTTTTTATTTTCCTTTTTACACTGCAACACAATAAGGTCAAAGAGCCTGACTCTGGGAAACAAAGATTTATTGATTGTTACATTTGAGAAGAAATGTCAGATACTAGTAAACCTCTTTCCTGGGAGAATCAGCACTAAACCTGCAGGAGACAAATTCTGCAGGCAAAATATTATGGTTCTTTTATGATATCTTTCCCATCAGACTGATAAGGTTGGGCTTTTGCTTTCATCTTTTCATTTGTAAATATTATATTTGTCCCATTCTGCATCTTTCAATGCTTTAGTTTTATCTGTCACAGACGCATAGAGATCTTTTGGTCACCAGAGCTCTTCAGTCTGGGAGGGAGATGGGTAAACGTGCAATGAACATTGTTACTCCTGTCAGATGGAACTTGAATTTACAGATAAAGGACCACACAGCTCCAAATACTCTATAAAAAAAAAGTTGTTCCCTTGTCAGTTCAAAACTTTTGACAACTGATTAGATTTAACTTGATCAAAGGGACAGAAGCAATGAACAGCTTGGTAAATACAATACTGCCACTGCAGGGCATGAAATAGCAGAATGAGTGGGTCTCCCGCATCCCAACCTCAACTTTATACACTACCCTTCAATACCCCAAGGGGTTTTTGGCCCTCTGAAGACTCCGTAGCTGGTGAGGAAGAGTCCAGTCCCTCGTGAGCCACCGTACCCTGCTGCACGCGCAGACGCGGAAGTGCTGTCGGTCGCCATTGAACAATGTGGATCGAAGTATCCTGGCGGCAAACAGGGACTTACACCGTGACTCTTTCGGTTCCAGAGGCAGTCCCAAAGTGGCGAGAGTGTGCCCTTAAAGCATTCATTGCGATTTACTTTTCGGGAGAATGTGAATGTGTCCATCCCCCTTGAATCTAATCATTTGTGCATTAAACCTGTATTATGCTATGTACTCCTCTTTGTTTTTCAAGAGAGAGTCACGCGTGATCAGACCATCTTTATGCAGACATATGTGAGTGATTTGTTCACTTAATCACTTTCACACCACTTTCACTGGGTTAATCTTAGTAAAAGTTCATTGTTTGCCAGCCCTCTATTGCGCTTTATATTTTTCCACTAACACTTTTACACGATTTTCTAGATATCGTTTATTTAAAGCTGCACAGAGAAGCTTATTTTTTTTTTAGTTTTGAGCTTCTCTATATCACTTATTGCTGTTTGGGATTAGGATGATATTAAAAGAGTATTCCTGTAATCTCAAGATTTATACGTCTAATAATTATCAAAACTGCTTCAAAATTATCATTGTTATGTAATAACCTATGCAATTGCATTATTTAAAAAATTGTTTTATATAATATTCTGTTTATAAAAGAAGAATATTAAATGATAAAACAAGAGAAACGCTAAGATCTTGCAATGCTCATGTACAATATCACATGCGAATATAAAGAGCATACAGTGTATGGGAGAACAGGCGAATATAACAAGCATACAGTGTATGGGAGAACAGGTGACTATAAAGAGCATACAGTGTATGGGAGAACAGTCGAATATAACGAGCATACAGTGTATGGGAGAACAGGCGAATTAACGACCATACAGTGTATGGGATGTAACGGGTATTCCACCCCACCCAATCTCATATGTAGTGTGGGTGAGTAGAACATGTAGTGTTACCGGTGTGGTGCGTATACCTGCAGGCTCACAGGAGGTCTGAGCCTCCGCTAATGAGAGCCTGGGGTGAATCCTCTGGAACGGATCTTCTTCAACGCCTCCACCTATGTAGGATTCTAGGGAAGTGTAGAATGACCCTACATAGGAACCCAATAAGAAACTACACACACAGTGATTATATATAACTACTTTACTTACAAATAATATAATAATAACCAGTGTCTCTCTCACGAGGAGACACTGACAGTGACGTCTCGCAGGACGATTCCCCGACACCAGGTGATCCCACCCAGTGTCCCAAGAACCCCACCCAATGTCCCGTACTCCTACAGAGATAGTCACTGGGTGACTGCGCAGTCACTAAAACCTCTAGGCCTGTTGGTGCACATGTGATGACATAATACCTTCCGAGCACTCCGGTGCTCGGGTCAGCAACAAGCTTCTCAAAGGGTCAGACGTGCGATGCATCCGTCTGATCCTATCCAGGTGATATTCTCCAGGAACCCCAACGAGGGTCCCACCGCTTCACGGGAACACAGCAGCCGCCGCTATCCCTATCTATCCCTAACTAACCCTAAAGTGACAGGAACCCTAACCTAGGGCCTGTCCCTGATGAACCGCAACCTGAGGTGACTTGGGGGAAACTCCTAGGGCCTGCGGGGGTTAATAACCTGCCCCACTCCCTTATCTACCCAAGTCCCTAATCCTCCCTAACATCTAGCTACTCGCTACTCCTAACAGCCTGCAGCAGACACACCGCTCTCACTGTCAGCCTGCAGACATTCACACACGCTGCACACACTGCGCCCAGCACATGCAGCGACACACACACAACACCAACCGTACACAGCACCCTGGAACCCGCAGTAAACACACTGCACTCACTGTGCCTATTTGCCAGTGCGCACAGCACTACCCGCTGTGGCACTGCCAAACCTGCACCTTACACACACTAAGGGCGACCTCCCTATCTAGGGCCGTCCCTTATCAGTTACCCACTAACTTGGTGGGGAGTTGGGGCCTACCTGGAGGGTGAGGGTACCTATCTGGATGCAGGAGCTGCACTCACTCCCCGCACCCTTCCTTCCCCTTCAGCTCCTCTGCTCCAACTGACGTGACCAAAGCCCGGGAAATGTATCTATTCTCCCTCCAGGGCAGTCCTACAGCCCTATTGGCTCCTATCAAGCACCTGGTGCCTGCCTCGCTATGCCTCATGGGAATTGTAGTCCCGAGGCCCCTACAATAACATTGGGGCCGCGTGCGTTCCTCCCCTCTGCCTACACTAACTCCTAATGGCCGCCTCAAGCTCTCCCTATGCTTCCCTACCCTCGCGCGACCTCCTAAGAGCTGCCTTAGCTCCCTACCCCTATCTGCGCATGCGCGACCTATCT
Organism: Ascaphus truei; assembly: GCA_036426205.1. Lineage (NCBI taxonomy): Eukaryota > Metazoa > Chordata > Amphibia > Anura > Ascaphidae > Ascaphus > Ascaphus truei. Next base: position 256,173,493 of record CM071568.1, read on the forward strand.
GGGGCTCTCCTGCCCTCGCGCGATCACTGCGCATGCGCGAGTCTCTCCGCAATGGCGGCGCCCTGCTCTGCGGCCGCCGGGACCTTAGAGACGCGATCGCGGCCTTAGCAACGGCCCGATCGCGTCCCCGGCAACCGGCCGCAGGCAGGAGAAGCCGCGCTGCTCCCTGCTCCAGCCCCCACCCTTGGAAGCAGCCGTCGGGTCGTTCGGCACCCGCGCTCGAGCTGCTCCAGGGGAGGGGGGTCTCAAGGAGCTGCTGGAGACCAGGGTTACAGGGATAACAGGCGAATATAACGAGCATACAGTGTATGGGAGAACAGGTGAATATAACGTACATGCAGTGTATGGGAGAACAGGCGAATATAACAAGCATACAGTGTATTTTTTGTTTTTTAGTTCTCACTCCTTCTATGGATTTTTTCGATTCCGCCGTTTTTATTCAGGTTCTATTATTTTTTGATGTTAATTGTAATGTGGTATTGTTTGTAGTTTGTTTATTGGTTTTGGATTTGTTTTTCCCCTTTGTACTGGTGACCGGTTTGGGGAATGGATGCTATTGTAGGGCTCTTTGTTGTTGGATCTTTAATGATCTGCTGGATGTTTAGGCGTTGACTGTTTGACTTTCATTTTGTTCTGGTGTGTAGGTTTTTGAGAGTTATGTTATTTATTGTTCGGTTTGTTTTTGTTATAAGGGTTGTATGTATTGGCGGTACCTCTGGTATTTTAGTATTGTTGTGTCTTTAGGTTTGGTTGATGTGTCTGTTGTAGGTGTCTTGGTAAATTAGTTACGGGGTTCATAGGGTACCCAACTGTGCCAAAATCAATGATAGAGTGGTGGGGTGGGGTTGGGTAGTTTCTAGTCCCCTCTGTATGGTTAGTACTGGTGTAGTTTTGTCCCAGGTATTTTGTTGTTTTTATTGGTTAGCGGTTTAGTTTTTTTTTGACTAGGTGGTAGTTAGGGTTGGTTAGAGTGTCTCCAGGGATGGGTGTTTAGGGCTGCCGGGTGAAATAGCTTTAATAAGGCCGCCCTAAGAATGATGATGGGTAGGTGGCATTTATAGATGTTATTTTTTGTTTTAGTGTTGTTGGTTCCTCCAAGGAGGAACAAGGTTAGGGGGAAGAAGATTAATAAGAGAGATGAAGGATTGGCCCCTTATCCGTGCAGGGGTAGGTGGGTAAGGTAGAAAGGGGAGGTATAAGTTGAGAGTTTCAGAGAAGGTGGTATTGACTTGATGCTGTTCTGGATAATGTTTTCTTTGTGAATGGGAAAATACGACTATTGTATCAGATCTGGATATGTAGTGAATTTACCCCGTTATTGATTGTAACTATAATGTGTGTTATGGTGTGTGGGTGTAGAAGGGGGCCCATTAATCCAGTGGAGGTATCTTGCTCCCATGAGGGCATTAGGTAACCACAACTGGTAATTGAATGAAGGGGTGTATTGGCTAGTAGTGATGGGTATGCTTAGGGGTTGGTGGAGGTGGCATTTGGGCGTGCTGATTGTGGTGTTTTTATGCTATTCTGATTTTTCGGCCGGTTCAGCTAGGAGGGCTCGCTTTAACCCTTTCATTCACCCTTAGCGTTGGTACACCGAATAAGGTAAGAAGGTGGCTTGGAACCTCCGTACGGCAATGACCACCCATGTGGCGCACACCTCTCTCACAAAGCCTCTCTCAAGCGCTCAGTAAAACAGCCCAAGAGCAAGCCAATAGATATACCAACCTCAAACACCCCCAATGATATACGCCTATGACATCACTTCCGCAGGCCTCTTAGCTATGTTTAAAACACCTACAGCATCAGTAAAGTTTTATTTCCCAGAAGCTGTTTTGCCTTTAGAACCGAGTTTTTGTGGTTTCATATCAAACTGAGGTACATAGGTTTGTTTCCCTCTTTGTAGTTGATCCCTCGCAAGTTTGCCACACATTCGTCATCCCCGACGTTTATGATCTTGGAGGTATTTTATATTTATTTAGCCCCCTCACCTCTAACGAGAGACCATGCATTCCCTAGTGAAGCTAATCCATTACGGAGTGGTGAAACGTTTGAGGGTGGTTTGGTTTAACATTGCGTACCCACGCTAATGCCCTGTATCTTTGGGAGAACATCACCAGAGCCTGATGTGTCAAGCAAATAGTCCATTAATTGTAGTTGTTTCACAGGCCTCGGGTGATTATACCAGTAATGTTCCGTATTATTTTCTCCGTGTGATCTATTTTCAGAAATCCATTTTTTTCCTCTAGCGGACTGATATTTTTTCTTTTTTAATTAAAGTCTTCTGCATTTTTGTCTTATTTGCACTCGAGTTACTGCAGAGGTTGTTCCTCAGTAACTCACTCTATTTGTCAACGATACCCATCTAATGCTCGGTGCTCTGGGAGGGGAGTTCCCCTTTCTAAGTCGATTACATGACTCTCTGCAGCTTCGACATATGCTCTTAGTCAGTGTTGGCCATATTGATTTCACCCCGGTTCGGTTAATCCCCGTTTCGCTCACCCCATTTCAGCTCTGGCCACCTCAGCAATCATCTCCTGACGTACTGGTCCCTCACTCTGCTGCTGGCGCGTTCACAGGTTACTCTGCGATTCTACGAAGCTGCTCCATTTCGGACGGTCGCAGCAGCCATCTTGGGATTTCTTGTCCTTTTCACTTTCTGCGCTCTCGAGGAGTTGCTGCTTTGCTTCTGGAAAGGCATCTTGGATTTTTAGTAGAGATATTTTCTGCAGCAGATGTCACTGGACCTTCCTCTCTCCTTGCCTGTCATCATTTTTGGTTCTTAGGTTGAGTGCTTGTTTTGGAGTGATATAGGCTCAGGTTCGCCAGAGCTCACCTCTGCTGTTCACTTTGCCTGAGCCCACCAAAATCAGGAATACCCCCCATCAAGTTGTTTGGGTAATCGACTTTTTTACTTTAAATACAAGGAGCCTCTTCCTCTATCTTTCCCTACTCCTCTGGTCGCCTTTGTTGTTGTTTTTGTGTGCCGGCAGAGTGCACTTTTTGGTGCGTCATTCGCGCTTGTGGAGCCTTCACAGAGCACATCCGTCTTGCTGCTCGCTGTTCTGGTGCCATACAGGGAATAGTCCAGGTATGAAAGGAAATTGTGGACACTCTTATATCTGCGGCTGCCTGCCAGAGCCGACCTTATCGCACCGGAGGGTATGAGTGTGCGCTCCCTTCAGAGAGCGTTACCCGACTGGTGCTTTTGCTTTTTTACATGTTTGTGGGTTTATTTCTTAGGCGTTATTTGTTAATAAGGGTGTGTCTTTGAGTCTTCGTTTGATTTATTATAGTTTTTGGGTGGTGTTTTGATGTTTAATTTAATTTATGGGTGGCTTATTTGGTTATTGCTTTATTGATGTTGTTGCTATTTGTGGTGACTTTTTATAGTGTTGTTGTATTTGATGATAGTTTTTTAATTGATAATTGATCTTGTGGTGGTTTTGTTTTTTTTAGTGGTGATATTGACTTATGATAGTGTTTTTTTATAATCATTGCCCGCCTATTATTATTATATAGTTATAGCTCAGTTGTTATGCCGATTTTAGTCTCGCTCACAAATAAAAGCATTTCGTTAGCACAGCAACGGGTATCACTATTTTTATTTTTTGATCATATGTATTTTAGATTATATATATATATATATATCTATTGGGTCTATGTTAATGGTCTCTTATGTTTGCTGAATTGTTAAGTTTGGTTAGAGAATATAGAGGGCAATAGTGTTGTGCGTTTGATAATCTCAGCCGATTTCGAAGGTGTGGATTGGTTATTCTTTCCTGTATTTGTCCTGTTTGGTAATAACCAAAATAAGTTCCTTTTATGAAGGTCACCGGCTGGACCTAAAGAGTATCCCATAGGAGTGACGCCAAATCAATCGTTCCCTTGATATTTGGTCACAGCGGAACCTCTATTCCCTTAGTAAGGGGCAATCCTGGCCATGTCTAAGACACGGTTGTATTACAGAATACCCAGGAGGTGTAGTGTTCTTACACCAGTATACTGGACGTTTTCCTGGATAGGTTTGTGATGAGCGGTCGTACCTTGTTGTGACGTCAGGAGCGTTTATGAGCGGTGGTGCGCGAGTGATTGGACACGCGTTGCTTCCGAAAGGAGGGAGTGCTTAAATTCCCCCGATTTGTATGCCCTAGTTTTATACCTCCATGGCTTTAGTGGTATCCTCCCATTCTCCAATCAGGGCTTCTGAAGGAGGGGTTAATGAATGACTGATGATTATGGTCGTTTTTTTTGTAGGTATTTAACGCGCCCGAGTTTGGTCATGTTCTAGGATTCAAGGGGTTGCACCCGGGAGAGGAACAGTGTGAGGAATTGTGGTTATGGTGCGGTTGTGAAGATGCGTTGTGTGAATGATGTGATGGGAATGTTGTGAAAATGGAGAATCTGGCCTGCCAGAAGTGAGCTACAATCCAAAATATACTCAGGCTATGTGAGGTGGCCGGGCAAATAAGGATGGCGGCTCCCGCCTTCTGGGAGACCCGTGTGGTGGGCCGTGTGCTGCAGAAGAGAAATTCGATTCTGCAAATGTTAAAGTTCAAGGGGTGGCCGGGATTGGCCGCCTAAGCAAAGAATCCCCACCCTGCGGGGGCCGGGTATTTATGGCGCGAGAAAGCTCGATGCGCGCCGCCCTTTTCATGAATTGTCCCGATGGGCGCAGAGCCAGTGTGGAGCACCGAAGGTGAATCTGTGGGAACCCTCCCCTATCTCTTTACCAGGGGGGAGGTGGTTTCCAATTGTGGCCAATGGACCGAGTGGATGATGGAGAGGGGAGAACAGAAGTTATACAAACTGCCCCCTGCCATCAGATTGTGTCGCCCCCTTTGAAGATGGCAGTGTGTTGGGCGAGGACATCGGCAGCCTGTTGGAAAGTGATTGGTAAGATACCTATGCAGAAGGTGTGTTCCCCTGTACCCAGCATGGCCAGCAAACGTTGATCAGGGAGAAGTAAAGAGTTTTTTGGACAATCTCCGCTCACCCCTATTCATTTTATTACAGAGGCTTCTGTGTTGGTGTCTCAGGGCGTTGGGGTTTGTTGGGGTGGTTTGGTGACTTGTGGCGTGTTGTGGTGTTGGTGCCACAAAGACAATAGGAAAATGCTCTCTCTGTATTGCCCGCCTGTCAGCTAGTGGGGCCCGAATTTTATCTTACTGGTTTGTTTGTTGGTTTGGGTGGTGGTTGGCATAGCCAGGCGACAAGGCGTAGGGGGTGCCCACCACAAGTGGCAATCCAACTGCTATGGGACATGCAAAGCCTTGCGTGCCAGGGGCACAGACCGTGGATGTGGTGGGACCGACACAGCTCAAGCTGAAGCCCTGAAGGCCTTGAGCCCTACGGTCGAAAGAGCTGAGAAGCTGTCGATTCCCGGAAGACATGGGGACCTGTCTTGCCGTGATGTATCTCACACGTCTTTTTTCTAGCTCTGGAGAGAGCTAGGGGAGATAAGGTGGATGTTACACTTACACAACCGCAGCAGGAGTGCCAGTGAGATGTCCTGGAACTACACTACGTTCGGTCACCTACGGGAATGGGAGTTGCAAGCAGTCCCTGAGTTGGAGTTCGGCTACTCGACGAGGAACAAGAGATCCTCGGTGACGTCGTCCTTTGCCCTTTTTTTTAGGGTGTCTTTTGTTTTTGGTTGGTGAGTTTGCGGCCTACCGGCGGACCACTACAGCAGGTGTGTGATTGGTAGCTAGGGCTACCTTTTGTGCCGCTGCCGGATCTGAGGCCGGATTGTTGGGTGGGGCCGAGATCGCTTCGTGAAGAGAAGATTTAGCAACAAGGGAGAGAATGTCCCACCGTTTGGCCGATGTTGTTGGATTGTGCAGCGCAGACGGAGGAAGCAGAATGATCTATTCCAGGGGCCTTTTCGATTTTGGCAGCTGGGCTTGAGCGGTTGATTGTGGTGAGCCACATCCTATACCCCACAGGCTGTCCGGTTTTGGTGGTGGTCGTGACGGCGATTAAGAAGTTTGCCTGCGCCCAGGCTTCGTTGTTTCTGATGAGCGAGCACGGTAGCTTGTACTTTCAATTCCTGGGCGTGTTTGGATGTCGTGTGGGGATGAGAGGTTCCTGTGTTGTTGGTTTTTGTTGGGTTGGGGATTGCCCAACCTCAAGAGTGGCGGAGCGGTGAGGTCCGCTGAGGATCGAATGAATCTTCACATTCCGTTGTTGGGGACACAGCGGAGCGCGGTGGAAGATTGAAGTGCCGCATCCGTTTGATCTCAACGAGCGGCCAGGTCGCCTGGGTCCGGGAGAGAGCTGCTAGGCCCACTGCGGAAAGCGGAAACAGGGGCCGGGGGATTTGGTGTGATTACTGAGGCCAGTCCGATTGGCACGGGCAAGCGGGGTGGTAGCGTAGAAGTTGCATGTGTCGGTGTTTAGCCCTGCGTTTTGGCCCAAGCGTTTCCCTATGACCCAACGCCCCGGCCATAGTTAAGACACCTGCCCGTCACATTGCTCATTTGGGGCTCATCGGCCTAGCAGCGGTTAGGTTGTATGGGGGGAATCCCGAGCACCTCCGGTAGGAACGGGACTGGGGAGAACCTGGACTGGGAAGAGGTGTTTTACATCTGTGATGGGTCGGGATGGTGGGGGAGGTTTATAGAGCCGGAAGTATCATCATGTCGTAGTGAGAATGTACTAGTCTAGCCAGGGTCCAACCAGTAGGCCTAAGCCGTGTTGGATCGAATTCCAGATCCACTGCGTACATCAGGTATCGTGGGGGGGAGGGAGCTCGAGGACAGTGACCGGGTCCGAGCGGTGGCGGTCCCAACGAGGCTCCATCAGGGATGAGGAGGAGAGCGAGACAGGGTGGTGGGGGCCACTGTTTGAGGGTACGAGCTTGGCGGGACCGCACATGCTTTATTTTCAGAGAAAGAAGGGATCGCTAGATATCTGTGGCGGAGAGGTAGGTTGGAGTTCCCGGAGAAAGAGGAACGTTGGAGGAGCTAGTTTGAGATGGCATGGTATACACATTCAGGAGTCACGTGGGATGCCAATCGGGGAAACAGCCATATTCAGGGACCCCGTTGACCCAGCCGAGCAAGCCATTTGTGTTGGGGTACTCCAGGGAGGGCAAGGCAAACAAGAAATTCGATTAGAACATAGTTAGGGATGACGAGGCGATGATAGTCACAAAAGTACAAAAAGTTTCAGGGGTTGGAGTACCCTATTGGCCCCGGAGCCCTTGAGATATAGCAGGGAAATACGACAAGGAGAGATTGAGGAGAGAGGCAGTGGCTGAGGGAGGGACCATGAAGCACAACTATGAGTATGTCTGGGTGGGTACGCTGGGTACAAACGGGCGAGGAAGATATCACTCAGTTGATGGAGGTGTGGAGGTGTTGGGCGCAACATAATATGCACGCAAATGAGATGGAGTATAGGCCAGGAAGTGGGGACCGACCTAGGGAGTACAGCGTAACCGATTTAAGACATAACTGGTAGGGAGGTGAGAAGGCCAGACCCTAGGCATACTATTATGTAAGACGATGTCGGATTCTCCTTAGGGCAGTGCGGTCTGTGGTCAGTTAGGCACTGTAGGGTTTATAGCGTTATCGATAAGAACATGTAATGTATTTTTATATATATTGTGTGATGTTGCAAGGCACTGCCTGGGAAGAGGCGTCCTGCAATCTAGATTCCAGCCGGTGTCGTTGGGGTTCTACACAGGGGGAGAATGTAGCCATGTGTAAAATAATGGTATAAGTTTCTTTTCATGGTGGCATGTAAACTGGTAAAGTATGCAGGGATTGCCACCGAGATCAATCATGGAAAGTTGCCTACACACCCCCAAGTGAGGTGATCATGTACACAAGGGGAGTGGCAACATGCTTGTGTCCACTATTAGTGGACACAAGAGGTGTGATGTTTCTGAGTCTATATAAGACACGCACTTCAAAGTAGTGTGTGAGCTTGAGTTCAAGTGTGTGTAATCAACGGGATCAGTATGGTCCAGTCTGGAGGTATGCAGCAGTTAAGGCTGTCAGAGATACCAACAGAGAATCTACACTAACAGGTGCACAGGAGTGGAACGCTGGGACCAGAAGGTTGGATGGATCTGCAGCTACGGCAGAGGTGGACTCAACAGAAGTGGGGGAGAAGGACCCTTCTGAAGGGATGAACGTACTACAAGTGACGGCTAAGTACACAACGCTGTCAGGGGCATGTCTGCCGAGATGATGAAAAAGATGCCCTTAGTTCCCTGAACCCACCTCATGTGTGAGTGCTTGGGAGTTACTCGGCGAGAGGAAGGCACCAAAAGGAGTTCCTCATCAGATATGAAGTCCCTGACGGCCGAGAGATCCTGATGAGGTGGAGGCCACTGGCAGTGTGGAGGGACTCAATCCCACTACCTCAGATGCATGTCTTGCTGGAATTCCCCATACCAACCCAGGGGGGGAGACGCAGGAGTCTGTAGCCAGCAGGTGCACCACAAACATACGACATGTAAGGGGAGACAGTTAGACCACCAGGGCCAAGTCGTGAGAGGGGTGGGTCCAGAAGAAAAACCGGCTGTACATGATATATGATAGATGGAATGATAGTAAAATGACATCATAAGATAAGAGATGAGGGGTGTGTGTGTGGGGTGTGTGTGTTGTGGGTGTGTGTGGAGGTGTGTGTGTGCGCGCTTTATGGATGCTGGAATTATACATAGAGTGTGATTTGAGGGCTATTAGCCTATTAAAACGTCATACTTAGAACTAGATGCATATATGTACTTAATTTTCAGTATCCTGAATTTAAACTGACCGTAAAAAGTGCATTGTTACCCGGTGGTATTTAATACCATTATACTAAACAGGCATACAGTAGACTAGACTGACTGATTAAATATTGAGCTGTCGGAGTGGATAATATAAAAATATACAGACACACATATTAATGTGTTTTCATAGTCAGAAATACAATAGTGAGTCCTCCACTACCATTCCTTTTGAACAGGATTTTTTTAAACCGTTATATGTTTCACAGAGTCACTAATTAATCTTTTTAAGTAATAAATTAAAATTTTGATTTTTTGGTTTTAGACAGGTTTACCGATTTTTAAAAAGCCATTATAATGAAGAACGAACTGTATATGTATACTTTACACAAAAGATGATGAGAGTGCCAAATAGAGAGATTCTTTCTGTCTTCTTGGAGTAAAATTTGTACATGCCAAGGTAGTCACAAGGAGCAACACCGGAAATTAACCAGGTTCCCTCGCCTCAAACTCAGTTGACTAGCCGTGTCTGTTACATGAGCCACTCTGCTCAGATGGAGGGGATACCAGCACCCTACCAAGGCCTTAACTCAGGAAGCAGGGGGGGTCCCAAAGCTGAAGATCAATGCAGTTAAGCTCAGGAGACCCCCTGCTCCCGAACACTATTAATAGAAAATTACATTAAAGCGAGTTCATACCAGATAGCGGCTACAGTAAGACTTAAGAAAAAAAAATGTATTTGTGTTTTGATACTAGTATTTGGGAGCAGCAGGGGGTCTTCTGAAGTGAACCGCATTGATTTTAGCTTGGGGACCCACTACTTCCCGAGATAAGGCCCCGTTATGGGGTGCCTGGGTGTCACAGTGCAGGATTTAAATCCCACGGGTCACATGACGCGGGGCACAGGGATTTAAAAGCACAGGGGAACAGGCACCCCTACCGTTGGGCCTGGTACTGCCTGTATGCCTTTCTTACACATGTTCTGCCTGTTCCTATACACAATGATCTTATCGCCTGTTTAATACACTGTTGCTCTTTATATTCGCCTGTTCTCCCATACACTGCATGCTCTTTATATTCGCCTGTTCTCCACATACAACTGTATGCTGTTATATTGACCTGTTCTCCCCATACACTGATGTCTTTATATTCGCCTGTTCTCCCATTACACTGCTGCTCTTATTTCGCGTTCCCCATACACAGCCTCTTATATTCGCCCGACTTTCTCCCATATACTGCACCCAAACCCCATGTCTTATATTCGCCTGTTCTCCCATACATGTATGCCTTTATATTCGCTTTCTTCTACCCATGTGTACTGCATGTCTTTATATTCCATTGTTCTCCCATACACTGTAGATCTTATATTCGCCGTTCTCCCATACAACTGCATGCTCTTAATTCGCCTGTTACTCCCTATACGCATGCCTGTATATTCGCCTGGTCTCCATAAAGAGCATACAGTGTATAGGAGAACAGGCGAATATAAAGAGCATACAGGCCACGGTATGGGGTGCCTGTATCCCCTGTGCTTTTAAATCCCTGTGCCCCGCGTCATGTGACCGTGGGATTTAAATCCTGCACTGGGACACCGGCACCCCATAACGGGGCCTGTATCTCGGGAAGTAGTGGGTCCCCAAAGCTAAAATCAATGCGGTTCACTTCAGAAGACCCCCCTGCTCCCAAATACTAGTATCAAAACACAAATACATTTTTTTTTAAGTCATTACTGTAGCGGCTATCTGGTATGAAGCTGCTTTAATGTAATTTTTATTAATAGTGTGCGGGAGCAGGGGGTCTCCTGAGCTTAACTGCATTGATTTCAGCTTTGGGGACCCCCTGCTTCCTGAGTTAGAGGCCTGGTATGGGGTGCTGGTATCCCCTCATGAGAAGGAGTGGCTCAGTGAGTAAAGACACTGGCTAGCACTGAGTTTGAGGCGAGGGAACCTGGTTTAATTTCCGGTGTTGGCTCCTTGTGACCTTGGCATGTACAAATTTTATCCAAGAAGGACAGAAAGAATTCCTCTATTTGCACTCTCTATCATTTTTGTGTAAAATATACAGTATATTCTTCATTATAGGCTTTTAAATCGGTAAAGACTGTTAAAACCAAAAAATAATAAAATTTTATTACATTAAAAAAATTAATTAGTGACTCTGTGAAACATATAAAGGTTTAAAAATCCTGTTCACAAAAGGAAATGGTAGTGGAGGACTCACTATTGTATTTCAGACTATGAAAACACATTAATATGTGTGTCTGTATATTTTTATATATATCCACTCCGACAGCTCAATATTGTAATCAGTCAGGTCTAGATCTACTGTATGCCTGTTTAGTATAATGGTAGTAAATAAACACTAGGTACAATGCACATTTTTATGGTCAGTTTAAAATTCAGGATACTGAAAATTAAGTAACATATATGCATATAGTTCTAAGTATGACGTTTTAATAGGCTAATAGCCCTCAAATCACACATCTATGTATAAATTCAGCATCCATAAAGCGCGCACACACACACACACACACACACACACATGGCTTACAGGACTCCTGAGTCTCCCCCTGGGTTGGTATATATATATATATGTAGCGGTTTTTCTGGACCCACCCAATCTCAGATTGGCCCCTGTGGTCTAACTGGTCCCCATTACATGTCTGTATGTTGTGGTGCACCTGCTGGCTTACAGGACTCCTGAGTCTCCCCCTGGGTTGGTATGGGGATATCAGCAAGACAGGCATCTGAGGTAGTGGGGATTGAGTCCTACTCACATCTGATGCAGTGCCTCCACCTCATCAGGATCTCTGCGGCCGCAGGGGGATGTATCTGATGAGGAACTCCTTCTTGGTGCCTTCCTCTGCCGAGTAACTCCACACTCACACATGAGGGTTTCGGTGAATAAGGGCATCTTTATTATCATCATAGGCAGACTGCCCCTGACAGCGGTTGTACTTAGCCGCTCACTGTAGTACGGTTCATCCCTTCAGAAGGTCCTTCCCTCCCAATTTAGTTGAGTCACCTCTGCCCGTAGGGAGATCCCAACCTGTGTCAGGTCACTGAACACAGTGTAGATTCTATTTGGTATATCTGACAGCCTTAACTGCTGCAGACCTCCAGAACTGGACCATACTGATCCCTTGATTAACACACACTTGAACTCCTAGTTGACACACTAACTTTAGACAGTGCTGTGTCTTATATAGACTCAGAAAACAGCCACACCTCTTGTGTCACTAATAGTGGACACAGAGCATGTTGCCACTCCCCTTGTGTACATATGACACCTCACTTGGGTGTGAGGGCAAACCTCCATGATTGATGCTGGCAATCCTGCATACTTACCAGGTTTACTGCCACCATGAGAAAGAACTGTATACCATTTTTATACATGGCTACATTCTCCCCCTGGTGAACCCCAACGACCCGGCTGGAATCTAAATTTGCAGGACCCTCTTCCAGGCAGCACTGCAAACATAACAACAATATATATAAAAATACATTACAGTTCTTATCGTATAACATGATAACCCTACAGTGCCTACTGACCAGCAGACCGCACTGCTCCTAAGGAGAATCCTAATCTACTACCTAATAGTAGTGCCTAGGGTCTGGCTTCTGCACCTCCCTACCAGTTATGTCTTTAACGGTTACGCTGTACTCCCTAGGCGGCCCACTTTCTGGCCTATACTCCATTCGGTGCATATATATGTTGCGCCCAACACTCCACACCCTCATCAACTGAGTGATTCTCTCCTCCGTTTTGTACCCAGCGTACCCACCAGACTAACTCATAAGTTGTCTTCAATGGTCTCCCTCAGCCACGCATCTCTCCCATTCTCGATTTCCTGCATCAAGGGCTCCGGCACATAAGGGTACTCCAACCCATGAAACTTTTTGTACTTTGTGACTATCGCCCTCTCAGCCCTACTTGTTCTAATCAATTTCTTGTTGCCTGCCCTGCCTGGCAGTACCCACAACAATGGCTCGTCTGGGTCAACGGGGTCCCTGAATATGGCTGTTCCCTTGGCATCCACTACTCCTGAGTGTATACCATGCATCTCAACCTGAGCTCCTCCAACCGTTCCTCTTCCGTGAACTCCCCTACTCCCCACCAATAATCTACGATCCCTTCTTTCCTGAAAATAAAGCATGTGCGGTCCAGCCAAGCTTCGTACCCCTCAAACAGTGGCGCCCACCACCTGGTCTCTCTCTCCCTGATGCTCTCTGGTACCGCCACCGGACCCTCACTGTCCTCGAGCTCCCCCCCACACGATATCCCGGATGTACCAGTGGATCTGGAATTCGATCCCAAACGCTTAGGCCTACTGTTGACACTGGCTAGACTAGTACATTCACTAAGACATGATGATACCTTCCGCATATACCTCCCCCCTCCCGACCCATCATCAGATGTAAAACACTCTCCCCAGTCCAGGTTCTCCCCAGTCCGTTCCTCGGAGGTGGCTCGGGATTCCCCAGACAACCCTTGGCTAGACGAGGACCCAGATGAGGAAGTGACAGGGGCAGGTGTCTTAACTATGGCCGGGGGTTGGGCATAGGGAAACGCTGTGGGCAAACGCAGGGCTACGACCTGCAACTTCTCGCTACCTTGCCCGGTGCCATCGGACTGGCCTTCCAGTTCACCCGCTCCCTTGTTTCCAGGCTTCCGCAGGGCCTGCCAGCTCTTCCCGGACCCAGGCGACCTGGCGCAGCTCTGTGGATGCAAGGATGCGGCCATCTTCCACTCGGCTCCGCTGTGTCCGCCGGATGTGAAGTCGTCGATCTCGCGGGACTCACCGCCGCCATCTTGGGTTGGGCTCCCCACCGGAACCTCTTCATCCACAACGACATCCGCCGCCGGAAGTGAAAGTACAGCTCACCGCTCCGCTCGGGCCTGGGCTAGGCCTTCTTTCGCCGTCACCACCACCGGCGCCTGTGGAGGGTATGGAGGTGGCTCACCGCTCCATCGGCCCGGGATAGATTCTTCTCCTCCGTCTGCGCTGCCAGTCACCACGGCCGTGGGACTTCTCTCCGGTTGCTTCTGCACAGGCGATCTCGGCACCTCCGGACTCAGCTCCGCAGCGGCACAGGTAAGGCCTGCTTCCTTCACAGCACCGCTGTAGTGGTCCGCCGGTAGGCGCATCACCACCGACGACGAGGTCGCTTGTTCCTCGTCCGAGGAGCCGAACTCCAACTCAGGGACTGGCACTCCCGTAGGTGACCGACGGTGAGGTTCCAGGCTCTCACTGCGGTTTTAGGCCCCTTTCTCTCCAAGCTACGTTGAGATCATCAGGAACGGTCCCCATGTTCCGGGATCGACAGCTTCTGCTTTGACCGAGGGCAAGGCTTCAGCTGTCAGCTTAGCTGTGTCTGGTCCCACCTCCACGGTCTGCCCTGGCACGAAGGGCTGCATGGCCCATAGGCAGTGGATGCCACATTGGGGGCACCTAGCCGTTGTGCTGGCTATGCCACCCGGTAGTCGGCACTGCATACAGAGGCATTTTATTATTTCTTTGTCACCCGCCCTGAGCACCAAGAAGCCTCCTGGTAATGAATAGGGGTGAGCGGAGATGTCCATCTCTTTCTCCTGTTTGCTGGCCATGCTGGGTACAGGGGACACTTTCTGCAGTGGTCTTTCCTGTTCACCAGCTCCTCGCATCTGAAGGGCAGGGGTCAGTTTGTTAACTTCTCCCTCCGCCAGCTCCACTCTCATTTGGCACAATTGGAAACCACTCCCCCTGGTAGAGATTAGGGGAGGGTCCCACAGATTCACTGGGTGCTCCAGCACTGGCTCTGAGCCCATCACAATTCATGAGGGCGCGGCCACAGCTTTCGCGCCATACCCCCCAGCAGGGTGGGGTTCTTTGCTTGGCGCCAATCCCGGCCAACTCCTTGCAACTTTAACATTTGCAGAATTTTCTGCACTCGGCCCACACGGTCTCCCAGGGAAGCGGGAGCCGCCATCTTGATTTGCCCGGCCACTCACAATAGCAACTGAGGTAGATTTTGGATTGTAGCTCACTGTCTGGCAAGCAGATTCTCCATTTTCACCGCACATAACCACAATGTCCTCAACACTGTCCTCCAGGGTAGCACCCCTTGATCCTAGACAGGACCAAAACGGCGCGTTAAAATAATACACACGAACATAATCAGTCATTCATTACCTCCTTCAGCCCTGATTGGAGAATGGGAGGATACACACTAAAGCCATGGAGGGTATGAAAACTAGGCAATACAATCGGGAGTTAGACTCCTCCTTTCTGAAGAAGCGTGTCCAATCACGCGAAACGCGTCATACGTCCTGACGTCACAAAGGGACGACAGCTCACTCCAGGAAATACGGCCAGTATACTGGTGTAAAGACACTACACCTTCCGGGGATTCTGTATACCGTGTCTGAGACATGGCAGCCCCTTGACTAAGTGAATAGAGGTCCGCTGTGACCATATCAATGGAAGTTGTTTGGGGACTATTATATCTTTAGGTCCGCCGTGACCTTACATATAAAACTTATTTTGGGTATTACACACCTTGAAATCGCGGAGATTATCAACGCATAACACACTATTGCTCTATATTATCTACCAACTTACAATTATGCACATAGAACATTAACATAGACCAATAGAGATATATATATATATATATATATATAATCAAAAAATAAATAGATGATACCGTTCTGTGGCTAACGAAATGCTTTTATTTGTGCGAGCTTTCGAGATACACTGATCTATAATAATATATAATATGGGCATGATTTAACACTATCATAGTCAATGATCAACCTAAAAAAAACAACCACCAACAATATCAAATTCAATAAAAACTATCATCAAATAAACAACAATTAAAAAGTAAACACAAATAACAAACATCAATAAAGCAATAACCAAATAAGCACCAGAATTAAAAATCAAAACACCACAAAAAAACATAAATAAACAAACGAAGACTCAAAATAAACACCATTATTAAAAAGCTAAAGAAATAAACCACAATTAAAAAGCAAGCACCAGTCGGGGTAACGGCTCTTGAAGGAGGCACACATACCTCCGGTGGCAATGGGCTGGCAGGCCGCAGATAGTAGGTGCCACAGTCTTGGCATACCGGGACTTCCGGTATGGCACCAGACAGAGCAGCAGAAGACTGAGCTCTGTGAAGGCTCCACAGATCGCAACCAAAAAGGCAACAATCTGCACACACAAAAAAAGGCACCAGAGGAGTAGGGAAAGCTAGAGGAGAGGCTCCTTAGTATTTTAAAGTCAGATTACCCAAAACAAATTGTGGGGGGTTCTGTTTTGGTGCTAGGCAAAGTGAAAGCAGAGTGCTGAGCTCTGCAGAAACTGAGCTAGTAATCACCCAAAACAGCACTAACCTGAACAAAAAGTGACAGGCAAGGAGAGAGGAAAGGGTCCCAAGTGAGCTGGATGGAAAAATATCTCTAATAAAAAATCCAAGATGCCTCCAGAGCAGCAGCAACATCCTGAGAGAGCAGAGAAGAAAAAGGAAAAATCCAAGATGGCTGCTGACCTCATGGAGCAGCATGCGTAGAATCAGCAGGATGTCTGTGACCCACAGCAGAGTGAGGGACACAGAGAGCAGAGAGAGCATGGTGAGGTGGCCAGAGCTGTGGGGAGGGAAATCATGCCAACTCTGACTAAGAGCTTTGAGAAGCTGCAGAGAGTCATAGAAGATCTTAAAGGGGAACTCACCTCCCAGAGCACCAGAATAGGGGAGGTTGAAAATAGAGTGAGTGACCTGGAGGAAAACTCTGCAGTACTGCAAATAAAAATGCAGACTTTAAAAAGAAAAAATCAGTCCCTAGAGGAAAAAATGGATGATCTGGAAAATAGATCACGGAGAAATAATGTGCACATTACTGGGATCCCCGAGTCTGTGAAACAATACAATTAATGGACTTTTGTTGACATCAGGCTCTGGTGATGTTCTCCAAAGATACAGGGGCAGTAGTGGGTGCATGTGTAAAACCACCCTAAACGTTTCACTCGTATGATGAGCTTCCTTAGGGATGCAATGGTCTTCTCAGGTGAGGTGATGGGGCTAAATAATCCCAAAGGATGACGTCATGACGATGGATGTGGCAAATTGGATAAACACAACCTATGTACCTGCAGTTTGATAGGACACTGGTTCTAAAGGCAAAAAGCTTCTGGGAATAAAACTTTACTGATGTGGTTTACAGCTAAGAGGCATGCGGAAGTGATGTCATGGGGGTGGGTGAAGGTGGTATTTGGCTTGCCTTGGCTGTTTAGGCTTTGTGAGGGGGCATGGGGGGTTGCAGTAGGAGTTAGCCCCTTCATTACCTTAGCGGTTACTAACGCTAAGGTAATGAAAGGGTTAACCCCTCCTGCTACCCACTCAGTAAGCATAAACACCCAACGCAGGCCAAATGCCACCTTCACCAACCCCTGCTACCCACAATACTAGCCAATACACTCATTCATTACCAGTGTGGTTACCTATGCCCTCAATGGGAGCAAAGATAACCTCAACTGGAATTAATGGGCCCCCTTCTACACCCAACAACCATAACAGTATAGTACAATACAATAATGGGTAAAATTACTATTATCCAGATATGGATAATAGTGTATTTGCCCATTCAAAAGAAAACATTATCCAGACAGCATAAAGTAAATAAAACTTCTACTTACCCCTGCCAGGATGAAGGCCATCCTCATCTTCTTCCCCATCCTTGTCCTCCATTGGCAGGAACACAACAATAAAAAAATACAATCTAATGGCCACTAACCCCTTAATCATCTTAGCGGTTATTAAAAGCTATTCACCCAGGCAGCCTAAACACCCATCCTGGGACAACTACCCCCACCCTCTATGCATTGATTGGCACAGTGGTACATAATGCCCATATAATTTAGGCAACCTAAAAGAACAGCACCAAAAAGACACAACAATAAAAAATACCCAAGCACCTAAACACCAGAACAATAAAAGAAATCAAAAACCTAAACACCAGAACAATAAAGGAAATCAAACGCCTAAACAATCCAAACATTAAATAAAAACAAGCCCTACAAATACATAACAATTACCTCAAAACAATAAACAGAAATACAAAACATAACAATTAATTAATTAAAAACAACCATTTGTCAAAAAATGCATTGCCTGTCACTGTATTTATCTATACCTTAAACGGGCCCAGATAAATACATTTGCAGTCAATGGGCAAGCAAAAATATAAAAATTAAAAAATACAATCAAAAAAACTGAAAAACAAAAATTACATACATTCAATATTTTTTTTTCATTTTAGATGTCTTAATCCTCCAATTCCCTGTGTATCTGGAAGCTCACCACCTGCACTGCCATCCTCAGCATCAGGTAAAATCTTCTTTCTTCAATCTTGAATCTTCTTTACTTGGAATCCATAGAAATCCATAGGTAGATGTTGTCTCGTCGTCTTCTTAAGCTAAAATGAGATGGAACAGGTCTTCTATAAGGCCTGTGACATCACATTTTAGGGTCAGAAAGACAAAAAGAAAGGGATACAGAAAATAGAAAAGGGGGGGAAGGAAAAAGTACCACATTTTTAACACAGGTATCATAAAATATGTTGTCGATGAGTGACCACATCACCACTCACTTCACACAATCATCAACTCTGTGAGAGAGGATACAACTCTCTACCCACACTGATTCAAAGATTTACAGATTCCTCTTAGAGTACCAGGGCTCACAAACCTTGTAAATGTTTCTTGTGTTATGTCTTCCATAGGCTGTCAATCTCTCCATTGATTGGACCTCATTTACTCTAAAAATAATCTCTCTCCTGGAAGGGGGTTGGGTCTTTTTCCAGGCCCCTGCGATTGCACGCCTCGCTGTGGTCAGAATATGTAATAATAATTTACATGTATTTTGGTTTAAATTATCTAGGGGTTTCCCTAGAACCATTGTAAAGGGGTCTAGAGGGATTCTTATCTCCATTATTTCTCGTATCAAATTCTGCACTAATACCCAAAATCTCTGTGTTTTTGGGCAGAGCCACCAGATATGGTTCATATCACCAAACACCACCGTAGCCTCTCCTACAAAGATTCGTGGCCCCTGGGTAAATCTGCCTCAACCTCTGAGGAGTCAGATACCATTAAAAATAACTTTATAAATATTCTCTTTAGATACTGTGCATATAGATGAATTCGTTGCATTGTCCCAAATGTCTTCCCACAAGATCTCTATCAGGAAGTCATGGACCCATATAACTGTGGGTGCAGGAGACATTCATTTCCCGATAAATAAGAACTTGGTACAGAGTTGAGATGAGTCCCCTTTGACAATTTCTCTTTCTATATAACTCTTTGAATACAGAGCTATCTGGGAAAGACCCACCCGGGGACAACTGCCTAAGATAATGGCAAACTTGTAAACATCTAAACACATCAGAGCCAGTGAAAGAGTATTTCTGACAAAAGTCGACGAAGTTTAACAGTTTACTTTTAAATAGCATATCCTCCACATCTCTAATATTCTTAGCCTTCCATACATCAAAAGTGCCAGTAAACCATCCCGAACCAAAGTCAGGGTTGTCAAAAATGGGGGTACATCTTGAGGAAACTGATAACTGATATTGAGGTTTAACCCTATGCCAAATCTTAAGAGAGAATTTTATTACCGTCGAATCAAAAAGGTCTTGTCTAGAACATTTTATTAACGTATTATTCCACAAAAAGGCCAGAAGTGCCGCTGAGCTGTTAAATATATTTTCTAAATCTACCCACCTGTATTGGTTTTTCTGAGAATGCCAAAAAATGATCTGTTTCAAATGGGAAGCTAAATAATATTTCTTAATATCAGGGACTTCCAGACTTCCTCTCTCTCTGGGTGTAAGCATAACTGATCTCCCAACTCTTGGTCTTTTGTTACCCCAAATAAACTGCATAATCCAATTCGGTAAATCCCTTAGATATCTTATATAGAGACTGGATGTGTCTGAAAACAATTTACCAGTTTCGTGAGCACATTCATCTTAACTGATATAATACAGACGATCCAGGAGATTTAGTGCCCATTCCATATAAAAAGATGTTGTTTGATTCTTGTGAAAAGCTCTGGGTAGTTATACTGTATTTGTAAAGGGATTGGTAATTTTTTGTAAGAAAGATCCCTAAATATTTAAATCTTGCTGTATTCCAATGGTAATTGAAATTTAATTTAATTCGTTTTTTCTCAATGTCTGATAAAGTTAATGTTAGTGCCTCTGACTTGGCAGAATTAATTTTATAACCCGAAAGAGAGCCAAACCCAGAAAGCTCTTCTTGTAATTGGGAAGAGAAATCAGGGGTTAGAGATTGTCAGAATAATATCATCAGCAAACAAAAATAATTTGAAATTTTCCGGAAAGATTTTAATACCCTGTATATTTGGATTTTTCCTAATTTTAGTTATAAGCGGCTCAATTGTTAATGCAAGAACCGTAGGAGATAATGGACAACCCTGCCTAGTGTCATTCCTGATTTTAATTTGGTTTAACTCCCCCCCTGGCATTTTTAAAGAAGTAGTTGGGGAGTCATATAGAGCCTGGACCCCGTTTAAAAATGGACCAGAAAAAAACAAACGCTTGCAGTAGTTCTATCTAGAAAATCCCATTTAATTCTGCCAAACGCTTTTTCAGCATCTAAACTCAATAACATTGCTTTGGGTCTAGAAAAATTGATATAATCTATTATATTGATAATCTTAGGTGTATTATCCGAGGCTTAACGCTTGATTATAAAATCTACCTGATCATTATGTATTAGGCGGGGAAGAATTGGATAATCTATTTGCCAGAATTTGACTTTAAATTTTTAAATCTGTATTAAGAAGTTAAATTGGCCTATAACTTGCACAACTCATTGGGTCTTTACCATCTTTAGGTATCGCTACCAAATTTGCTTTTGACATTTGCTTGGGGATCTGGGAACCCATTAAAAAACTATTGAACATATCTAGGAAATATGGAGCTAAATGGCAAAATATTTTTTATAGTGTAAATTTGAGAATCCATCCATACCTGGGGCTTTTGAGGGTTTCAAACCTCTAATAACCTCTCTTAACTATAAAATATTTATTTTAGCATTGAGACCCTCCAACTCTCCCACAGACAACTTTGGGAAATTGCAAGCCTGTAAATAGCTATTTGTTGTATATATGCTTTATTAAAATTGGGGTCTGATGATTCCAGATTATACAAATTATTATAATATTTAGAAAACTCCTCGGCAATTTGGAAAGGGTTATGTGTGACTTCACGCTACCCCGTCGTATCGCTGAGACTTGTATTTTAGATTGAACCCCTCTTAAACTTACTTGCAAGCAACGTATCTGCTTTATTACCCTTATCAAAATAGGTCTGACGAATCCACTTTAGTGCCTTTTCTGTGTCTTCCAATCTTAGTCTATGTAATTCCTCTCTGGCCAAACTTCCTGCATGGGTGGTTTTTACGTTCCTCTTCTAACTCAATTATTTTTGCTGTTAACTTTCCCTGGTTGAGATTTTTTATTATTTTCCTATATGAAGCTATTGCGATAAATTGACCTCTAATAGGGCTTCCCAGAGAATGGTCAGGCTCTCAACCGAACCTTTATTTAACTTAAAATAATCTACCAATATATTCCCTATTTCCTCCTTGATCCCAGTCTGATTAAAAAGCAACCCTTTAGATGCCACAAGAAAACCTTGCGCATGGCCCAACCATGTTATAGGGCCTATATTTGTCTGAGCGACTCGATCCAAAAGATTCGCAGACAAATATATAATCAATTCTTGTATAAATATCGTGAGGGGAGGATAAAATGTACAGTCTCTGTGTTTTTTATTCTTAATTCATCAAGCGTCCTCGAGTGTGAATTATTTTGTGAGTTTCCTAATACTTTTTGATTTGTTAAATACATTGTTCGCTTTTTGATTTGTTAAATACATTGTTCGCTATCTTTTGATTTGGTGATGAGGACTTGTCCAGATCAGGGTTCAGGGTCATATTAAAATCACCGCCTAGTATTATATCCCCTGGGGTGGTCTCCCCAATTTCTTCTACAATTGATTTCAGAAATTCAATTTGTTGATCATTCGGAGCATATATATTCACTAAAATTAACTTAAACCACGACAAGAAACCCCTCACCATTATAAATCTACCTTCATCCCTTTTTATTTATTCCATTTGAAATGGGACATCTTGTTTTAACAAAATATCTACTCCTCTTTTCTTCTTGGTAAAAGAATAATAATAATGGGTAGGTACCCCTAAAAGTGTTAGGTGTGTCTTGGTTATATCCACATGCATCTTCTTAAATTCTCACAGGGCTAGTGTCCTTTTATTATTCAAGTTTAATCCCTTTACAGAGAGAGACTACATTTATAGGTAATTGATTAGTCATGGATTACGTGTTAAGTCTAGTTCTCTGCTTATTGTAATGTATGAAATGGAGTTTGTGTGTGTGTGTGTGTGTGTGTCGGTGTTGTTACCTGGTCCTGATGGCTTACTACGATCCTCTTAGAAGGAGGGGAGGCGCATCCTACCTCTTGATCTGTCGTGGTAATGGGGGTAACAACTTGGGGGGGGGAGAAAAAAGTTAAGGGAAAAAGAGCAGAAAACAGCAACAAAGGGAATATAGGGGGGGGTGGACCTACTGTCCATCCTAAAACCTCTTAACTATTGGTTCTTCTCTGAACCAAAATAAAGGGCTAAAAGAAGCCCAAATTGGGGGGGGAGGGAGGGACACAAGCCTTGAGGACTTCGGGAAATTCAAAACTCTGTTAAAAGGACTCCATCATACTCATTCCTCAAAACTTCTTATCCTCTAAATTCCTGCCGCTTTTATGAAAAGAGTTTGGGAAACAAGTATTTGCCTTCGGTTCAATATAATAATCTAAACCTCTTATACTAAATATTTTCGCTCTTCATATAGAATTTACAACTTGTATCTATAATTATTGGGAATATTGATTAGGTCCTGAGAAAAATTAGTAAAATCGATAACATCAGTTTACCCACAAAAATGTAAGAAAAATAACTTTGAGTCTCTTGGAAAGTCTTTTCTGTTAGATTCTTTGTTCCCCTTCTACGTCCAACGGGACATCAGAGAACCAGCAAAAATGTTAAAGGTGCTGAGGAAGAAAGTTTGCTGCAGACCATAAACTCTGATCGCTGACCTCTTCTTCTATCTGAACAGTTTTTATCGTGGAGAGTGGACTTTTTGCTCCCTCAAGTCTGGTGGGCAGTTTCGGAAGCATCCGAACGGTCACCTTTTTTACCTTGTTGTGAGACTTCCAATGATCTCTCAGGTAACACCGTGATTTCACGGTCGGCTGCTCGTGTAGACCAATGGCTCCTAGGAAGTTCTCCGCCTCTTACAGGAATCTTAACAAAACTTGCCTCCCCTCTTTGTTTATGACTAGTCGGAATGGGAAAGCCCATCTATAACAGATCTTATTATCTCTGAGGATCGCTGTGAGTGGGTGGAGGCTTCTTCTTCTTGAGATTGTAGATCTGGAAATTTTTTGGAAGATCTGAATCTTGGAATTTTCAAAGTCCAAATATTCTTACTTGCTGCAACCTCTTATTATTTACTCCTTAGTGGTGTAATAGTGTAATTTTACAATTACATCCCTGCTTTTCCGAGGGTCCACGAAGCTTGGACCCAAGGCTCGATGTGCTCGGTCCATATGTAGGTCGCTTGTTAAGAGAGACGGAGCTATGTGGGTAAATAATTTTGTTAGATAGGGTTGCAACTCATCTGGATCCATTGCTTCCGGGATGTTTCTAACTCTGAGATGTTGTCTTCTTTCCCAATTTTCCAGATCGTTGACGTTTTCTTTCAGGTTCCTGATTTCGTCGTTAAGTCTAAATAACCCGTCTTCCATTGAGCCCTGACTCTGCAGGGATTCTTCAAGTTTACTTTCCAGCTGCGTTGTTCGTTCCGTCAGGGAAGTCAGATCTGCCTTAAATTCAGCAACAGCCTTATCCAGAGCCACTTGAAAAACACCCTGCATCTCTTTAAACAGCTCTTTCAAAGCTTTTGGGGTGATTTGGGTATTTTCCTCTGTATCTTGTTCTTGGTCTGGCTCAGTAAAGTTTTCCCCTTGTTGTTGAAGCTAAGGCTGTTGTTGCTGTGCGTGCATGAACGGGCGCCATGTTGGATTTCGGCAACCGGAGAGACCGTTTTTTGAGAAAAAGGGGTCACCGGTGCAGGCTGCGACTTCCTATCCTTCCTGAGCGGCATCCCTGCAGGTTCCTCTGGCAGGGGGAGGTCTTTTAAAGTAAATTTAGCCGGTTTGGAGGGCTATAACTTCCGTGAACAATGTGGAGCTCACAGACCTGAATCAGAGAGCTCCCATCCTCCATGACGCTGCCTGCGCACCCCCCCCTTTTTTTAAGGATGTGATGTCATCTCCAAAATGGCTGCCTTCACATGGTACTACAGCCAATCGGATTCTCCCCATGTGACATGTTCCATTTTTTTAAAAAAGGATGTGACCATCTTTAAGGGTGTTGTCACATCCTTTAAAAAAAATTGCCTTCACATGGTATAGGAACCAATGGGATTGTGAGTGTACCACGTGGTATATCGCCTCCGTTGACTATGCAGGTCCATCCTTGAAGAAGTGTGTTGATGCGAAACGTACGTCGGTGGTACGTGCTCGCTGACGTCATGATGTACAAATAGAGGGGGGCGGGAGATTCATATGTGTTGGTTACAGTTTTCAGCTGCAGTAGTTACTATGAGGCTATAATTCGTGTGCCTACTTTAAAATTTTTAAACTATCAGGATATAATTCCGCTATTATTTTACAACAAATGTCCGCTTGAGAGTGGGACTGAAGTCTCCATTGTACAGTATTATCTGTCTACCCCCCAAGCAGCGTGCTCTGAACACTTACGGGGAGAACTAGAATGAAGGCCATAACTTGCTTCTCTCATAGTCTCTGTTTATACAGATGTTATCTGTGGATGAACCATATATATATAGCATTTCTGACAGAGTTCTGCATAACACTGAGGTTTTAGGGTTTTGTGAATAACTGCCGGCATATGCTAATACCAAACCAAAAAGTTATACAGTACTACTCTAACTATCAGAAACTAAGTAAAATGGGAAATAACCGGGGAGGGCTGAACGTTCCACTACAGTTCGCAATATCCACACAGGAGCTTGAATAGCACCAGCAACTACTGGCTTAAGCGGCGATGAGCCGGGGAATGTACTGTAGGCCTCCCCAATCTAGCTATGTTTGCCTGCATGTAAATCGGAACCAAAATAGTAGCTGTCGATGCTCCTCCAAATCCTGTGTATGTAGATACCAGCCATTCGGACGCTGAGACTACAGTAAATAGCACACTACCCTGGTATACCGGGGGGATCCCATATCGCCTGGGATATTATTGATGTTAGGAAATCAGCTGATGCAATATATTTCTGCATCAGATGTTTATACTGCATTTCGTCTATACAGATGGATTTAAAGAGACAGTTCTGAGGAGCTCTCCTCTGTAATGTCCTATACTATCGGGATATCCACAAACCATGTTATACATCAATGGTGCGTGGAATTAACAGAGCCACTGTGATTCACCTCGTGATCAGATGTAATAAGGCCGTTATTGTACAAGTTCACTCTGGGAAGAGGAATCGTATATCTCAACGTTGGGATTGAGTACGGTGGACCAAATTTATGGCCTTTTTCTTGCACTCCTTTTGTTTTGTAATTAGGAATCCAAGTATATCACTTCCTTCGTGTTGCCCCTGTTATCTACCTAGGTCTCGTTTTGCTCCATATGGACAAATATGATTGATGTGGAGCTATTTTGATAAAACAATATACAGTATGTAGTGAAGGCTTTAGAGACCATTGGAATAGACATGGTGTAAATACACTAAACAGAGAAAGACCTTCACAACAATAGAAGAAGTGACAGCATTTCTGCGATACATTTGTATTTGTACACATAAATTTGTTGTATGTATACATCTAACTATTGTATTACCCTCTTTACCAATCTTTAAATTATTTTTGTAACTACTTATTAAAGTGTTTTAATCACCATCCTTATTACACACTAATTTGATAATGCATTCAAGGGAACTCTGTCTTCTTATCTGTTTAAAACTGTACCCTCGTCCCATTGCACCCTATTATATAATCTGCTCTAAAGCTGATACAAGAGCACCCATTCCCCTTCCCATTCCAATTTACCATTATTATGAAAACTATATTACCCTATGTTGGCTCCTTCATTAAATTAAATTAAAAAAAACATCACAATGATTCAACATGAACATCATTTAAACACTGTGCTGCCATCAATACTTTGTGCCATGAAATAAAATTGCTACTGTAATGTGATACAGTTATTTAGTGTAACGCCTTATTTTCCATAGCAAAGTGTTTTGCAAAATATATTGTCAAAATCATTTAACTTCTGCAACAATATAGACATTATATTTATGTTAGGTTAATTGTAATTAGATCTTTGTTAGATTAAACTAACTAATGCTACCTGGCAAAACATGATTGCACATGTAAAATATTGGGGGGGTGTTTGTCAAGGACTTTTAGAGCACAAACAACTGATCAAGATAGTAGGAGGAACATCTGTTTTTCAAATAATAAAAAAAAAATCTAAAGTAGCTACAGTACCAACTATAAATTGCTTCTAATTAGCGTGTTGTGATTAATATGCACAATTTATTTAGGCAAGATAGGAAAAATATAATTCAGAATAAATATAAGACGGGCTTAAAAATTATACCAGTACCATGAAATATTATGGGTGAAGTCTGATATAAAATTACTGCTTTAGCAGTGTTACCAATTTGGCAGTCTTTTAAATAATTGTAAATATATAGGCTTCAGTGATGTATTAATATTCTATGCAAATGCACAAGTTGCTTTCACATTTTGTTTGCAATTGAACAAATAAACATTATGCCTTAAAACTAGCAAATGCAAAAATCAGACATGATAGCACTTTAGAAAGGCATTAAAAAGGCATCAGTGAGTTGAGAATTGGTAAATGCCAAAATACATTCCCTCATATATTAGCAGGATTTAAAGCTGCAGACCAAGCAACACATGTGTTTTTTTTTAAATCAGTTCTGTACTATGAGAAAATACTTGTAGCATTTAAAAAAACAAAACTCAGAATGACATTTTTAATTATTATTATAATGTAACAAGCATGTTTTGTTTCTATAGCAATCATTTGCAAAATCACATCCGCTTCCTCTTCTGAAACAGCACACCCCTTTTTGAGCCCTTCCCTCTCTCTAGCAGTGCACCAATTGTATCTAGTAATTGCCTGGTCACATGATCTTCCCCACAGAACTTTGCATCTTTGGTCCTCTTCTGCTGCACTGACAGCCATTTAGTGAACACCCGAGCCGAATCTTCGCCAATCGATCACAGGAGAACGGATCCATCGGTAACTTAGCTAATTACTTATCATTGTGTGGATTGTATTGATGCACATAATAAATGGAATTTTATATATATAATTATTAAGGTTATGGTGGGTAAAAAAAGTGACAAAAACCCTCCACAGTAAAGCATAAAGCAACTGTAAATATTACTGTATGCTCATTTGCATGTCTTAGACAGGTCTGCAACCCTGTCTTTCCCCATTATCGCCCAGCATACAGCACTTCCACTGCAGCAAGGGATTCTGGGAAATGACATGCAAATGAGCACTCAGATAATGGGGAAAGACAGGGTTGCAGACCTGTCTAAGACATGCAAATGAGCATACAGTAATATTTACAGTTGCTTTATGCTTTACTGTGGAGGGTTTTTGTCACTTTTTTTACTCACCATAACCTTAATAATTGTGGTGATTACCTAGTTTATAGTCTCAAAACCAGCTTAGCCATTACAACCAACCTCACACTGATGATACCCATCAAGGTTGAAACATGTCTGTGAGTGAGTTTAATGGCTTTGCATCTCATCCCAGCCTCTGTCTAAAAGCTGTGTTTAAAACAGCATGCATTGGCTTGAGGATCTGCTTGTGTAATACGAGCTTGAGACAAAAGGTGGCACTGAGTGCTCATTTGCATGTCATTTCACAGAATCCCTTGCTGCAGTGGAAGCGCTGTATGCTGGGCGATAATGGGGAAAGACAGGGTTGCAGACCTGTCTAAGACATGCAAATGAACATACAGTAATATTTACAGTTGCTTTATGCTTTACTGTGGAGGGTTTTTGTCACTTTTTTTACCCACCATAACATACATACATAGATAGATACATACATACATACATACCTGTGACAAATGCCCCCCTTTTGTAGTGCGGCCGTCTGTCTGGGTTCTTCCCGACACAGTCTTCTAGGGTTAATTATACAACAAACAGGAACATGCAAAGTATTACGTTACTTAACTCAGGCTTCTGCCTGCTTTATTTTCATCCAAGTAAGGTACTGCAGGTTTAACATGTGTAGGTTAGAGGCACTCAGACATTTTCATTCAGCGGTTCACTTATATCAGTGTCATAGTATTTCCCACACTGTTATTTCAAGTAACAAGAAACCAAATTATATAAACAAAATCCTATCCCTTTCAGGGATCTAACTACACATCATAATCAGCCTCTAACTGCTGCTGGGCCAACTAACCTGGTTCCCCAGCTTAAAACAATGCCCTCTCATTTAGGGTTACTAGATACAGCATAGTCTTTTAGAAACAGCAATACATATTTGTTTGTCTTATCTGTTCGTGGTGGGAACTCGGTCCCAAGTGTCCAGGCAAATCCTCTGGTACTGTGATACTTGGAGGGGCCGTCCACCCCGAAACTGGATGCAGGGGAGCAGCGACACCCCCAGCCCCCAGGCTCTAAGGAGAGAGACTGAAATGCAAACCTCTCTGCTCTAAATACCTGTGCATGTGATTAGAAGAGCAGGTGAGGGAGAACTAGACCCATTGTAATCTGTGGTCTGGATTTTCCATCCAGCAGCCTGAGTTAGTGTGAAGCTGTGGAATAGATTATTTGTAACTTTTCCTGCACTTTCTGACCTAAAATGGGTCAGAAAGCTGCCTAACATCTTTGGACTATGTCACAATACATACATACATACATACATACATACATACATACATACATACATACATTACATACATACCATACATACCATACATACCATACATACATGATGAAGCCACTGTAAAAATATATGGGTGAAGGGTGGCTTAACCCCTTAATGACTGTAGCGGTTAATAACCGCTAAGGTCATTAAGGGGTTAGGGGACATTAGTTTGGCTCTTTTTCTTCTTGTGTATATTTTTCAGCACCCGAGTGTATGGACGGTGACGAAGATGAGGGTGGCCTTCATCGTGGGTGCCGGACAAGGGTGAGTACAAAATTTATTTATTATATTTATTGTGATTAATGTATATTTAATGGGCAAATGCATTATTATTATATATGTGGATAATAGTAATTTTGCCCATTATTGTAGTGTGTATGTGTTAGGGGTGGGGATTTGTGTTGTATATAGCAATGTTTATTGGGGGCAATTGTCCCTAATAAACATGCTATTATGCCTTAACCCCTTCATTGCCTTAGCGGATAGCCGCTAAGTCAATGAAGCTGCTTTAATGTATTTTTATTAATAGTGTGCGGGAGCAGGGGGTCCCCTGAGCTGAACCGCATTGATTTGTGGCTCAGGGACCCCCTGCTTCCCGAGTTACAGGCCCCGGTAAGGGGCATCGGATGCCAGTGTCGCCGCCATCTTTATAGAGCCCACGTCGCGTCTTGGATGCTATAAAGATGGCGCCGACACTGGCACGATGCCCCATAACGGGGCCTGTAACTTGGGAAGCAGGGTGTCCCTGAGCCCTTAATCAATGCGGTTCAGCTCAGGGGACCCCCTGCTCCTGCACACTATTATTAAAAGGTACTTTAATGCATCCTCATTACTATAGCGGCTATCCGCTACGGTAATGAATTATTCTTTATTGGTATTGGTGTTTTAATACTAGTGTAGATGTGCAGGGGGTCTCCTGAGCTGAACCGCATTGGTTTAAGATCCGGGGGCCCCCTACTTCAGGAGATATAGGCCCCGTAATGGAGCTTAGTGAATCGGCCCCATAGTGTCAGGGACACAGCAGAAGCTGCGCAGCAGTTGCAGTCTGTGGTCTGGGACCAGACCATTACTCAAAGACACAGAGAAAATCTGCATGGTGGGACACTCAACCGGACACCACCCCATGCGGAGGCGGACTCATCGTGGACGACGCTATCGCTGGAACAGCGGATCCTGTCTTTCTCTCTGTCGGTGCGCCCATGTGCTGGGGTACCTCACCTCCCATGTGCACCAACTATACATCTACTCTAGTGGGCAGCACTGTCTCACACTTGGGTGGGTGGTTGACTCTGTGGACACCAGGGTGGTTGGGTGCCCAGGGATACCTCAGTACGGTGGAGGGCCAAATCCTCCAATAAAAAAACCTGAAAAAAGACATTTACATACATTCAATATTGATCTTACCTTTAGAAGTCTTCACCCTCCGAATACCGAAGTATCAGGAAGCTATTGACCAGCGATGTCATCCACTGCAATCCGCCTCCATCCTCTGTGATGATCAGCATCAGGTAACCTTCATCTTCATGGAAAGAAAGAAGTTCCGGTGCAACTGCGCATGACAAGAATCCAAGCTGCTTCCGGATGAAGCGCTGTACTAGAGCGTGAAACGCGTTGAGGGGGAGATCGTGGTGTAGCCTTGTGTGTCATGTGCAAATAAAGTTTTCGTATTCATCCGGAAGCAGCTTGGATTCTTGTCATGCGCAGTTGTGCCGGAACTTCTTTCTTTCCATGTATCTTCACTGAAGGTTGCACGCGGGATCGCAGGAGCAGAGGAGAGCAAGACCCAGACTGGAGTTTCAACTTAGGTAAGGATTTTATTTCCCTCCTACTCCGGTCAGAGAAGTGGTCACAGACTGCACCCTCATTTCCACATCCCCACATGGCGACATTGACACCCTTGGTGCACATACCAACCACCGAAGCGCAAGACAGTTTTTTCCTTGTTCAACCTTCATCTTCAGCATTCCTTTCTTCTTTTCTTCTATCTTCTTTATTTGTAATCCATTCCCCATGGTAAATCCAGCAACGGAAGTTGCCTCGCCGTCTTCTTTAGCTATAATGAGATGGAAAAGCCCTTTTATGGGGCCTGTGATGTCACATTTTATGGTCAGATGGTACAGCTCCAATCCGATTGGAGGCTGTATCATGTGACCGGCTTTTTCTCTCTCAAGGATGTGACGTCATCTCCAAGGGAGGTATATCGCATCCTTAAAACCACATGGCTGATTTCACATGACATTACAGCCAATGGGATTCAAGACAATCCCATTGACTGTAATACGATGTGATATCAGTCATTTGGTTTAAAGGGTGTGACGTACCTCGCTTGGAGATGACGTCACATCCTTATTTTTTTTTAAAGCCTGTCACATGGTACAGCACCAAATCAGCTGGGAGATGTACCATCGGACCCTAAAATGTGACGTCACAGGCCCTATATAAGGCCTGTTCCGTCACATTTTAGCTGAAGATGTCGACGAGTCAGCATCCGTTTTGGATTTACCATTAGGTTTGGATTGAAAGAATATTATATGGGTATGATGTACCACTGTGCCAATCAATGGGAATAGGGTGGGCGTACGTGGGCCTGGGTAGGTGGATTGGCCTCCTGGGTGGGTAGTCGGGGAGTGTGGGTTAACCACTTAATAACTATAGCGGTTATTAACCGCTAAGGTGATTAAGGGGTTAGGGGCCATTAGATTGTATTTTTTCTTGTACTCTTGCTGTCACGGAGGACATGGACCTGGTGATGAGGATGCCCATCGTCATGGCATGGGTTAGTAGAAGTTGTATTTACTTTATTTATGCTGGCTGGCTAATGTTTGATTTAGAATGGGCAAATGAGCTATTATCTATATCTGGTTAATAGTAATTTTGCCCATTACTGTACTGTATGTGTTGGGGGGTAGAGGAGGTGGGTAGTAGGGTTATTGTGTTTTTGAATGTTTATTGTGGGTAACGGGGGTGGGTGAAGTTGGTATTTGGCCATTGCTGGGTGTTTATACCTACTGAGTGGGTAGCAGGAGGGGTTACTCCTTCATTACATTAGCTGTATTAACCTCTAAGGTAGTGAAGGGGTTAACTCCACGCGCACACCCCCCCTCCCCCCCCACAAGGCCTAAACACCCACCATGGGCCAAATACCACCTTCACCCACCCCTGCTACCCAAAATAAACATGGCACTGGTAGTTAACCCCTTCTCACCAGCTTCATGCCAACTTTTTCTGGCGAGACGAATTTGGGAGAAAATCGCCATTCTAAAGCCTTGATAACCTAATCGAGGCACTAGAATTGCACGAGTTTCAAAAACTGCCGATAAGGGTCTTATCGCTGCACACCTGGCAGCGAGTTGGGGCGAGAGTCAAAAATGGCGATAAAATGCATTCGCCACCCACTTATCGAAGCTTTCTGAGTCGCTGTAGCTTTTTTTGGCCGATAACTGCTAAAAAGCCTCGATAAGTGGGTTATGAAGGCTACTAGCATAGGCCCCTGAATCTGAAACCCCACACTTTCACTGGTAAGTATCGGGGGAACAGGGGCAACCCCAAAGCTGAAGATAGCATTGTTCAGCTTGTGTCTCATCCTGTAAAAATAAATGGGGTAGGGTAAAAAAAAAAAACAGAGCAGCCGGGATTTCTACTTTAAAGAACTGGTCATTTGCTGCTTAGTAAATATGGGATTACTGTGTATGTTTCTAACATTCTAAACATAAAAGCACATTTTAAAAGTCCAATACAGTACAATATTTACATTGATAGATATACACTGTATGCAGTACATATATACCTGTGTTCCAGAGGTTCAACAATCTTTTTAAAGCTTTAAAAAATGTATGCATGAGTAATAATTCAGAATTCACTATGTGATCAATCAACATCTCTTTGGCAAATGATTTAGCACCAGGACACTGTGCTGTAACATGTCTTGTCATTTTGTCAGGAAGATATATAAAAAGTTTATGTTTTTAACTTCTAAACTTGAAGATTTGATGCATCTAAAATTGAGAAAATAAATGCCATTTGTCTTGTGATATGACTCCAAGGGTTTCGCTACATACACTATGTTTTTTTTTATTTTTCCAATATCTACACAGCTGTACTCAACAGAAGATAGATTTCTTTACCCAGTATAACATTTCATGACTGTAAAAAGCTAAATTTATTTACTCATTAAAGTACAAAAGAATTGTATTACACACCCCACAGTCTTATCTATTTTGTTTTACCTTAAAATGTGTGATCTATCAAAATTATATTCAGAAAAATGCAAATTGTAGTTATGGGTGGCCTAATCTTCCTAAAAATGTCCACTCAACTTCAACAGGAAGCCACCGAGATCAGAAGCATTGTTAAAAATCTTGTGTCAAGTTTTAGGAAAAATATGAAAATACCAAAACCCAAAGGGAATATAGCACTTACAGACAGATATTCAGAAGAGTTTAACCATTGTTATTAAATAAACTTCAAGAAAGGGTTTTCTGAAAAAGTCAAAAAGCAAAAAAGGAAAACAATTAGGCACAAATATGGAAAAGAAGAAAAAAAGTGAAAAATATAAAATACAAAAGATGAAAGGCAATACATGTCCTGCTACATTGTGGACCCTGCAGTGCCAGGAAGAAGGACAGTAAGGGTTCAAAGCATCGCCCGAGGACCAGCGGTCCAGATTAATCACCATTTTCTGGCTCCACAAGTCACTCCAGCTATCACAATTCAAATCGGCAGAGAGACTTTGCCAGTATTGCAGAACACGCGTTGCATGAGTGTAATTGGCCCACAAACCTGTTGCTTTATCCTCCGAAATATTACAAGGATTCGCCATTTCCTCCGTTGCTCGACAGCTAGAACTCTGACTCAGGCCCTCATTCTCTCCCGCCTCGACTACTGTAACCTCCTGCTGTCCGGCCTTCCTGCCTCTCACCTGTCTCCCCTATATTCTATCCTGAACACTGCTGCCAGAATCACTCTACTCTTTCCTAAATCTGTCTCAGCGTCTCCCCTGCTGAAATCACTCTCCTGGCTTCCGATCAAATCCTGTATCACACATGCAATTCTCCTCCTCACTTTTAAAGCTTTACACTCTTCTGCCCCTACTTACATCTCATCCCTAATTTCTCGCTATGCACATCCCGATTCTTGCGTTCTGCTCAATGATGTCTTCTCTCTACCCCCTTTGTATCTAAAGCTCTCTCCCGCCTTAAACCTTTCTCACTGACTGCTCCACACCTCTGGAATGCCCTTCCCCTCGATACCGACTAGCACCCACTCTATCCACCTTTAAGACCCACCTTAAGACACACTTTCTTAAAAAAGCATATGAGTAGCACCGTAGATATTACTAGACACATGATACATAAAGCTTAGCCCCCTGCAGAAGCACTTACTAAAATGCCCTCCTACTGTTTCTGTATGTTCCTCCTACATACCAATTAGATTGTAAGCTTCTCGGAGCAGGGACTCCTCTTCCTAAATGTTACGTTTGTCTGAAGCACTTATTCCCATGACCTGTTATTTATATTTATTTCTTATTTGTTATTTATATGTTTACCACGTGTATTACTACTGTGAAGCGCTATGTACATTAATGGCGCTATACAAATAAAGACATACAATACAAAGGAAGATGGGTAGAGAAAAAAAAATGTTTCTCTGGGAGAGTGCTATTTTCAGGGGGGTTTTCATTTTGTAGGAAAAAATATGGACATAAAACTAAATAAACAATAAGGGAACAAAAATTATATAAATGAACACTTACATTTTTTTTAAAAAGATATCCAGAGGAAGACCCCAAGTCTTCAACTTCACTGCCGCTTCTCAGCAACAAGGATAGCCTACTCATATTAGATATCAACATAGTCATCTTCCTGATTGTCCATGTCATGGTCATCATTATTATATCAATGATAATCTCTACATAATCCAACTTTCAATATGGTATGTATAAAGATGTCCCTGATGTTAAAGTTTCTTTTATCTTTAAAATAATCATTCCCCCTAATAGCAGTGTACGACTCAGTAGCACCAACACTATCTTTTGCCATTTCCTCAAAGCCTGTCCAGATGTCATCTGATGTTACAATGTCACTATGGAAAGATTTTTTAGCTTATTGCTGTCTGGCACAAACAGTTGTAGCAGGGCTGGGTGGTAAACAGTTAATAGGTTTTAACAAGTCTTGTTCAACATTTCATCAAACACTAGACTGATAAGTCGTTTTTTATTGGCATTGTGGGAGAGAGAAGATGAGCAGTTTGTTTTAAATCATGGATCTAGCATTGTATCCAAAACATTGGGGCCTATTCACTAAACAGTGATAAAATCCGTGCATTGCCGAGCGATTTTGCATTGTTTTATCACGCTCTAAAACATGTGTCAAAACGGTATTCACTCAGAAAAAACAGCATTTTTTTTTAAAGTTCGGTACGAAAATGCAGCATCGAATGATTTTTTTTTCACTAAGTGTTATCACGTTATAAGTCCTATCGCTTGGCAACTGTTTGTTAAAACTGCAGCCTGGAAGGGCTGCATGGAGATGCTGTGTCTCCATGCACGGATCTTACAGACGATCGTGCAGTTTAAGTATTAATTTTAATACTAGTGTGTGGGAGCAAGGGGTCTCTTGAGATGAACTGCATTGATTTCAGCCTCAGGAACCCCCTACTTCCTGACATACAGGCCCCATTATGGGGTGTCCCACAATGTTAAAATCATCCGCGTCACGTGACCGGGGGATTTAAATACCATAACGGGGCCTGTAACTCGGGAAGTAGGTGGTCCCCGAGGCTGAAATCTCAATGCGGTTCGGCTCAGGAGACCCACAGCTCTCGCACACCAGTATTACATTTTTTTTAAATAAATACAAAATCATTACTGTAGCGGCCAGCCGCTAAGGTAATGAAGCTGCTTTAATCTGATTTTTACTAATAGTGTACAGGAGCAGAGGGTGTCCTGAGCTAAACCGCATTCATTTCAGCCTCGGGGACACCCTGCTTCCTGAGTTTTAGGCCCCTATATAGGGTGCCCGCGTCACGTGACCGTGAGATTTAAACATTGTGGGGAGACCAGCACCCCATACTGGGGTCTATAACTCGGAAAGCAGGGGTCCCCGACGCTGAAATCCATCTACTATTCGTAAAAATCAGCTTCATTACCTTAGCGGATAGCCGCTAAGGCAATGAAGGGGTTAAGGCAAAGTAGCTCATTTATTGGGGGCAGAGGGGGAGAGTGAAGGGGGAACTTGGTCCAGGGTGGGTGGTTAGGCCTACCGGGAAGGTTGTGGGAGACAGCATAGGCAACCGATATGGTAATGAATGGGTTAACCTTTACCGCTATTGACAAAGTGAGAATATGATGTAAGGAGGGGGAAGGTCTGACATAACAGCACTGGGATCTAAGCAGCCATTTTAAGTCAGCATCCATCTTAGGTGCCTCATATTGTCATGTCTATTTGTCTGCACGAGTGTTGGTATGGAAGTTAGTTTAAAGACATTTTTTTATTTTTCTGCTCCTGAAGTTTTAAATGATATTAAGCTGTCCAGCTAAGCCACAAGACCTTGAAGAGGGGAGAAAAGCACGAATGTTCTGAAAATAAAATATAGATAACCAGAACGTCTCGCATTCCGAGGGAGGTGCCCACGAAGTCCTGTATGTAGAGGAATGGTCATCGGACGGTATAAGGAATATTAGCTGAGTCATTTAATTTCTAATATGAATCTCATAGTAATACAATTAACTCAATGTGTTCATGTTCATATTTTGTTTATCTTATATGCTTACGTAGTGACGCACAAGCAACCTCGTTTACGGGGCATGGGCTTAGTATTTTGTGTATAAATAAGGCCTGTATGCCACCAAGGTGTTGGGGGAGTGTTTAATTTGAACCTCCCTTCTGCATGTGCACCGTACACTGCAATAAATGTATTTGTTATTCTGCAAAATAATCCTTAGATGACTCTTATTTATTCACGCTTTTCACAGATGGCGCCCGAATAGGGACTTGAATATACCGGAAGCTGAGCACCTGAAAAAAAACACTCCTCGGTCACTCAAACCTGAGCGCTCATAAGAATCAAGGTAAAAGGCACCT
Organism: Ascaphus truei; assembly: GCA_036426205.1. Classification (NCBI taxonomy): domain Eukaryota; kingdom Metazoa; phylum Chordata; class Amphibia; order Anura; family Ascaphidae; genus Ascaphus; species Ascaphus truei. The sequence goes on from CM071568.1 coordinate 256,210,412, forward strand.
TTTGAGGAAAGCCTGAGTTTAAAAAGTTGTTTTGAGTGGTGTGTAGAGAGATGTGTTTTGAAGGGTGTCTCAATCTGGGTTGACGGGTTACCTTGCAGTTTCAAATAAGTTTATTTGTCTGTTCCTGTATCCATTTTAAAGTGTAATAGTTGTTAAGTTTTGTTAGGGACTAAGGTTAGAGTCCCGGTAAAAGTTTTGGTGTTTTGGTGATGAAGGTGAGTGTTTGTATGCTTAAGGGATTGTTTTCAGACCGTCCTGGGTTATAATAAATATTTTTTGTTGTCTGAGCAGGAAGGGTCCCTGATTGTACATTTGCTCTGTCTTGTCATTAACATACCAAGTGAGTTTATTTATGGATATCTGTTTAGAAGGTCTTATCTGTATCCATGTTATAAAAGTATAAGGTTTATCAGGACTGGGTTGGACTCGCTTAAGTAATTCAAGTGTTTTTTTGGGTATGGTTATGGTGAAAAAATCAGAACAATAACATGCCAAAAGAGTTGTAGGCAATCAGCTTGAACTGATTATTGTATCAGGAGTATTGTACAGGTCAATTAAATGTGATTACTGTAACAGGAGAATAATGGGAAACCAAAGTTCTCAAAATTTGCCGTTAGAGGTTGTGTGTCTGCAGACAAAAATAATAAAGAATGGATACAGAGAACAAGAAGAGACAATATAAATATGTTTTGTTGGCCAATGAAAATACACATGCAAGTTCAAGTGAAAATACACATGCAAGTTCAAGTGAAAAAAAACATGCAAGTCCCAGTGAAAAACACGCCACCCCAATGAAAAAAGTTTGTTTGCAATAAATTACTATGGAAGGAAACGTGAACCTATGGGCAGCCGCACCGGTTTTCTTATTCGTAAGAATGCGAACGCAAGGGCTCATAGTGAACTTTCTAACTTTCAGTAATCCCTGTGTGTCTGTGGCAGTATAAATCTTTGGATTTTATGAGGTTTTTGTAGCTAAAGTTAGGCATGGCAAGACCGGCTGGCTGAAGCTTCAGAAATTAGGTGTAAACGTATCAGCTTTTCCTTCAATTTCCCCACAAGCAATAAGTGGTTATAAATCATTTCCTGATATAAACTCAAGTTTCGGTGCCGGCAAGTAAAATTGTTGCGCCCTTAATGGAGAATTGCCAGATGGATTTGATACCCTAATTAATTTTTCCTGAATGATTACCTGTGTGAAAGATAAACCATGCTAAGTATCACCTGTGTACACAAATGACCATCCAAAAACTTGCAAGTACTTACAAGAACATGAATATTATTTGCTCACAATGAAGACTAAATTTGAAAAAGGTGTTAAAAGGTGTACTGCTGCGACACATCTTATTCTTACATTTGCCGCCAATTGACCGGGTCTTTACTCCGGCTGGCACTGAAACTAGACCGGGCGCCAGCCGCATCTCCTCCGTGCACCCCCTCCACTCGCGCACATTTTTCAGCCCCTTCCCGACCCCCTGGCTGCTCCTGCTGTGCCCCTTCTGCTTCCCCGTACCCCCGCTTACCTTCTGGGGATGTCGGGGAAGCCGGGGAAGCCGGGCGCGCCACATGGAAGTGACGTCACAGTGACGCGCGGACATGCCGCATCACCACGCGGCCCGCATGCATCCTGCCGTGCGGAAAATGTTAGATTAAGATGTGTCGCCACTGTACATCAAGTATAGAAGGATTAAAGAATGCGGAAAAGAGAGGGCATATATTCAGCTCTGTCACTGGTGAAAGTTTAAAGGGTTGTTCGTTTTGGCCAGACGGATAAGTGTTTTAAAACCAGGAGATACAGTATTCTTTTTTCCTTCAGCTCAAATGTCTGCAAGAAAGAGAATCAGAACAGCAGCAGCACAGATCGTGCCCCCACCTTTTTCTCCAGCTCGAGGAATTTGCCAAGATAAGAAAGTTAACTCAAAAGCTCCGGAGCATCACAGTAGTTTTAAAGTCAGGTTATTTATGAGAATAAAGAAAGAGAAGGGAACTTTTATTAATTTAGTTACAGGATGAAATTGTTTGGTAATAGGTGAGAAATGTTTTTCTTTTATTTGTTCGTTATTTTTGTGATGTTGTTTGGCTGTGTATGAGAGAAGTTTTTGTATTGTGTGTTCTGTATTGTGTATAACCAGTAAAAACACCTTTCACTTTTATTTCTATAGGATTAAGATATATTTGGGAATATTTTGTGTTTAAATATGCGGGTAAAAGCTCACAAGCATTGTTTGAATTATATAGTGTATTGTATGTTTTTACGTATATAACGCCATTAATATGCAAAGCGCTTCACAGGAGTGGTGCACGTCGTAATCATATAGGTATCAAATGGTAAAGGTAAGAGGTCATGAAATAAGTGATCCAGACATAAAAGTAATATTAAGGAAGATAAGTTCCTGCTTTGAGGAGCTTACAATCTAATTGGTAGGTAGGGAGAGCATACAGAGACAGTAGGATTTGATTAGAAGTCAGGAGAGGAATTTCAGGAGGGGAAATGCAGAATCAGAGTTTAAAGAGTAGAGTGATTCTGGCAGATAGATTGTAGAGAAGACAGGTGAAAGGCAGGAAGGCGGGCTAGCAGGGGATTACAGTAATCAAGATAGGAGAGAATGAGGGCCTGAATCAGAGTTTTAACAGTTGAGCAACAGAGGAACAGGTGTATGTTTGTTATATTGTGGAGGAAAAAGCGACAGTTATAGAAATGTTTTGAATGAGAGAGGAGAATATGAGAGAGGAGCAGGGAGTGACCCCTAAGCAGCGTGCTTGGGCTACTGTATGGAAGATTCAAGAGTAATGTGGAAGGAGATAATAGGGTCAGGTTTGGGAGGAAGTATGAGGAAGTCTGTTTTTGCCATGTTAAGTTTAAGGCAAAGGAGGGCCTTCCAGCATGAGATAACAGAGAGACATTCAGAAACTTAGGTTTGTATGGCAGGTGTAAGTACAGGGGTTGAAAAGTAAATGTGGGTTTCGTCAGCATAGAGGTGCTATTTAAACCCAAGAGATGTCATTAGGTCACCTAGAAAGAGTGTGTACAGAGAAAAGAGAAGAGTGTGGTCCACAGAGGCAAATGCTTCAGAGAGGTGGAGTGATATAAGCAGAGTGTAATGACCTCTGTCTTTGGCAACATATATGTCATGAGTTATTTTAGTGAGAATTGTCTCAGTGGAGGGAGCAGTGCAGAAGTCAGATTGTAGAGGGTTAAGGAGAGAATGGGTGTTGAGAAAATGGAGCAAGCAAGAGAATACAAGACAAGTTCAGTAGTTAGAAAGACAGGTAGGGTCAAGCTTGCTATTTTTGACACATGGTATAACTGTTACATGTTTGAAGGAGAATGGAAATGTAGCAGAGTAGAGGGAGAAGAGGAGATCAACAGTGATGGTGACATTCTCTTCTGATACAGTGGAAAAAGAGTCAAGGAAAGCAGGAAGCGAAGTAGGATAGGAGGAAAAGAGGGAATGTTCTTATGTATGGATTTCACCTTTTCCTCAAAATAGTCAGCAAAAGTCCTGAGATGAGATGAAGGAAGAGTCAGGGTGGGTTAGACTTGTGAGTGTTGATTAATGGAGAGAAGTAGGTTTGTTTAGCGTGAGAAAGGGCAGAATTGAAACAGGATAGCATAAATTTGTAGTGAAGGATGTCTGTGAAAGTATGAAAGTGCAAACAGAAGGCATTAAAAAGAACTGAGTGGAGGGAGATAGCATGAGCGTGTGGGAGCTATTTGTGTGTTAAGAAGTTACATAACCTCAGCTATATAAAAGCACGTTAGTTAATTTGTGAGAGGCCATAAAAAATGTAGTTCTTAGGGCCCTGGATAAAGCTCCATGTATTTAAACTTTAAGCAAAAGTTCCAATCCAATAATTATTATTTTTAAGAAAGAAGCCGTGGTGTGCCGTTATCTTATCTGTTCAGGGTCAATTGGCAAAACGCCCAGAAACAAGATGGCTCTTTGCCCGGGAACAAGTATTATACCATTTATTTTTCTTAGTCAAATGTGGAATGTCTTTAAAAATATAAAGCTGACCGTGTGCTCAGCACTGTGCAAAGAGATTATATAAAGCTAGACATTAGTGTGAAGTCTTATACAAAATCATTTGTCTATTAACTGAATATGTGATGTATGTTATAACTTTTAATCATTTATTTTTTTCCAAAGGTGTCCATAAGCAGTGGTTATTGTCAAAATTGCTGTGTAATCTAGAATGGGTTTGCCAGGAAGTGGTGAATTGGGAGTCACCTCTCATTTGTGGGTGTGTCTTGTGCATAGGGTTAAATACAGGGGATACATAGTTGCAAAAGAAGTTACATAAGTGAACAGGGTATACATTATATACAAGGCATTTCAATTTTTTAGCAGAAAAGTTACAGTGGAGTGTTTGGGTAAAAGCCAGATGGGAATTGGCTAGGGAAATTTGTATGGGTAAAATAATTGCTTAATCGGGAGTGAATTTTTTTTCCATGACTGTGTATAGTATTGGGAGGAGAGAGTGTAACTGTAGTATGAGACAGTGTTTTTGTCCCCACTTTTGAAGATTGGGACAACTCTGGCAGTTTTCCAGGTCTTAGGAATATGGCCTGCAGACAGGATAGAATTAACTATGGAAGCAATTAGTTTGGCAATAGCTGGGGCATCAAGTCTTAGGAACTTAGATTGTAGCAAAGTCAGGTTCACATTGGCTACTTAGTTTTAATTTGAGGAACATTAATAGGGAATACCTCTGTCTATATGCGGATGCTAAGACATGAGTAAACACATTGATACAAGAATTTATTCCTAGGTATAAATTATCTACCTATGAGACACTTATGGGATGACTTGTGACTATCAGCAGTCCAAAGGAACGAATTAAGGAATATGTTATTGGTAATAAAACAATAAGTATTGTATGCAACTAATACATTTTTTGAGTCTCTCTAGGCAAAGTTGAAAGTGCACCTACTCGAGATGGGGTTAATAGTCAAATATTTCCTACGCAAGCATGCTCTTCATCCCAGATGAAAAGGCCTATACTAACCACCAATACAGCAATTAAAGTGGCAGAGTTCTTTTCTTGGACCCAAAGCACGTAAAGACTCATTTCAGCTCCACCAAAGACCAAAGTCACCTAAAGCACTGCCGCATCAAGTTAACGTCTTGCCGAGTCAAAACTCTAACCGTTAACCAACGAGGAAAATAAGACACCAGGTTAAGGCCCGGTTTTATCAGAACATTTCATTTGTTCAAAGACTCAATATTTTTATTTTTAGAGTGTGTTTAAGTTAGAAATTTAAGATGTATGTACAATTGAGCCTTGATGGGAGGATTGGTTTCCTGGAAGCGTGGCTTGTGAAAGCTCTTGTATGTGTTTTGGCAGTACTCATCACTCTCTATGTATGTGTCATGTGCAGCAAAACTTTGATCCAGAAGTGTGTTGCACCTCCACCGAAAGGAGGGGGTCACCCAGGGGCGTGTGTCAGCCACAAGGAAAGGATCATAAGTCAGCCATTTTGACCATCAAATACATCATCTGTTCTGATATTCTGAGTGAATGATTTATGCAATGCGTGCAGGGGTGATGATCATGCCTCCGCTTCCACAGATATCAACCCCCTTCAATTCTCAGTAATAGAATGTTGTGATGATTCTGAAAATATATGATGATAGAGATAGATGCCATTTCTTTATCTAGCAGCTGCATACCCAAAGAAAGGTTGCTTGCATAAAATAAGGTTTTTAGTATTATGTGTATAATTTCTTTATTTTCCCATTTTTTAAGGGAACCTCTTTAAAGGATGTATCACACACTAGGAACAAGGATCAATTTATGGGTCAAGTGTCTCCACCAACCAATGAAACCTGTGTAAAAATGTATGTTCAGTCAGATAACAATTTACAGGAAGGATGTGGCCTTAATTTTGCAGTTTTAAATTTCATCATTAAACCAAGAACAGGTTCAGACTAGGTTTATGGCCATACAAAACAGAATTGCTTTAGACTATGTTTTAGCTTCAAAAGGAGGGGTATGTGCTTGATTAAAGAACAATGTTGTGTTTTCATTCAAGATCAGTGTAGCAGTGTACAGCATGAACTAGATGAGATAGAAGAGATTCAAAAAAGGCTTACAAAGGGAAGAGACAGAATATCACCCTTTGGGGTTAGATGGATGGCTTAGATCACTTGGAGCAAAAAATGTATGAATGCTTTGGTGTGTGTGTTGGTGTTACTTGTTGCCATATATGTGTGTGCCACGTGTTGCAGAGGTATGATCCACAAATGTGCTACCCCCCTCCAATCTGATGCCACTCTTTGCAGATGCCAGAAACAGCATTCCCTTGAAGAAAGAAGATGCCGATCACAGTTATTCAACTCCAAAAGACATGTTGGGGGCCACCGCACCATACGAGACTATGACAGCAGGAGGGGACCACCCTCTCCCTTTCACTCCAGTGTATACATATGTAGCGGTCATGTAAAATGGCTACAGTCATCTCTCCTGCTGACAGTAAGGCCTGGTAAGTTGTGGGCATGCCAGCAGTAATTATGGAGGTTTGCCCTCACACCCTGGTGGGGTGCCCTGTGTATGGGTGGGAGTGGTCACATGCTCTTACTCCATGGTTAGTGATGTCAGAGGTGTGTCAGCTTCCAGAGTGTACATAAGGCACAGCACTGTGTCTAAAAGTGAGTTCTATCTGAGACCTGAGTTCTGAGCAGTTCTGTCAAGTTCAAGTTCAAGTAGTCAAGACAGTTATGTTCTAATAGCTGCAGTAGGAGTCTGTGTCCAGGGACCTGGCGCAGAATAAAGATATCCCGGCTGGGATAGGGAATCCCTGATCAAGGTGACATACCTTTTAAAGGGAAGCACGGGCACCATGATGGGCTAGAGACACCCCATTGTGGAGGGCAGCTAGCCCACCGTATCAATAAAGATGAAGCTGATCACAGAAACCCTCGTGTGTAAGAGTCAAGTGATTGCACAGGGGGCTGCACCACCGAGGAGTTCCTCACCAGGACCATCCCCAAGTGACCGAAGGGACCCTGATGAGGTGGAGGCGCTGCACTGTAACTAGGTAGGACTCAGCACACTACCTCAGCTGCCTGTCTGGACGCATCCACCCCACACACCATCATGCGGGAGACTCAGGAGTCCTGTTGCCAACAGGTGCACCACCAGACACTACCACACTGTAATGGGGACCGGTTAGACCACAGGGGCCAATGTGAGATTGGGGGGTTCAGGCCGACCAGAAAAACGCGTTACATTTGGAGGCGAGCTGCTGAGATCAATCTGTCATCAGACAGACTCTAAGCTAGGCAACACTGGGAAACACGGGAGAGCGTCTGCTGCACTCCTGTGTGCGATATATATATATATATATACATACATACATGATGAAGCCACTGTACACATAAATGGGTGAAGGGTGGGTATCGGGTCAGGGTGGCTTAACCCCTTCATGACTGTAGTGGTTAATAACCGCTAAGGTGATTAAGGGGTTAGGGGACATTAGATTGGCTCTTTTTATTCTTGTGTATATTTTTCAGCATCGGAGGGCATGGACGGTGATGAAGATGAGGGTGGCCTTCATCGTGGGTGCTGGACAAGGGTGAGTACAAAATGTATTTATTGTATTTATTGTGATTAATGTATATTTAATGGGCAAATGCATTATTAAACATATGTGGATAATAGTAATTTTGCCCATTACTGTAGTGTGTATGTGTTAGGGGGTTGGGGGATGTGTGCTGTATATTGCAATGTTTATTGGGGGCAATTGTCCCCAATAAACATGCTATTATGCCTTAACCCCTTCATTGCCTTAGCGGATAGCCGCTAAGTCAATGAAGCTGCTTTAATGTATTTTTAGTACACAAATAGACAGACAGAACCCCTGTAGATAGCACTCTAATCCGGTATGAATTGGTGATTAACTTAAAATATCTTTATTAAATGACAATGTCGTTAAAATATTGGGGTTTAAAACAATGATTAAATGATACCAAGTGATGCTAACTCTTGGAATGAGTATATCCAGAGGCACATAAACTCTTGTCAACAAGGTAATACCAAGTCCATACTTTTTACAGGTATAGACCAATTCTCCCTAGGTCAGAGGAAAGGTGATATAGACACTGTGCTCCTACAGAAGGAAGCACGCTGGATTTACATTCTAAAAGCACTTACACCTAAAGGCCTCAATGAAGGATTTGTCTACAGTCCCTTCATCTAAGCTCCCCAGTTCATCTGAATTTAATAAAATAAAATAAAATCAACACAACAACTGCAATGCTGCACTTTTTAGAACACACATCTGGATACAGATATATCTGTCTCATACTCTGCCATTCAATCAATACATAAATAACATACACAGTTATACACATATAATAATACAGACAAAGATACACATTAGTCAATTTATTCAAGCATTACAATTATGGTGTCACAATAGTGAAAGTTATTACTATATAACATTAGATGACAATCAGTTTACACAAGCTTAAGCAAACTGCTACTAAAAAACAAAGCAGCATGTCACAGTTCTTCACAGTCTCGCACATCAAAGGAGACACAGTGCTGGTTTGAATCTCTGATATCTACCAGCCTCATAGTGTGCATGCGCTAACTGCGAATGGGGTCACTACAGGTTAAACCAAGAGGTATAAATACCTTTCTCAGACATAGGAAACCTTCTGATTACCATAACCTTGACAAGCACTCGCGAAACGCGCGCGTCGGCAACACATGACCACGTGCACGCGCGGAGCCCGAGTTCATGGATACTGACTCAGTGTGATTAAGGAAGTCAGCGAGGCTCAGCTCGTGTACATTAATGGACTGTTTTTAGACCTAACGGTCTTAAGAGTCAACAATCAGGAACGGCACACAGTATATCTGGCAGTTTATTACAGTTTTAACTAGGGAAGCCTGAATGCTAATCTCCTACTACAGCATTAAGCTCAAAGGGTACAACACATTGAGCAAAACGGCACCCCATCCAGCAATTAACCTCTGGAGTGCCAGACCATTACCACATATGAGGAGTACTGCACCAACTAGGGGAATGTCTTTTACAGTTGACCGGTATATTAACCCTATAAGGAGCAGTACTCAGCTGACAACTCGGTATTTGTTTATACAGGAGTCTCAGCAGCGCTACCATACTTACCAGTAATCTATCCATGTATACTAGTGTCTACTCTAGACCTGTTACTACACACCTGGGGTTCACACGTGTAAAGCACTACCAAATTGCACTTACGCACCACCATCTATATAAGCTGGTGATAGCAACACATCTTTAGGTGCACTTTGACCTAGATTTGCCCAAATCAAGTCTATAATGTACTAGTAGCTGTAGTATATAAGAAGCACAGTACAGGTCCCATCAACCAGTGCATCTATTAGTATCCTATTACTGGGGCACTACATATGTGGTTCTAAACTGCCGTTCCATCAGCATAGACCTCTAGCCCATTCACTCCATATGAGGAATACTAGGGCCAGTGAATATCCCAACACTGGATATTAACTTATCATTGTATACTCCTCTGGATATACTCATTCCGAGAGTTAGCAACACTTGGTATCATTTAATCATTGTTTTAAACCCCAATATTTTAACGACATTGTCATTTAATAAAGATATTTTAAGTTAATCACCAATTCATACCGGATTAGAGTGCTATCTACAGGGTTTCTGTCTGTCTATTTGTGTACTAGTTCACATGCCCCTTGCAGCACCATTTCCTTTGTTCACAATTAAGCTGATGCGGGGGTAAATCATAAGTATACAATTAATGTATTTTTATTAATAGTGTGCGGGTGCAGGGGGTCCCCTGAGCTGAACCGCATTGATTTGTGGCTCAGGGACCCCTGCTTCCCGAGTTACAGGCCCCGGTAAGGGGCATCGGATGCCAGTGTCGCCGCCATCTTTATAGAGCCCACATTGCGTCTTGGACGCTATAAAGATGGCGCCGACACTGGCCTCCGATCCCCCATACCGGGGCCTGTAACTCGGGAAGCAGGGGGTCCCTGAGCCATTAATCCATGCGGTTCCGCTCAGGGGACCCCCTGATCCCGCACACTATTATTAAAATGTACTTTAATGCAGCTTCATTACCACAGCGGCTATCCGCTACGGTAATGAATTATTATTTCTTGGCATTGGTGTTTTAATACTAGTGTAGATGTGCAGGGAGTCTCCTGAGCTGAACCGCATTGGTTTCAGCCTCGGGGACCCCCTACTTCAGTGAATACAGGCCCCTTTATGGGGTGCCGGTATCCCCTGCACTTTTAAAGCTCCCACGTCACGTGACCGGGACATTTACATTCTGCAGGGGATCCCGGCACTTCATAAAGGGGCCTATATCTCCTGAAGTAAGGGGCCCCCGGACCTGAAACCAATGCGGTTCAGCTCAGGAGACCCCCTGCACATGTACACTAGTATTAAAAATCATATTTGTACAGCACGATCGCCTGTAAGAGCCGTGCATTCAGACGCAGCGTCTCCATGCCGTTCTTACAGGCTGCTTTGTTTATATCAGTTATCGTGCTATCTAACTTTAAGCGCGATAGCAGGGGGGAAAGACGGTGCTCGCGTGATATGGCCTTTTTTGGCAAGGCAGGCCAAAAACACGCCGAGCAGCCTTAGTGAATAGCGCTTTTGGCTTCACCCTTTTGCACCCGAGCGATTTTACCCATTTCAGCGCTAATTAACGGAGCTTAGTGAATCGGCCCCATTGACTTTAATGCAGCTGAACTCTTGTCCAGTACGGGGAAACAGCTCCACAGCTCCACAGCTCCACAGCATATCGAATATGAGGCTAAGAACGAGTAAAAGGAAGTGAACACGGTCGAGGGAGGAAAAAGATAGAGAGAGAAAACAAAAGAAATAAGTCATTCACAGTACCGGTCATTTGTTTGTTCTTAATCTTAGAGGTTCTGCAAGATGCGGTATCAGAGTGCTATGCATGGAGAGATTATAACGTATAACTCTATCTATTTACCAGTCAGCAGAAATAGACAATGAGACGGAGCTGTTGCTTATACACTTCATACAGTACAATATTGCTGTAAATAAAAGGAGTATTTGTGTGCCAATATCTTATACATGTGCAATGCATGCATCATTTAGGTGTATTTGGTGCTCTTGCTTTGCCAAGAAAATGATCTTACAAAAACACATTGTGACCTGTCAACATTAATCTTTGCTGGCTGGAAAAGCTACATTTTTGGACATTTAATATTTCTCCCATCTGTTAACTATATACAAATCTGTGTAACATTTGGTCTGCTTTAATACAAGTGACGGATATGTTTAGTTTGACTTTTCATACGTGCAATCTGATATTTATTAGAGATATATAACCCTGGTTTTCAGTCAATAAAATCAGATGTAAATTATATCCCCATTAATTATCTTAACACATTAAATAGGAAATGTAAAATGAGAACATCAATCACATTATAACATGATGCACAAATTGCATTGGTATATTACTATTTTTAGTGAATAACTTAACCGCAACTGTGGATGAATATACTGAAGTTCGGGATTGTGAGCTAATATTCTTTTATTAGACAGCCTGAAATTAGAAATTATTTTTAACTTGCAACAACGTTTTATATATATATATATATATATATAAATAATATATATATATATATATTTAATTATATATATATATATATATAGTATAACATGCCTTGTTAATCCTACCATTGACACTCACAAAATCAGAAACTGACAGTATAGCGAAAAAATAAGTGCGAAGTAACTTGTCACACTGACACTATGAAAATACCTCCATTCCCAATCAATATCACTGCAAAACTACCTTAATGTACAGTATCGGCCATACAGAGTCTATTGAAGCTCAATGATTATTGCCCATTTTAATAAATCCAATTTACTTTCTGTATCTTCATTGACAAAATGTAAAGATAAACAGTCATTCATATTGATAGAATCCTATAATAGTGGTACTTAATCTGTGATTTGGGAGACACAAAAGGCTGTTTGAAGCATTAAATGCCGATCTTTTCATTAGAATAGTGTTTGACACCTTCCCTCTTGGGGAGATTACTGCAGGATTACTTTATGTGATATGCATTCCTCTGAATTTCATTGCAAGACCATGATCAGTAACCGGGTGGGACAGCAAATAATAGAATATTATAAACATGCATTTTGTTTTTATTTTTTTCATTAGTAACCGGGAGGTCTCATGCTCTCTGGTATTAGTAGAGATAAATGCAGAACCAGCACTCAGCAGGAATTTGCACAACTGGTACATTTAGTATCTATGTTTCCATCTCAAAACTCAGTCCTGTTTTTCTGTATTCCACAGCCTGCAATGGTCATTATTATCATTTATTCGTAAAGCGCCAACATATTCCACAGCGCAGTACAATGTGGGTACAGAGTTATGTATATTACATAAACAGAATGACATACCAAATAAGGACAAGCACAGACAGATACATAAGGTAATAATGTAGGGCCTTGCTCCTGAGAGTGTACAATCTAGAGCAGACCCGCCAAACTCAAAATATGTTGGGGGCCAGTTTTTATATCTGACGGCAAGACATGGGCCTCGCGGTATCATCATCATCAGCGGGCTGTAGGGGAAAATTACATTTTTACACAGTAAGCTTACATCAATTGCAGCGACCCCCATATCTCCCCTCTCTCTCTCTCTCCATTCCCTTTCTATCCCCACCCCTCTTTCTCTCCCCATCTCCCCTTTCTCACCATCTCCCCATTCCCTTTCTCCCTCTCCCTTCTTTCTCCCTCTTCCCCACATTCCCCATCTCTCTCCCCCTCTCTCTCTCCAATCCCACTCTGTCTCCCCCATCCCCCCTCTGTCTTCCCCATCCCGCTCTCTATCTTACCCACCCCCTCTCTCTCTTCCCAATCGCCCTCTCACTCCATCCCCTTTCTATCTCCCCATCCCCTTTCTCTCCCCCACTCATACCCTTTCTCTTTCTCCCTATCCCCATCTCTCCAATATACCTCTCTCCCTCATCCCCTCTTTCTCCCCATCTCCTCTCTGCCTCTCCTTAATATCCCTTCTCTCCCACCACCCTCTCTGTCTCCACTCTCTCTATCCCCATCTCCCTTCTCTCTCTCCCCATCCATCATGCTCTCTCTCCCTCTCCCCCATATACCCTTTTTCTCCCACATCCCCATCTCCTATCTCCTCCATCCCCTTACTCTCTCTCTGCCCTACTCATCCCCATCTCTCTCCCTTATCCCATCTTTTTCTTCCCCCCTTATCCTCCATCTCTCTCCCCTATGCCCTTTCTCCCCCACCCCTCTCTTTCTCCATCTCCTCTTTCTCTCTCCCTCTCCACATATACCTTCATTCTCCTTATCCTCTTTCTATCTTTCCTCATCCCCTTCTCTCTCTATTGCCCCCTCTCCAAATCCTCCCTTTCTCTCTCTCCCCACCCCCTCTTTCTCTCTCTCCCCAGTCGCTTTTTCTCTCTTCCCATCTCTTTTCTCTCTACGCCACTCATCAACTTTCCTCTCCCTATGCCCTATCTCTGACTCCCCTCCCCCCCTCATCCTCTCTCTCTCTCTCCCAATCCCCTACCTCTCTCTCGTCCCTTCTCTCCCCCTCGCTCTGACACAGGAGGTATGATGAACGGGAGTTTGGGGGGATGGGGTTGTTGACTGGGGGATGGGGTGGCAATCGGGGGCGGTTGGGCAGATGGTTCACGTACTTGCTGCTCACACTGCAGGGTTTCAGCATCTGACATGGGGTCTGTCTCTGCACTCTGCAACATGCACAGTGGGCTGCGACCGCATGGTGACACCAGGTGAGCCGCATGCAGCCCGCGGTCCATGTGATGACAGCCCTGATCTAGAGATTTTACAGCATATAGGAAAGTGGGCAGACAAGATGGGCCAAGTGGTTCTTATCTGCCATTAAATTCTCTTTCTATGACCCCAGAGCCAGAATGTCTGAGTCAACCGGTACTTTAAAAGTCCTAATTTGAACACTCATTTTTTGGACGAATGAATGTTTCTCTGCAGGCGTGATATCTTTAACCTGTTAACTACCTCAAACAAGGGTTCAGTGGCCTTACCCACTCTTACACTACACTAAGATATGTGTCTCTCAATGCAATTTAGACATGTCCATATAAAACAGTGACATATAGTCCTGATCACACAAAATAATGAAATAAGGGGATGCTTTTACCTAACCCATATCACATGACCATGGAAGTACCTCCCAGGTAAACTTCCATACAAATAAGAACCTTGTTCTTGGATTGCTAAATACATATATATTAGCACTTGTCAGGAAAGCTTCATGAATCAAACTGGGCGTATTATTTGGACCAGCCTTTATGGCACACATCTGTCTTGGCTTAATTGGACTTATTGGACTTATTGAACAAGTACCCTAAGATCTCAATGATTTCCCCTCCAATACCAACACTGGACAGTTGAGAGCAAAAGATTGAGATGGAGTCGCGAAGCCTCTGAGTCTTCAACAAACATAGCAAAAAAGAGGGTTATAAAAGAAGTTTTGTTTACACAGTACATTGTTAAATGGACACTTTATGTTAAGAATAGCTTTAAAAGTCAATATACTGAAAGAAATAGTCACCAACATAGTAATATATGCTCTCTGTAATAAAACATTTTGTTGTATTACAGCTTAAAAGCAATTACTGTTATGATTTTAATTTAATCAGGATTTTCCTCTGAATTTAACTGATTTAATTTGTCATATGTTATAACTCATCTTTAGTACGTTTTCTGGAAGAATGAAAATCATATTGATAAAATAAAATGAATGAGGTTGGTACCAAAAGTTATACTTCTCCCAGATACTGCAAGTGGCCCAATAAATCAAAAGCTATTGTTCGAAAGATTGTCAGCACAATGCCTATGATCTGAATGCTCTCACATTCTTTTGTAGATGTATTACTGTAAATAACACTCTGACTTAACCCCTTCGCTGACAAAGTGGGCAGTAATACATTCCTGGCTCCTTTGGTGGCAAACCAGTTCAATTTACAGTCACACTGTCTATTACACTAAACTTGAGCCATCAGATCAATATGTAATGTACATTAGCATTACATGGAGGTTGGAAATTACATGTACATGGTCTGCCTTATTATCCCTTTCTAAGTCCAAAGTCTATGCCCAACTAGTGTCACTGCACATCCAAGTCAAGGATGTATCATATTTTATATTCCTTGATGCCACTGAAGAATGATGTCAGCACTTAACCCAAACTGCGATAGTAATACTGTATAGTGTGGAGGGACAGTACCACCTGCCAGATCCTCCATCCTCCTTATCTATTCCAACCGCTCATAGTTGAAAGCATAAGTCTACATGTACCTATCCTGACGTACACCTCCACTTTTATATTCTGTACCCCACCACCTACCCAAACATTATGAAACAAACTGAATACAAATTTGAGTTTAACAAAATATATATGTATATATGTATGTATGTATGTATGTATGTATGTATGTATATATATATATATATAAAAACACAGAAAAGGAAACCTCTAAAAAGCACTCAGACAAATTATGCAAAATAATAATAATAATTTATTAAATCAAAATATAATGAAAAACAAAAAACAACTGACTGAAACCCTGCCTGACTGACTAGAATAAATTGAAATAGGACAACCCCAAGGAAAACTAGACTACCATATAAAAATAAACCATAATATGATCAATACCTCAAATAATGTGACCACCCTGGGGACAAAGTACCCATAGTGATCTACCACCGGCCGGCGTATAGAGGAGATACTGAGCAAGAAACCAATAAAGGAAAATAAATAATAAACCTTTAAAGAAAATAAATAAACAGAATATGGTAGGAAATAACAGGCATGCTATACCAGTGTGCGGGGCACTAAATGTAAAGGACCTATAGACATGAAACTATACATATAGTACATGATATCAACAACATTGTTGGAAGGTACTTCAGTGACCCAAACACAGATGTCAAAAAAGAACATATAAAGGAGAGAGACCCATAAAGTTGAAGGCACTATAAAACCTGCAGATTGATATTAATATAGGAAGATACTCAGCTCCTGTGAGATGGTAGTAACACAAAAGTCCCAGGTAAGTCTCAGGTAAGCATAGCCACAATCAGGAGGTTGCATCCAGGGGTATACTCAACAGGTATAAAGTCCAAATAAAGTGCCAGCAGACAGGGCCAGCAGCATAAAAGGTGGGACTTGATCCCTACTGGGGATTGATCCCCGCGACGTCACTTCCGGTTTAGGATGCAATCGGGACTTGTGTTCTCTTATGTGTTTGCCTGCATTGACATATCCTCCTGACTAGGTGGCGCGATATGCGCTGATACATAGTCTCTAGAGGCACTGATTACTTGAGGAGTCTCGCGAGATGTCTGTCCCTGTGCACTCGCGTCATCGATTCCGGAGGGTGTGATTAATTAAGGTAATTAAAATGTATGTATATAACTGTGTATTTTTGTGATTGGGGTATACTCTTTGACAAAGGGCTTAGCCCGAAACGCGTCAGAGTGGGTGGCTGTCCGTTTTCATAGTGTCTCCCCTTATGGACCAATAAACTAGATTTTAACCTATGGTGCGCTGGTTCCTGCGATTTGTCCCTTGCTGTGCTCCACGTTCCTCTTTGGAGGCTATTTCTTCTGATCTTCAATCAAGTTGGATGCACGCCTACACAGACCTCTTGCTGGATATCATCATTCTACAACTCAAAGTGAGTGGACTATGACAGTACTACTGATCTTCAATTGTGTCACCTATACTGTTCAGTGACTTATCTGAGTGCGGTAGGAGAAAAGGGAACCCCTTGCCTCTGGTGTAGTGTTCCCCCAATACCCTATAAATCCCACTCTTAGATTTAAGCTTTATGTAGCAGTCACACATATATGAACTATGTATATTGGTTGACAATGGATACCAATCCCTTTGGAGGGTTTGAAAGGATTAATACACCTAAGAGAATCATATTGTGAGGTCTGTGGCTCACGGGACTTGTTATATTATTCTACTGTGGAATATATCTGTTGCACCATATTGGACTCAAGGTCCAGTTCCCTGTATGTTAAATTAAACTTAATGAAACAGAGTTAAGTCATTAGGGATAGTGAATAAGGAGTGCAAACATAGAATTATTTTCCATAGAGTCATTAATTTTGTGTGTAAGCTCCTCCATTAACACCATGTACCAAATTTGTTTGGTCAAGAGATCTGTAAAAGAGGCAGTAGGCTTTTCCCAGCGGCCCTGCAATAGTTCACCTGGCAACGGTCAGAAAAAGTGACAGTAAGTTAAGCTTCTGTTTTAATTTAAATTTGTAATCAGTCAGGTAGGGGAGGGATGCATACAAAATAATTTCAAGCACCAAATTATACATCATGTGTATAAAGCTTTCATGCGTACGATGCATAGTTTTAAAGGTTTGTATTACTTCTTAGCACTGACATTTTTTATGTACCAAACAGGGAAAAAACAAATATTAGTATATTGACCCCCTCTCCTTCGCACGCCCCCCTATGTCGTAGGGAGCCTGTAAACTTAAAAACTTTAAAAAGCTTCTAAACTAGTGTAACACCCTTTCCATGTCCCTAAGGGAAATAGCCCATGTGACAGAGTAATTTTTGGAAAAGGATGTGACGTCATCCAAAGGAAGTCACATGGTCTACTACAACCAATCAGATAGTGGTAATTACGGTCACTGGTGCTACCTGTTAAACTTACAGAAGGCCTGAGCCTCCGCTCCTGGGGAGCCTGGGGTGTCTGTGTGTTCTCTCTCTGGTGCAGTGCCTCCACCTATGAGGATCCCGCATAGCAGGATGACTCCTCATAGGAACACGTATACATTTATGGTATACCCCAATAATACAATCACAACAGGATATTTAATAACTTTTTTACTGTGGTCCCACTGTAGACTCAAGTATTACCACACAGGCACAATAACAACAATAACAGCAGTAATAACAATATGACAATATGGGGTAGTTGGCCCAATAATACTGAGGGTGCTTGGGCACCTATAGTCTAATGTCCAGTAAACAACCCTTCCCCAATGTATGTATGAGGGCAGCGCTACACTCCCCCTTGCGATGGTGCACTTATACCTTCCTGGTTAAGTCCTTATGTATATGAGAGAAAAGTACCCCAAGTGTAGCACTCAAACTTAAGTTGGGGTTCTTTTCTCTCATATACATTCCTATTATATACCCAAAAGCACCACTTATACTACAACCTTGGCAGTAGCGGGGGCTCACCATTTGTCTTCATTTGGTTAAGTCCTTAACCAGGGAATACTTCCAGATTACTCGTTTGTGTCTGCGTGCACTAATGTGTAAATAAAGTATTTCCTTTATTTGTTTTTTATATTTTATAACCAGGCACCAACACAGATAAAAGTGTCATGTTAATTGTTGTTCTACCCAACTGGATCTGATTGTCTTGTTTTTAAGACTGAGTAGATAAGTTAGATCAGGGGTGCGCAAAGTGGTGGGCGCAGGGGCCTCGCGCGCTTCCCGAAGGCATTTAAATTAATGCCGGGGGAGCTGCAAGGCCTCTATAAACGTCTCCTTACCTTGGCTCAGATGGCTCCTGGCGACACGTCACCATGGCAACGCGGCGTCAAATGACGCTGTGGGGTCACGTGACGTCGCATTGCCATGGCAATGTGACATTTGACGCCAGGACGTCAGTGCCAAGGTAAGCAGAGGGGTCGCGAGGAGAGGGGGACAGCCATCAGGGGGGCACAGGGAAAAAAGATTGCGCTCCCCTGGGTTAGTTGGTAGTAAAACAATAATATATCATCTGAAATTGTTACTTGGTCCCAGACGAGTTACAAAACTCGAATGGAGCTAGTCTGGACTGAAACTAATTGACTGGAACAAGTCAGATAGCTGATAGCTTGTCTCTACTTAATTACTAGAGAAGCCCAGTGATTAAAGGTAATATACAATTACATTATAAATTAAATCATATCTTCATTTGTATTGCACTCTCTACCTCTCTGCTCCTCTGTCTATCTCTCTCTCCCAGCCTCTCAATAATAACCAAATGCTTTGGATTATTACTACTATCTTTACCTAATCTCTTTTGTTGTAAGACGTCTTGTAAAGTGTTCAACTGTATATACAAAGGATTAATCCACAATCTTTTTCATATCAACTGTTTGTCCTTTATGAATTGGGTAAACTAATTATGCTGCTATCATTAGCCAAACAGATAAAGGGGTTTAAAAATTATGAACTGATAAGATTAGATATACATCTAATGATGGTTTCCCCCATCAGCTGGGAGATTCTACAGTCTACTACATGGTCTGTGTGTGTATGGTGCTGAGGCAAACATGTTGTTTCAGGAGAACTGAGTAGCCGCGATGGTAAGGGGCAACAGGACAGGCTTATGATTTCTTGCAGGAGTTTCATTTCATGGTACAACGCCTCCAGCTGCAGTGCTCTCCCAGGTTTCAGGACATCAGTTCCACCATAACACCCTTTCCCCCCTCCTGCCTAGGAACTGACACCCAGGCAGAGGTATTTTGAACATGGGTCTTTATTTGGCATTACTGCAGCAGCTCTTTATACAGCAGAGTATGATCTCTGAAGTCCCCACACAATGCACCACGAAGAAAGTCTATGTCTTGCAGTGGTGGTCTGGTCCCAGACCAAAGGCCGCAAGTACTACACGGCTTCTTCACTGTATCCCTGACACTATAAGGCTAAGGTGAACAGGGTCCCTATCTGAGGGGCCTTTCCCTAAGCACCCACAAACTAATGGAAACTCAGGGCCTACCTGGGGCCTTAGTGGCAAACCAGGTCTAGCCCAGGGAAGCACAGCTCCCTGGACACTACCTGCTTTGTTCTGCTCCCCCTTCCAACTGGCGTTGCTCCAAGCGCACCAAATGTAGCAATCCTAGTGCAGAGGAATCCTAGCAGCCCTATAGGTTCTGTGCCTGCATGTGATGAGCAGCCTCCGGGGCTGCTGGGAACTGTAGTTCCCCTTGCAGAGCCTATCTCTGTAAAGGCCGCCGCTGTACCTACTGCGCATGTATGAAATACACACTGCACATGCGCGAGTCTTAAAATGGCGACGCCCACCGCAGAGCCTCCGGAGCACCGGAGCGCTCCCTATACTGCTGCCCGCAAGTGTCTCTGCCTCCCTGGCTAACCAGCGGGTACACCTCTGCCTCCGGCGGCACCTGCACTAGCCTCAGCTTCCCGACCGCAGTGTGGGTGAGCGGGGAGCCAAGGGGGCCCCATGGGGGCCTGGCTATATCTGGATGTTAGTATTATACTCTGTTTTACTGTATGTGCCTTTCATTATCTTCCCTACTGGCTAACAATAAGAAGCCTTAAGCAATTAAGCTCTGATAACCTGCATCGTGCTCATGTTGCACTGTGTCAGAATGTGCTCTTAGCACATGGCTTCTTACTGTATATTTGTGCTTCAGCAGATAATGTAACTGTCTTAGGCCTTGACCCCGCTGCCTACTGCAGCGTCCGCGCGGACGAGAGCCCTCCCCTCAATGGCGCCGGGCCCGCTGCGAGGGGGGGCCGCAGCGCTGGGGCGAGAGTTGCTCCTGCTCTCAATAGAATTGAGAGCAGGACTCGCGTCGAGCGATACAGCACGCCCCCCGGCGGTTCAGCCAATGAGGGCGAACCTGCCGGGTGACGTCATGGCCGCGCCCCCGTCACTCCCCCGCCTCGCCCCCCGGTCTCTCTTCCTGCAGTGAGCTGCAGACCAGGTAATCGGCTGCACGCGCCGCCAATCTCGCGGGCGCGCGTTGCAGCGGAGATACCGGGGCCTTAGCCTTAGGCAAGCCAAATATACCAAATATACCAGGTAAATTCTTCAACATGCCATGAGTTACCTAAAGATTTTATTGGCAAGTTTTTTGGACTACTATTCTCACTTTATCAAATCAAAGATGCTAAATATATTTTGAACGTTTAGGTTAAAAACAGTCTACATAAATAAATATTTAATTATTTCATTCAATTTTGCGTTTGGGGAGTTCAAATGATTTCATTATTATATTTAAGAAAATAAAAACCAGCGCTGTATTCACTAAACAGTGCTATGCCTCAAGTCACCTTATGGCCCTTTCACTTGAAGTGTTTATCACTGTTCACAAAATATAGCCCCAATGTCTTCGCTCATTCTTGTGTTCACTACTCGCTCCATTCTGTAGTAAACTTTAACGCCATTAAAATGTACTACACTATGGAGCGAGTGCTTCTCGTTTTCATCTTTTAAGGTTCTTTACTGGAACTGGTCTATCCAGAGAATCTGCCAGGACTCCTTGCTTTTGATTGACCACAAACAAAATTAACGTCGGTATGAACCCTTGGAATGATTTACTCACTGAGCCACTCCTCTCAATATATTTGTATTTATATTCTATTTTCTGTTTAGCACTGATAACACTTTTATTTCACTAATAGTGGTTGCAGGACATCAGCACAATTTTTATATATAATATATCTATATCTATATATCTATATATATATATCCTATATATATGTCTCCTGCCTTTAAGAAGTACTGTTAAAGTTTCTGTGCTAGAAAAAATGTGCTCGGGAAAAAAAAGAGTGTGTACTGCCATCTGCCCAGTATTCCTGCCTTCTTTCATTGATGTTTCTCATTGATCTTTTACACCAGTATAATGTTATTTGTAACACATCTTGCACAGCATGCAAATGATATTTTTGGAGGTGCCAGCATGGTATCACTATATGTGACAGATATGATTGACGTGTGGAAAGTATCACCTCGTGTAAAGTTACATTCTTTTTAAAATGTTCTTAAAGTGAGGATGGTATTCATTAATTACTGATGTTATCAAACATTGTTTGTTTTCAGCCCAGTAGTTCTATTTTTATGGGGGGGAGGGGGGGTTTACTTTTAGAGAGGTATAGATTTTGTTGGATGTTATATCTCTTGAAGGAGGTTTTCATGTTTACAGAGCTTTGGAAATGCTACATTGTATGTATGAGTATAATGCAAGTCTAAGTAACAGTAGCACTTTAACACTCAAGTCAAGGTGTTAAAGGAGCTGCCTAATTTCTTATCGCTCTGGAACCAAGGTTAGTTGTTTTGTAACATGTGGCAGGTTCCTACAACGAATGCGTTAAACATTGATATGAACTTAATTCCATACAATGCTGGCTAGTGAGAACATAACAAGCACAGATTTCATGAAACTTTCAAGCAGGGTGGGAAATCTATAGTCCTGGTCACTGATCTCAGTCTCTCTTTTAAGAGATGTTTCTTGCTGGAAACATGTTTCATCCCTCCCCTGAAGTCACACAGGTATAATGAACAGGATAACCATTTCTCCTATCTGAGGCAAATAAAAGAAGACAAGGATGAAACTCAAAGCTATAGCTCAACTGATACCTCAGCAGTTTTGTAGAAAGATCTGTACGGCTAAGATTCCTTTTCACCAACAAAATTTGTCAAACTCCCATTGTGCAAGGAAATGGAAAATAACTTCAGGTTCCACATTTTTTCAACAAAGGAGAATATAAATGACAACAGAGCAGCACAAAGAAAGCATCAACCAGTCCTATCTCTGGTGGTTGTTGCTCAGGATTAGGTGCTTCTAATAGATGTTTGCATTCCAGATTCACAGTAAAAAGCAATAACAATCATTCACAAGGAATGACAAATTACTATGCTTAATAATAACTATATTTACTATAATTTCAAATCAGGTTGTACTTGTTATAGGACCTACAAATAGCAATGCATCTAATCATTGAACTGAAGGAGTAGCTTTGTTATGATGTCACTGCCTATGAATTGAGTAAACCTGGTGTCTGCTCTTCTTGTAATGTTGGGTGTCACTTTATCTCCCTGTGCCTCAGGCATCTACATTTAGATTGTAAATTCTTTGGGGTAGGGAATTAATTGTGCCTGCAAATCTCTGCGTACAGCACTGCAACGTTCTTAGAACTAGAGATGGGTTTAAAAAATGGAAAAGTAGATTTGAATCCGAAACAGCCAGTTCCTTTGGTCTGCGGATCAGTCTCAAAAAGGCCAATCAGCAATTTCTGATTTTTTTTTTAGAAAAAGAGCAATCCGAACATAGATCAAATCTGTTGCCGGAGTATTAAAAAAAAAGACGCATGCACACCTTTCTAAATTAGTACGTGTCTTAAGTTTTTATAGATGTCCCCCCAAATAAATTAGGGAGGCCTGTGCTGAAAAAAGAGCGTACCTGAGGTACCCAGCTGGGAGATATTTATTTATTTTATTTGTAAAATATTTTACCAGGAAGTAATACATTGAGAGTTACCTCTCGTTTTCAAGTATGTCCTGGGCATAGAGTTAAGATGACAAATAATACGTGGTTACAATACATAGTTACATAAGTGAACATATTATACTTTATATACAAGACATTGCATGCACAGTTAGAGATAATATATATTATTAGGCATACTGTACGTAACAGTTACAAACCAGATTAAAATGTGAGACAGCTGTGAGTCTCCGGTAGGTTGTTCCATTTTTGGGGTGCATGGTAAGAGAAGGAGGAGCGGCTGAATACTTTGCTGAACCTTGGGACCATGAACAATCTTTTAGCGTCAGATCTCAGATAAGTGCTGAATGTGGTAGGGGTGAGGAGCTTGTTCAGATAGATGGGTAGCTTGCCAAGAAAATATTTGAAGGGAAGACAGGAAAGATGAACTTTGTGCCTAGACGCAAGTGATGACCAATCTAGTTCTTTGAGCATTTCACAGTGATGTGTGTTGTAGTTGCATTGGAGAACAAAACGGCATATTGAATTGTGGAGGGTATCAAGTTTGCTAAGGTGGGTTTGCGGTACTGAGCCGTATACTAATGTCCCCATAGTTGATAATTGGCATTAGCATCTGCTGTGAAATATGCTTTCTGACCAGCAGACTTAGGGAGGATTTGTTCCCTTAAAGTACACCTGGTTTGGCATTGGTTTTGGATGTCAGGGTATCAATGTGCATCCCAAGTGTTAAATGGGAGTCAAACCATATGCCCAAGTATTTAAAACTAGTAACAGGAGTTAGGGTAGTGTTAGCATTGGTTCTGATCTGGAGCTCAGTCATTGGAAGCTTAAAAACAGTTTATTTTGGGAAATTCAATTTTCAAGTCTCAAAATGTCAGATTGACGTATGTGTTCAAGGTCAGAGAGGCTAGGGCTGTGTGCATATAAGATTGTGTCATCTGCAAACATGTGTATTGAATCTCCCTTACAAGCTGTAGGAAGATCATTGATGAACACTGAAAAGAGTAGGGGCCCCAGAACAGAGCCTTGCAGGACACAACAGGTGATATTCAAGGGGCCAGAGTTAGAGCCTGAGATAGACACATGTTGGGATCTACCTGATAGGTAGGAATGAAACCAATTTAAAGCATGCTTCCCTATTCCAGAGCACTGGAGTTTGTTAAGCAAGATAACATGATCAATAGTATCAAAAGCCTTTGCAAAATCTAGGAATATTGCTCCAGTGAGTTGTCCCAGTTCCATTCCACACTGGATTTCATTGCAAACTTTTAGCAGGGTAGTTAACATGGAGTGTTTGGGACGAAAACCAGATTGGAATTGGTTAGGGAAATTTGTCTTGGTATAGTAATCGCTTAATTGGGAGTTAACACATTTTTCCATGACTTTGGATAGTATTGGGAGAAGAGAAATTGTCCTGTAGTTTGAGACAGTGTTTTTGTCCCCACTTTTGAAGAGTGGGAAAACTCTGGCAGTTTTCAAGGTGTTACGGATATGACCTGCAGACAGAATAGAGTTGACTATAGAAGCAACTGGTTTGGCAATGGCTGGGGAACCAAGTCTTAGGAACTTAGATTGCAGTAAATCAGGTCCACATTGGCTGCTTAGTTTTAATTTGAGGAACGCTTGTGTAATCTCCTCTTCGGATACTGGGACAAACTGAAAATTGTGAGACGTCTTGGGAGAGGGTGGGGCTATTGGGGTACTCTCAGAATGAGGTTCATGTTTGTGGTTTGGGTTGCGTTTAACTAATAAGTTAGTTGCACACCCCACAAAGTAATCATTGAATGCATTTGCAATGTCAGTGGGATTTGTCAGAGTAATATCCTCGTTAGTGATATTTCTTGATTGTTGATGGTTAGGAGGCTGGAATACATTGTTGATAACCTTCCAGAAGTTAGCTGGGTTTGATGTATTCTGGTGGAGATTGTCAGAGTAATATTGTGCTTTTGCATGCCTTTTTTGCCTTGTGCACATTCCACAGGCATCTGTAGTTATTAAGATCCTTGGTAGTGCCAGTTACTTTGAAGCTTTTCCACACAGCATCCCTGAAATGGTAGGGTGCTATAAGGTCAGTTGTGTAAGGAATCCGCTCCGCAGTTTACTGGTTGCCTTACCTTGCAGACCGGTGCAGTCCTGGAGCACCTCTCCTGATGTTTGCTGCAGCCTGGATTCACTCACCAAAGCAAAATACACTCCCTCTGGTATCTATTGCAGCTGTGCAGCCTATCACTGCAACCTAGACTTGCATTCACTCATTGGAGCAGTACCTTCACACCCCTCTCCGGGGATTGGCCCGCTGGCCTTTAAGTACTGTCTTCCCACAATGCTCCCTGCCGAGCATAGTCCTTACCGGATGTCACCACCTGTACTGCCACAAGCTCCTGCTTGTTCTCCTGTGCTGAAGCGGAGGTTCCGTCCTGCGTCCTTCAGCTTCCTTCAAGCTCCCGCTTGTTCTCCTGTGCTGAAGCGGAGGTACCGCCCTGTGTCCTTCAGCTTCCTTCAAGCTCCCGCTTGTTCTTCTGTGCTGAAGCGGAGGTTCCGTCCTGCGTCCTTCAGCTTCCTGTTCTCCTGTGCTGAAGCAGAGGTTTTGTCCCTGCGTCCTTCAGTCTCCTGGATTCCTGCACTGAAGCGGAGGTTTCCCTGTGTATCTACAGCTTCCTGGTTCCTGGGGCCTACTCTTTCCCTAATCTAGAGAGGCCATGTCCTGGTTCCTGCGCTGCTACAGAGGATTCCCTAGCCCGCTCAGGACTCTTGCGCTGTAGCACTGGTTTAACCGTGCAGCTAGGCGGTGTGTAAATCTGGTCTGTCTTCCACCTCCTGAGACCAGTACCATGGGCGCCGCACGCGCAGAGGCCACCCCCGCGCTCCTAAGCTGAAGCGGGGCTTTCCTGACTCCCTGTTGCCGAACTCCTACTTGGACAATGTTTATTCTGATGTCTCCTGTCCTGACCCTGGCTTGTACAACGACAATGCTGTCTTCTCCAATCCTGATCCTGCTACGTATGACTACGAACTTCGCAATCCGGATCAGCCTGCGCGGTCTAAGGTCGGTGCTTTTACAACCCCACCTCAGCCTCGCGGTCCGACCCAGGTTTGTGGCGAGCACAACCGTGACAAGTTGTAACCCACACAAGGTGGGCCCCGTACTCTTATTCTGCACAGTGGAGCATGGGTATCACATAGTTTTAAGAACTCGGATTGGAAATAGCCGAGCGCAGAATCAGGGTCGGAAATGAAGTCGATTCTTTACCCAAGGCTGTTGGTAAGGTCAGCCAGAAACTGTTGTGGGTTAAAGTTTCTAAATGTTCTAGTGAGGAGAACTTTAGGGCTTAATTGGGCTAATAAATTGGGCTAGATATGCTAATGGATATGCAAAGTATATTTAAATGAGTCCCATCCTACAAGGATTTCCATACCAACTATATAGAGTTCAAAGCTCTCTGTCGTAATTTTGTTAGTATCCAATGGATGGATTATACTAGATGGATTTTAGTGGGCGGGATGAATTTTGTCAAAACGTTCCACAGAATTCCGGGGAACGGATTTGTACTGTTACACCCATTCCTACAGTACTTAGAGCTATATACAAAAACAAATATTATTATTAGAGGTGAACTAATGTTGTTGCTCAAGTTCAGGAGTCAGGCAAAATGTTGCTAATATGGCAACCTTTGCAAGAAGGCCACTAAGCAAGGTCAACGTCCTGTACTGTACAGTCCAAGTTCCAACACAGAAGCAAATGGGAATCAGTTCACATGGTCCTTTGTATAGTACCATTTTTGTTCAATTCTGGCCAATGCTTGCTCATTCCCTAGCAAGTGTGTACCTTCGAGAAAATGTAGCAAAACACAAAATCAAGGAAAACACAAAAACAATGGCAAAGAAAAACATTTGGATATCTCTATTTGAAATATAATTTAAAAATAGCATGGCAAACATTGTTTACAGCAAAATCTTTTTTTAAGTCAGAAGAGCAACCGATGGACAGATTTGTAGCAAATAAGATCCAGTAGCCTGCAAGAACAAAATAATGGAATTGGCCATTTTTGTATTTTTGCTATGAATGGAAAGTTGAGGTTTTCAATTGTAAAAAAAATATAAAGGTGTCATATTTCCATCCAGCTGTAGATACATACGCTTAACAAAATGAAATTCCCAATAAACATTCAGTGTCACACTGGGACATCTAGAGCCAAAAAGAGATTCTAATTATAGGGCTCCTGCCCTCTCCCATGCTACCCTGTGGCCCCACTATCAATTTAATCTAGGAGTCATATGTGGGTAGCATAATGCTTTTTAAAGACAGGTGGGTAGTATAAATGTGAATTAAATACTTAGGTAATCAACACAATCTTCTTTGGCGGGTACCCCCTTCCTGATGTAAATGGTGGGTGGATACTCCTTAGTGTAATCGAGGCTGCAAGAAACGAGACTGATCCGACTGCTAATTCTGACTAAATGTGGTGACATGGTAATAAATCCAGTAGACAGGAGTAGCAAAACCTCACCATCCTAATGTACAGCAGCCCACCTTCCCTATGTACATACAACATGGGGTCGCTACACGATGCCTGTGGTTTCATGACATTTCTGCCACTACTTAATTCTTATCATTTTGTATTACATACAGTATTAGTGTACATATTAGTGATCACTAATCCTGATCATCAGCATCCTCAACATCTTTCCAACAATGCAGTATCCAGAAATACACCTAATTAAATATACCACATAGGATGTGTTGCAGGTAATATATACGTCCTCTAAACTTATAAATTGTGTTCTTGTGTTGGTGTTTTACCATTTCCTCCATTAACATATATTGTTTACATTATGCATTCATGACACCTTCAGTGTGTTTTAGCTGGTATTTCACCATTTAGACTTGGGAGTTTATTCAATGACCTCCAAAGTGGCTGAACGCTGAAAACTGCTGTTGATGCAAATCAGAGGCCTCAGATAAGCAATGGGTGAACAGGCGCTTCAGGGTTTATTGAATAAACCCCTTTGTCTGATGAAGTGGTATACGAAACGCGTCGTGAATTGTGTTTCCAGCTTCTACTTACCTTGGTAGCTGGCATACACACAAGTGTATATTTTCCGGTCGCGAATACCAAAACAGACAGGCATCCACAGACGGCTACGGAGGGCTTCATTCCTATGCATGAGCACTACGCTCCTAACCACACTTACACTCGTGGAGGCTAGATTGCAGCTAGTGCTACAGAGTCAGCCCCAGCGCACAGGACTGCTATCTGGAAGGATTTGAATATCGCCCCTGTATACCCTCTCGAGTGATGCCTAACTGAAGAGGATATCGCCTAGATCGGGATGTATTAAAGTTTTACTATATGTAAGTGTTTACTTTTCTCTATTTTTTGTAATACACTATATTACTCTTACCTTGGTGCGCTCCTGTGTTCCTTTTTTCTTAATTGGGTACAAAGACTCGGTAATCCCATGATTTCCTCTCATTACTAGAGATGTGTGAACTTTTTGAGAACAATGAGAAAGTTGTAGTTGCTTTCAAATCATGAAAAATCTCACGTTTTGAAAGCTCGCAAGCAGTTAATTGAAATCATTTAAATATACTTTGCATATTCAAATTAGTTTATTTCCCAGGTCTCTCAGGTGTGTTCACAGGTCTCTCTGCATGTGTGCTACAAATTAGTGCTTTGGGAGATACATGTAATCTACAAAATAGGATTCTCGCACTCACTCCCTTTTCCTCCCTCCACTGGATAAATTCTTGATCATAATGTATGGTAAATGTAATAGTCAAAGAAAACATTTAGTGTAAAAAATTTCTAGCTGGGATTCCTTATTATCAGCTGATATAACAAAAAATGTCTTCAATGTGGGAAAAGATGTATACTAGATTTCAAAACTCATCATATTACAGTTGTAGTCTTCTACTAAAAAAAACTACTACAAATATTTGTGAAGCTTGGGGACCTTTTTTTTATTCCATAGTTGTTCCCAATAGTTTAATATAAAGACCAACATCAAGTTTAAAATATTGATTTTGTATAGTCCAGAATGTAAAATGTAGTTAATGTTACATAGTTACGTCTCATCAAAAATGTTCTACTAATCGTCGTCTACAAGGAAATATTCATCATTTAAGTTATTCATAATATCCGTGTCCTTGAGATATGATTTAAGTGTGAAAAGGAATCTGTGATAAATACTGAATAGCATTGTTAATATTAATATTATTGACTTTTAAGGGGAATTCACCTGGTCTTTATACATTTTTGAAGAGTGTACAATTATTGTTTGGAAGGTAATTTCAGAACAAAACATTTGGGCTAATTATCTAATTAATAATATAATAATATAATTCACTGAACAATATGTCATTTTTCTATTTTATTACAGGACAAAATACAACTTGCCCAACACAAGTAAATGTAATAAGAAAAAATCTACTGCCTTTAACTACCAAATTAACCTAAAAAAATAAATTTACATAGAGATTCATGTTAGAATATTCCAGTATTTTTTTAATAATGTATAATCATTGGTGACATGTCCCAACATTTCTGCTATGTAATTTCTATAGTTCATTACCAATACTTAATTTCAAACAGAAACTCATCAAACTCATTTGTGGAAAGAAAATGTAGTGTTCCACTCATTAAGGTCATCTCACTTGATATTAATATCCTACATGGGAAGCTTAACACAAGCCTCCTTAGGCTAAGATTATAGTACCTGCGCTCCCACGTGCGACGGAGCACATAGCTTTGTGCACTCCTGCCGCCCCAGTGATCTTTGAACTTGACTGCAGGAGATTGGGGAGGCGTGGCGGACGCGTCACGAAGCTGGTTCACCCTCACTGGCTGAACCGCTCACGTGACGCGGATGTCACGCGACCGCGATTGAAAAAACAAAAATGTTTGTCTCTTCAGATCGCAGTCACGCCGTCGTGCGCATGCGCACTAGGAGCGGCCTCAGATATTAGGCAATTTGAGGTTGGTGCACACGCAAGCGCCATCGTGCACTGTATAATCGCGGCATTAGGAATTCAGCCTTGTTTCTTCCTTCCAAGACACCTCAGTCTCAAACTTTCTCTTTTGGCATCCCTTTTTGAGACACAAATGTGTTCCTTAACTGTTGTGCTGTCTCTCAGTTTAGCCTGTAGTGATCTGTGGATAGAGAAGCATATGAAGTTGATTTGAAGATTGTCTCAGGAAACCCTTTTGGAGTGTTGAGTGGATTGCCTTGCGCAGCTGGGTCCACCACATTCCAAATCCTATTTAGTCGATCATAGACATGTAATTGCATAACCATTTGAATTGAATTTCCCTTGAAAATGTCCTCATCATGCAAGCCTCCTTTGACATTAAGTGGCTTATTCTATATCAGCAGAAGTTGCTGCTAAGACCGTTTTCTGAGAAAATACCCCATTGATTAAGAGTGTGAAATTGTGTTAAAACAACGTTAATGAAGATTGTGTTCTGTACTTTGGCCTAGTAATGATACCGTGATTTTGGTGAACATTGAGATATGCTAACCTTAATTTTTCTTTTCACATTTTTACTAAAGAAGATCCCATATAATAATAATTATATATTAATAATAATAATATAAACAAAAGGTTTGCTTATTTTTACCGTCAATATGTACAATTATTTCTTAATAAAGATGCTAATTTGGCACGGTTTTCACTTTAGCTTTACCTGAAGTGGGTTTGTTTTGTATTTAGATTATGCGGAAAAAATGAGTTTGATGAAAACATAATAAAATCCTGTAATCTAGAGCTATTTCTGCTTCCAGTGTATGTATGCCATTTGCAAAAATAATTATGGCAACAATAATGTGATTTATGAAAGAGACGGACAATAAGTGGCGTTTGGGGATATTGTTTTGACAAGGCATGTGTCATACATATTGATATGTTAAAGAAACATTCACTATATATATATATATATATATATATATATATATATATATATATATAGACACACACACACACATCCAATAAAGAATATCACTTGTCTTAGCAGCCCTGCATTTCAACCATTGTCACCTAGAATACAGTGCTCCCACTGCAGCAAGGGATTCTGGGAAATGACATGCAAATGAGCACACAATGTGTCAACTTTTGCCTGGAATATCCATGCACATAGAGCCCATATGGGGTTGGGGTATAGCAAACACAGGTCTACACAAGGTCAGAAACATTGATTTGTTTGCACTACTAAAACATTTTGCTCCCCAAACCTTGCCCGTCTCTATTTCTTCATGTTAATGACTTGATTTTCTAATTCACCATTGGAGTGGTGTTTATAGATTATGTTGGAACCAACAAATAATGATCATCAATAAGCACAGTTGAGTGACAAAAGTAATCAGGATCCTATTGCTCATATTGCCAACTACTGTAACTCCAGATGATCAGTCTGATAGTACAATCCTTGCTGGCCCATTAGGAATGTTTGTAGAATAGCATAAGACCTGAGAGTCACCTGGTTAATGTCATGCATTGTAAAACTATGATAGCCAAGTAACAGCAGATCAACGAACTGAAGTCTTGAAATATGGCAATACTGCATCAATCATATTTTATAGGAGGTACTGTTGAGGAGAAGCATAAGGGCTGAATGGCATTTATATGTTGCCAATGTCTGTTTCATATAAAAATATCTTGACAGTCATAGCTGTACACAAACGTAGTCCCACTAGCTTGAATGCAATTGAATGGACTCCTGTAGTACTACCCATGAGCCCAGGAGAAGCTTGCAGTGTATTGCATTGACAGATTAATTGGTTAACTGGAAGGTTGAAACATGGTATCTGAAGGGGGATATATCGCACATGAAGTGATTGATTTCTAAATCTATAAAGGGTATTGTTCAATTATACTTTTACCTTGCTTATTAGATCATTTTCTCTAGTATGCTGACAACATAAATAATTTATAAGGCAAATCCTTTTTAAACAAAGGTTTATGCTTTCTCTTTTGATTAACTCAATACATTTATTTTGTAACATAGTACATATAATCGATAATTAAAAAAAAAACATATGAAAAAGAATAATCAACTGTACTGTTGTTAAAAGACTTTAAGAATGTAAAAAAACATAAAAAATAATCTTTTATGGGTTTCTGGAATTCATCCACAAACTAGTCCCTTGATTAATAATTTAACAACAGAAAAAAAGTTAAACCTTCATCTATAATGTTGAGAAACATTTACGCTTCATTTTTCGCTCTCCGTCTCTGCTTCTCTCCTAAAATGTGGGGCTAATTTTATTCCCCTTTTAAAAGCAATAGATGGATCTTCATTTGTTTTTAATATTTGTCTCTCCTTTTTTTTTTTTACTCTGGTGAGAAACGTACTTCAACATTTGCATGTGTAGTATTGTGCATCTATTTTAAATTTCACACAATATAATATTAAGTGGACTAAATAAACATAATATTTGTATTATTTGCTCCCTGACCCAATTCCAAAAAAAACATAGTGATATGATTATTTATGTTTCAATGATATCAGATTTATCTGTTACCACAGTGTTTTAGAGCAGGGGTGCTCAACTCGTCCTTAAGTCCCCCCTAAAGGGCAGGTTTTCAGGGTATCCCAGCATCAACACGGGTCTTAATCAGTCCCTGCTTCAGCACAGGTGGCACAGTCTTTGACTGATCGTCTGATTGAGCCACCTGTGCTGAAGCTGGGATATCCTGAAAACCTGACCTGTTGTGGGGGGTTGAGGACTAGAGTTAAGCGTCCCTGTTGCAGAAGGTGCCCATAGGTTTGAAATCTGAACCCTAATGACTGATGCTAATGTATTACATTAGGGAGGCTCCTCATAAGGATTGAAATTATAACTGAACATTGAACATTGAAAGACCTTCAAAATAATTTACATAGAGAACGTGTCTGTGATTAAATAACCCTAAAAGCGCAGAGACTGGCTCAGAAAATCACACTGCAACTGTGTATTTTCAGAGTCCACAAAACCACTTTCCAAAATCTAGAGAAACACAGATATATTTCTAGTTTTTCCTGAATTGTTAGCAGGGATTACACACGGCTGCGGAGGTCCGACGCCCTCACACAAATGCTAACAACAATTATGAATAAATATGCAACACAAGATACATTTTTAACGTAATGGCGTGTGGCCACAGCGTTATTTTAACATTATAATAAATAACAAAATATAACTCCAGACTGCTCGTATCTAAATTATATGCCATGAGCCCACAACTACACGTGGCATGAGGTCCCACAATAACATTGTTATATCGAATAAAGGAGGCTTAGTTACACCATGCCTAGCCTGTCTAGCGGAAGCAAGAAATTAAATAAGATTTAGGCCAGAGTGTGGTTGAAAATCCACTCCTAGGACAATAAAATGCTCCCCACCCTTTTTTGTTTTTAATTATTTTTTTTTTAAAGATAATTATTTTTTTTTGGAATATATAAATTATAATTAACATACAGTATTATATAAATATACAATTTAAATATAACATATTAACAACCAAAACTTACAATAAATTAAAAATGTTAGCAAGAGGAGTGTGGGAGGGAGAAATGCTTTTGCCAAAGGTGCGATCTGACGGCTGAGCGACCGCCAGCAGTGCATAACCTATTTATAAAGTTATTTCAAAATCAACTTCCAGTGGTGTCTCTACCAGCTCTAACTGCTGAAACAACAGCTCTAACTGCTGAACCAACAGCTCTAACTGCTGAACCAACAGCTCTAACTGCTGAACCAACAGCTCTAACTGCTGAATCAACCGCTCTAACTGCTGAGCCAGCAGCTCCAACTGCTGAGCCAGCAGCTCCAACTGCTGAGCCAGCAGCTCCAACTGCTGAGCCAGCAGCTCCAACTGCTGAGCCAGCAGCTCCAACTGCTGAGCCAGCAGCTCCAACAGCTCCAACTGCTGAACCAACAGCTCCAACTGCTGAACCAACAGCTCCAACTGCTGAACCAACAGCTCCAACTGCTGAACCAACAGCTTTAACTGCTGAACCAACAGCTTTAACTATGAACCAACAGCTTTAACTATGAACCAACAGCTTTAACTGCTGAACCAACTGCCCCACCTGACCCCCAACAGTCAATTAACCCATTAATATCAAACCCAACTTAAATATAAATAACATATTCAACTTAATTTAACTAAAAATAACACATGTATGGCATGGATCCCCACAATGTGTATGGCACACACCCTTTATCATTAACATTCAGGTGGTCCCCCCCACCCACACAGAATTTAAGGTGCCCAATCAGCACTACCAGTTTAATAAGTATCCACCTTAGAGTAAACCCAGAAGTTTTGTATTTCTTTGCAACCACTCGGCAAAGAGAAGCATTAAAGCAGCAATACTACTTTCCAACTTTTTAAGTTTGTATTATTATTATTTGTATATGTAAAGCATGTGACAATGTATAATTCGACATTCTTACCTAAACTGTCAATTATTTGGTGCTCCCAGTCGAAATCTGTCAAAATCCTGATTGTGTGCATAACATAATGGCTGCTTCAGTCAGTGTAACCCAGCAGCTACAATGTATCCTTATATTATTAAGGTAATGTTATCTATTGTTACAGTTTGCAGCTCAAACGGATGGGAATATTGGCAACAAAATATCACAAACAGAAAAGTGTTGCAAAAATCTTGCACTGCTTAGGAGGTGGTGTAAAACCTGCTATAGAGATCAAAGGATGCTTTAAAACTAATTAAAAATGGCATTAAGAGTTAAATAAAAACAAAAACAGTCACTAGTATCTAATACTACAGAACTGATTTATTATATTAAAAAAAACATGTACGATTTCACACGTTTCTCTGCTTTAATAATAAAGGGAGGTTTCATCATGAATTCATCCTGTACTGGGCAAGAAACAAGTGCCACAAACTGTGGCTTTTAAAGTGGGAATAGTTTGACTTTCTTGTTTTAATGGATGCTGCAGTTGCTTAGCTTTAAGGAAATGAAAAGATCTCGCCTCCCCGTGCTCACAACATGGCTGCCTATTTCAACAGAGGAAGTGCTGTGCCTTTGTGTAAGTGGTTGCTATGGCAACCCAAGGAAGCGTAAAACTTTAAAACTAATAAAAAATGGCATAAGTAGTAGGGAGGGGGGAGAAGGGGAGTGCAGCAAGTATTATCAATACTACACATCTATTAAAAAAGCACATATAGGATTTTGAATGTAAGCTTAATACAATAAAACTCATTAAAATGGCATAAAGAGTGGGACAAAATATGTATTATCTAACAAACAAAAAATGACATGGCGTGAAAAGGGACAGGCCCTGAAGTGAGAGGTTCACTTATTGGAGCACACCGCTGTAATCAACTGATAAGACTTAACTTTTATTATTATTTACAGATAAAAAACAATACGTCCACATACATAAGATAATTACTCAGAGCCGAGTGAATTAATTAAAACGTGTGAGAGGGGGAGAGAGAGAGCAGGCCACGTGAGAAGACTACGAGACAGTTCCGTAGAAGGATATTAGAACTTCAATTCACTGCAGAATTTCCTTGACACGTCTGTAGCGAGAAGTGTGAACCAGTGCCACAGCGGTGATATAATCTGTCTTACCTTCACAGGTATTTATCATCTGCAGGGAACCATGTGGGGTGGGGACACGGACAAAATATTTTAAGAAAAGGAGGCCGAATGGATTTAATGTACAAACTGAGTCCAGAGGGGTTAAATTAAGGTTTTAACTTCACTCCTTTTATCAGCTAACTAGTTTTATAAAAGACTGATATATACTATAATGGGGTAGAGTTTCTCTGTAAAACCATTCAGTATGCTTAAAGGAAGGTCCCAACAGGTATAGGACATCCAGTACTATCATTAGGTCCCGTATACCATGTGTCCTCCAGTTCATTAAGTATATTCTGACAGAATGTATATATAGAGACATATAAAATGACTGTACTTACCAGCCACAAATAAAATGAGATATATACACACAAGCACATATCAATCAAGGATGGGGATTATTTACAATAGAGTTAATAGATATATGTTACTATCTTTCACTATTTATGTATGTTCCCAGCCATCTATTGCTAGCTGGTTGCAGGACACAACTGACTTTACAGTGCTATTTTGTTTCAGTTAGTGTGTGTATATACACACACTTTATGATACTTAGCAATTGGAGACTTTCCAACCAGACACTGATCTTTCTTTCAGTCTGCAGCTTGGTACGATCTTATACATGTAAATAAGACACTTTTGGCCCCACATGGCATACAGCAATAAAGGAGGATTATTTAAATGTCTCCTCTCATCCCTCTCACTAGGATACATTGCCAATGGATTCCCCCCTTGGGTTTGAAAAATGATTATAATTAAAAAAATTTAAAAAAATTACAATAATCCTGGGAGTGACAAGAATTGAGTGTGACCATTTCAGTCCTCTCTCTCTCGCCACCTAACACTTTTTAATTACTCTGGAAGTAATAATCTTATTTATGCCAACATATTTTTCATCTGTAAATAATAATAGAAGTTAAGACTTATTAGTTGATTACAGCGGTGTGCGGCAGTAAGTGTACCTCTCACATCAGGGCCGGTCTCTTTTCACGCCCTGCAGTTTTTGTGTGTGCTTGTTTGCTATTATTAGGTTCATATGGAAGCACCCTTATGCATTCATTAATATTTACTTTAGATCAATATTGGGAGGTTACATGTGTTGCCTTTTCATCTTTAGTATATCAAGTATTATCTAATACTACAAAATGGATTAAAAAACAAAAAGGATTTTGAATGTATTGCTGCTTTTATTAAGGAGTACTTCCTGTAAAGGGCATTAGCTTAGCATTGTTCCAGGGTTGGTTTTTTCATGTCTTTTCTTTCCCAACCTCCACATCTGATGGATGTCCAGAGAAACAGATACGTGATGTTACATAGTAATGTTACATAGTAGATGAGGTTGAAAAAAGACGTACGTTCAAGTTCAACCTATGCTAAATTTAGACGACAGATACTTTATCCTATATCTATACTCAGTATTCGACAAAGCCAGTTGCCCGGTCGCCAGGGGTGACCCGAAATTGCTCGCTGGCGTTTGGCCCAAGCAGCGCACGTGTTGCTGTTTAATTTCCCCTGCTCGCGCTGAAAGAGGGGAAAAAAAAGAGCCGGAGGCGTGTTCATGTTGCTGCGGGAGACTCCCCTGCCTCTCTGAGCAGCGCTTTCCCTCCTCCCCAGTCACGCCCACCAGTCATGTCAACCAGAGCGCACCTCCACTCGGGTGCTTGTCGCTCACATCCCTCTCGGGAGCTCCCCCTCGATTGGCTGGCGGCGGCCTGCGGAGTCCTGAGGTGGTGAGCAGCGCTACCAGTAGTGTTGATAGCGCAGCACTCGGGGGGGTTGCGTCACATTATGGCAACGCAGATGGAAGTGCTGCTGCCTTTGCTGCTGCGGAGGACAAGGGGAGAGAGGAGAGCGCCGGGCAGGTAATCTCATGTGCGATATCCCTTATCTCCTGTGTGTGTGTGTGTCTGTGAGTGTGTGTATGAGTGAATAGACACCCAGTCAGTCACCCATCCACCCAGTCAGTCAGTGTCAGTTCCCCACCCAAGTGTCAGTCAGTCACACTCCCCCCCCCCTTTCACCCCCACACTTTCTCTCTCTCTGTCAGACCCACACTCTCTCACACTCTGGATCTGGATATCGTATTTACCCTATATATCTTAACTGCCCTATACCTACACCGAAATAACCTATACTGCTTTCTTCCAGATCTGACTAGTTTCACACGGGAGACATCGGAATCCCCCCTAACCCAGAAGACAGGTAGGGAACACCTCCCCTCCAATGTATAACATTATGGGAATGAGGGTACCTGGACATTGAGGGACTGCGGATCAGTTAAGATCCCAGGTGGGATTGCTGTTTTAGATATTGTGAAGTGGGGGCATCCAGACACTGGTTAATGGGTTCAGGAAACTAGTCATTCACATGTGGCTTTTTTTTCTAGATCCGACACACACACACACACACACACAAAAACACAATTATGTAACAAGGACTAATTGTAGCAAAGTATAAATGTAATACAATAAATAAACTTTTATGTCAAAAACAAATGTTATTAGTTCTTACTAGGAATTTATTCAATTTATTTTTTAAAAAGCGGGGATAGGCGGCGAGTAGATTTTTGGGTGATTTGTCGACCAGTCTATACTTACAGTAAGTGGAAAAATGGATTGGAAACAAACTGCAGCGTCCAAGAAGCACCATCAGCTCACCAGGAGTGAAAAATTAAAATGTTTTTATTGAACTACATAAAAATGAAAAAGGACAAACAAAGTACAAAAAACACCATACTTACAGTATATTGATCCAGAGGAAGGCAAACAAAAAAACCCAGTGAAATATCATCTAATGATATCTCATGAGGAAAAATAAATTCCTTCCTGACTCCAATAATTTTCAATCTGATTACTCCCTGGACCAACATCCTTCCCATGTTTACTTATTTGGTATATCCCTGTATACCTTTCCTTTCTAAAAACATGTTGAACCTTTTTTTTTTTTTAACAAATCTATTGTATGTACCATCAGTCTTCATGGGTAATGAATTCCACATTTTAACTGCCCTTACTGTACAGAACCCTTTCTTGGTGAATTAATTTAATTCCTCAAACAGTAGATTATGTAGCTCAAACTTAACTAGTTCACGTTTACAGTGAGGAGTTAAACCTACAGTTTTCTGTCTTCTGCAGCTTGTGATTGTACAGTGGCGGCCGCCTTTATCCTAATGCTGCCGTATCGGAGCAACTGATTACCGCGGGCAGATGCAGTATTTTTTTCCCCGGAATATGCTCCGGTATTGTAGTGCTCGTAATATTGAATGCATGAACGTGAATGCGGTATGAATGCGGCATGAACACGGTGAAGTGCGTCGTATTCTGAAAATATCCCCGAAAAAATTCGGAGATGTTGGAGAATAAAAGGGGCCGCGGCTGTAGGAGAGCCGTTTGCTGCCAATCATGCTCTTTTTTACGTTTTTATTTTTTGTATCCTGATATGCCATATTATACCAGTTAGCTTTGCATACTTTTATACTGTTCATATTAATGTTTACATTTGTATACAACCTTTTGCATATTTCATTTCTTCTCTTTGAAATAGTTTAAAAGGTTGATCAAAACGTTCATGTTGCTACTCAAAGTAGTTATCCTGGTGCTTTTATCTACATGATTCTGGAGCAGTGTCTTCTGTCCACTGACAAAGGATTAATAATTGTTATGCATCATCTGTTAATATTGCTCTACATTTAGCACTGGCCCGGCTTGGAAGTTACTCCTATAATTTGTGTTACCTACTTTTGTTTTTAGTGTTTTCAGCTCTGTATTGCAGGTTTAGTTGTGAGAGTACTGATCATGTCCTTAACGTAAGATAACAGCTCCCCCGGTGGTTATATCTGGG
Source organism: Ascaphus truei (assembly GCA_036426205.1). Classification (NCBI taxonomy): domain Eukaryota; kingdom Metazoa; phylum Chordata; class Amphibia; order Anura; family Ascaphidae; genus Ascaphus; species Ascaphus truei. Next base: position 256,250,106 of record CM071568.1, read on the forward strand.
AAACACATTTAGATAGGAATCGATATTGTCGAGAAACCTTACAGCCTATTCAAATACTGTAAAGAGGCCATAAAGTTTCTTCCGGCACTTGATGATGTCATATGGAATTACACCCTTTATTAAGTTTGGGTCAGTGTGTTTAAGAAGGGGGTAAACGTATGGTTGGAGGTAAGCCATAGGACAGAAGTATTTTCTAGCACCCCCTATTTAAATACTAAAGGTCACTTACTAGCACACACTACTTGGTTTAACATACCATACAGATGTAACAAAGGTTATTGCTCACGCTGGCGCATTATGGTGTGATATTCTATCACTGCCATTAAAACTTATGGGAACTGTGATATTCTGGGCTATCAGTGTAGTGTAATCAGTGGAAACAATGACGTCTGCTACATGCAGATGCATCTATACTTACGTCCCCGATGGTACAGCCGCAAAAGTGAAAGACTGTGGCGCGGGAGCCCATGTCTGCTGTGGTCACGCTGCAGGGGGTCCATGATGCCCCATGGGACGCCCGCAGCGTTAATCCTCTGATGCCATGACCGAGCGTGGCAGCGGCACCGAAGACAGTCTGTAGATGTAGAGCAGACGTTGACCTCAGAGAATCTGTAAGCCAGACTTTGAATTGGGTTCTCGGGATATAGGTCACATTTACCAAGCAGTGCTACTCCAGAGGACATCTCATGGATCATTTACTTGAGTGGGCTGTAATAGGTATTGTGGCAACATATGGTGTCTTATGGAATAGCACTGCTGAATAAATATGGCCTACAGTCTCATTATTCATTTTGCAGACTTAGCTGGCTGTAATAGCCAATATTGGATGATGGCCTTCACCAGATGCACAACAAAGAAAACACTGGTGTTCCATATGTAATTATCACCCCTAGAGCACCAATCTGTTTATTGGTTGAGTGAGTACTTTGTGCTGTCTTCACCAGATGATATTCAATTTGACATGTGCTTGTCGCAATGGACAGTTGATTATGCATTTGATTGTACAGTAGATTGCATAGCTACAAATCTGCAAGCATGTTGTAATTTAACACTCTGATTTTATGTAACTGCTATAGTTTGAATAATAATTATCAATTGGTAATTAGATTTTAAGATCATGATATTTAGTTTTAAAAATGTCATGTAAATGTAGAACTCTTGAGTTTCTGTATACTGAAATTATGTTTGTTCAAAACTGAAAAAAACTATCCAAACTTAATTGGAAGGCATATGGACCTGGAAATCTAATAAAAAGAGAAGCAATATCAGCAGGTAACATACGGTATTCGGGAATAAAATGTCTTGTATCATATCACAAAAATAACATTGATACAATTGGATTCATTGTAACATTTACTTGTTTATTTTCTTTATTAAATATATTCAAATATTCCATTACATATTGTTTGATCATTTTAAATAAAAACATTGTTATCTTTTTAAATGTAGGGTATAAACAGAATGTAATAAACAGGTTTAAAATAAATGATCAGTGCAGTAATATGGTAGATTTTCCATGGCATTTTAAAGATATTACTGTATAATGAAAGGCTATTGAGGTACAGTAAGTGTATTCCAAAAAACTACTCCAAAAACATGTAAGAAAGCATTTTATTAAGGCAACAGAATGAAGTTTAGAATAAAATCAGATGACCATACAACTGCCAAAAAGCAACATTAAAAGCTTTGCACGTACTGTAGTATTTTAGTTGCTGGATGAACACAAAACTTCCCTTTGTAATGTGTTTTTGCTTCCTTAACAAATCAAGAGGATGACAAAATGCAATTGTTTCCTACAAACAAAATGGCTTTGCTTGCTATACCCAGGACCCGTTCTGGCGCCAGGATACACCTTAGGCTCAATTCCCCTAAATGGTCTGGAAGGGGTCTTAAAGCAGAGCTATGTAAAAATGGGCGTACTGTCTTTGGGGCACCATGTTTCTAAAGCTTAAAAATACACGCTTAACTATCCATGATTAAGTATTAATAAAATAATGATACAATGGCACAGTGTGACCTCCAATAACTTCACGAGTGGTGCAGCGGTAAATTGTATGTTGACGATAACAATCTAACATACATTTAACAATGTAAATAACCAAGACAAAGCAAACCAATGGAAGCACCTTGGATTTATAGCCAGGTGCCAAATGACATTTTAACCTACAGTACATTGCTATTTTGGGTCCACGATCTGAACAAGAACAAAATAAATAAATGTTCCAATATCTCAGACAGGTCTTCAGAGAGCTCCAAAAAGACAAGCCCTGCTAGATCTACTTGTGCCCCATTCATTACCATGAATCGAGGCTGGTTACAATAACTCAAGGAAGGAAAAGGATCCGGCGCCACAGCCTGTAACAAACTTCAGGGCACTTCCGGGTTGTAGAAAAAACTTTATTGTGACCTCACAGACACACAGCTACACCACAATCTCCCCCTCAACGCGTTTCACTCTAGGAACAGCGCTTCATCTTGGAGTGGGGAGACGTGGCCTGAGGCTGCATATTTAAACTAAAAAAAGGCCTCGACAAAGGACCGTGCATATTACACCATGATGTACATAAATGATTAACTATATCAGTTATGTACATCAGGGGTTAATATGCGGTCCGTTTTCGCGGGCTTTTTTAGTTTTAAATATGCAGGCTCAGACCACGTCTCCCCACTCCAAGATGAAGCGCTGTTCCTAGCGTGAAACGCGTTGAGGGGAGATTGTGGTGTAGCTGGGTGTTGTGTAGGTCCCAATAAAGTTTTTTACACACCCAGAAGTGCCCTGAAGTTTGTTACTGGCTGTGGCCCCGGATCCTTTTCCTTCCATGCTCTATCTTCAGAAGGCTGCACGCCCAGAACCGGAGCTTAGAGGAGAGCAGGACCGAGGTCTGTGAGCTCACATAGGTAAGGTTTTCCCTTCCCAGCTCTGACCTATCTTCAGGTCCGTGTATACTCTCCTGCTCCATTCTATGTGACCTCTATTGACACCCCAGGGTGCTGGAACTAACTGCCAGAGCGCAGGACAGTATTTCTCTTTGGTTACAATAACTCGTTGCAAAATAGCATTGTTGGTACAGGTTATTATTAAAGTGAACTAATCAATGTAGATATCTGCAACATTAAAAAAGGCTGGAGATGGCCTTGAAACCCCAGGCGTGATGGTACCAATTGGCAATGTCTGAGCCGATTCAATGAAATATATCACATTCTATAAAGAATCCAATATCTTACAAAGAAATTATTTATTAGCATGATTTGAAGAAAAAAAAACACCACAGATAATGTTCAAACATTTATGGATAAAGTAAAGCAAAAGTAGGCAACGCCTGTGAATGAATACGTAATATAAAAGTGTAACAGTAATTTCTTACGCAGTTACAAATATATAGCTTAACTGTGCTTCCCAAGCATGACAGAAGGAAGGGTAAATAAAATGAACTTTTTTAAGCTATGTTTTTTTGTTTTCCCGTGACATGCAGTCAGGAAATAAATAGGAATTAGCCACGTGCAAGGACCTAAACCGTTAGCCCCGCACAATGACTTATTTATTCTTGGCTGCCAGGGGCTTGCGGCTGATCTTCTTTGATTTGTCATTGTTCTTCTTTGGGGGCTCGGGGTTGGCCTGCATGTGTCTTCCATAAAGACTAGAGAGAAAAACAAAACACAAATTGAACATTAAATAAATAAAAATAATAATATGTATACTGTATTGAAAGTTGAAAAAGGAAAACATTTTCATGTAGGATTTAATTCAACCACTGCCTGTCTATTGAAAGAGCAGTCCTATGTGAAATTATACCAGTATTAAACACGTGTTTAGTGTATTTTATTTGTTAATAGATATTTTTAAAGTGCAGTGCCCCCTGCATGTTTATTTGATAAAGATTTCTTAACTGAGCAATAGGATGTATTATTCCCCTGCTCACTGATTATTTTACAGTTTTACCCAGAACCTACAGTAGAGGCAACGTTTAATCTAACATTTGCCGTAAACTAGCCGGGTTACATTCTGGGTATGTTCTGGGCTAGTTTGAGGCACGTTTAAGGCATTTCTGCATTGACTAACGACCCATAGGATTAACACAGCAGGGATCCCTGGCAGTCCCATTCAGTTTGAATGGGACTGCCAGGGACCCCCGCTGTTAATCTGATAGGCCATTAATCAATGCAGAAATGCTGGGGCTTGTTTAAGGAAAGTTTAAGGCATGTATTCAGAATGTACCTGGGTGTTTCCTGGGTTTTTTGGGGAATTGCCACTGGTTTTTGTTCGAATAAGAGTTGCCTCTACTGTAAATAGATATGGCTGCCAAGACCCCTCACCTGGTGACATTATTAGACCTCAAAGAACCTCATCTGAGAAGATTAAGATTAGACATGTTTCTGATAACACCTCTCTCCTTGCATCCCATTATGCCCTCCCTATTGCTTTTCCGGTTTGCCATTTCCTCACTCTTTGTACATTTTTCTGTTCTCTCCGAGCTACGCATTCCCCTCCTATCTACATATCTTCATCTCCACCTATGCATGTGCCCATACACGGCACCACTATTTAGACACCTCTTCCCCAACAACTTCTACACCCCTCAATAAAAAGCACTCTCAGAAATATTCTCTCCTTGCTGCTGGGGATATCTCTCCTAATCATGGAACCAGCTATATTCACACACATGCACTCACCCACGCTTCCCTACCACTTCTTTCCCTGCTAATGGTGTTAACCCATCTAATTTAACATCGACCAACCTTATAACTCGCCTCACAAAAGAAGCATCCCAACAGCCTGGACTCATGGCTACTGTCCCAGACCCACAGTCACTCCTACCAACCATTGTGGCCAAGCACTGCCATCTACTGCACTTATTCCATCGCCTGATGTCTCTGCAAGTCTCCCAACATACCACTTAGATTGTAAGCTCTCCGGGGCAATGACTTCCTTTCCTATTGTCTGACTTTGCTGCACTTATTGCATTTTTATAATTCCCTGTACCGTATGGTCTTTGTGAGAGCTGAGTACACCGTCGGCGCTATATAAATAAATAGGCGAGATTGCGTTCAGCGCTCCGATGCAATCTGCACTGTAGGGAAATGGAAGAGGACTCCTTTTCGGGATAAGGGATGCCGCGCTTATGTGACCGCGCTTTGCCGGAGGCGCCATGGCACTTTGGTGCTGCGGCCCATACCGCAGGGTTAAAGAACTTGAAAACAAAAAAATATCTAGGAAAAAAATACGTTTGGTAATCTTCTTTAAAGGGCAGATTCACTTTCAAAATAGGTTATATTGGGGGTAGCTGAACCTTTAAAGCCTGTAAACATTGTAACCCGATGTTCAGAATGGGTTTTATTGCTTTTTGTCTCAGCAATCGTTTTCCCTTATAACTTTGCCCTATCCGAACTGATTCTCAGACATGGAGTTTAGGTCCATACTACTGTATATGCAACCAAGATTACTTCATCAATGAATTGTAGGAAAAAAGAGATGAACAGGCAGATCTCCATTCTCCCTATTGAAAGTCCCTGTTTAACTTATTACATTGATCACATCAGTTAATTGGAACTGTGCATTCAACAAGGCATTAAACAGTTTCAACAAGAATTAAAAACTAAAAAACAAAAAGTTTGAACTTTTTGACTGGATATTGGAACTAGTCAGGCTGACAAATGCACCGTTTGGGCTGAACTGGGAGGTATAGAGAGGACATTTACACTGCAGTGAGCATTAAGTCTAGCAAGAAAACCCAAGGGCTCAATAATGTGACAGAGATATGCTGTCAGAATCTTCTCCTGCGATTCCTGCATGATTGATTGTAGAGGCATTGCTACCAACACATCAATGTCACATAAATAAGTACTACTGATTAGATGTTGACAAAGTATTATACAATTAGGATACCCAGCACTCATGGTAAAGCTTGATATAATGTGTGGTGCTAAGGAGACAAAGATAAATATCAAATACAAATCAATAATGCAGATGGTTTATAAGGTAAAGTCGAAAGGGTATCGTAGTGCAGGGGTGCTCAACTACAGTCCTCAAGACCCTCCTTATCAGGTCACGTTTTAAGGATATCCCAGCTTCAGCACAGGTGGGCTGAAGCTGGGATATCCTTAAAACCTGAACTGTTGAGGGTGGGTGGAGGGAGCGGGCACCCCTGGTATACAATTGTATGTCTTATCTCGAGACATTATTTTGAAACAGATATCATCAGACCTATATACTAGGTATCACTTAAAATGTCCCATACTACTGCATAGTACGAAAACAAAAAAACAAGTTAGTTTTGCGATGGTCGAATTGTTGGAGATGTGTCAAGATGGTGCAAACAAAAATCCCTCTGCAAGCAGGAACACGCTTTCACCAAGTCCTTAAAGGAGCAATTCATGCAATATCCTAAGTGTTTAAAATAAATAACTAAATCAGTATTAGATAATACTTACATTATATTTATTTTTTTAATTTCCACTCAATGCAATTTTTAACGAGTTTTAATGCACCAAGCATCCTTTGATTTCTATATCAGTGCAATATATTTGCAACACTTTCCTGTTTGTGATCATTTGTTGCCAATATTCCCAGCAGTTTGAGCTGCAAACTGTAACAATAGATAATGGTACTTTAGTAGAGGGTGGCCAAACTGTGGCCCTTCAGTGCTTCATGTGCGGCCCTTGAAGGGAAAAATAAAAATGGGGGCTCTGGCTGTAGACAGTGTCGAGAGATCATAGACACATGGAAGAGAAGCCAGAGCGCCCCCTAGCCAGCTCCTCTCCTGAGCTCCAATGGACCAGCGACCCCTGGTGGGCTCCCAAGCAGCACAGGGTACAGCGAGTATACACCCTGACTGCCGAGAGCTCCATGTGGTGCTGGCTGTTGACACTGGAGAGCAAGACAGGGACAATCACCCGCTGCCCCCCTTGCCCCCCCCCCCCAACGGACCCCATCCCTTGTACCCCTCCTCTCCCCATCTCATTTGTCACACTCTTCCCCCCCCCTCCATATGTCACTCCCTCTCCATGTGTCACACCCTCTCCTCTCCCCATCTCATTTGTCACACACTCTTCCCCCCCCTCTATATGTCACTCCCTCTCCATGTGTCACTCCCTCTCCATGTCACTCTCTCCATGTGTCTCCCCCCTCCCCATTTGTCCCCCCCCCCCCCCCCCCCCCCCCCCTGTACTCTATGTGAGGTTATACCCCGTGTCAGTGTATAGTGCCGTCAGGTTATACTCCACACTATATACTGACAGTGCATAACCTGACGGCACTACACACTGACACGGTCCAGTAATGCTCTGCGTCCGTGTACACAGGTATTAAATGTAACTTTTTTTCTTATTGTGGCTCTTTGGGAGTTGGATACAGAATTGACATGTCTCATTGTCAGTCAGGTTGGCCACACCTGCCCTAGTAATATAAGAATACATTGTAGCTGCTGAATTACTGTACATTGACTGAAGGATTGATTGAAACTGAAAGGCAGTCCTTTAGTGAACCCTGGGAAGCAGGATCGTTGCTAACCAATCACGGGAGAACAAATCGATCGACAGCTTAGCTTAGGTAATTAGTTTTCAATAAAGATACTCAAATGCTGCATATAATAAACAAAATTGTGGTTTTTTTTGTTTGTTTGTTTTTTAATTGCAACGTGGATTGTCTTTTTAAGACATTCAAAAAGTATGCATTTATTTGCAGGAAAAGTGCTTCCTGACTGGCACCGGAGCAATTTCTTTGAAACTAGGAGTGCTTGTTTACTCCATATTTCTCTCTCAAGATGGTGCAATACAGAACAATTGTTTATTTGCATCAATTTTTGCTGGCAGCATACAGTATGTATGAAACTTGCGAATGTTGTTTCTTATTATAGAAGCAGATTTCAGGAGCGGAGGTTAATGCCACCAATACCCTATGACGACAATATAAACCTGGCAATCTATATCATATTTTGGAGTAATGCATCTGTTTGCTTGATATAGATGGAACTGTGTGGTTAGCATCTGTTATTGGTATGTTGATACTGTACACTAATCTGATGCTGAAAACCCGATTGATATTATGGCAATTAAGGGTCCTATTAATGGATGTTTAACTGTTCATGCTAGATGTTAATTTTTTTTTTTTTTAAAGTCGTAAACAGGTTACTTACTCTATTTTTAAAATAAGTATCATGGCATTACTTGTAATTTATCACATAATAAAAAAAAAAAGGCCACAATAATTCCATATAACACAACGAGAAGCAGGTAATGAGTACCAAACCTTATTTGACAAATAAAAATAGCACTTGCTTGAGTTAGAATGTTCATGTTCGGAATCAGTAATATTTGACATGACATGAGCTTGTGCCACTAGCGTGTCTTTCGGGTCTGTGTCACATGGCAGCATCAGCTGTGTGTCCCTGTAATGAAATTTACTGTCTGCTACTAATCCAACACCACCTGCTGCTGTACTTTCTAACACACACTTGTATGGTAACAAGTAAAAAATCAAGCTCCATCATCTATGATGTTTAAATGGTTTTCCCAAGTCCTTTCAATTTATATGGCTAAGGATTCTAAGGATTACATCACCTACGTTTAAGGTGGACTGCCAATAAAAAAAACAAAGTCAATACTGTACAGTGAATTCTGGATTCTTCCAACATTATCGAATATTAGTATTACAGTGTTTATATGATGACTGTGTGCATGAAAATGTATCCTACCCCTCTACCAAAGATTATCCAATAGTCATAAGACCATAAGTGTGTATCTAATATAACTGCACTGCTAGTCGGAAAACCACAGTCTATTCATTCTAGTAATCACGTCAATGACTTCAAGCACCGTCACAAAAATAATTGTGTATTGTGTGAAATAGTCATCTGTAATGCGTAGCCGGAAAAAGAAAAGATTCAAGTATTGTGAACCAAATTAAAAAAATACTTTTGAAATGGGTCTCCCATAATATCTATCTATCTATCTACAGTATCTATCTATCTATCTATCTATCTACAGTATCTATCTATCTATCTATCTATCTATCTGAGATAGATATACAAGACTGCAACAGGTCTTCCCTGAAACACCCTTATTATCATACAGATAACCCCATAATCTCAAGAAAATTATGGTGAGGAGTAAAATATTCAACAGTACAACTGAATGCGGGACAAGACCATGCCAGGACGCAAGATGCAAAACTTGCGCAATGCTCCACACAACGGGCACAATACAAATACCACACAGGAATCTGGAGTACAAAATCAGAGGAAAGTTCACCTGTTCCTCCAGCAATGTCGAGTACCTCATCATGTGCATGAAATGCCCAGGGGTCTCCTTCTACATACTGAAGGTGAGACAGGACATCACACGCGGAACAAGAGACAGTCCTGTCAGCGAACATTTCTCTGACTCTGGCCATAGGATGAACGATCTGAAGGTGGCCATACTCAAAGGTAATCTTAGAACACTGAAAGAGAGCCGGTTGCATGAATACAAATTTATGCAACTGTTCAGGACACTTAGTGATGGCCTAAACCGAGACCATGGTTTCATGAGTCACTACTGACAAGAGAACTTTCTTCCCATGAGTGCTAAAGGCCATGTGTCTACATACTGCGCTACAGTATATGAATGCACTCATCGCTCTCTCTTACACCGACTAATACACTATATAATTCTATCCCTATATACCAAAAGAGACCCCATAGTATCTACACACACATAGTAATGCAACGCCCCTCTTACATTTCTACACCTACCATTGGTACACTCTCCCACTCCACACACACCTTGTGTAAAGCGCTGTATAAATTTATTTTTACTTACATACATACACTATTATATCACCAACATTCAGGGACCATTTAACACCTCAAGTCATAAAATTTCATACTGCACAGGGGGAGGGATAGGCTCCAATCACAGATCACATTCCAGTATGCACTGTTTTAAAGTAAAAACCCTTTCTTGCTTCATTCATTGTAACATCGCCGGAAGAAGAGATCAGAGCATCTCGAAAGCTCGCACAAATAAAAGCATTTAGTTAACCACAGAACGGTATCGTATATTTGTATTTGAATCTCTCTCTATTATATATATATATATATATATATAATATTAGACATGTAGTAACCAGGGGATCCTTATGACAAAGACAGCACACCAAAGCAGTAATAATCCAAAAAGTGTGTATTGTGAACACAGGGCCGCCAACGTTTCGGTCCTCGTAGAGGGACCTTCCTCAGGGCAGTATATATTATATATATATATATATATATATATATTAATATATATATATATCTATATATCTCTCTCAAAGGGATAGGCACATGAGAAATATATAAAAAAACGCAAATAAATCATTAATTTTATGGGCTACCAACTGAAGCCTGTATCAAGAGCGCTCTGGATAAAGTCTGCAGAAGGTAGCCCAAACGTTGGGCTAATATTAGGATTTTTTTTGTGTGCATATTTTTGGTGTGCCTATCCCATTTTGTTATTTTTGTACAGTACCTTGTAGGTACTCTTGATAGCCGCACCCTTTCCAGTAGTCTGGTCTATACTATTTAAGTGTGTGCCCCAATACACACACACACACACACACACACACACACACACACACACACACACACACACACACACACACACACACACTAATTTAAGGATTTAAATAACACATTAAAAACCGCAGAGACTCCTTATGCAGATAAGTTGAGTCAAGAGAAACACTTACGTTTAAGTAATAAATAAACTGTATCCGACGGGAATCCTAAGTATAACAGAAATGTTGTGGTGTAAAAGAATGAAACTATAGCAACATACGTGCATTAAAAAAAAGGGGGAATTAAAAACTTCAAACCGAAGACAGGGAAATTACCCTCGGACAAACATTCCCTTATAGCGTTACAGAAATAAATCAGATTCCTCAATAAAGGCCCAGAATCCTTAAACGGTGCAAAGCCTCAACACTCTTTAACCTTTTGGGTGCCAAAAGGCCCATGGCACTAAAATTAATGTCATAATGTCACTGAAGGAAGCAAGTCCCATTCACTACATGAAATAGCTGTCAAATGCAATCAATCAATCGAGCTGTGGTGCACACACAAATTAATGTTAAATATTGCAAAACTGAAAAAAATAAAAAAGAGATTTTACAAACATAGTTTTGTTAAAACTTTTTTTCTCGTTAAATAGCGCCGTTATGTCACACATATTATACCTCTATGTACCAGGACAGTCAATAGACTTAAAAAACGGATACATTTAGCAAAAACAATAGTCATTTTAAATATATAAAAGATTATAAAGAATATGGTTTAATAGGACCATGGTGCGCTATAAAAATGAAACAGGATAAAATTGTATTTATTCTAACTTTAATTAAACCGACTTCACAGAGTATTGTACCACTTGAGAATTTGCGTTTGAAAATTGTACATATTTTAAATTTGAAATATACCTGCACTTTATAGACAATACGAACTAAAAATGCTCCACTGACTATTGACTGCATGACAAGTATATACATTTGAATTTATTATACAAGGTTTATTTCAGTTACAAAACTATTTTCAACTGAAAAAAAAAAACCCCCAAAGAAAATAAGGCAGATAACTGGCCATCGGTTCCTTCTCTCTCAGGTTTGCCATGTGGTCTAGAACTGTAAAAATACTTCGGCATCTGAATAGTATGTGCAGGGTGGTTAGGAAATATGGCAAGAGACAAGTAGGGGGGCTGAAGAGAACGATCTAAGAAACACAACGAACAAAATAAGAAAGAATGTAAAATCAGAAACAGGGGTATTTTACCAATTTGAAATAATGTTTTTGTGCTATATGTTCTTCTTTTTGTGTGTGGCAAGTAGCAATTCCAACTTTTTTATCCCTTTGTATAGCTATCATTTCTTTAAAGGAGCAACCCATGCAATATCCTATGTGTTTTTTTTAAATAAATCAGTTCTGTTGTATTAGATACTACCAAATTTCTTTTTATATAACTCTCAATGCCATTTTTAATGAATTTTAATATACTGATCATCCTTTGATTTTTATAGCAGGCTTTACCACACCTCCCCAGCAGTGCAAGATCTTTGTAACACTTTCCTGTTTGTGATCATTTGTTGACAATGTTCCCAGCCGTTTGAGCTGCAAACTGTAACACTAGATAATGTTACCTTCGTAATATAAGAATACATTGTAGCTGCTGAGTTACACTGACTAAAGGATTAATTGAAACTGAAAGGCGGCCATGTAGTGAACCCTTGGAAGCAAGATCTTTGCTGTCCAATCACGGGAGAACCGATCAATCAGCAGCTTAGATAATTAATTTTCAATAAAGGTAATCAAGGGCAGCATATATTAAAACAAAATGTATATATATATATATATATATATATATATATATATATGCAGTGGTCGACAAATCACCAAAAAATCTACTCGCCCAACAAAAAAATCTACTCTCCACCTAGTACCAAACGTGTGATGCCTGGGCCAATAGGAGCTCGCCACGATGTTAAATCCACTCGCCCGGGGCGTGCAAATGTATAGGTTTGTCGAACACTGTATATATGTATATTAAGTACTGCTTGGATTGCCTCTTTAATGTTAAAGGGCTCCATGTTAAAATGGACATGATATAAAAGGTGACATTGTGTGCTCATTTGCATGTCAATTCCCAGAATCCCTGGCTGCAGTAGAAGCACTGTATGTGAAGAGATAATGGTGAAAAGCAGGGTTGCAGACCTGTCTGAGATGTGATTGTGCCCACAAGTGATATTTGTATTTGCTTTAAATGGTAATAAAATATGGTTAATAGGTTATCAGGGTCATATTATAAGCAAATTAATTTGGAGGTGGCACAATTGTTGGGCTATTTAGTGGACGATACAGTATTGGCTTACCCTGCTTTAACATCCGCTCTTCTAACAAATATGAGGAGCAGAATTAATGTTAACTCTTGAACAGGTGACATAGATGGAGTCAAACGATAGCATGGGATAATCTATGTAAGTCATTTAAAGACATTTAAACTTTAACAGCATCTTATTCCCTGTATTAAACCGCAAATATATTTTGTGGACTTCCTTGCACTACCCTGTACCCATAAATACAGCAATATAAAAGCAATTCTAAATGGGAGCTTAGTTTTAACACTTGAAAGGTTCTTCTTTTTATAAACGCATAGGTATTACCATAACAGCATTAGAATTTCCAGCTCCTGAATCCTCACCTCCAGTCTCTCATACTATAGCAGCGCTTCCTACTGGCTTCCAACATCAATCAAGTCCCTAGCGTAGAGTAGGACTGCTTGGTTACTACGCGCATTAGAGGCCAACTTGTGAGAAAATCAACAACGCAGACATGGAAAAGGGTGTACGAATGAAAGGAGCTTCGTGGGGAGAGACGGGCATCGGTATACACTGCAGTACTATACATTTTCATATTTCCGTGATTAGCTTCAAGCGCATAACTACCTAATCTGCAAATTGACTTGAAATTACCATTAACTGTTCGCACTGTTTAGGCAGGAGCCAGTAATAAAAAAAAAAAAAGCAGTTTTTTTTCAGACTCTTTAATATCAGTAAAACTGACTAAAGGGGTGAATTAATAAGGTAGATGCAAAACATCAAATGTCTGCTGCAGAAAAAAAAAAAGTCACCCCCCCCTCCCCACGTGTATCATTTTCAGCAGCATTTCAATAGACTCTCGGCACAAATCCGTGTGTCAGGTTTTTATGTGACGCACACCAGTTATTTCTTGTGTTGTGAGCAGGACCGCAGAAGCTTCTGCTTACATAAAACAAATACTTAAGTAAACAGAGCACTGTACGTCTTGGCCGCCCCACTGGAGGTAACAAATGAGAGCACTATGGCTGCTACAGCAAAACGAACAATACCATGTGCGAAAGACGCTCATTAAACTTCATCATCCTGTCTGCTTTAATGGTGCCTTTACTTAATAAAAATTCCCAGAGCAATTGCGGGGATATTAGGCCAGGTCTTTGCTTATGTATCAGGTGGTCTAAGCTGTCACCAGCAAGCATGCAGTTCAGGAGGTGCATTCTCTGGGGAGTGGAGTGAATTTAGCTTCCACATAATAAATGCAGAAAGAATCAATAACTACAGCTTGGTACATTACTTAACCATTTAAGAAAATAGGCGATTCTTTCAAATTAAACGACAATGTGCTTAATGCTGTAATTTCCTTCTTAAGATGCCATATAGCTACGTTACAAGGAAAAGAAAAAAACCCTGTTGAAGTTCCAGAATGTTTTTAGAAATTAAAATAGCCTAAGATAGAACACAGAAGAGGAATGTGTCAAGTAATTTTTAATTAAATATAACAGTGATGCACGGCAGAAATGAAATCCTGGTTTGGGAATAACAAATGATAGAATATCCCTTTTTTTTATTTGCTATAAACAATGTATTTAGGATAAATTGTCACAGTTAAAGAAACACTTAATTTGTTTTATATCACCAACTGTATATCCGATAGTGTATATAAAAACAAACTTTTTGGTCAACTTTTTATGTTTTTTTCATCCACCGTTCACTTTTTTGTTTTATTCATAGTTTTATAAATATATGGTATTCTTAATTAATATAATTAACGTAGTAATCGAGTTGTAATTAATATGATTAACACTCCCCTCTGCACAGAACCAGCGTGCTAAGGGCTAATATTTGCTTTTGCTTGTACTATGTGGAACGTCAACTCCACCCACTGGAATGTTAATGAGCCAGGAAGACAAATAACTTTGAATCCACAGCTTCCTTCAATCTGAACCCCTTCAGTGTACATCTGTCGCCCCAAAAACGGACAGCCTTTGGCACAGCCAAAGGGTGTGAGCTGTTTGCTGATGTTAAAGCTTCTCTATTTCGATCTAAAACTCGCCAGCCTTTTTATCCCCTATATCCAATTTTCCAACTCTTATCTGTTCATGAAATGTCTTTGAATTGACTGTATAACCTCTGTTCATTTAATGTAACCATGTATTGATATAACTCTGTGCCCAGGACATACTTTAAAATGAGAGGTAACTCTCAATGTATTACTTCCTGGTAAAACATTTTATAAGTAAGCGCGGTGTACATTTATTAAATCAGTACTATTCAAGTTTCTATACAAAGAGCTCTGTAGTATTGCATTTTAAGCAACTTGGTTTTTCTCAGTCTCAAGTTAGCCAATTAGCAAGTTTCATGAAACCTAACTCAATACAACTTGACACTCGCCATATATAAATACTCACTGGAACATTTTAAAGTATTATCGTACCTGCAGTTGTATGGATAAAATGTATGTAAACTGCACATTTGTCAACTTTAATTGGTTTTATTGTCCACTTTTTTATGGATAAAGACAAAATCGTAATAAATTGTTATAAAAGGGAACGTCGTAGTAAAATTGGCATTTCTTAAACAAACAACCAGTAAAACACATGCCCAGTGTTCTAGTTCCCAAGGGGTCAATCCTGCTCTTTGAGGAAAATGACCTAGGGGTCAAAATCTTTGACCCTGATTTTGGCATTTGTTTGACGAGTGCTGGTTGTTATCGGTGATGTACTTTTTAATGGCACACTTTGGTACAGAATGTTATTTCAGCATCTATACATGTAAACCTATCTTTTTGCCATGTGCCTTCATTTGTACATGTTCATACTATACTCGTGCCCTGAAGAACCATTTGCTTTACTAGCTGACAACAGATATTAAAATGATGCGAACGGAGGTTATGCCGGACAAAGAGCGCGTTTACAAAGGCACGCTCTATGGTCATGAATTTGAAATCTTGGCAGCAGATCAATATAAATTTACAACGCATCAGAGAAAGAAATCACGAAATAGCAAAAGAAGAACTTAATATATACATAAATGTAGCAAACGAGGTGAAACGGGATAAAGCCCCGTTCATATTCACACATTTTTATGTACACACTGTGCTAGGAGAAAAAGAACAAAGCAAGGAACTTTTCTACCTTTAAAATATTAAATTAGGAATGGGGCAGCAGTATATACAACTTGTTTTTTTTATTCATAGGGCTCCTTAATGAAAGTGCTATTGCTTTAGTACCAGAAACTCCCATTCAAGTAATTCGCTAAAGGCCTAGGATGCCTTCTTGAAAGAGGTTCAGCAATGCTGTCTGATGTCTATCCCGTGTCAGTGTTTATTAAAACATAAAAAGTTACTGTACAGTCAAATGTAATTATTTCCATCTCTATAGGGCAGTGGTATTTGTTCTTAATCCTCAACTCCCCCTCACCCCCCCAAACAGGTCAAGTTTTAAGGCTATTCCAGCTTCAGCACAGGTGGCTCGATCAAAGGCTCAGTACAAGATTGAGTCACCTGTGCTGAAGCAGGGATATCCTGAAAACTTGAGCTTTTGGGCTGTTATTTTCAATCAATAATGGCTGATTTTGGGGACGGACAATTATTAGCCACAAATTAACAGAACTCTGTGGATCTGGCCCTAAGCCAGAGGATATTGGGATATATATATATATACAGTGTGAACATACACAAACACAAACTATGTGTGCACCCTCTGCAAGGTCCTCTTCCCACATGCCCGAGCCGAATAGAGAATAAAACTTCCCAAATTCACACAAACTCCATTTAACTTTCTACAAAAACCCAAAATGACATTTGAGGCAGAACTGAACAGCTTTTCCCAATATCCTCTGGCTTAGGGTCAGATCTATATAGCACATATACATATACACACACACACATATATATATATATATATATATATAGCAGATACATATATAGCAGATATATATGTATATATATATATACACACACACAGTATGTGTGTATGTATATAAAAAAAAAATATACACACTATATATATATATACACACACACACACACACACACACACACACACACACACACCCACACTGCTGTTATATATATATAGACAATTATATACACGCAAACACTGTGATAATATATATATATACTAAGCACACACCTGTATATATAATATAAATATTTATATAATATCTATATATAGATATATATAGATAGTGTGTGTGTTGGTAGTAATTATATAAAAATATATACACAGTGTGGGTGTGTATATATATACATATAATATAAGAGAGGAGAGAGAGATAGGACACACACAAATACACACACATATATAACACACACACACACCAACACACACAACACAACACACAAACACACACACACCCAAACACACACACCACACACACACACACACACACACACAAACACACACCACACACGCAAAGATAGAAATATAAAATGTTAACACTAACAAATTTCTACTGACTTACATCCATATCGTATGTTATAACCTTTGCTATAAAAGAGGTTTATGTCCATTTTGATGCAGCTCTCAGGTAAAAAAAAATATAGAAGAATTGTTAAATATATATGTTTCAAGATGAGATTGCGCTGAGTAAATAAAACGTTGGGCTGTAAATTCAAAGGAATACAAATGTTTCGTATATGTCGACCCATGCATTAACCAATCCAATAGCTAGATCCTTGATATGTCATTTGCTGACGGATGAGCACAAATAGATAAGACCAAGGCATGAAACTTTATTGCTAGAGACTTTTTCATCTGCAGCCAACTCTTTAGGTAACAAATCTGTCAAACAACTTCATTTTGCATGGATACTATATGACAATATTAGCAACTTGATGCACATACATACATATATATACACATACCTGCAACAGTTTGTCCAGGTTAGGAAATATTTATGCTACAGATTCAATTTCTACAGTCTTGGCAGCTGAAGACCTGAAGATTGGTTCATATACAACATCATGAGTTCATTAAAAAAAAAAAAAATGGGTGAAAGTGTTTAATACACATGGTTGTTGGCACTGGTCATTTACAGATAACACAAAAGAAAGTGCTTAGGCGCTACAATCCATAAAAATAAAAGTACTACAATTATTAAAACTAAATAAAAATATATAACAATACACAGTGTATGCAGGGCAGCCAGGAACACTAGCAGAACACCACCAGAGAAAGCACAAAGAACATATACAGACCAGCGCCCAAAAAGTCCAATAAGTCCCAAATAGAGTCCAAACAAATGGAGGGGGAGAGAATCCAGATGGTCCAATCACTAGAAGATCTCCAATCCAGGGGTCCGTGACATAGACAAAAAGAAAAATCATAGTGTAATACGTAATATTAATAGGCTGCTTTGCACGTGTGCAGTTGTGTGTGGATTCCCCTTCCTCCGCATCCATCTTGGAGAGTCCTCCGAAGTCAGAGAAAAACGGGACACATACCACATATCGAGGAGCCCGCGAGGATCCTTACTGCTACCGGCATCTGCATATACTTGGTCACACACGCGCATTATTCCAGTCCTGCTGTAAGTAGGGTTTTGGTTTTAACCCCTTGATGACCCGCGCGCAGCAGGCTCTTTGTTTTAATAAATAGTTATTTTATTTTCAGTTGTTGTTAAGTGTTATGTCTCTGTTATGTGTTTTATGTTGTTTGTTCAATTTTAATATTACGTATTACACTATGATTTTTCTTTTTGTCTATGTCCCTATGTCACGGACCCCTGGATTGGAGATCTTCTAGTGATTGGACCATCTGGATTCTCTCCCCCTCCATTTGTTTGGACTCTATTTGGGACTTATTGGGCGCTGGTCTGTATATGTTCACTGGTCATTTACAGCAGTAAAATAAATAAACAGAAACCATTTTACTTCTTACAATCAAATATGGGATTGGGAAGAATAGATTTTTTAAAGATGGGACCCTCCACTTGAACATGCTGCAATACAAAGCAATGATGATAAAAAGGTACGTCCATCCAGTAAAAAAAATAATTAATTGGATACCCAAACAACATTACCAGCTACTGTACCACCAATTATATAGTGAGAAACAGGTCAATAGAAGTTCCTGTATTGTTAACGGTGTGTTATCATTCTTCTCTACATGTTTAAAAAAAAAAGTATTTCATGTGCTAATCTCCTCACAAATAGTCATTTTATCTTTCAATGTATTTATTTATTTTTAAACTATAAATATAGCTTTTGGACTTTAATTAAAAGTCTGTCATGACATTACTAGAATAGAAAGTGATGGTCATGTGATCCTCAGGAATATTGAAAAAAAAAAAAAAATGAAGTTGGATACTTTAAGAATTACAACACGCTCACCCCAAGTCTGATTGCATCAGTAAACATTCACGTTATTAACCAATTAATTATAGTACCATTTTGTGTGTGCAGGTAGTGATACTTTCTACTGGATCAACAACTTTGTTATTTATATACGTTATTTGTACAAAAACAATTAGGAAACATACCTTATTTTCATTTGTACACGTTCAAACAAAATATTCACCAAATTATTTATTTGAACTTTTATCATAAAAAAAAAAAAGTCGATTTTTTTCCCTACTGAACAGATATTTATCCCATTAAATATCATTATCAAGATACATTTCGTAATATTGTTGCCAGGGGAATTGTTTCCTTTTTGCCCAACCCAATAATAGCTCATATAAATGTAAATGTTATTTACTATCCTATAAAGTGCATTGCCTGTGAATGCAGACAGCACAGTAAAGTCACAAAAAAGTATGAGTTATTTCCTTTGATAAATGGCAAAAGATTTGCAACGTATCCTTAGCATTTTAAACCAATACCAGTTTAACATTTGTTTGATTGTGAAAAAAAGCATGATTTACTAGAATAGATAGTGCTTTTGTCATGTAAACATCAAGAGTATTGCAAATATCAAAATGCATGACTTATTCATAGCATCCAATTTACGCCTCCCTCTCCTGCAATCTTTAATACCTTGCAATGAACAGGCGAAAACACAAGTCCAGCTTTCTGAAGATGCACACACTGATTAAAGGAGTAGTTAATAGTAAATATAAGAAATCCAGTCATATTTTTTCACATTTATGGAAACATCTTGTTTGTGCTCTTTATTAAAAGCAACATATTTTGCCTTTCATAAATACTAAAAAGTTTCCTCCTGCTAATAGCACTCGATGTCAAATATATCAATAGAAGGACTTAATAGTCCGACAGCAGAATACTGTAAGTCAGGTCTAGTGACCCAGATACACAGGAGAAACCAAAAAATAATAAAACATTTTTTTTACTTCTAAATTGAAATTAAAAACACATATATATTATTAAAAGTCCCCATATAATGTGGCAGAAAGAGCAGTTCGTTCAGGTAAGTATATCTTAATAGATAATATCCAAAAACGCTCAATATAAACATCCAAAAAATTAGTGTCTATGGTAGCTCAGGCTAGTAACAGGTATAAATGAACTCTATCAAATATACAACATCATGAGAGACACGCTTAAACAGTATCCAACTGATCACATATCTTAGAGATGTCACTCAAAAAATACTGGTATATCTATTGTAGGGGATAAACAGAAATACAGCTGGTATATATCTCTTTAAGAGTGATCAAAATAGTAGTGATTGCGTCAAAAATTCACATAAGTTATATATAACAGACTCAGGAACATAATGCCCTGTGTCATATGTGAAGATATAATTGTTCGCGAGAAATTTATATAATAAACTGTATGTGTCTGGAGTATACGTTTAACCTTCAATGGGTGTAACCTTTGTTGTAGGGCGGCGAAATTATTGTTATTTCTACCAGTTAATCTGGTACTGGTGTTAGTGTCCGTATACTACCGTGGTATTCCTACACGGAATATACCCATAAGTTGTTAAGGTAAACATATAATATGATACACAGCACTGCAGAATATATGATATTGATCAAGGTGAAATGTATTCTAGTCAACGAGACCATGTATCTATTGCAGAGATTGACCTCGGCGGGTCATACAATGCTGGGGAGAGCTGCTGTGAATACAAGCCTGTCTGCTGCCGGAGCGGTATGGATGTCGCCACTTCGAGTGACGTCACTGACGTCCTACGTTCCAGACTCACGTTTCACGTGTTCACCACGCTTCTTCAGAGGGAGGAGTTTAAAACTATGATCTATCCGGTGGTTATTTATACTCTCTGTGGAGTGTTGGTTCAGCCCACAGTTAACTAAAGTAGGCGGTGTCTGAACCTATAGTTCAAAACGATCCTGGAGGCGGAATGAACTTGTGGAATCTCATATATATACTTAAATACAGTATTCAAAAAAGGTTTTATATAGCTTGGACCAGCCCGATATGGATGGTTGGTATATGTTATATACGATCGCAAGGAATATGTATACTTGTGTCCAATAATTCTAATGAAGGAGGTCAGGTAAGTGTGTTGTGTATAATAGTATGTGACTGTGAGTAATAAAGTGATAAAACAGTCTAAGGTGTATAAATAATTCTTATAACAAATGAATTGAATAAAGTGGATTGTATATAAATTGTGTGTTTGTGTTAAGGTTACACCCATTGAAGGTTAAACATATATTCCAGAGACATACAGTATATTATATATATTCCTCGCGTACAATTATATCTTCACATATGACACAGAGCATTATGTTCCTGAGTCCGTCATATATAACTTATGTGAATTTTTGACGCAATCACTACTATTTTGATCACTCTTAAAGAGATATATACCAGCTGTTTTTCTGTTTATCACCTACAATAGATATATCAGTATTTTTTGAGTGACATCTCTAAGATATGTGATCAGTTGGATACTGTTTAAGCGTGTCTCTCATGATGATGTATATTTGATAGAGTTCATTTATACCTGTTACTAGCCTGAGCTACCATAGACACTAATTTTTTGGATGTTTATATTGAGTGTTTTTGGATATTATCTATTAAGATATACTTACCTGAACGAACTGCTCTTTCTGCCACATTATATGGGGACTTTTAATAATGTGTATGTGTTTTTAATTTCAATTTAGAAGTAATACATTTTTATTATTTTTTGGTTTCTCCTGTGTATCTGGGTCACTAGACCTGACTTACAGTATTCTGCTGTCGGACTATTAAGTCCTTCTATTGATATATTTGACATAGAGTGCTATTAGCAGGAGGAAACTTTTTTGATCTCCTTTGATCGACACCGATAATATATTACATTATCCTCCAAAGCACCTGTCTATTTCTGTTCATTACTGTGGTGATTGCGGTTTCATTACATCCTACCTTATTTTCATAAATACTACTAATAATAATAATAAATATGAATGCTGCATTACAACATAGTATTTCTGTTAAAGGAGGCGAAACATTGCAACCACTGACCAAATTAGCTGTAGGAAATGCTGTTCCAGGTTTGTCCAGGAGTGGCCAAGTCCCGTTCTCAAGGGTCACCAACAGGTCAGGTTTTCAAGATATCCCTTCAGCACAGGTGGCTCAATCAGTGGCTCAGTCATTTTGACAGAGCCACCTGTGCCGAAGCAGGGATATCCTGAAAACCTGACCTGTTGGTGGCTGGAGGACTGGAGTTGGCCACCTCCCTGCGGGGTTAGTCCATAGAGCCTCAAATAATGAGATTTGACACAGCAAAATGGTTAATGGCCACAGTAACCTACAGGCATGACAAGTATATGAGAAAGGTAGAAAAGAATTGCAAAACGACATGAATACTGCATCTTCCTAGCCACTGTCAGCTACACAATGATATTTACTCTAATGTCAGGATCTTGGGCATAGAATAGGCTTCCGATAGCCAGCCAAACCTCCATCAGAATGTGCACTCCACATATGTTTTTGTTAAGAGCTAGGAACAAAGATCATTGACAATGACATTGCCATGGAGGCCTAACTTATGGTTGTCAGTGCAAAGAACAAGTCCTGAATAACACTTGAAAAATTACATCAAGAACTAATTATATATGTCCATAGTGCAACATTTCAGCCCACTGCAGGGGGGGGTGTAGGGTACGTGTTTAACAGTGCTGTCCAAGATTTCTTAATTGGTCTGTCAATTAATAAGGATATACAGGAAGTTACCCTCTCTGCTTCACCTCACTTTAGGAGAATATTTCAGCAACTGGTAGAAATGGGATATCACAAAATGCAGCATTCATTAATTTTAATAAATGATGAACCTGGCATCCAACTCCTTACTTAAAATATTAAATTAGCGGTCGCATGCACATTTTTAAGGGCAAATTTCTCAAAAATGATCAGATATACCCAACATGAAAGAGTAGGATATTTTTATTTGTCTCAAGACATAAGTTCAATGCAATTACATAAATGATTATTATTATTATATTATTATTATTATAAACTATGAAAAAGAATGCAAAAATGGTCCTACTAAACATTAATCACAATCCACAACAAATCTGGATTTCTTCAAGACCAATGCAGCTGCTCGAACTTTTGCTGTTGATGAAGCTAACGTTTTAAATCACAATGAATAATAGATATTGAATGGATATTATCCACCCATTTACAAATGTCTCAAAGATAAAATATCTCATGATAATTACGTGCTGAAGAGAACTACATTTTTTTATTTTTTTATTAAATCAGTTTTCAGCCTTGGAGTGACAAATAGAAACTAATGTTTGAGTGTAAAATATACTGGACACCTAACAAGCTCCTATTGAACCCCCAAAATAACCACAACATATATATAAGCATATGAGTGTCACAGAGGAGTGCTACTGAGCATGGCAATATATATTTAAAACCAGAGACAGAACATAAAACACAGACAAAGCTCAGTTTTAGCACATCCAGTGAAACTCATACACGGTACAGTGACTAAATACAGGCATACCCCGCATTAACGTACGCAATGGGACCGGAGCATGTATGTAAAGCGAAAATATACTTAAAGTGAAGCACTCCCCTTTCCCCCACTTATCGATGCATGTACTGTACTGCAATCGTCATACACGTGTATAACTGATGTTAATAACGCATTTGTAACAGGCTCTATAGTCTACCCGCTTGCGCACAGCTTCGGTACAGGTAGGTAGCCGGTATTGCTGTTCAGGACGTGATGACAGGCGCATGCGTGAGCTGCCGTTTGCCTATTGGGCGATATGTACTTACTCGCGAGTGTACTTAAAGTGAGTGTACTTAAAGCGGGGTATGCCTGTATATGTGTATAAATATCTATAAGTAAAATGGTCTTTTAGTTTGACATTTTTGGCCAAAATTGTTGTAAGCCCCTGAGCCAACTTCACGGCAGACCACAATTCAGGGGTCCCTAACGCTAATATAAATTCTTAGTAACCTGTGTAATAACAGGAATAATGATTTATAGTAAATCTGTCAATATTAGTTGCAAAGTTCTAAGTCTGATTGAAGCCTTTATTAACCTGTATATTACCAGGACACCTAACACCTAACAAGCTCCTATTGAACCCCCAAAATAACCACAACCATGCTAAGTAGCACTCCTCTGTGACACTTATATGCTTATATATATGTTGTAGTTATTTTGGAGGTTCAATAGGAGCTTGTTAGGTGTCCAGTATATTTTACAATTGTGTTTCAGCTAGTCTTGGCTGTTTGGAGGGTGGCAACCTCCTACTTAATTGAAGCTCACCCCCTCCCACATTTAAATGGTTAAGGGCTCACTCCATAGCATCTTCCACACAGGGGAACTTGTTTGCTTGCAGGATGATTGTGACAACTCTAATACAGAGTGCTTTTCCTGGCTGGATCCTGCTTCTCCTTCCATTCAGAAGCGTATGTACAGAGCGCCCAGGCATTTGGTAAGGAATCAGCTTTATTCTTTCTTTCTTTGGTATATTTTGGTGTGGATCTGTGGGGGAGTATACTGGGAGTTTTTAGAGAGTTTTGGGTGGTTTTCTTTTCAGGTTTAAAAACCGTTTTTTGGTTTTCACCCAGAGGCTGCAGTGGTTTAACCTAGCAAAGCTACACTGTGGCTAGCAGGAAACTGCAATCTCAAACCCCTCTCATCTCACCTACCCCCTGGTTGATTATTTTCTTAAATTTTCACCTTATTTTTAAGCCTGATTTCCTTTTGTCATTTGCATTTTTGGGAGCTCTGTGTCTTTCTTTAAGACCTTCAATATTGTGGTGTGGTTTCTTGAAATAGAGAGAGAGTTAAATAATTAAGGGGAGAAAAGAGAAGATTACAGCAGGTTTTAAAAGCTGTTTTTCTTCCCTCCCTGTGCAAAGAGATAGTTAATTGGTTCTTAAAGGGACAGTTTCCTCTCTGCATCTCTCTCCCTAAGCACTATTTCCTCCCCTTACTTAGAGGCTTATTTTATCATGCCTGGGGGGAATAGGACTAGTGCAGCAACAGGGGCCACACCTGGACATCGGACTCGAAAAACTGGGGCCCCTAGGATCAATAACCACAGCCCTAGGCCTGGTCCTTCCAGTGCCCTGGCCACGCCTCCCCCAGCGCCTGTTGTCAGTTTAACCCCTGCAGTCCCAGTACCAACATGGGCGCAGGTGGCAGATGCAGGCGTTGGCCCCAGCAACAACAACGCTGGGGCCACGCCCTGTCTGAGCAGGAAAATTGGGGTGAGGTGCCCAATGTCACCTGGCCTCAACATGGAGATCTATGTGAGGGCTGTGGCAGACGTTGTGGGTCCCTCTGCTGTGGTGGCGGCCAGCAAGATGTATGGGAGGGGCATTTTCTTCCTCCGTACGCTGGCTGCCACCCACACCCTGGTGCAGAAAGGCATCAGTGTAGGGGGACCTACATCCCCATAGAACTCATGGAGGGGTTAGGCACAAAAATCATCCTGTCCAATGTGCCCCCCTTCATCCCAGATAGTCTCATGCGCCCACGCCTGCAAGCCTTGGGAGATATTAAATCTCCCATAACAAAAATTCCGCTGGGCTGCAGGGAGAGAGCGCTGAGGCACGTGCTCTCTTTTAGGCGGCAGGTACAAGTGCTGCTGCCGGGGAGCACAGAATCTGTGGAGGGTTCTTTTGGGGTGCCCTACGAGGGCATAACATACACCGTGTACTATGGCACGGAGGGGGTAAGGTGCTATTTGTGCAAGGAGCTGGGGCATACTCGCAGGAGTTGCCCCAAAGGGAACACAGGACCTATCCCAACTCCTACACCCGCCCCTCCCTCTGCCAAGACACCCCGTACCGCTATGCCCACCACAGCGGGGCCCTCAGGGGCCCAGGTCCCTCCTGGGACCACAAGAGATGTTGCTGTCCCATCTGGAAGAGTGACGTCTGTACCTCTCCCCAAAGAACAAAGGGAGAAGGAAAAGCCCTTGAGAGCCCAGGTCCCCCCTGGGACCACAGAAGATGTCACTGCTCCATCTCAAACAGTGACATCTGAATCTCTCCCCCAAAAAAAGAGGGAGAAGAAAAGAGTCACCCCAGAACAGTCACCCTCTGTTGTCACTGTCCCCCCCCAAGAACACCTTACCCCCAATGTAAGCACCGTACAGGGTGCGGGGGAGCAGGAGGAAGCTCCGGCTGGAGAGACAGTGGCACCCTCTTCTGGGGAAACACCCCCCAGGAAGAAGCTTTTTAAAACCAAAAACAAGAGGGTGATTGAGGAGGTCGAGGAGGGTGAACCGTATTACGTTCACCCTCGGATGTCTCCTAAGCGGAACGAAAAATCAGTTCCGCACAAGGTGGCTCCATCCGGCCCACTGGTTAGGATTAGACAGTGTGAGCCGGACCCCACAAAGATGCAGCCCCCCACCTCGAAGATCTGGAGGGAATCCAGGAGGAGGTACCCGGCGTCCCTGGGGCGGAGGATCAAAGCGCTCAACAACATGAGGCTTTGCCCCTAGAAATGGACGTTGGAGAGCCTTCCAACACCCCTCCCAGTTGGAGAACATCCCCCGGGGACCTGTGTTTCGGTGAATCTGCCGCGCCGGACGCAGTTGTCTTTGGGGACTCGGTTGGTGAGGTCCCTCCCGCGGTTGGTGCGAACACCTGTGGCTTCCCTTTTATCCACACGGCGATGAGGGAGATTAGGAGAGCACTGGGTGTTTCTGTGGCCCCCGAGGACTCTCGGGAGACTACTGCCTCCGCCATGCCGCCACCGGCTTCCCCTGGACATCCTGCCTCGTGGATGGATGTGGAGGGTATAGTGGACCCCCTCGTGGAAACACCGAAGAGGGGACCCATTCTAGGGCTGAGAAAGGCCCCCGCAGAAAGGGGCGGGGGTCTTGAGTTTTTCAGCCAAGAGGAGCTCGGGGAGTTGGGGCTCAGTGAGGAGTCCTCTGGCACCGTGGAGTCGGTGGACTCCTTGAGCCCCTGTTATCCCTGCCCAGGAGATAGATGAGTTCCTGGGAGATACCCTTCACAAGCATGGAAAAAAGAAGGTGAAGTTGGCCCTCAAGAAGAGGAAGGATGCTTCGTTCATTCTCCACTCTCTTTTTGTATACACCAGGGCCAACCGCAAGGCCAGAATCTCAGGGTCAAATGAACATGTTCGTGCCCTGAAGTTCTACAAATTGATGCGAGAGCACGTAAAGGCACCCTGAGCGCCTGTGGGAAGGAAAAACTCTTTGACTACCAATGGCTTTGAGCATCGGTACGCTAAATGTTAACGGCTGTAAGGACGGGTTACGCAGGTTCCAGGTACTCTCCTTTTTACAGAAGGGAAAGTATTCTGTGAGCTTCCTGCAGGAAACCCATACCACTCCAGAGGCTGAAGGCAGCTGGCATTTGGAATGGCGAGGCAGTGTCTTCTTTAGCCACCTCACTTCATCATTTAGTGGGGTGGTGACCCTGTTCTCTGAGTCCTTTCAACCAGAGCTGCTGCTTGCCAAAGCTGTTGTTCCAGGTCGGCTTTTGCATCACAGGGTCCGGCACGAGGACTACACGTTTAATTTCCTGAACGTGTATGCTCCTGCCACCGGACCCCTGAGAAGGCAGTTCTTCGTCAGAATGTCTGAATACCTGGAGACAGTTGACGCGGACGAATACGTGGTGCTCGGGGGTGATTTTAACTGTACCCTCGAGGCTCGGAAAGACCGGAATGGTCTGGAGCCACACCCGTGTTCTGCGTCGGCCTTGCGGGAGGTCATCACCCGCTACTCCTTGGTAGACGTCTGGCGAGAACAACATCCTGAGACATCCACTGAGTTCACCCATGTTAGGGTGTTTAGGGGTGAACGGATGTCCTGGTCCCGGATCGACAGGCTGTATATTTCAAGCCACAGCCTGTCAAGAGCTCAGTCCAGTGCCATTAGGCTGGCGCCGTTTTCGGACCACAATTGTGCATCCGTGACGGTGACGCTGCTACCTGCAGCACCCTCGGCCGCATATTGGCATTTCAACAATACGTTGTTGGAGGACAAGGGTTTTGCGTCGTCGGTCCGAGACTTTTGGATGGCCTGGAGAGGTTGCAGGTCAGACTTTGCCACGTTAGAGCAGTGGTGGGACGTGGGCAAGGTTCATCTGCGCCTCGTGTGTCAGGAGTACACCAAGGGTGCCAGCAGGTGGCGCGATGCTGAGATCGAGGCCCTCAGGGAGTAGGTGCTCGATCTCGAGAAGTGGCTGTCTGTGGCAGGAGACCAATACCTGCAGAGTATGTATGTGGAGAGGAAGTACGCTCTCCGGGACTTGGAAGATCGGAGAGCTTGGGGGGCGTATGTGCGATCCCGCATCCACTTCCTTTGGGAGATGGATCGCGGGTCGCGCCTCTTCACGTGCTGGAGAAAAAGAGGGGAAACCGTAGACATATCACCTGCTTGTTGGCAGAGGACGGTACCCCTCTGACTGACCCGGAGAGCATCCGGGACAGAACCCGGAGATTCTATGTAGATCTTTTCTCTCCGGAGTCAATCCAGCCAGATAAATGCAGGGTCTTATGGGAGGGGCTTCCCACGGTTGGTGAGGATGGAAGGGAGCGGCTTGAGTTACCTTTGACCCTGGCCGAGCTCTCTGAAGCCCTCAATCTTATGTCCCGCGGAAAAACGCCGGGTCTAGACGGGCTGACTGTGGAGTTCTTCCGGATTTTCTGGGAGATGCTGGGACCTGATTTCACCGAGGTCCTAGCCGAAGCCCTGGAGACCGGTGAGATGCCCCTTTCGTGTCGGCGGGCAATACTATCTCTGCTGCCGAAGAAGGGGGATCTCCGCCAGATTTCCAACTGGCGACCGGTATCACTGCTCAGCACGGACTATAAGATCGTAGCCAAAGCACTTTCGCTGAGGCTCAAGTCCGTGCTGGCAGAGGTGATTCACCCCGACCAGTCCTATACTGTCCCGGGCCGGAGTATTTATCTTTCTGGTCCGGGACCTGATGCACTACGCACAAAGGACTGGTCTATCACTCGCCTTCCTGTCCCTAGATCAAGAGAAGGCATTTGACAGAGTGGATCACCGTTACCTTATGCAGACCCTGCAGGCGTTTGGCTTCGGCCCACAATTTGTGGGCTTTCTCCAGATGCTGTACGCCTCTGCAGAGTGTCTGGTGAAGATCAACTGGTCCCTGACGGCACCTTTTGTGTTTGGTCGGGGAGTATGTCAAGGGTGCCCCCTGTCTGGGCAACTGTACGCGCTGGCCATTGAGCCCTTCCTCTGCCTACTGAGGAGGAGGCTCACCGGGCTGGTGCTGCGGGAACCCGACATGCGGGTAGTCCTGTCGGCTTATGCCGATGACGTGCTCCTCGTGGCCCAGGACCTAGATGATTTAGAGCGGGCACAAGCGTGCCAAGAGGTCTACACCGCGGCCTCTTCTGCTCGGATCAACTGGTCCAAGTGCTCCGGCATTCTGGTGGGTCCCTTACAGGTAGACTCCTTGCCCCCCGCGTTTCGGAATGTCTCGTGGGAGAGCGATACTCTCAAGTATCTGGGAGTCTACCTGTCTGCTGCGGAGGACCCGGCCCCGGAAAACTTCAGTGATCTTGAAGAACGGGTTGTTGCTCGTCTGGGGTCATGGGTGTATCTGTCGAGAATGCTTTCCCTCAGGGGAAGAAACCTGGTGATTAATCAGCTGGTGGCCAGTCAGCTTTGGCACCGGCTGATAGCCATGGGTCCGACCCCCGAATTTATCAACAAGATCCAGAGGAAGTTGATGGATTTTCTCTGGATAGGGAAGCATTGGGTCTCTGCGGGAGTTGCGTGTCTCCCTTTGGAGGAGGGTGGACAGGGAGTGGTGTGTGTCCGCTCCCAGTTACACACTTTCCGCCTCCAATACCTGCAGAGATACCTATTCGCAGATCCGTCTCCGCAGTGGTGCCAGCTGGCAACCATTTTCTTTCGCCAGCTGCGCAATATGAGGTATGACCGGCAACTGTTTTTCATCAGGCCCGAGGGTTTAGGTAGAGACCTCTCGGTGCTGCCGGCATACTATCGGGACTTACTTAAGGCCTGGAAACTGGTCTCCGCGACCAGGAAGGAACAGGCGGTGGGGGTTGATTTCCTCGCCGAGCCCCTGCTGTATAATCCGGCAGTGGGGGCTCGGATGTTGGATTCACCCTCTATTTGCCGCCGGCTAATCCTGGCGCAGGTGACCAGAGTCGGGGATCTCCTGGACTATGGGCGGCGATACTGGGTAAGAGCAGAGGTGCTCGCGCCCCGTATGGAGATTAAAGATGCCATCCACCCCGACTCACACACAATCATTGAGGGGGTATTGCAGACCGGAGAGCCTTGTCAACCTATCAACTTCAGCTCTCCGGATCTTTGCGTGGAACCAAAGCCACGGCAACCCCCTCGGGCTCTTCTCTCCCCCAACCTCAGCAAGTTGGGGGATATGTCCCCGGCATGTTTCCGCGGCATGCCGAGGAAAGTCCTGTATTCTCTGGTGCTCCATATAGTGCATTACCTCGCCTTTGTCACCCGCCCAGACACCATCTGGAGGCGGGTATTCCCTGTGAACGAGGGCGAGAGACCCCGGTGGAGGGAACTCTATTCATCTTTGGTTCCCCGTCCCGCCGGGGATTTGAGTTGGAGGGTCCTCCACGGTGCACTGAGCACAGGAGAGTATTTGGCACACTTCACGGACTCCCCCGCCACCTGTCCCTTCTGTGGCGAGCGGGAGTCCGTATATCACATTTATTCGAGTTGCGCTAGACTGCAGCCCCTCACCTCATGTCTTTCTTGAGGAGCCTTCTCCTGCAGTTCTGGCTACACTTCTCCCCTCATCTTTTTATTTTTGGGTGCCCAGTGTCCCGGAACGATAAGCCTAGGGATCTCCTGGTCAACCTGCTCCTGGCATTGGCAAAGGTAGCCATTTGTAAAACCAGGAAGCAGTGTTTGGAGAGGGGGGTCCCAACAAACATCGAGGCCATGTTCCGGGCGCTGGTGCACTCCCGTATTCGGGCAGAGTACACGTACGCCGAGTCCACTGGGACGGTTTCAGAGTTTGCCTCCCAGTGGGCGTTAGGCGGGGTGCTTTGCTCGGTATCCCCCATCAAGGGTTCTTCAGAATTAACCCTTCTGTTTTAAGTGCACTTTAACAGTGCACTTGTTGGATTCATTTACATTTTTGTTTGACTGGTTTTTCTTTGTTCTACTTGGTAACAAGTAGAATTATTGTTTAACTGAATTGGCCAGCGAATCAGTTTCAAACCAGATCAAAATAGGTCCACACAGGGGAACTTGTTTGCTTGCAGGATGGTTGTGACAACTCTAATACAGAGTGCTTTTCCTGGTAATGTACAGGTTAATAAAGGCTTCAATCAGACTTAGAACTTTGCAACTAATATTGACAGATTTACTATAAATCATTCTTCCTGTTATTACACAGGTTACTAAGAATTTATATTAGCGTTAGGGACCCCTGAATTGTGGTCTGCCGTGAAGTTGGCTCAGGGGCTTACAACAATTTTGGCCAAAAATGTCAAACTAAAAGACCATTTTACTTATAGATATTTATACATATATATTTAGGCACTGTACCGTGTGAGTTTCACTGGATGTGCTAAAACTGAGCTTTGTCTGTGTTTTATGTTCTGTCTCTGGTTTTAAATAATGTTTGAGTGTGAAAGCAAACCAAGAACGAATCTCTACTGTTCTCTTACCATACTGAAATTAATATTTTTCACAAATCTTTTTTTTTGTAAAAATCGACAAAACAGCGACATCTGCACAAATAAATATTAGCTTAACGTTTTTTAAACATTGCCTCCCTACTGTCATACAGTATATTGCTAAGAATCCCTGGCTAGTTAGTTCAGCATAGCAGATGGAGCAGTACGTAGTCATATATTTAATATACAGCAAAGTGAACAGAAACGTTTGTGTCAATCAAGAAATAGAACGCAAAGTATATACATACAACAGAAGCGATCCACTTGACTTCACTTTAAACTGCACCTTTTGTTAATCTAGATAATCAAATTTCAATGCTTTTAGCACTTGTAAAAAATAAAAGGGGCATTGAGGAATATCAATGAAACACTAATGGTAGGCGGAGGGGGGGGGGTCTGTTCCTCTATCAAACAAGTCGGTTACACGGTTCCTAATTTTTTTGGGCAGACATGTTCTGCCGTTTGCTTTACTCTAGAAAGACGTATTATAATTAAAAATAAACAGGAGGTTACTTAGACAGACACAGTCTATTGCAACATTCCAAAAAATAAAATGAAACACCTTTCTGTACAGGGTATGTTGCTGGAAATCGCATGTTATTTTAGGATGAAAATCCAATTTAAAATCAGGATTCATTACAGTAACAACACTGTTATTTTAGAGAGAAGTGAAAAGGGTTTAAAGACAGGAGAGGACTGTAGAGGTTAAAGGTGCAAAGATGAGACAACCTCGGGTTGAGCAGAAGACGTGAGCAGGGGTGTAATGAGAGATCAGAGTTGAAATATAATGAAGAGCCTTTTAAAAGGAGGAGAATTTTGTAATGTACACAGAAGTTAATAGGAAGCCGGCAGTGAGAGATCAGAAGCTACATATCTAGAAGAGCAGGTGGGAACAGTGTGCTGCTGCCACTGCTTGCGCATACTTCTGCAAGTGCCTTGCCTCTCAACAGTGGCCCAGGAGGGGACATGCCGCCCCCCTCCCACCTCATCCCCTGCACATGCAGCAGAGGCCCAGGTACACTGCACCTCACTTGAGTTCCAGGAGGGGCCCAGCCAACATCTGAGGCCCTAAGCGTCCCCCCTCACCTCACCGTATTCCCACGCCTAGGGGCCCAGCCGCACTACACCTCACTAGAGGCCCAGCCACCATCCGCCCCCCACGTGGCACCAGTCGCCTCACCACACACTTCACATCTTCACTACACAGAGGACCAGGAAAACCGCAACTCATACCTTATCGGATGCCCAGGAGGGGCCCAGCCGTCACCTGCACCTGGAGGCCACAGCTGCCCGTCTCATCTCATCGTACACCCAGATTACAAATAAAAAAAGTAGGTACTACAATTTTATTTTAAAATACATTGTTATTTTTAGGTTAGGCGAGTTAGACTGCGGCCATGGTCTGGCAGACGGCGCAGAGGCGTGCGCACAGCGCGATCACATTGCCTTAAAGCATTGATCGCACCCATAGACCGCAGGAGGGGGCGTGCGTTGCGCGAGGAATCAGTTGAAACTGATTTGTCGGCGCGATAGGCAGGTCACGTGAGCGGTTCGCCCAATGAGGGCGAACCAGCTCCATGACGTTACTGACACGCGCGCTCCCCGCCCCCCACGGTGCGTCCACCATGTCCAGAAAACGCATCCGCTTCATGCGGGTGACGTCAAGGATGCGCACGCCTCCGCGTGGACGGAGGCTGTATGGATGCAGCCTTAGTGTGATGTTTATATGCCATGTATTTAGGTCGCCCTCAAATCACTTTGGTGAGTTTAACTTTTTCAAGTTTAACTTTACGTATACTGCTACTGTATATCTAGCGGTATAACAGGTTGAGTATGATTTCTTTGCTTCTGCAATTATTTTAAAAACACTATATGCAGTGCTTTTCAACAAATACCCATCTGTAGGTTTCAGCTTTTTAAAAGGAGTAACTGAAACAATAACTGCTCCTAAGCACCCCCAGAAAAGAAGCAAATCTACAGCTCCAGTGTTATAGAATGGGAAGAGAGAGATTTTTTCTTAACTAGTTTTTAAGAGAAGTGCATTTGTATAATATGTCATGCAGGAAATGCAATGCAGAACATTGTTTCAGTACAATGCATACAAAGTATGATAAGTATCCTGTTAACAGTCTCCACACTATGCAACAGCCCCCAATACTCCCACCCTCAAACCTTAATGAGATCCGCTGTCTGGCTGGACCATACTCCATCCCAGCCACTTTACCTTTTTGTTTCAACATTGCCCCTCAGACCCTCTAGATTTGAAGCTCTCAGGAGCAGGGCCCTCATTCCCTCCTTGTATCCGTTTGTGCATTCTGTCCTGATTTGTATTGGTATGTAACTCTCTTTATGTCATTACCGAATCTCTGTACCGCGCTGCCGAGTGTGCCGGCGCTTCACACATAAACGATGATAATAATAACGACATCAGTAATTTAAGGACGACGAAGGAATTAAAATCTGTTTTGACTACTCAACAAGCAATGTCTAGGAAGCCTGCCTTTAAATAAAAAGCAGCAATACCAGCATCCTAAAGGGCAGCACATCGCCTGGCAAAAAACGAAGAAGCCATAAAGATATTGGGAGAGAATCTATGCTGGCAGCTGCTGACTCATTTCAAGACTTTAAAAACAGAGCTGAAATAATACCTGCTCCGAAAGACCTTCAACTCTCAGGAAACACCGCGACTCGCAGAATTGAATCAATGTCAAACGAGGTTTGTCAGCAGATTAAAGGTGATTTGGAAAAGTGTGAATTTTTCAGTTTGCAATTTGATGAACCAACAGATGTTGTTGATACTGGCCAATTAAATATTTTTATACGCATAGTTTTTAAAGATACCGGTGTAAAAGAAGATCTATTGGCGATCATAGCACTGAAAGGAAAGACACGTGGAGAAGATATTCAGCCGGCTTTCAAGATGTGTCCAAGGGATGAATGCGCCTCTCCCAAAACGGGTTTTACCGCATTATGCAGTAAAGATCCTGGAGGTCCCCGATTTCCTCAATTATCACTGTGTAATGCACCAAGAATCATTAAGTGCAAAGGTTTCTTTCAAAATGTTATGAAAGTGATCGTGAAAAATTCTACATTCAGTTCGTGCCACGCCACTGCAACATAGGCTTTCCAAGGCATTACTGGGTGAACTGGACGCACAGTACAAGGACCTACTGTTATACACAGAAGATGGCTGAGCAAGGGGAAATTGCTACAACAATTCTAGAATCTGCTGCCTGAAATAACTGTTTTTAGAAGAAAAATAATTTTTTTCCCACCAAACTCAATGACCCTCAGTGGTTGATAGATTTTGCATTTTTGTAGGATTTAACCACAAAACTAAGTGGTCTCAATATTGAGCTGCAAGGTGAGGGGAAGACACAGACACAAATGATTGGATCTATACAGTAAATGCATTCAATGCCAAAATAAAATCTTCAGTCACAACTGAAATAGGGTCTCTTCCAGCACTTCCCCAGTATACAAAAGATATACTGTATGGAGAGCACGTTACCTCTGAGAAATTATTTGCCGACTTCAGCATCATTGAACTAGCTGTCACCATTATCTCCAATCAATTCATAGACATTGAGATTTGTGAAATTGCAAGTCAAATTGCTTGAAATGGAGTTAAACACTTCTACAGTATGCTTGAAATGGAGTTAAACACTCTGGAAATAGAATTACAATTAAAATCCAGTCCATCACAAAATGAGTCCTGGAACCTAGTTGAGGCAAGCACCCTCCCACACCTTCTTGAAAGGTTCTTCTCCACGACGGAGCACCTGTTTGGGCCTACTTAACTTTTGCAAAGCTGTTTTTTCAGCTATCAAAGAATGTTGAAACCCAAGTACAGATCTCGGTGACTAATGAGGATCTGTTTGATTGCATGAGACTTGCAAGTGACCCATTAGATTCTCGATTTCCAGAAACTGGCAGATGAAATGCAGAGTCAATTTTCCGATTAGAGGGTAAGTCTACTTTTATGATTAAGGCTGCGCTTATAGTGTCCGCGACGGCTCTGGAAAACAAAACAATTGACTCCGTAGCCAGCGCTTATAGTAAGCACGACGGGCGACGGAGCGGAAAAAAATTTGGTAGCGGGTTAAATTTGATTTTTCAGAGACTGTCGCCACATGTGACAGTCTCAGAACCAAATCAATGACCCAGTCGCCAGAAGTTAAATTATAATTTTCGCGGGTGGCGACTGCGAGGTCATCCGTCGCTGACACTATACGCGCGACTTAAGGCTTCCATACTACCGATGTGGCTCACCAAAAGTTTTGAACTTCTGTCACGGGTGACAAAAGGTTGGGTACCACTGATATAGATCGATATATTGAAGAAAATAAAGAGAGATGGGTATGAACTGATGAAGTCTTGAAAGCTTGGCCCGTCTCGAAGGACTGAGCTTGAGCACCACTGGCCTAACGTAAACGTAAAAATTCTTTCCTATGTACTGTCCGTTTGATATATGCTACATCATAATTTTTGCATCATAGACCAAAGATTTATAGCCCGGATCAGTGGTGCTCAACTCCAGTCCTTAAGACTGCCCCAACAGGTCAGGTTGAGGCTATCCCTGCTTCAGCACAGTTGGTTCAATCAGTCCCTGCTTCAGCACAGGTGGCTCAGTTATCGACTGAGTCACTGATTGAGCCACCTGTGCTGAAGCTGGAATATCCTTAAAACCTGATCTGTTGGTGGCCCTTCAGCACTGGAGTTGAGCGTCCCTGCCCTGGACGACTGGTTTCATGCTGAGAATTGACTAGCACTCTTTTTTTATACAACGCTCCTTAACTCGTCTCTCGCCTTCAAAGACACGGCACCAATACGTGGTAACTTTCCTATTCATCAGTTCTACTTTGTATCCTCTAGTCTTGGTGGGGAAATCAAAGGCGCTCAGCCCGATTCCAGCATGAAAAACATAACACAAGTAAATTAAAATGGAGCCGTGTCCGTAGTAATACAAAAATATCTTTTAACCGGTTTATGGCTGGCAACGTTGATAAAATTATTTAAATTAATTCACTTATTAAAAAGCAATATATGCCAACTGTCAACACATTTTGACCAAGCTGTGTGCCACGTAAAAAAAGATGAACAGCAAAAGAGAGTTTCGAATAACCAACATGTATTTAAAACCTGTTGGGGGAAACAAAATATCTCAGGG
Source organism: Ascaphus truei (assembly GCA_036426205.1). NCBI lineage: Eukaryota > Metazoa > Chordata > Amphibia > Anura > Ascaphidae > Ascaphus > Ascaphus truei. Next base: position 256,287,136 of record CM071568.1, read on the forward strand.
TCATATAAAGAACATGTCAAATACGGAGCTGGTACTGGGAACTACATTGTATTGTTTAGATCTCCATCTCCTTAAAACAGCATTGCAAAACTTGGCTAAGAACTTCTGTAGTTAGGAGGTAACGTCTTCATTTCCACGTGACCGCTTGTCATGCAGCGTTCACATGTAATATGTACAAACTCTCCCGTCAAATGAAAGGATAATCAGCAGCCAAACAGGGGGGCATTACCGATACACAGCATCCTGATTTCTGGGTATTAATATTCAGTGACGCCAGATTTTTTTCACCTCGCCAATCAGCTGCAGTATTTAAAGAGGCGGTCCAAGCAGCACTTTTAAATTTTTTTATATATATATATATATGTTTTAATATATACAACATTTGTTTAGATTTATTGAAACACTAGCTGATATACCCGGCGTTGCCCGTGATTTACCCCCCTTCACAGCTGGCTGCCCCCCACGATCAGAACTCCGTTCCCCTTCACAGCTCCGTCCACTCCCCTCCTTCACAGCTGCGGTCTCCCCTCCCTGCCCCCCACATCACTGTCCCCCGCCTTGCACATCACATCACTCTCCCCCCCTTGCATGTCACATCAACTCCCCCCCTTGCACCTCACATCACTCTCCCCCACCCTTGCACCTCACATCACTCCACCACCCTCGCATCTCACATGACTCTCCCCCTTGCACCTGACATCACTGTACCCCCCCGCCCCTCCCCACAGACTGTCTCCCATACACACACTGTCTCCCATACACACACAAGTAAGAGACGCAACTTTGGAGGTGAGTGCCGGTGCGGAGAGCAGGGGAGTGGGGAGGGGGAGAGGCGGCGATGCGAGCAGGGGGATCCCCCCATCCCCCGCCCCAGGGGCCAGTCAGCCGCGCCTGCCACTGGCCTGCTCCCCCTCCCCCCACGGCGCCCGAGGTGAAGGGAGGCGGGAGGAGGTTGGTGCGGCAGCGCCCCTGAGGGGAAGGTAGGCTGGAGGAGTGTGATCGATCGCCCGGCACCCCTGAGGTGAAGGGAGGCGGGAGGAGGTTGGTGCGGAGTTGGCAACGGGGGGAGACAGTGTGCGGTGCTGGCAAGAACCACAGCGCAACAACCACAGAGAGTAAATTAAGGAGTAGGAGTGAGTTGCTTTCATGGCAGTCACCAAATGGAGAGTGAGCCCAAGAGGCGCACGTGGTGTTAGTGTGTGACTGACGGCCTGCGTAGGCGTGGCCATGACATCAGACAACCCGCAGGCCAATGAGCTGTGGCTGTCCGCCGGCCCATCACAGGGGGCACAAATACACACACAAATATTATTTCAGACACACATTATATATATATATATATATATATATATATATATAAAAATAAACAACAAAAACAAGCAGCTGCACTCTAATAATAAAGTACAGTGGTGGTGTGTCCCATAAAGAATAAATAAAACATATTACCATCCTTGCGTCAGGCAAAAAGAGGCAGCACTCACATCCAGAACATAAAAAAATATATAATAAGGCATGTAGACAGACAACCGATCCCGACGTTTCGGTTCCGGAGAAAGGTTCCGTTCCGGAACCGAAACGTCGGGATGGTTGTCTGTCTACACCATGCCTATTATATATTTGTCATCTTCTGGATGTGAAATTCTGCCTCTTTTTGCCTGACGCAAGGATGGTAATATGTTTTCTATCTATATTTATATCTATATAACCTAAGCTGCCCCTCTATTAATTCTCCCGTGATCAATCAGCAAAGATCCTACTTCCCAGGGTTCACTTAATGGCCGCCTTTCAGTTTTAATCAATCCTTCAGTCAGTGTGACTCAGCAGCTACAAAGCATTCTTGTATTACTACGGTAACATTATCTATTGTTACAGTTTGAAGCTGAAACTGCTGGAAATATTGGCAACAAATGATCACAAACAGGAAAGTGTTGCACTAGTTGGGAGGTGAGCTATTAAGCCTGCTATAGAAATCAAAGCATGCTTTAAAACTCATTAAAAATGGCATTGAGTTAAAGAACAATAAAAAAAATGCAGTATTATCTAACACTACACAACCGATTTATTTCACAAACCCCACAAGTACTGTAGGATATTGCATGAATTGATCCTTTATAAAAATGCCCCCGTATCCCTCCCCCTCAGCCCTTCCAGATGACTGCCGGGACCGCGCCTCAACCCACTCACTCACCCACCCCCACTCGATATCTCCTGATCTCAAGACCAACTGTGTGTCTTTACTGGGAGTCCTTGAGGGCTTCTTAGGGAGTATTCAAAGCTGACAAACATTGTCAGACAGATCAAGTTATTAAAAACTGAAATTTACAGCAAAGTGTGACAGTTTGCTGTTACTATATATAAACCAAAAATCTAAAAAAGGTGTAAAGGCAATGAAAGGAAAAAGGAAAACATGCAGCTCCTTAAACAGACGTGGTTATGCTAAGATTGTAACACATTTCAAAGATTGTGATTTATTACAGCAGCAACAACTAAAAACAAACTTGAAGTATGTGGTAATAAGAAGTATAACTATATACAGTAATCGTTGACATCTAAAGCTTCATAAAAGAAAAACAAGATATTTATTAATATAAAAAGTGTGTGTGTTAGGTCGCACTCCACTAAGTGAGAATTGGTAATAATGAGCTGATATAGTGGTGGAAGAGAACTGGGAGGAACATCAACCCTCCCCCCGCCCCCCCCCACAAAAAAAGTCACATATATCGATAGTTGTTCCCAGCACGGAATGTAAAGGAGAGCCAGACAAAGGTCAAATGCCAAGAAATAATATATTAAATGAACACGAGTACCCTTAGATAGGCTATGGAGAGTTCATCTCATCAAGCGGAACTACACTGTCAAAATAAGGGGGAGAGGAGGAGAGGAGGAAAAAAAGGGGGCGAAAAAACAAAGGAAATTCCTTTTTGTTTTTTCATCCCTCTTTTTTTTTAAAAATAAGATTTATTAATATTGCGAGTTGCCTATGAGGGAGTCTAGTACATGAAACGAGTATCTCTACAACCGAACTTTTTTTGGTGTTAAAAAAATGCCATTAGTCCCAACATGACTATTTGGCTCTTTAAGGCCCAATTCAAACACAATGTATTGTACTGTATCAATGCTGTAAAAATGAATCGTGGTGAAACACTTATTTAAAAAAAAAAAAAAAAATCTAATTTTTTTTTATCCTGATTACAAACAGAATACTTAAAATGTCACAGAGTGTTAATAAAAATGAAAAGAACAATATTTGTGAAGCTAATTAGAGATGTCCTCAATAACATCTCTTGGCTCTATATGTTTCACTAAATCATGGACTTTCTGTATACTGTTCCCTCAAGTTCCAAAGAAAACGTTGACAGCTTGTACAGTGTATAATTACATGCATGAAGAAGTGTAATGTCCATTTATGAGAATTAGTCTTCAAAGAGCATAAACTTCAGATGCAGGAAACACATCTAATCCAGATTGTAGTTTGGCAAATTCATAATCGGATACCGTGAAAATATACAAGACAAAACCATATGCTCTTCCTGCGAAAATATGCACCTGATCTTTTTGTTTTCCAGGTTTTAGTAAATAAAACAACTAATTAAAACATCTGATCTTCAAGATTTCTTCATTTGATTACAAATACAACCACCCCCCCAAAAAACCCCAGACAATTTACAGTATATACAGATGTATTGTAGCTCGAGACATTGTTCCTCAAATAATGCAACATATCTAGTTAGAACACAGAATGCCATCGTTTCCATATGATACAATAGTAGTGTTGGTGCAGAATGTTGCAATATATCCCACCACAAATAATTTGCTACACCTGTAGATCACTTACAAAAGGAACAGGTACTTGATTTAGGCCATACAGGCAATCCTCGTTTTACAACGAATGGCTTATCCAACGCTATGCAATGCATACCTATGTTCATTATTACAACGCCAAAACAGCTTATCCAATGCTCTTATAACGCTTTGCAAATTTGTTTGTGTTTATAATATATATATTATGTAATATTATATAATATATTATATATATAATACAGTATATACACTATATAATTTATGTGTGTGCTGCATATTTTATTGCCTGCGTAAAATATTTGGTGTATTTTAGTGTTAAAAAAGCCTTCAGGAACGTAACCTTTCATTTAAACAGTGTTCCTATGGGAAAACGTGTTTCGCTTTAAGACGTTTCGCTATCCAACGCCATTTTGAGTAACGCGTTGTGTCGGATAACCGAGGACTGCCTGTATATGTTTTGCTGTGTAGATGTCTTCCTCGTACCGGAGAAGAGCTCGGCTCCATCTGTTTGAATGCAGTTGAACTATTCTTCAGTACGGAATAGATATAACTACAGTATGTTTTTAATAGGGGTCTCACAGATTAACTCGTTCATAGGTGTAATTATAACATACCTTGTAATCTGTAAAATAATATAATCTATATTTTAATACCCATCACAGTTTATAACATTTTACATCAAATGTGACAGGAAACCCCATATTTTGTCATTGATATGGGAATATATTACCAGCACAATGCCCTGATTTGTGGTTCTTGGTTTCAAGTATTTCCAGAGGCACAATACAGCTGTGTGTGTGTGTGTATATACAGTCAAATATGATCCAGAATAGTGCATAATTAAATGAGATGCATTGCGAGACAGTTCCTATTGAATTTAATAGAATTTCTTCCTACTTTTGCCACCAGAATGGCACCACATTTCTCTATACATAGATCCCATAGTGTTTACATGAATAAAGATGAGTTGATGTGTCTGAAGAAAAACAATTTTAGAAAAGAGGGAAATAATCCAACACAGAAGAAGCAAAAAGCAACAGAAATGGTTCAGGAGATAAGACAGGGGTCAGTGGTTTTATCCCAACTAGATTGTAAGCTCTCAGGAGCAGTGCACTCATTACCTTCTGTATCTGTTTGTCCTCATTTGTATGCCATTCAGTTTAATTGATGTCACTTTACCCCCACTGTGCCACGCTGCGGAATATGTGGGCGCTTTACAAATAAACGTTAATAAGAATAACAAAATAAATGGAATGATCAATAGGGATTAGTAATGACTTCAGTAAATGAATGCTATAATGCATATAGATAACTGGTATACTGACCTCCGAATCCATTTCACAAATAGTAGTTAATGCCAATTAAATATGAAAATGCCCCTCCCACCAAATCACACATAACCACACACACACACAAACAATAAAGGAAAACAAAATGAAGACTGAATAACATTGTGTCCAACGCTGATTACTAGTAAAGAACTGCAATTTAGACCCCGACACTGCAAATGAAAACAAATGATCAAATCAAACCACACAACCTTAGGTTAGCGATTTATTGCGAACTGGTAATTAAATGCCTGCTGAAGAGTTACCGAGTTATACGAACACACAGTAAAATGCTTCCCCCTTCCTATGGAATGCTGCCATCTGATTCCATCTGGCATAGAACGCTACAGGCGCAGCAGGAGGTTCACCTGCCTGGAAATAATGCTTATGAGCCATTAGCTGGAAAATTACAAGAAGCTGTCAGTAAAGCACAGCTTTGAATGACGAATAAAAATGGAACAAAATGGACTGATTTTTTTTTTCAACTGCAGGTGAATGTGTTGTCGAGATATCCGAATAGTAGTGTAATTTTTACCTGCAGTGGCATAAAAATGTAAATCTAAACGGGAACAAAAAAATTATAAAACAGCATCTTTAACTTCTAGTGTTTTACTGTAAAAGTCCCAGTACCACTTCAACCTATTCCAGATCCAACGGAGTTTAAGACACGCAGGCATGTAAAACCTTATCAAGCACTGTGAATATATGACAGCTTAAACCTTCCAGAGCCAGCATGTAATAGACCTTCTGGCATTATGACCAAGTGTTCACTTCGTTGTGACCCCTTCACGAACGTCACCAATTGAAGAGAATGGTGAACATGATCTCCACGAAGCAGTCAAAGCGGTTATTGATTTCAGTGGATTTCACAAGGGCCAATAGGGCACTCAGATAACATTCAAAGGGTTATGGCCTTTTTTTTTTTAAATTAAGAAAGATCTTACAACTGCTGTTATATTGGCTGAAACAAAAGGCATCGCCAACGAACCGAGAGAAAAAGTTACTATACATCAATATTTATTTCAACTTGAAGACTTCTTCAAAATGTGACAATAGAGGAAGTGACCAAGACCAACAAGGAAAAAAAGCCTGCACAGATTATTTCTATATGATTTGTGTTAAAATGGATTTGAAGCAAAAGGTGACAGTGTGTGCTCATTTGCATGTTATTACCCAGATTCCCTAGCTGCAGTGGAAGCACTGTATGCTAGGATAGGGGTGCGGAAACTTTTTTCTTTGCGCCCCCTGCCTGCTCTCCCCTCCTACTCGCGCTCCCCTCTTACCTTCTCTCTGGTGGCGTCATTTGATGTCACAACGTCATGTGACGTTGTTGCCATTTGACGCCGCATCGTCAGAAACTGTCTGAGAGCAAGTAAGAGGGAGTTACAGAGGCCTCGCGCGCTCCCGACATTTAATTTAAATGTTGTGGTGAAGAGCGGGGGGCCTCTGTAAGTGCCGCGGCTCCCCAGATAATATCGCAACCCCCCAGTTTACGCACTCCCGTGCTATGGTGAAAAGCAGGGTTGCTAACTGATCTGAGACATGTGAATGGGTTCACAGGTGATATTTTTATTTTCTGTATACGATTCGCTAAATTCCTCTTACAACTGCTTTGATTCAGTATCAATATAGGCCAGCAAAAAAAGCCCATGGGAGGACACATTAAGCCCACCACTTAGACAACCCTGCTTTAGATGTAGCCAGTCATATGCATACCTGAAGATCTACTGAAAAAACACACCAAATGATGTACCTTTTTATTTATTTATTTTCAATCTGGGTTTTCTTGGCACACACAAACGAAACCAGCAAGATATGATATTCAAACAGCGCCATATGCATACATTCTTAACACTGTGATCTTATTTTAGGAAATATTATAATTTAAAATCTGGAGGCATTTCTTACAGTAGTCATGACAGCAGGAGACAGAGAGACAAAGATGTGTACTTAAACATAATTATAAAAAGAAACACGTTTGATAACATTGTTGGTCGCATACTCGGCAAATCAAAATCTTTAACCAGTTAGGCATCTCTGACTTTGTATTGTATTGTATTGTATGTCTTTATTTATATAGCGCCATTAATGTACATAGCGCTTCACAGTAGTAATACATGTGGTAATCATTAAATTACAGATAATATTAATAACAGATAATGGGAATAAGTGCTTTAGACATAAAAGTAACATTTCGGAAAAGGAGTCCCTGCCCCGAGGAGCTTACAGTCTAATTGGTAGGTAGGTAGAACGTACAGAGACAGTAGGAGGGAGTTCTGGTAAGTGCGTCTGCAGGGGGCCAAGCTTTATGTATCATGTGTTCAGAATATCCACAGTGCTATTCATATGCTTCTTTAAGCAGGTGTGTTGGTTGTTATATGAGCACTAAACTAAATCAAATCATTTCACATTTTCTTTGTTCTTCGTGTTAAATCTGTATGTAATGTTTCCATTTTCACCTTTACTGTTAAGTTCCAAGCTGCATTTTTGTACATCCTTCTAAATTTGGTCTTGTTCTTTAAATTTTCAGGTTGTCTCAACACCCTGGTTAAGAATCTCTGTTCGAGAGCATGTAACCTTCGGCAAGCAAAAAACTTCACTTTCTGTGCCTTCAGTTCACTGTTAGTCCGGTTTAACTGCCTATTGATCCATCATGTTTACACGTGACATATGACAGCAAAGCAACCATAAATTACATCATCATCAGAGTCATTCAGCATTGAAAAGGCGGGATTATCTTTCAGCTGAGACTCATACAGGGCATTCTTTGATGTCGAGTACACAAAGGCCAAAGTGTAGAGATAAAAGTTCAATAGGCCATAAAACGACAAAAACTCTGCTGAATTGTGATAATGGGTTGACAGCTCAGCAACAAAGTTGTCTTGTAGGACTCGTGCTCCAAACCTTAGGTAAAGAATGGCAATACTGATAATAAGCACGACAAATGTTAAGGCAGTGAGAAACTTTAACCTCAGATCAATATAGGGCATATTTCGAAGTTCGGAGCATGCATGTATGATTAAGAACAAAAGGTACAAAATGTACACAGAAGCCACCACAAGGAAGAAAATCTTCATTCCCTGAAAATTGCCCGTATCTACCCTGTACTGGTAGGTGGGATCATGCAGTTCATTAACTGTTTGCCATATTCCTAAGGTCACAGATGCAAGCCAGAGAAGCCCAACAATGAAAATCTTGGGTAAATAGAATGTGAAGCACTTTCTCTCCCCCTGCACTCGTATTCCATGATAAACACACAGCCAGAAGAGCAGCAGCGCACACAGGAAAAGTGACTGAAACAAGTCATCCAGCATGCCAGGAAACCAGCTATTTACCAAGAACGTGAGGGGAACCTCCATGATATAGTCCTGCATGGTTTAATCCGGAGTCAGATATCGCATTAGTTCATTCATATGGACTAGTTTGTAATGTCCCTTGGGATGACGAACCAAAAAGGACGGATAATGACTCAAACTTTTGTAGTGAAATTGCAGTATGGTCATATACTGTAGGTCATGATAATGTTGGACACGATAGACCATATTAACTAAGCTGTTCACCTTCAATGTGTAACGTTGCCAAAAGAGATATATCTAATATCTACAACATGTGTGTGTGTGTATAATCTATATTATATATATATATATATATATAATATATATAATATATAATATATATGACACATACCTATATATAATATATATATATAATATATATATATATATAGTAATATATATATATATATATCATATATATATATATATATATTACATACATACACCGATATTTCTGTTTAAATATTTTTATTTGCTTGATGAAATGTCCCTCTTGGAAATGCTAGATTTGTTTTTTTAATTAAATCTGAATGTGCTGCCAAGTCAAACTCAAAAAGTGTAATTTATTGTAGGAGTCTTTTTTTTAACGAATGCAGAGAATGTGAACTACATTAGGTCTCATAACACATCAAGTCATTGTGCTTATTAACACCTGTCCAAAACCACGTTGCACATCGCAACAGATTCAGACTAGTTATGAACTGTAATTAGTCTAGCTGTCAGAACGCCACTAATAAGACTGCAATACTGTACTTTTATTAATGTCTATTTGACTGATGTAAAAAGTAAATACTTTTTTTTTAACTTTAAGTGAAAAAGATGTTGACAATGCATTAGATGGCAAATGCTAACTGGAGGGGATTTTGAGGGTGTTTAGGTCCATTACTTGACTGGTGTTGGCAGGCCTGTTTTATCAGTGGGGAGGGGGAGACAATCAGGCGCCGACTTCCACGGCAGGCCAAGCCTGTGACAACTGTCATGGGCATTTGCCCCATTGGCAGCCTGAACATGAGCCTTGGTTGTACTGCAGCTAATGTGAATACGTCAAACTTGCTGTACATTAAGAATTACCCAACATTTGTAAAAGGTGCAATTCCCCTACATGTTTTTGTTTGTTAACGTTACTGCACAGTAGAGTGTCTGTTTTCTTTTCTAGCTTTAAGTTACATCTGCTTTGATGGGCATCTCTGAGCTCCCTTTCAAGATAATCATTTTGGGGAGGAACTGCAACTTTAACTCTTAGGGTGCCCTTGTGACGTTCTTGAAATGTCAAACACACTTCCTAAGTCAGCAGTTCCTTTTCATTTTACTGGATATAGATCCAATGTTGGTCTTTCTCCCTCCTAATAGAGGTAAATGAGAATTTTAATCCTAATAGAGGTATATTAGTATTTTATCTGGTAGTGTTAGGACCTGTGAACTGGGTCTGCCTTGTCGTGGCTCGCAAGCTTACAATGCTTTGGCCAAAGGGTTAAACTAAATGACCCCTTTTCAAGAGAATATATAAGTATTTTACTGTGTATTTTTGTCATATTGGATGTAGCATTGAGCTTCTCTGACGCTTGTTCTTCAAATGTCAGAAGGAACAGCAAGGTTGGGCCCCCCGTGACTTCCAGGAAACGACATGTGAATTTTTCTCATTCTCAAGGGAAGATCGCGTTCACGCTATTGGAATAGAAGTGCAGGTGACCCCATTTCAGTATGCGTTACGGGGTGCCAGTTGGGACCACATGATCGCTACACCAAGCGATCACGTGGATGAGATCTTTGAAGACCTGTGGCATAAAAAGGGCTAAAGTCGCAATGTTTTTTCTCAAACGTTTATCAACATAAACATATGAATTATCATGTATTCTATGCAGTATGTCCTAAAACTTCCCGGAAACAAAATACTTATACAATACCATTTAATTCTTCTTCCACAGTATCAGTTTTTTTTGTGGTAGCCACCAAATAAAATTAGTGTTTCCCTAGAATCTCTGCAATTCTGCATTATAGAGCCCGGCTGGAGGCAATTTTTAATTATTTAAAACCTAGTATTTTTATGGCAAACAAAACACTGGGGGAGAGTTGAGCTTCATTTAAAGATATTTTCCAGCACAGGGGAGCAGCTTTACAGCATATTGACCTGTGGCCGTAATCACCAAGCCTCACATCCAAAACGCTCGGACAGACTCCACATCTACTCAGCAGCGACATGTCAGAAAACCAGATACCAGGAACATAGGGTATCTATCAACTTCAGGAAGAAACCCCGAGATTTACATGGTTCATTCTCCCGACACGGTCAGCACTTTATGCCATGTAAAACACCCGCTCTGCTCCCGAATACCTGAAATGGAGCTCAAACCCCCTAGTAATTACAAAAAGTACAGTTTCTCACCCCTAGTAATAACCATTCCCAGTCAATGGCACTACGGTGTGATACCCCTTATCGGAGCGGATTTACCTTTTTGTTTCGCCCTTTGGCTCGGGGGCGGCCCTCCTCTGCAGCGTAGCGGCATCATGTGACATTGGGTCACCATGTCATCGCAACACTGCTGAAGGGGGCGACTCCGAAGAAGGTAAAACCCCCTCTCAACACACACAAATTGCCTCCCTCCAAAAAAGTGCCGCTCTGAATATACAGAATATTTTTCTACATCCATTCTCATTTCTCATTAACGTTTTAGTACACACCTAACCTGTAAGTAAAAGCATTAAAAAAAAAAAAAACAGCATAAAAATTGTGTGGAGAAATGGGACGTATTATTAAAAAGCATTTTACTTGGCTAGTACATTTTCTCACTGGCTACTGAAAGATTCTGCCAGCCCTGAACCTGAGTGAGAGGCCTGAAAGGTAGAAGTAATGAAGTGCAGTACTTTTGCTTTAACTTATTTCACAGCCCACTTCAATATATTATTAGACAATGTACAACTGCTCAGGAAATCAAACAAAGGAAGCTGGATCATTGCTAACACTTGTGAAGACTTTATATAAAAAAAGACATTATTTTCTGGAACATAAGAAGTTGGAACTATTACAGACTAATAAATATTTATTTACGAAGGTCATTTTACAATCAATAAAGGACAAAAATTGATGGGTTTCCACAAATGTATTTTAAAATCCTGTAGGGAAACACACAACACACAGTACCATAGTTCTTTACATGCTAAGTTGTTCAGCCTATTAAGATGCTGGTTGTTTCTATGATTTATATGCCAATAAATTTTTGATGACTGGTAAGTCCAAAAAAATTGCTTGGGTGCCGACTACATTGATTAATAATTCCAGAGCATCGAAACTGTCAAGAATTCATGCATCAGACTAAATTACTGCCTGAAGTATATTAGATATTCCATAAAATAAAGAATAAAAAGGTTGGTTTGGTAATTTTGCCTTGCATCCATTTACTTGTTTTAATTTATATTCAGAATTATCATTGTAAAGACAGGTCTTCATTTTTTTTTTAAATTCAACATTAAAGCAGCAATCCAGTTTGCTTTTTTTAAACAGGGTTGCAACCTTGTTATGCCCTGCAGCTGACCCTAGGTATTTTCAGCTGCGGGGACCTCCCGGTTCGAGAGATACTTACCGGCGTCTCTGCGCCTCCCTGCATATATACAGTATTACGGCTCTCCTTGACAGCTATTTAATAACAAGGTAGTAATACCGGTAACTTCTCCAGTAAGCATCTCAGGAACTGGTGGGTCCCAAAGCTGAAAAGAACACGGTTCTGCTCCGTGGGGAAACCCTGGTTCCAAACCGGTTTAAAAGAAAGAAGAAAAAAAAAAAAAAGTAAATCCATTTTGAATTTTGAGAGCCAAGTCAGGAAATGCACCATAACCTAAACACGGTCTCAAATAAATAAACAAATCATACCATACAGTAGATCTAATTTTAGGAAATCCACTTACACTGAGGTTTCAGCAATTATTACATGCTAGGGAAAAGCATATGTTTAACGACTCAGATTCCGTAACTACGATTCTTTTCTTACTTGGTTTTATGCTCTGGATAATGACCTGTACATGACACAGCTGTATATTAACATTCTAATTAAACACACAAACAGCATTTTCTCTTATGAACACACCTATTCATTATATACTGGGAAGTTTAAGCTAGATAGAAATAGGATGAAAATCTACTGTACTTCTACATGAGTAAGTCAGATTCATGGCATATTGAACAGGTCAGTGAGACCCATTTCGTACAGACCCCCATCTTACACCATACATTAAAATTAGATATTTTTTGTCTGACTTCATCCAGCTTTAATCTGCTTATGTTTTGTTTTACATTATTTGAATCAGCGGGGCCTAGAACTGGATAAAGATGCATCCCGTTCCCAAGATATCCACCAGTGACACACTGTGGCCGCCGGCGTCAGTCTGGCTTTGGCAGCCAAAAGAAAGGCGTGCCATCATCAATGAAAAAACAAATAGGGTGGGCACCCACAATATAAGGTGCACTATCTAGTGCTAACCCGTGTCTGTGAATGTGCAACTATTAAATAATAGTGACAATACCAAACACGTGTAATTAAATGATATAGTACCATAAAATATGCTATATCTTGTGAAATAAAGTAATATGGAGTGATACTGTATCTAGTGCTGGAAAATATATATATATAGAAAAATGCAGCTCAAACAACCCTTTAATGGATTGTCTAGGGACTCAGCAAAATTCGTTGACGGAAGTAGGCGAGCGCAGGTCTCAGAATAATATACGTGAAAAAATAAAAAACAACATAGTGCAAATAAAGTCTTTAAACCAAATATTTGGCAATGTGAGCAGAGGTTTCTCACGAATGGAGACTCACGTGGTTCTAGTAATAAAGATGCATGCCAAAAACTGTTGTTTTGGCTGGGCTCAGATGTACTGTATAATGGTGTGTAAGGACTTGCACTTGAATGCAGTGACTTCACTCAGATTGTGTCGTTCGTGGTGTTATGCAAGCAGAGAAAGCCAACAATAGTGTAATATTGTAATGATATAACAATCTTTATAAACAATAAAAAAATAAATAAAATGAACACTTACATTGTGTCCTATAAATTCAGACACAAATAGTTTGGCGTGCGTTCAACTCCGTTCGCTGCTTCCTCCTTGTCAGACCTCTCAGACCTAATACGTCACATCCGGTTGGTGACGCACCTTGGATCGCGGGGAATCCCGGTTGGAGGAGGGTCACAGCGGCAGGCTTCCTTCACTGGGGACTGACTGAGTCTTCTGATACGCCTCAGCAAACCACAAACACAGAGAGTCTGCGGTTTGCTGAGGCGTATCAGAAGACTCAGAGTCAGAGTCAGTCCGCAGTGAAGGAAGCCTGTCAGTGTGCAGATTGTATTGACCGTATGATGATGGGGTTTAAAACATATAATAATAAAAAAAAAATATATATATATAATATATATAATATATATTAAACAGCAGCTTGAACTGCAGCTTTAACAATACTGATATTTTATATTTTATCCCCAGACCTTGTGGCCAGCAGGTTTGCAACATAGAATAAACAAGTATTTTATTTTCTCAAGAATATGCGGCTAACCCATTTGCATTGTAGGCACTTCTAGCTGTGAAGGGGTTCTGTTTCTTGACAGATAGATACTTTCTGTAATATTTCCTTCAACTGTGATATGTATGGATCCAGCATGCCAGGTCTGCGGAACTCCAGTCCTCACGACCAAAGACTGAGCCGCCCGTGCTGAAGCAGAGATAATCCTTAAAACCTGACCTGTTTGGGGGTCTGGGGGACTGGAGTTGAGCACCGCTGCAGTATCCCATTCTATCAATATTGGCTTTGATATTTGTTGATCTTATGCCCAAGGTGACAATATTTTTAAAATGACAAAGCAGGACAAAATACTAAATTATTTATCAATCCCTCAATCACGCACTCACCCCCATCTCTTCCCCCAATCTCTCCTCACTTCTCCACCTGTCTTACACCCCCTCTTTTGCTCACTCACTCAATGCCCCCCTCCTCACACACACCTCCTCCCCATGAACACACACTGCTCCCCCATAAGAAACACTTCGGCCCCACGCTGCTCCCCTCTCCCCAAAGACACACAGCTTCCCCTAGCTCCCCCCCACTCCCGCCCCAAATGCACACACATACACAGCTTTTCCCCCAGATGCACACAGCGCCTGGGAAGGCCTCAGGTCCCACGCTGCTCCCACGGGTGGATGTGGACATTGGGCCCGCCTTCTGGTGTGATGGTAGTGGTGGACACCAAGCTGCAGCAGCGGTGAATTAAAACGTCTCATATGTTTCGGTTTTGAAATGACCACCCTAAGAGGTTTGGAGTTGCAATTTCAAAACGGGTACAAATTGGACGTTTTACTCCTTCCCCTTCAGGACTCCGAGACAAGGCCTCAACAACCGGTACTGTCCCGGTCAAACCGGTACGTATAGTAACCTTACTTATCCCAGTATAGTAGCTGGAATCCCTTACATTTTACACTCATCTTCAATTAAGGCTGCAAAGCACTGTGTTTGGGTATTGAGAAATGAATGCTAATATGCACCAGCTCTTGTCCGTCGTTTCTTTGCACAGTGCAATTCCTTTAGACATGAAAGGAATAAAATATGTAGAAGGGTAAAACCACACCGCTTAAGGGAGCATCATTACATTTGACTTTGAGTTAATTTTTTTTTGTTTAACAGGGCATTAGCATGAAAACACGTGGGAGAGAAATCAGCCTGGAGTGTCACGGTCTTAATAAAAACCGACTACTGCACAATGCAACATTTTTGTCAGTTTAGTTTAATATCTATTTTCCAGTTGAGTCCGAGAACCAAAAAAAAAGAAAAAGCCCAAGATGCACAGCAAAGGCAACCTAGTGACTCTGCGAATAAGGGATGTGCAAATATCTTCACGAGTGCTTGACCAAATGTTTAATTTATTTTTAATTTAGGGTTCTCGTACATTTTTTTTCCATGAATGTTCACACTGTCAAACCAGAAGTTTGGGGAAATGGCAGCATATAAACGGGCACGTGACTCTGCACATGGACTTCTAAAGCATGGCATATATTTGTTGATAAATATACACAGAGGGCACGTCGCTACACCAAACACACACACACACACAACAATCTACCTGGTGCAAGGGAAAAGACACAAATTCACTACAACCACAAATAAGCCTCGGACTTGGATAAAACAAGCCCCCTATAATTGCACTCAGGTAGGTGACAAAAAAATCTATTGTCTACTAATAACTGGCTAGATTAGCCAAACTCAGCATAGAGATTCACCACCGAAAAGTCACACTCAAATAAAATAAAAAAGACTTTAATAGTTTATACTGTAAAAAAACGACGAAACACTCTAAAAATGCACCGCAGTGCATAGATAAAATCCCCAAATGTGTTTGTTCACGGTCATATATGGACAGTATGTGTCCAAATATATAATATAATGATCGACGCTATGCATAAGGCTGCACTATTGCATACACAGGTATGGTAAATTATATTGAGGGAAGATAGCAGTGGCTAAATGCAACTGCTATGTAGTAGAAAATCTAACCAACAAATCCTCTGTATAAGGTGATAAGTGAACTCAGATATACAGTGAATGGGGTATATAAAGAGGCCCTAGAATGCATGGTTAGGACCAATGCGTCTGCACAGAATGAACATTCACATACAATCGTTTGTAAATTTGTCAACTATACTCTGAGTAGGGACTCGAGAAGCGCACACAGAATGCCACAAAACGAGACTTATATACAATCGTTGTCTGTTGTCAATAAGAGACTCTGAGTAGTTACTCTGGGTAGCGCGCGCTGCAAAGTGCACAAGTGCAAGCCCCCAGAGAGTGTGAGTAAAACAGGACAAAAATAGGATAATATACAACCTGATTCGTGATAGCAATAAGCAGCCTGTGCTCCGTGTATTAGCTGGAGCGACTGTTCCTCCAAACACTAACGCACATGCGTCAACGTGATGACGTCACGCCGTACCCCAACGTACGTTTCACGCGTCACCACGCGCTTTCTCAAGGGGGAGGAGTAGGTAGCATGTAACGTCGTATAGTGGAACCTTTTGTACCCTCCCTGGAGGGGAGGGGCGAGTGACGTATGCCTAATACTATTAAAAGAGGCATAGCAGGTACATATGTAACCATGACACAACATAAAGGAACCGGGGGGGGGGGGGGAATGAGATCCGGAGCACAAGGTAGGACTGATATAATGTCTAAATATATAATCATGTGACTTGTCTGTGGAGCACCCACATAGAGAGGCAAAGAAAACCCAATAAGGGCAGGCAGGTGCCCTAATGGTAGATTAACAGCAGGCATACAAGTTGGATAAGCAGCATGAGTGCCAGGGTATATGATATGGAGGTGATTCCACAGATAATCACAAAGGATGAAGGACTAAAGACATATGACATATGAATGATGCACAAAAGGCAGATAGGGGGACCAGAGTAGATGGTGTAGGAATGAACTACACTAGACGGAGCCGCCTAAAAATCAAAACGGCTTTCTACGTAGAATTAATAGATCTTATAACGGATTCCCCTAACCCTATGTGAGGAATGGCGAGAGAAAATAAACCTAGTTCAAACCATATGGTGCCAGTGTGTTGAGGTGATAATCCAACGGCATTCGTGCTGAGTAGCCTCATGTCCAGCCCTTGCGTGGGCCCCAGGGTATATGTGCCAGGCCCACGAATTCAGGTTGGAGGCATCCCCATGATGTGCATCATAATATGTCTGCCCCGGGTGTGTCTAATTGTTACGCACTGACCCGAGGTGCTCCAAAATCCGTATTTTGAATGCCCTGAGAGTTTCACCAAAATACTGTTTACCGCATGTGCACTGAATAAGGTACACCACGCCTGTGGTCAGACAATTAATAAAGTCTTTGATGGTATAAGTGTGCATGCCAGTAGAGTCTGTGAAAGTCTTGATGACCTTAACTGAAGGGCAGGCCTTACAGCGTCCACAGGTGTATTACCATTAGGTTTAGGTCCAACCATGTCCGTGATGGTCTGGTCGAAATGGCTTTCAACCAACCACGTAGATTGACACCGCTCGGCGGCTAACAATATTGGGTGTAGGCTGCAAATCTTCGCCAGATCCT
Organism: Ascaphus truei; assembly: GCA_036426205.1. Classification (NCBI taxonomy): domain Eukaryota; kingdom Metazoa; phylum Chordata; class Amphibia; order Anura; family Ascaphidae; genus Ascaphus; species Ascaphus truei. Next base: position 256,304,698 of record CM071568.1, read on the forward strand.
GATCCTGGTAGTATATGCCAGGTCTGCTCAGAATCTGCGGATGGTTGACCACTGGTTACAATAAGAACCAACGAACTGAATTGTATGTGTCTCTATCAGTGATTCTGGGGTGGTCAGTAAGGAGACTGGGTCTGGATTGTGTAAGGACCCTATGATAGGCTTTTTGACTGATGTCTTGGAGTACCCTATATATGAAACGTCTGGTAAGGTCTTTGGCCTGTTTGAACTCTGTTATGGTCGTACCTTACGTTTAAGGCGTAAGAACTGTTGCAGTAGGGATGTTTGTAAAATAGGTGTCTTGGGTGGTGGCTATTGCTGCAAGGAGACTATGTCGCGGTTGGTTTCGGATATATGTTGTCTTAATTTGCCATCTTGCTTTTTGTTAATGGTGATATCAAGGAAATTGATACTCTCGGTTTGGATTCAAAGGAAGTTGAAGATGTTGTGTTATAATTCAGCTTATCAATAAACTCGACCAGGAGTTCCTTAGCCGCTCCATAGGAGAAGCCACATCATCGATGTACCGTGACGAGATCGATTGGTCAGTATATATGAGAGTAATCCTCCATGAACACCACGGTTTCCTCCCACCAGCCAGAATAGATTGGCATAGGGGGAGCACACGTGGTGCCCATGGAGGGTACCTGAATTTGATGATAGACTTTTTGATGAATAAAAGAAGTAGTTCTGGTCAGGACAAAGTTTAGTAACTTTAAAACAAAGTCATTGTGTACCTTTGAATGAGTATCTCTTGCCCGAAGGAAATGTTGGACAGATTGTAATCATGAGGAATGAGGAATACTGTGTAACACTCTCAACATGATCCCACATAGAGGTGTTATGTCCACTGAATGTCCTCCACTCTCAGCAAAGCTGCTTTAGTATCTTTGGTGATTGAGGGAAGAGTTTCAAACAAAGGGCGTAGGAATGGATCAGATAGATACTGGCGTGGGATGTAAGATTACCCACGCCAGACACTATCGGTCTACCTGGTGGTGGGTAGACACCCTTATGGACCTTTGGTAAGTGGTAAAAAGAGGACAAAGGTGGGTGTTTAATGGAAATAAATTCCAATTCGTTTTTAGTCATCACCTTATTTTCAATAGCCAATTGCAAAATCTCCAACAGTTCGGTCTGGAAAGTTTCAGTCGGGTCTTGTGATAGGATCTTATAACAATGTCGGTCAGACAAAAGCCTGGTACATTCGCTCACATATGAGGTTGTATCCAGAATGACAACATTCCCACCTTTATCCGATGGTTTGATAGTAATGTTGTCATTCTTCTCAAGGTCTTGGAGTGCTTTGTATTCCCTATAGTCCAAGTTAAAAAATTTTGAGTTTGTCATTCTTTTAAGATCTTCAGACACCAACTGGGTAAAAAAATCACGTGATGCGTGGTGCAGGACTGCAAGGGTTGTGTAAACCGCGACTTATTACGAAATGGTGGTAAAAGGGACCCTCACCAGGATTTCTTGTATTGTCATCCTCTAATTCCTGTATACTGTAGAGTGCTGATCTTGTGTATCAAAATTTTCACATAGTGTGTTCATATATCATTCTTTGTCTTCGTTTAAAGAAAACGTGTATGTGTGATGTTTTCGAGCAAAAAGGTTGAGATCCCATTTTCTCAAAAAAGTAGTCTGGTGAGTAGGACAAAAGTTTAACCCTCTAGAGAGGACTCTCAAATAGTCGTCATTTAGTGTCATAGAGGAGAAATTTTTACCTGCGTCTGGTGGTACTGTCAGCGTCTGTAAGGTCTCCTCTTCCTGGTCCTTGTAACCCCAGACAACTCTGTCTCTTAGTTTATGGCTCGCCCCCTCCTGTCTTCGTGTCCTGGGGGGATATAGTCTGGGCAGAAAGATCTAAAAAGTCTGGCACAAGGGGTGCAAAGGAGGTAGATGGAATTGGAGTAAACTTTGTGTGTGTCACCCTTCTCACATTTGTTTCTGATTCAGCTCGCTGGCTGATGTTTCACAGTCAGTTGTGATTCAGTACTTTTTATTTTTGCTGTTTCTCACGTTTTTTTGTATGTGAAATTTGTTGGTTTCATAGTCGTAGTGTCTCTAAATAAATTTACGTGATTTTCTTGCATTGATATCGGCTGTGAGTTTGTCATTTGGCCTTTTAAGGAGTTTCTCATAGTAATGAGTCTGGTGTGTTCACGCCATGTGTCTACTCAGCTAATGGTGTAATCTCTATGTTAGTTTTCTCCAATCTGTCTGTTTCTAGATATAAGTAAAGCAATTTAACGCTTGATTTAAGGAGAGTACTTCCCAATCTTTAATGAATTAGTATCATCAATAGATGGGAGGAGATAAATATACTCGCAAACCTAGGAACATCCCTGCTAATGCGTTAGTTAGTCAGGCTTGTTACTCCCACCAGATCTTTGCCTGAATAGTCATTTGTGTTTCAAATTAAAGAAATATTTTTTAATTTTTGTTTCTGTTGGTAAAACAGGTATAGCAGGTAAGTCCGTTGGAGATTTAGAGAAGAGACAAGCTGCTTCATTAATCCAGGCCCCAAAATCTTGTTTGGTAGCAGGAACTGACATAATTCAGAGACCTACTAGAGACTAGGTAGTGAGTAATGGGAAGGGAAAAGGGAGGGGGAGGAGTATGGTTCCGTGGGAGCTGACGTGAAAGAAAGAGGTAAAAAACCTCAAGGTCAATAAATACACAAGAGGGCACGTGCTACACCAAAACACATACACTTTAACAGAAAACAATCTACTGGTGCAAGGGAGAAAGCCAAATCAATACACACAAATAATCCTAGGATTATAAACGCCCCTATAATTGCACGCAAGGAAGGTGGGTGACAAAAAAATATAGCATAGGATTCACCACCGAAGGTCACACTCAAATAAAAATAAAAAGACTTAATAGTTATACAGTACTGTAAAAACGACGAAACACTCTAAAAAGCACCGCAGTGCATAGATAAAATCCCCAAATGTGTTTGTTCACACGGTAACTACATGGACAGATGTGTTCCAATATATAGTACTATATGGATCAGACGCTATGCAAAGGCTGCACTATGCATACACAGGTATGGTAATATTTGAGGGAAGATAGCCATGGCTAAATGCAACCGCTAGTAGTAGAAATCTAACCAACAAATCCCTCTGTTACAGTGATAGTGAACTAGATAAATATCAGTGATGGGTTATATAAGAGGCCTAGATCACCTTTACGAGAGATTGTTGGTTTAGATTTTCTACTACATAGCGGTTGCATTAGCCCACTGCTATTCGTCCATATAGTTACCGTGAATAACAAACACATTTAGGGACTTTTATTATGCACTGCGGTGCATTTTTAGATTTTTTCGGCGTTTTTTACAGTATAACTATTAAAGTCTTTTTTATTTTTATTTGAGTGTGACCTTTCGGTGGTGAATCCTATGCTAGGATTTGGCAACAATCTAGCCAGTTATTAGTAGACAATAGATTTTTTTGTCACCTACCTTGAGTGCAATTATAGGGGTCTGTTTATAATCCTAGGATTATTTGTGAGTATTCATATATTTGTTGAACATGGTTGTCATTTTCTTTCAGCCCAGTGAATTTCCCCTGGTTCGTGAAATGCAGTGAAAACGTTGCACGTTTCTACGTACCGTTACGGCTTCCATTTAGCAATCTATTAATGTAGCAATTGTTTCCTGGTGGTTAATGCCGACTAAGCAATCATTTGTCACGCATCGGCCTGCCTATGTTACATATGTAGTGTGTAATCTTATGTAATACAGAATAAATTATTCTATGAAGATGGGTGATGCCGTTCTTTGACGCCCAGTTAGGGTGGTCAGACGGCTTCTCCAAAAATACTGGACACAATGGTGAAAGGTGCGATGTGCTTGACACACACACGTCTCCGCTCCATGCTGTTTCCTCCTCTCCTTGGTCCCACACTCAGGCTTCCGACACCTGGTCCTGATTGACTGCTGCTGCTGGGTATTGCAGCCAATCAGGTTGGAGGAAGCTGCCCAGCCTCCTAACAGCCTGCTCTCTCCCTGCTCAGGGAAATTCCCCCAAGCCGGTAAAGGTCACTATGTCCAGACAGGCAATACTGGACACATACATGTCCACAATGCACCTTGAATGTTTTACTGTACAGTACTGGACACCTGGCAACCCTACACCCAGTCCGGGTGTGTTGTGCAGAAAGAACAGTTAGCCTCATTAGAAGATTGCTCTACTCTGCATAGACCGACGGCAGCTTCCCTCCTGGTACAGATGTAGCAAGCGTTGTTGCCTTGCTGATGTAATAGCGTGTTAACGCCCTTTTTCGTACGCGGTTAAGGGTTTCACAATGGCTGCTGCTCCTGCTGGTTCGTTGTGTGTGTGTCCCGAAGCAACAGGCCAACGGAAGCAAGTACGCCGGCTACATTTGTATTTTAACTTTTTTTTATACTAAAAAGCACTTGTTAATTTGCCCCTTTTTAATATGGATTTTTTCCCCCACAAAAATTGCCAAAATTCAAGAAAACATTTCTTAAAAAAAAAAACAAAGTTCAAAAAATTATATCTATACATCTCTACTGACTGTAGCTCCACTTCCATCTTCTCAGCACAACTTCATTGAATTTGGTGGTAGAAACGATATGGGTTTGCTCAGGGTCCATCCTGGGTCTCATCTACCTTCACTGAAAGCATCTTTGTATTTGCTACGTGAACCAGAAGTTTCAGTGGAAAGATGCTTGGTAGAAGAGCTGTAAGAAACTGCTCTGCAAATTGAGGTTTCTTTCTGTGGCTGTTCCTAGCAACTCCATGGAGCAGTTTGAATTGGTTTATCTCTTCCTCCGGCGATGGGACATTGAATGATTATTTTTTGATTATTAAAGCTCGGCTAACACGGTACCGATACCTCTACATGCACATACCTATATATATCTATATATCTATCTTACTGGGTAGAGAAAAACATGCTGGACCATCTATTGAACAAACAGAGTTATGAAAAAGCACTGTAATAAGAATAAAATTGGTAAATTGTAAAAATAGTAAAATAAAAAAAATTAAGACATTTTATACCAGAGATCTTCAGAGCTGTTTTAACGATAACAGAATTACAGCAGAGACAGAACACAGACACATAACAGCGCATACATAATGTGCTGGGTTTGGGTTTCAGATTTAAATTGTAAACATAATTGTCAAAATGTCCTGGGGAAAAAAAAAAAATCTTTGCCAATTTACACGAAAACAAAGTGGTAAAAATAATACAAAATGACTAAAATGTTTACTGTAGAAAACCACAAGAAAATTCTTTAAGCTGGACGAGAAGTTTTAAGGTTTGTCAATTCTAAGATGCAGTCGTTTTTAATGGCTACCTTTCCATCCAATCTACCTGATAAATATAAGAAAGAAGATGCTCCCTCTCCCAAACTATTCTGTCTGAGATCTTGATTGCTACTTGACTGCCCTCTGGGAAACAAACCTTCTAGATCCCCAACAACTGGTGACGTTTCCATCATAATTCTGGCTCAAAGTAGAAAGGAGGTCAAACAAGGTGACAACAATCGTTAAGAAGTTGTTGTCCTGTGAATATTTAGCTCGACATCATTCTGCAAACATAGCATGGCTCTCTAAATAACATTCAGATTCTACAAATTCATCTACAGCTCCATAAATTTCAATCAAATTGACAGTGTATAATGACAGATAATGACTAGTGCTGGATAATGATGAAATGACAGCATTACCATTTTTTTTTTCACTTCCTAAACCAGGATGTACAAAGAGTAATTGTCACTGTAGAACTGAAAGGAGAGAAAGATTAATACTAAAAATGTACTCCATCAATCTCCTCTACTGCAGCCAGTATAAGTAGAAAAGTCACTGAAATTGCTCTTGTAGAGGCTTTTAGCTAAAGTAATAAACAGGTGTTACTTTATCAGTAATTTTCCAATAATACCATTAACGGATTAATAGCAATAAATTGGGCATGGCTCAAGGCTTAGATAGTCAAAATTATCAAGTGATTAAGCAATTACATTATTTGACGGCTCACTTTGTTTTGTGCTCTAAACACATGTTGATGAGGTACAGAAAGCTAACAATCCAGGAATAATAATAATAATAATAATGATATCATTACACTGAATGCATGTAAGGCGGACAGTGTGAAAACAACGCGCCAACGCCAAAACAGATCGTCCTGTAGTTGACAAAAGCAAAGCGGGAAGACACAATTCACTTTAGCTGTTAATTAGTGTTAAATGTAATTTTCTAGTAAGAGATATATATTTTTATAGTATTGATTTAACAAATACTACAGACACACACACACACACACACACACACACACACACGTTTTCTGTTCTATTTCCCTTTATGCTCCCCCTGGATTGCAGTTGGAAAATATAACATTTCCCATTAAATTGAGAGCATAATGACAATAGCCCATTGATGATTCATTAATTAAAGAAAACATGTAGTAGTAGGAAAAGAGTCCTGACGGGGTGCTACCAAAATCCTGTGTAAATGGTGTGTGTGTGTGTGTGTGTGTGTGTGTGTGTTTAGCGTGGCCCAGTGTTGTGTGGTGTATTTGAATCCTATACTCACACGTAGCTAAACAAACAATATAACACCCTCATGGTGTTACATATCAGTAAGCTATTTAATGGTAGCTTAACACGTATGATCATCTGATTATTCAGTGGTTCAAGTGACTATCTATGATGTACCGTGCCATCTAACTAATAAGAAACAGTGTGTGACCAAAAAACAATTTCTAAATATCAGTATATCGGGGATAGATTATCCGGTTACTGCATTAATTACGTGTAGCAAGTCCTACAGATTACAGGTTTTAGTTATGTTAACCTTTATGGATTACACCAGTTTATATTTTGATACTGAGTGCGACTAAAGTGAGCTTGAGTAGATTTACACTCATTGACAAACCGCTATTGGCAAGTAAACTACTGACACTTTAAAGGTGCATGTGCCTTATACACCATGTACTAGTGTGTTTACATGACTGACCTGGTATGGGTACATTCCACTGTACACATCATTTACGGGGATTCAACTATATACACTTGTATGACAACATTATAAGGGTTTCCATTAACAAATTGTCAATGGGCTATTTTCATTATGCTCTCAATTTAATGGGACATTTTGACAATTATATTTTACCATCAATTACTTAATAAATATGTAATTTCTTTTTATTTTTCTCGCCGTGTAGGTGCTTAGTCCACTGTCTTTGAAATTCATTAATACTAGACTGCTGTGCAACACTATCGGGACATCTGTCTGTGGGGTAAACCACTCTGGAATACCTCACAGTATTTTGTACGTAACCTTTTCTTATATTTCAGATTCCATAAACTATTAGCAATATTGTAAACTTGCTTAAGAGAATGGAGGGGCCAGGAAGGGGGTCTAATGTTTGCACAATATTTTGTTTAGCAGTGAGATTATGGGGTAGATTCTATATACGCTTGAGTGGTCCTGCCTTGGGTGCATATAAAATGCCTCTCTTTTGAGGCTTATTCTGTATCTGATGAAGCGGGCGATCTTCGGCGGATATAGAATAAGGCCCTTAGACCCTTATTCAATAAGGCAGAAGTGGACGTTTGATAACTGCCAAGTTAATTCAATAGCCCTTCTGTAACCCTACTTGCCCAGCAATACAGGAGTGTACATGACGTTGGATATATAGATGGCAGTGCTCAGTCTCTCATACCTGTTCAGGGTGCTGAGTGTGGATATGTGAATAGAATAATAATGGGCACCAGGAATTTTTATAGTACAAACAAGAGCTTTATTCACAGCCATTCTTAATGCTCGCCATACAAAAGACTTCATGTCAGACACGAACTTGTGACAAACAATATGGTTATTCAGTGCTTCTTCCCCTGGTAGCTCGTACGCCTACTATGGGGATCTGCTTGTGCTTGTTTCTCTTAGTATTGGTTAGCTTGGTAATCTCCTGCATAGGGCATTATTGAAGTTATCTCAGGGGGACCCTGGCATTATTCTCTGGCATCACTATCCCGTTTCGGTGCACGTCATTCTTAGTCTATACTTGTCGGATCGCGAGTTTACTTAGGACCTTCCGGCGGGGCAGATTCGATTTATACTCTGGAGCTTCTACTCTGAGAACTCCTTGCTCAGCAAATGATTACTCCTCTTCTGGCCAGAGAACAATCTTGGGCCGTTACTATGGGCTCTAATTATATAAAGCACGTTCCTTAGCTGAAAACAATAAATGGTGACAGGACATCCTTACTATACACAACTATACACCTAAACCTGTTTACAAGACTCCCAGTGAGGCTTTAGTCTGAACTCTGAGGAACCTGTTTCTAGAACATTGGGTGGAGCTATATATACACTCTTCTATCGCCTTTTATAGTGACATCACTGGTCGCAAGGCATACACAGGAGTGGCAAGGCATACACAGGAGTGGCAATCCCTTCGGCATCCTGCATCACATGATGGGGAGGGGAGTAGCTTGAGTGATCCTACATAGTTAACCTATTAAGGCTTTTTACCCTTGATTCTAACAAGTCCCCAGAGGGGGACTACACTTATTCAAATAAGGAGTTATAGGTTTTTTTTTTTTTGCACTATTCTCGGCGCTGTCACCATTTTTGTTCGTAACTACTTTTTAAAACATTTTCTTGTTAATTTCATGCTAGACGCCTCTGCTTTGTGTATCATACTGTATCTTCCAGGCTCCTCCAGCACTTAGGGGACAATTCTAATAAACTGAATCAGCCCTTGGGGATTTTCAGCAGAAAACAGCCCAATCAACTTTGCATTGTATATACGGTTGAAGCCAGACTTCCTTTTCTTGATGCTGCCCTGAGGGACAGTAAGCGGCCCAGGAGGATTAACTCTGTGGAGTTCCATACTTCTGAATGGGAACCCGCATTGAATACTTGTGAACTATCTGCAGGGAGAGAAATACCAGTACTCGCCTTTCAGATGAGCTGTGCAGCCGTCTCTGCATCGCTTCGTCTGGATCCGTGTCCCCCCTCGCTGAAGGTAAGTAGGGCTGTACTTCCTTCCCCCCCTGGATGATGTACATGTCTTAAGTGTCTTTTTATGAGGCTCTATCTACATCATGAGGGGGAAACTATATGGCCATATTTGGTATTATAGGCTAAAGCTGTAAAATTCCAGGCATTATTGAAATCCCTGCTCTCTGATTGGTTAAAATTCCGGGCATTATTTATTCAGTAATGCCTGGAATTTTTGCCACACACACACACGCAGCCACACACACACACACGCAGCCACACACACACACACGCAGCCACACACACACACACACACGCAGCCACACACACACGCAGCCACACACACACACGAAGCCACACACGCAGCCACATGCACACACGCAGCCACACGCGCACGCACATTGCAGCCACGCACGCACACTGCAGCCATGCACGCACACTGCAGCCAGGCACGTACACTGCAGCCACGCACACTGCACACTGCAGCCACGCACACTGCAGCCACGCACACTGCACACTGCAGCCACGCACGCACACAGTGCAGCCACGCACGCACACAGTGCAGGCACGCACGCACACAGTGCAGGCACGCACGCACAGTGCAGCACGCACAGTGCAGGCACGCACGCACACGGCAGGCACGCACGCACGCACGCACGCACACTGTGAGTGCCCTGTGCGTGCGTGCCCTGTGCGTGCGTGGCTGCACTGCACGCGAACACTGCAGGCACGGACACACACACGCACACTGCAGCCATGCATGCACACACGCACACTGCAGCCACGCACACACACGCACGCTGCAGCCACGCACGAACAAAACGCACACTGCAGCCACGCACACACACACACTGCAGCCACGCACGCACACACACACACGCACATGCAGCACGAACAACACACCTGCAGCCACGCACGCCACACACACACGCACACTGCACCACGCACGCACACGCAACGGCACAACGCACACGCACACACGCACACAAGCGAACCACTGCACGCCGCACACGCAGCCACACGCGAACACTGCAAGACCAGCACACGCAGCCACGCAACAAGCTGCCAGCCACGCACACTGCAGCCACGCACACTCAGCACGCACACACTGCAGCCACGCAAGGGGGAAGCAACAACGCGACAGTGAGCACAAGCATCACGGCGAGCTGAAGCCACGTGCCCGCGCAGTGCAGCCACCAACGCGAGACAGTGCAGACACGGCGCATCGCGCGCACCCCAGTGAGCACCAGCGCACGTGACCCACATGCATTACAGTGCAGAACCAAGCAACATGCATTACCAGTGCGAGCCCAACGCCGCACAGGGCACGGCACGCACAGGGCAGCACGCACAGACGCACGACAACCGCACAGGGCCCACCGCACGCACAGGGCACGCACGCGCACAGATGCACGCACACTGTGCCACGCACAAGCACTACAGACACAGAAACACAAACAACAATGGAAAAACCCCCAAAACAAAAAAAACACAAAAAAGCCACAAACCAACCAGCAACCACAAACACAAAACACACCACACACCACACACCACATGCAGCACACACACACAACACACACAACACACACACCCACACTGCAGCCACACACACACAACTGCAGCCACAACACACACTGCGCCACACACACAACACTCGCACGCACGCACACAACACACACACCCGCACCACCCGCACGCCACGCACGCACACACACACGCACACTGCAGCCACGCACACACACACACTGCAGCCACGCACGCACACCCACACACGCACACTGCAGCCACGCACACTGCAGCCACGCACGCACACGCACACTGCAGCCACAAACGCGAACACTGCAGCGCACACGCAGGCATGCACACTGCAGCCACGCACACTGCAGCCAAACACGCACACACGCACAATGCAGCCACGCACATGCAAGCCACGCATCAAGAGAATGAAGCAAAAGAAATGCGAGAAGGGCAGAAAAGCAAAAACCTGCGAGAGCAAGCGAAGAAACAGAAAGCGGAGAAGTGAAGAACCAAGAAACACATGAGAGCAATAGGAAGCAAAGCAAAGTCGAGCGCAGTGCAGCACACCGTGCAGCCAACGCGCAGTGCAGCCACGCACGCGCACAGTGCAGCCACGCACATGCATACAGTGCAGCCACGCACGCACAGGGCACGCACGCACAGGGCACGCACGCACAGATGCACGCACACTGTAGCCCCCACACGCACCACCTGCAGCCACAAACGCGAAACACACTGCAGACACCACACACACTGGCACACACACACACTGCAGAAAAAACACACAAACACACACACACAGCAACACACAAATCACAAACACACCACCTGAAGCCACACACTCACAGCCAACACACACACACCCACACACACACACACACACACACACACTGCAGCACAAAAACACACTGCAGCCACACACACACACACACACACACACACACACTGCAGCCACACACACACACACACACACACACACACCTGCAGCCACACACACACACACACACGCACATACAGCCACGCCAGCACACACTCACACTGCAGGCACGCCCACACACGCAACACTGCAGTACACACGCAACACACACTGCCCAGCAACACACGCACACTGCAGCCACGCACGCACACGCACACTGCAGCCACGCACGCAAACACGCACACTGCAGCCACACACGCACGCACACACGCACCTGCAGGCCACAACACACACCGCAACAGCACACGCACCACGCCACGCCACGCAAGGCCACGCAAGCACACACGCACACTGCAGCCACACACACACGCACACTGGAACCACACACACGCACACTGCAGCCACACACGCACACTGCAGACACACGCACACTGCAGACACACACACACTGCCAGCCACACACCACACACACACACTGCAGCCACACACACACACACACTCACACTGCAGCCACACACACACACGACCCAATGCAGACCACACACACGCACATGGCACAGCCACACACACACACGCAACTGCAGACACACGCGCACACTGCAGCCACACCACACGCGCAACATTGGGCAGCAGCACAACGCGCACACTGCAGCCACACCACACACGCACACTGCAAGCCACACACACACAAAACCACACTGCAGCCAACACACAAACAAACACAACAACACTGAGCAAAACCACAAACACACAACTGAGCACACAACACACACACACACACACACACACTGCAGCACCCACACACACACACAACACGCACACTGCCAGCCACACGCCACACTGCAGACCACACACACACGCGCACATGCAGCACACACACGCGCCACACTGCAAGCCACCACCCACACACACACACTGCAGCCACACACACACACACACACTGCAGCCACACACACACAAACACCTGCAGCCACACACACACACACACACACACACAACACAAACAAAACACACATGCAGCCACACACCACACACACACACACCACTGCACCAAACCACACACACAACTCCACACTGCAGGCACGCACCACACAGCGCACACACAGCAGCCACACACGCACACACACTGCAGCCACACACGCACACGCACACTGCAGCACGCACCACACATGCGCCACACACCAAAATCACAATGCAGCAACACACGCACGCACCCAGCCAGCCACCCACACACCCGCACACTGCAGCCACGCACGCACACTGCAGCCACGCACGCAAACACACAGCACACGAGCACACACAGCCACACACACTGCACGCGCCACCACACACAGCACACTGCAGCACACACACACGCACACACTTGCAGGCCACACACACACGCCACCACTGCAGCCACACACACGCACACTGCAGCCACACACACCGCACACTGCAGCCACCACACGCACACTGCAGACACACGCACACTGCAGACACACACAGACACACACACACTGCAGCCACACACACACACACACACTCACACTGCAGCCACACACACACACACACTCACACTGCAGACACACACACAACACATCAGCAGCACACCCACGCCCACCTGCAGACACACACACGCACACTGCAGCCACGCACGCACACACGCACACTGCAGCCACGCACAGTGCAGCCACGCACGCACAGTGCAGCCACGCACGCACAGTGCACGCCACGCACGCGCAGTGCAGCCACGCACGCGCGCAGTGCAGCCACGCGCGCGCAGGCAGCCGTACGCGCGAGTGCAGCCACTACGCGCGCAGTGCAGCCACGCACGAGCGCAGTGCAGCCACGCACCGCGCACAGTGCAGCCACGCACATGCATACAGTGCAGCCACGCACATGCATACAGTGAGCCAGCACGCATAGGGCACGCACGCACAGGGCACGCACGCACAGATGCACGCACACTGTAGCCACGCACACGCACACTGCAGCCAACAAAAACGCGAACACATTGCAGCCACAAACACACTGCAGCCACACACACACACACACACCACACACACTGCAGCCACACACCCACACTGCCGCCACACACACACACACACACACACACACACACACACACCAACACCACACACACACACACACACGCACAGCCACACACACACACACTGCAGCCACACACACACACACACACACACACACACTGCAGCCACACACAACACACACACACACACACACACACACAAACACACTGCAGCCACACACACACACACACACACGCACACTGCAGCCACGCACGCACACACCTCACACTGCAGGCACGCACACACACGCACACGCAGCTACACACGCACACACACTGCAGCCACACACGCACACTGCAGCCACGCACGCCACCGCACACTGCAGCCCACGCACGCAAACACGCACATGCGCCACACACCGCAAACAGCACACTGCAGCCACACACGCACGCACACACGCACACGCAGCCACACACGCACGACGCACACACGCACACTGCAGCCACACACACACGCACACACGCACACTGCAGCCACCGACGCACACTGCAGCCACGCAAGCACACACGCACACTGCCGCCACACACACACCGCACACTGCAGCCACACACACGCACACTGGAGCCACACACACGCACATGCAGCCACACACGCACACTGCAGACACACGCACACTGCAGACACACACCACACTGCAGCCACACCAACACACTCACACTGCAGCCACACACACACGCCCACTGCAGACACACACACGCACACTGCAGCCACACACACACGCCCACTGCAGACACACACACGCACACTGCAGCCACACACACACTGCAGCCACACACACACGCGCACACTGCAGCCACACACACACGCGCACATTGCAGCCACACACCGCAACTGCAGCCACACACACGCGCACACTGCACCACACAACACACACTGAGCCACACACACACACAAACACTGCAGCCACCCACACCCACACACACACACACACACCAGCCACACACACACACACACACACACACAACACACACTGCAGCCACACAACACACAACACACACACACACTGCAGCCACACACACACACACTCACACTGCAGGCACACCGCACACACACGCACACTGCAGCCACACACGCAACACACACTGCAGCCACACACGACACGCACACTGCAGCCACCACGACACTGCAGCCACACACGCACGAAACATGCACACTGCAGCACACACGCACGCACACTGCAGCCACAAACACACGCACACACGCACACGCAGCCACGCACGCACACTGCAGCCACGCCACGAACACACGCACACTGCACGGCCACACACACACACACACACGCACACTGCAGCCACACACACCGCACACTGCAGCCACACACACGCACACTGCAGCCACACACAGCACACTGCAGACACAAGCACACTGCAGACACACACACACACACACACACTGCAGCCACACACACACACACACACACACACACATCACACTGCAGCCACACCACACACAACACACACTCACACTGCAGACACACACACACACACACACACTCACACTGCAGCCACACACACACGCCCACTGCAGACACACACACGCACACTGCAGCCACAACACACACACACGCACACTGCAGCCACACGCACACACTGCAGCCACACACACACGCGCACAATTGCAGCCACACACGCGCACACTACAGCCACACACACAGCGCACACTGACAGCCACACACCACACACCACACACTGAGCCACACACACACGCACGCACACTGCAGACACACGCACGCACACTGCAGACACACGCACGCACACTGCAGACACACGCACGAACTGCAGCCACACGCACACACACACACACACTGCAGCCACACGCACGCACACACGCACAGTGCAGACACGCACGCACAAGTGCAGCCACGCACGCACACACTGCAGCCACGCACGCACACAGTGCAGCCACGCACGCACCCACAGTGCAGCCACGCACGCACACAGTGCAGCCACGCACGCACAGGGCAGGCACGCACAGGGCAGGCACGCACAGGGCAGGCACGCACAGGGCAGGCACGCACGCACACTGCAGGCACGCACACTGCAGGCCCGCACGCACGCACACTGCAGGCACGCACGCACACTGCAGGCACGCACGCACACTGCAGGCACGCACGCACGCACACTGCAGGCAGGCACGCACGCACGCACACTGCAGGCACGCACGCACGCACGCACACTGCAGGCACGCACGCACGCACACTGCAGCTGCACGCACGCACGCACACTGCAGGCACGCACGCACGCACACTGCAGGCACGCACGCACACGCACACTGCAGCCGCACACGCACACTGCAGCCAAGCACGCACACTGCAGCCACGCACGCACACTAGCAGCCACGCACGCCACTGCAGCCATGCACGCGAACACATTGCAGCCTATACACACCACTGCAGCCACACACACACACACACACACACACAAACACACACGCCACACACACACACACACTCACACACACACATCAGCCACACACACACCCACACACACACACCGCAGCCACACACACACACACCACACACGCAGCCAACACACACACACACACACGCAGCCCCACACACACACAACACAAAACACACACACACACAAAAACAAACACACAACACACTGCAGCCAACACAACACCACACACACACACACACACACACACACACACACACACACACACACACAGCAGCCACACCCACACACACTGCAGCCACCACACACACACTGCAGCCACACACACTGCAGCCACGCACACTGCAGGCACCCACACAAGCACACGCACGCCACGACGCACGCACACACGCACACTGCAGCCACGCACGCGCACTGCAGCCACACACCACCACACGCAACACTGCAGCCACACGCACACTGCAGCCAAAACACACGCACACTGCAGACACATGCAC
Source organism: Ascaphus truei (assembly GCA_036426205.1). Classification (NCBI taxonomy): domain Eukaryota; kingdom Metazoa; phylum Chordata; class Amphibia; order Anura; family Ascaphidae; genus Ascaphus; species Ascaphus truei. The sequence continues at coordinate 256,321,084 of CM071568.1, forward strand.
ATGCAGACACATGCACACTGCAGCCACACACACACACACACACACACTCACACTGCAGCCACAACACACACGAACACTGCCAGCCACATACACGCACACTGCAGCCACACACACACAACACGCACACTGGCGCAACAAACACACACACGCACACTGCAGCCACAACAACACACACGCGCACACTGCAGCCCACACACACGCGCACACTGCAGCCACACACACGCGCACCACTGCAGCCAACACACACAACACACGCACACTGCAGCCACACACACACGCGCACATGCTGCCACACACACACACACACACTGAGCCACACACGCACGCACACTGCAGACACACGCACGCACACTGGACACACGCACGCACACTGCAGACACACGCACGCACACTGCAGACACACGCACGCACACTGCAGACACACGCACGCACACTGCAGACACACGCACGCACACTGCAGACACACACACACACACACACACTGCAGACACACGCACACACACACACTGCAGCCACACGCACACACACACACTGCAGCCACATGCACGCACACACACACTGCAGCCACAAACACACGCACGCACACTGCAGACACGCACACTGCAGACACACACACGCACACTGCGCGCCACACACACTCACACGCAGACACACGCAAGCACACTGCAGACACACACACTGCAGCCACACGCACACACACACACTGCAGCCACATGCACGCACACACACACACTGCAGCCACAAACACACGCACGCACACTGCAGACACACAAACGCACACTGCAGCGCCACACACCACTCACACTGCAGACACACACACCGCACACTGCAGACACACACGCACACTGCAGACACACACGCACACTGCAGACACACACGCACACTGCAGACACACACGCACACTGCAGACACACACGCACACTACAGACACACGCACGCACACTGCAGACACACACACTGCATCCACACGCACGCACACACACACTGCAGCACAAAAACACACACACGCACACTGCAGACACACACACACACGCCCAATGCAGACACACACACGCACACTGCAGACACACACACACACGCCCAATGCGACACACACACGCACACTGCAGCCACACACACACACGCACACTGCAGCCACACGCACACACCCTGAGCCACACACACGCGCACATTGCAGCCACACACGCGCACACTGCAGCCACACACACACGCGCACACTGCAGCCACACGCACCACACACTGCAGACACACGCACGCACACTGCAGACACACGCACGCCCACTGCAGCCACACGCACACACACACAACAAACACTGCAGCCACACGCACGCACACACACACACTGCAGCCACAAACGCACGCACAGTGCAGCCACGCACGCACACAGTGCAGCCACGCACACAGTGCAGCCACGCACGCACACAGCAGCACGACACAGTGCAGCCACGCACGCACACAGTGCAGCCACGCACGCGCAGTGCAGCCACGCACGCACACAGTGCAGCCACGCACGCACACAGTGCAGCCACGCACGCACACAGTGCAGCCACGCACGCACACAGGCAAGCCAGCTACGCACAGGGCAGCACGACAGGCAGGCACGCACGCACTGCAGGCACGCACACTGCAGGCACGCACGCACGCACACTGCAGGCACGCACGCACACTGCAGGCACCGCCAAACTGCGGCACCATGCACGCACGCACGCACACTGCAGGCACGCACGCACACTGCAGGCACGCACGCACGCACACTGCAGGCAGGCACGCACGCACACTGCAGCCACGCACGCACACGCACACTGCAGCCACGCACGCACACTGCAGCCACGCACACGCACACTGCAGCCACGCACGCACACTGCAGCACGCAAGCAAACACATTGCAGCCAACACACACACTGCAGCCACACACACACACACACACACACACACCAACCACACTGCAGACACCAACACACACACACGCAGCCATAACACAACACAAAACACAACACAAAAACAACAAACAAACAAAAAACACCAACACAAACACACAAAACAAACAAAAACACACACAACAACACACACACACACACTGCAGCACACACAACACACAAACACACCACACACACACCACACAACACACACACACACACACACACACTGACACACAACACACCCACAACACAACACCACACACACACACACACACACACACACACACTGCAGCCACACACGCACACCACAAACATCACACTGCAGCCACACACGCACGCCACACACGCACAATGCAGCCACGCACGCACACACACACGCACACTGCAGCCACGCACGCACACACACACTGGAGCCACACACGCACGCACATGCAGACACACGCACGCACACTGCAGACACGCACACTGCAGACACACGCCCGCACACTGCAGACGCACGCACACTGCAGACACACGCACGCACACTGCAGACGCACGCACACTGCAGACACACGCACGCACACATGCAGACAACGCCAGCCACATGCAGACACACGCACGCACACTGCAGACACACGCACGCACACTGCAGACACACGCACGCACACTGCAGACACACGCACGCACACTGCAGACACACGCACGCACACTGCAGACACGCACGCACATGCAGACACGCGACGCACACTGCAGCACCCACGCACGCACACTGCAGACACCACGCACGCACACTGCAGACACACAAGCCACGCACAATGCAGACACACACGCAGCAACACGCAGCCACACTGCACGACACGCAGACACCACGCACGCACACGCAGACACACCAGCACACTGCAGACACACACGCACGCACACTGCAGACACACACGCACGCACACTGCAGACACACGCACGCACACTGCAGACACACGCACACACACACACTGCAGCCACAAACACACGCACGCACACTGCAGACACGCCACACTGCAGACACACACACGCCACACTGCAGAGCGCCAAACACACTCACGCTAAGACCACACGCACGCACACTGCAGACACACACACTGCAGCCACACGCACACACACAACCCACTGCAGCCACATGACGACACACACACACTGCAGCCACAAACACACGCACGCACACTGCAGACACGCACACTGCAGACACACACACGCACACTGCAGCGCCACACACACTCACACGCACACTGCAGACACACACACTGCAGACACACACACGCACACTGCAGCGCCACACACACTCACACGCACACTGCAGACACACACGCACACTGCAGACACACACGCAACACTGCAGACACACACGACCACACTGCAGACACACACGCACACTGCAGACACACACGCACACTGCAGACACACGCACGCAACACTGCAGACACACACACTGCATCCACACGCACGCACACACACACTGCAGCCACAAAACACACGCACGCACACTGCAGACACACACACGCACACTGCAGCCACACACACTGCACACACGCTCTCGCTCTCACTCTCGCTCGCTCACTCCCCAACTCAAAATGAAGCTGTGTTCACGGAGGGAGGGGGAGGAGTCAATGCCTGCTGCTGCTATCTGGCCAATCCCCATCCCTGTCTGAGAGCTGTTCCTGCCTCCTGCCCTGTCTCAGATCTGTTCTGAAAGCTGATTGGCTGGGAAATGAATACATTGGAAATAAACACATTGCAAGCTGCAAAAATTCGGGCATTATTCTAAATGAATAATGCCTGGAATTTTAACCAATCAGAGAGCAGGGATTTCAATAATGCCTGGAATTTACAGCTTTAGACTTTAATACCAATTATAGGCTAAAGCAGTAAATTCAGGGCATTATTGAAAACCCTGCTCTCTGATTGGTTTAAAATTCCGGCATTATCCATAGTAATGCCCTGAATTTCAGCAGCTTGCAAAATGCAGTTTTCAATCTGTTTATTTCCAGCCAATCAGCTTTCAGAACAGTGAGACAGGGCAGGGGAGGATTGGTTTGAATTAAGTAAAAGCTCTGAGACATGGCAGGGGATTGGTCAAAAAGTATCAGCCACGGTTTGACTCCTCCCCCTCCCGAGACTGACTGAGATTTTTGAGCAGATTCAGTTGAATTGGAGGGAGTGTGACTGCAAAGAAGTAAGTGTGTTGTGTTAAGGTGCAGAGTGGTCGGTGGTGTGGGGGGGGGGGGGGGGGGTGTAGAGGTTGCTGTGCTGTGTTGTGTGTAGAGCTGGGAGTGGGAGGGGAGAGTGCAAAGTTTAGTAAGTGGCTGCATTTTTTATTGTGGCTGAGGGTTGTGTGTGTGCGTGTTGTAGGTGATAGCAGCAGGTGTGAGTGTAGGCTGGATGGTGGTGATGGGTGTGGTATGGTGTATATATAGAGCTTACTGTATGTGTGTGGTGTGTGGGTGTGTGTGTGTCAGCCGCTCTTTCGAGTAAGAACAGGAGTGGCGTTACGTGGGGCAGCGACATAGCTGGGATTATGGGGGGGCCACAGGCGGGATTGTTTGGTTGGAGCATCTATAACTATCCGAGGCGCTAGGGTTAGCATGGGTGTGTTTGTCGCAGGAAGAGCGTTGGGTGATAGTAGAGCGCTCGCGAGAAAGATTGTGTGCGTAGAGTGCTGCTGTGCGTAGTAGGTTTCTGGGTATAGTAAGGTTGAAGAGGAGGCTGACGAGAAGAAAGAAAAATTCCGTCGAAGAATAAGTTCAGGAGTGATAGATGAAATGATGGTAAACTGTGGTGGGTGTAGAGATAAAGAGCTGTGTGTATGTGTTGTAGAGAAATGGTTGGTGTGTGTGATGTGTTGCTGTCGTGTGGTGGTCGTGGCTGCGTGTCGTGTGTGTCGTTACAGGCTAGCAGTTTGTGGTGACTGCGGAGGTAAGTGTGTTGGCAGCTGTGTTGTGTGATGAACACAGGAGCTAGGGAAGCATTAACGCCGGACAAAAAAGAAAAGTGTCGTTGTCTGGATTGCGAACAGTAGTGAGAGAGACGTAAGCTAACGATATCACAGTGCAGAGCATGGCTGAGCGTAAAGGGGGAGCAGGTTTGAGTGTGGGCTAACGATATTGCAGTGTAAGAGTAGACAGATATTTTATGTATATAGAGGTGGTTCCACTGTATTTACCATTATTAATAAAAAAAATCTATTATTAGTATACAAAATGTCATTAATAGAAATAAGCCTACATGTTAGACCTTATAATAGTTTAATAATCCCTCAGAACAGGGCATTACTGGACATAATTGCCCTGGCTGGGTTTAAAGTCCTCGGCTTCGCCTCGGGCCTTCCAAATCTTCCAGCAGCAGGGCTTATTGGCCAGTAATGCCGTTACTGAGGGGATTATTACTTAAATATGGCCATTGTGGAGGGGGGGGGGGGCTGCTGTGTCACTGCTGCTGGATGCTTACTGTTGGAGACAGCACTACTGGCGGAGTTTCGTCTATTATGGGGGCAATTCGGCTCACATGGAGCGGGGGAGTGTCTAGGGAACTACACGGCGGGGGGACGTTGGCTCATTAGGGGGGGCAGGGATGGGGGCGTTCGGCATCATAGAGGGCGAGGGTGCAAGGCGGCTCATAGGCGGAGTTAGACGGAGTGATGGCAGATAATGGGAGGGGGGGCGGGAGGTTGTGCTCGGAGGATCACCGGGGGTTGACGGTTAAGCGACCGCGCCGGGAGAGGCGGCCCGGGGAGTAGGCGGGATAAAGGCGGGGGGCCGGCGCGATGAGAGCGAAGGGATGAAGGGCCCGGGGTGTGCAGAGGAGGCCGGACAAGGAGGGGCGGTGCTCGGAAGGAACGGCGGGGCCGAGGGGGGGAATGAGCGGAAGGGGTGCCTCGGCGGTCACCGGAGGGGGGGTGCTCGGTGGCTCACGATGGGGGCGGCCAGAATGGCGTGTCCGAGGGCTGTGCCTCGACGGCTCATGGGGGGGGGGGAGTGAGGGTTTGGGGCTCACTCAGCGGAGGATGTGTGTGTGTTCCCCCTGACTCCTGTTGGTGGAAGCTGGCAATATTCAGTGGCAGTGAATGTTGCTGATGGCCTCTTTTGCCAGCAGTGACGTCACCTCAATCACCACTGACTTCCGTCTCCATCAATTCCATTCACTGCCACTGAATTTTGCTCATGTGGTACAGATGCAGCGGCCGTTATTCGAACAAATCAGTGCGCCGTTTTCGTGTGCGTTGCTGTACTCCACGTGGGCAATCGCCCCAGGCACACGTGTTTATCGCGGTTGCTTGGTTTGAATTTCATGGATTACGTGCAATTAAATGCAATTAAATGAATGAATTGCAATGTGTACAGTACTGTGCTACTGTGTCAATTTCAGGTGTTTAAAAGCCACAACACTAAAATGCCATTTTATGCCCTCGTTGCTTAAGGCGTTGTACGGTTGGAAGAAACCCCGCGCCATGACAATGGTATTCCAAGGTATAAACCGCGTGATTTATTCGAATAACGGCCGCAGCGGCAGATGCAGCATCTGTAGGTGCCGCTGAAGAAATTTCACTTCAAAAATCTATACACAATATTTTTAAAAGTTACAATAGTTAGAGGAAGAATTGAAAGATCGTTTTACTTTTTATTAATTCCAAGTTCTGATATAACATTGTGATTTGTTTTTGCTATGATTTACTCTCAACTTGTAGTATGTTTCCACTTTGAAACCTATTTTTTTTTCCCAAGAGTTTTCATATTAAAATGACTTTGTCTTCCAAAATATGTCTGTTAAAGCCATATTCCACTCCCTGTACTTGGTAGGGATCAAACTGTTATTTTAATTTTAGTGTTAACTCTCGAATCTCTCCGATTTCCTCACATCGGTTTTACCTGCGTCAATTCTGCTCTTACTCGTCTTTCATTTACACCACTTCTTTCAAGCGTAAAGCATTTATTTTCTTTCTTACGAAAGCTTTGTAAATATTTTCCTTCTCTCTTCCCTGTCGGCCAAGACTTAAAAACCTTTGTATCTTTGTGAATTCGGGATAGATTGAGCATTCATGATTGTAAAGACCACAATGTACATTTAAAGCGGCGCTCGGTTTGAGTTTTGTCGTGTGTGTACAGTATGTAGGTAAGAAATCGGTAACAGTGGTAACGAAATGTTAACGATGTATTGAATTACGCACGTTGGCTGTTCTACCCTAATGTGGCGTGTAAGAGGCCCACACTAAGGACATGGGAAGGGGTGGATGGTGCATTCTGACTTTGCAGATAGCAAAGGAGATTGGGATGTGTCTAATATTTAAAGGCATCGCTCAGTTGAGATTAATCGACCTGCTGAAGGGAGGCAGCATCAATACCTTGACTGGAGTTACTGCTCCCCCCACGCGACAAATACAGGCATAGCCTTCCAATGACCATGCAGCGTAATGTTTTCCTGTACCACCTCTTTGATTCCTTGTATATTACATTGTCATTGAATGGACCTACACGATGAATTGCTCCTAGTTGATGATGCACAGGACCAGTGCTCGATCCCTTCCCAGTGACTGTGTCCAGTGTGTTTCTTTTACTATTTACTTTAGAGTTATAGAGTTCTACCAGCTGAGTCCTTCTTCTTTTGTGTATTCGTTATAACAATTCTCAGCACAGCACAATACTCATTCACTCATTTAAACTGAGCTGAGCAGAGGTTTCTGTCCCCTTCCCGCTCCCCCCCATCTGTATACCTGTTTCTTTTCTCAACCTACTTTCAGCAGTTCCAGGCTTTATTATGTTGCAGAAGCTTTTACACGTGTTAGGAATGTCCTGGGACCCTGGTCAGATGGTGTCACGGTCATGGAACGGTCTCTGAGGAGCTATATTTTTAGTACAACTCCGTGTTCGATATCTGACATGAGAAATTAAATCAAACTGCCACTTGGCATGTTCCAAAATGTCCAGGTTTATATTTCTAGAGTTTTAGACATTTTTGACCTAATCTCATAAACTATATTAATTAACTGTCTCCGTAGATGACACTTTAAATGACTTGAAACACCCTGGCAGAGACAGTTGAAATGTTTCTCTAAGGTCAAATTAGCATCTTTTGCTATTTTTGTGGCATTTAAATGAATGCTTTTGTCACTGTTTGTCTGGATTTGGCATAAATATGTCCACTTGATAGGTATATAAATATGCATGGAAAGAGAAAACAAGTGCAAGCCTTTGCCGTATTAATCTTGTGTACGTATTTTACCTTACACGTCTGTGCATTAGTCTAGCATTTTATATACGCTTTAATCTGTAGTATAGCATTCTTACATTTTACTTTTTCGCTTGGCTTCCACAGACGTGCAGATTGTAAAGATGATTTTAATTTCTGTCCACTCACTGATGCATTATGTCCAAGATGTTGGCATTATGCACATGTCGTGTCCGTCATGACATGTTACAGTAATGCACTCTGATGGCTGGCCTCATTTTTTTTCCAGAAGATTTGTAACAGTCAAGAATTCATATTTCGGTTTGGAAATCCCATGGTGTGAACCAGGATTTCCCCCATCTTCTGTTGGGCTACTTCTATGGTTGACGATATTCTTGTAGGTTGTGATTCCTTTTAGCGGACCGACATTAGAGTTCTTTGTAAATGAAAGTGTAGCGCGCTTTAGAAAAATCATAGGGTTCTGCTTCTGGAGAAAGTAAAGATAATTGCACACCTCTGCCAGTGAAGATCTGTTCACCGTGGCGCTCCGCTTGCCTACCCCTCTGATTCTGATGGATGAGAGTGACTCGAGGAGACACTACAGCCCCGGACGAGTACTGCCTACATTTACTTTGTTGTTTTGAGCCTCACTTGCGACTTTGAGACAAGATGATCTACGAGAGAGGCTACATGTTAATATGCATTTTCTCCGTGGTAGTTAGTCATCATTGGTTCTTTCTGGTACACCTTCCGATATCTCAAAACATCCAGGGGGAGCATATAGGGGAATAAGAGAACAAAATACACAAATTTAAGTGCAGACGTTTCTAAAACAAGTGTATTATATAGACTGTGTCTTGGCTCATATAGTTGCTCTACTCACAGGATTCTAGAGTTTATAAAGGCAGCTGGCAAATTGGGTTGCCACCCATGCAGGTACTGTGCACTGGCCCTCCTATCGAATTCTCCGTCAGCAATGTTAGCATGTAAAATGAGAGAGAAAGCTACATAGTGCGATCAAATTGATAAACTTTATGTAATAAAAGAAGGGTAAAAAATGCGCACTTACAATGTGCCAATATAAAAAAAGCATGTATCACACAAGGTGAATTGGAGGTGTCCCGAACAGCTCACCGCCTCCCTTAGGTCTCTTGCTGGCTTCCACGGCTCTGTGTCCCAAATTGGAGCTTCCCTCTGTGCGCCCGTCTGAATCTGTGACGTCACGGCTGCAGGGTTGGTTTGCTACGGGTCGCCTCCAAGCCCAAAATTCGTCAGGACGAAGGCGAGAACAGTTCCTGGTAGCTGGGCGAAACGCGTTGAGTGGACCAATTATGTGCCCTTTGGATGACTATCAGCTGCCTTGGGTGCCAACTTCTACTCTTCCCCCTCCCCAGGGTTTTCTGGGTAATCTTGGAATATATTTAGCAGTCTCGCTGCTTTTATTTTATACCTTGTGAAAGGTCCATATCTTTGGCCTAAAACATTGATCTTAGTATTTATTCAAACTAAAATGGAAGACCGCGTGAGTGCTGCATATTCTAATTTTCGGTACGTCACCTTGAAGTATTCTGGGTCCTGTTAGCACCCATAGCAGCACACAACTGCCTTGTAGCAGGAGGGCTCCTGTTTATTTTCTTTGTATGAACAGTTTTGAACAGCAACCTCTTTTTATGTTTGGAAGAAAGTCATTTTGATTATTTACTGTACATGTACCCTTTCTTATAATGCAGGAGATGAGATTATAGTGATTTTGGCATACAAAAGTCTTTGACTCCATTTCAGAGTGGCAACAGTTGGGTCAATCACCCAGAGTAAGGCCGTGCTTATACCAAATGTGCCCGGGCACGCAATGCTGTGCGCCACCAAAACAAACGCATGTGTTCCACTGAGCGCATGAGCGAGGTGGCCAAGCGCGTGATTTTAGCGCAGATCTCAGAAATTTATTTTCTCGAGCGACGGCCGCGTCACAAGAGCGGTTCAGCCAATGAGGGCGAACCTCTCACGTGAGGTCATGGCCACGCCTCCGGCACACCTCTGTCGCCTCCAGATGCCTCCTGCCTGCAGTGCAGGTTTCGGGCGTGCGCATCGCCCAGAGGGAGCGTACGCGCCCTGCCGGATCGGGTATGATCGCAGCCTAAGAGGTGTATAGGCCAAATACAGTTGTTCGAAAAACGCTTAAACTTCGGCTCAAACATGACAAAACACAAACCGTTTGCGTTTACAAAAGGCTTGAAATGAAACCTAATTCTAGCATTGTGGGAGTGTTGCTACATTTGCAGAAGTTTCCTTTAAAGGAGAAAAAAAAATCACAACAGAGCTTTTTGTCAACATTTTTAGGTACAAAATTTCTATGAAATTTGGCTCCTATTTTGAGCACGTAATTTGTGATACAGAACAAGTGGCAGGTTTATTTTTTTTTTTTTAACCATATGCTTGGTAAATGTATAATAATAATATTACATGCATTGCTTCACTTTAGGAGGAGGAATCCATGATAAACTATTACTAATAAACCAGACCAGGGGGCGGCCAACTCCAGTCCTCAAGGGGCAGCAACAGGTCCAGTTTTAAGGATATCCCTGTTTCGGCACAGGTGGTCAGTCGTTGATTGAGCCGCCTGTGCTGACGCTGGGATATCCTTAAAACCTGGCCTGTTGGTGCCGCCTGAGGACTGGAGTTGGCCGCCTCCGAACCAGACCCAACCTAAATTGATTTAGGAAGCCTATATTTCAGCTGTTCCCACGACCTTTCCATAGGTGTCACTGTTGAGTCACAATTCAAATGCATGTAATTAAATAAAGAAATCCGACAGCTAAAGCTTTGTATTCTTCAAAACAGGACACGGTTCATTTAAATAAACAAATGATATAAAGTGGTTAGTTGTAAAGTGTTTGCATGTTTGAGTGCACCCAAGACACTGTTTGATCATATACAGTGATACTCTCCCTAGAAAGCCACGCTGAATAACGGAACAACATATATCCTGAAATAGAACATGCACAGTGTTGTGTCCTCCAGTTCCAGCTATGCAACCATATATATTTTTCCTCTTACACTTGGTTTTTGTATTGTTATTTGAATTGTCTCTCCTCTGGATAACCACATTTGCAGAATGTACCCTACACTATTCACTTGCCTTGACTTGTAAATGAGATCGCCTGTCGCGAAATACTGCAGCAGTGAAGAAAACACGGGTGTCCATGTTCCACGATCATATTTACTTTGGTTTGTGCAGCAATTTTAGAGCTGAAAAGTAGTCGAAACCTTCATAAAATGTGTGTGTTGTGTATGAAAGTTCTTATGTAATTTCATACATAGAGACACACGGCTTGTTTATAAATATGTTTTGATTCATCGTGTTCAGTATCTGATTAATGCAACTTTTATGAACACAGAATTATTAGATTTTTTTTTCAAAAGTAGTGTTGGTAATTACATAAAAAATATATTATTTTATTTATAATGACCACACAGTAAAACGTCCATGCTGCATCAATACATATCTGGTTATGCGTGCAACTTAATTCTGCGCTAACGCTGTTAACAGACTTTTTAGGGTTTATGAGAAGTTGAATTTAGGAGACGATTTTTTGGGGGTGCGCAGTTTAAAAAAAATAAAAAAAATTTCAAGCACATACTATTAACATCTGTACGCCTTGTGTGGTCCATTTCTGTGTGCCAAAAAGAAATGGTGTGTTTTTGATGCTGATGGCAGAGATTTGGAAATCTCAGGTTAATGTACTGCTGCGGCCAGCTTGAATCTAACGTTTGCCCGCAATTTTTCGGGGCATGTATCGGCAGCCGCGAACTTGGCCGCATCTCGGCCGCGTGTCAGCCCCTCTCCCGTTCAGCGCTAATGGCCGCTAATAGCGCTGAACAACGGAGCAACAATGGAGCGCCTGCGGCGCCGAAACTAGCGCCGACAACACGCCGGAAAAAAAACGCGGCTGCACCGCGTCTGCCCGCACATTTGGAATACCCGCGGTGGCGGCCGCAGGAGAATAAATGCGGCCGCCACTGTATACAGAGGGCACGCAAAAGCGCATTTTTAAAAATGACTATTGTGCCTTCTTCCCGCGCCCCAAAGAAAAGTTTGCAATGCTTAGTACGTAGGCCCCAATGATATTCAAACTTATGGACAAGATGCATGCAAATTATTCTTCCTTTCCTAAAGGCGAAGTTTGATTAAACTGAATTGTTATAGATGAAGAGTTTACTTAAAACCGTTCCCGTTTGTGATTAATGAGGTCTTAAATTGTATTTGAAATCTAAGAACGTTCCCTATTGAAACTGAAAGTTGTTACCACTGCATTGCCCAAACAAGAGGGACGTTATAATTGCATAATCATGTCAACTTGCCGTCCACTCATTTTTATCTATTGTGGCAAAAATACTTCCACTTGAATTGTCGCATGTGTTGAAATGTCCCTACGGCATAAAATACATGGAAGAAAATAATTACAATGCAATCTTTCTCGCTCGCTGGCCAGGTTTCCCGAAGATCTGATGACGTGCGCTCGAGCTCTGATACCCCAAAAGTAACATTGACTTGTATGGCAGTTACCGCAGGATCATGCTTCGATACCCGTTATCGGAGCTTCGTGGATCTCCCCGTTGCATCTCTCACTCTCCCACCTGACTGAATTTGGACGGAATGAGTTGCTGACGGGGGGACAGCTGGGAGAAGTGCACAGGCCCCCTGCCAGTGACCCAAACTTGTAGGGCCATTCCCCAGGCCTGTAAGGCCCTTCCCTCCATGCGCCTCTAGGAGAACTTCCACTGGCTCCATCACTGGCCTCTCGCAGGCCCCACAAGCAGGCCTCCTAGGCAGGCAGCCTCGCAAGGACCTATCCCAATACCTTTCCCCACCCCATCCCTGGCCCATATATTCACCCCCAACCACCCTCCTCCTTGTCTTGGGACCAATAATTTGTGTTGGTGACTTTGATATGTGAGCATCATGCCAAGTCATGTTTCACCTCCACTTTCCCTACCTGAAGATCCTTCCTCCTTTACAACATGTGAATAAACCCTCTCTGTTAAACACTATAACATAATGTTGTAGTATTTATTTTTTTAATGTGCCCATGTATGTGGAAGACAGATAGATATTCAGCAGAAATGTGAGTTGGGGAAAATGCCCCTTTGTCGTATCCATGCAAACACCTTAAACTCGATTTAAATATTTTTCTAACCTTTTTCGAAACCTCTCATTTCACTGACAATGATTTATTTGTTTTCTGCATGGATTACACGTGTCTCGACACTGATCTTAGCATTTTACCCTTCTCTCAATTGATTGCAGGGAAATAATAAATCTGTTTTTGTTTTTTGTTTTTTTAAACTAACGGATTCACGAATAAAGTGTGTAGACACACACAATCCCTCTATCTGCTGTTGTATTTAAGTAAACATTTTATTTATGTGGGACCCTGTAAAGTTATACTGAATACCATGTGTTATGTATTGCTACCTTGTATTTTGAATGTAGTTAATGATACAGAGTATAACTTCTTCTAAACATTGATGGTATCTGTTTAACTGCTGTATTTTTGACACCGTATATCCAATTGCACATATTTCACATGGTTCTATTTGCTGTTTATATTCTGTTGTGTATACTATGCTCTACTTAGTCAATCTTCCAGATGTTCTTGCGTTTTGGGCCCCTCGGACCCCACTAAGTTGTGTTGCTTTTCTCCCGCTTGCTGGATGATGTCACTAGGTGTTCACATAATTTTTCGTGCCGTTTTGGGGCCACTAGATGTGGGGAGGGTATATCTACAGTGCGTTCATTCTGTATGTGTTTGGGTGCTCTTGAAAAAGGCTTCATTGGGAGCTGAAACTTCCAGTGATTAAATATCACCTTTTTGCATATTGTGGTGCCTGTCCCCTTCTACAGCTTTGTATTCCACTATACATGGACAGTATGCACCCTGCGTGGAAACTGTTCTACATGAAGTGTGTGTGTGTCTATAGTTGTATCTTACCCAGACCCATGGATCAGAGGAAAGAAAGAAGCGGCACATCGCAGGTAAGTATACACTGTTTTTTTGTGTACTATACACCATTTTGACACTTACCTGTGATGTGCTTCATCTTTTTTTCTGTCTGATCCATGGATCTAGGTAAGATACGATTTTATTTATTTCCTATGATGAGTGCACTGGTCAATATATATGCCTATTCCTGAGGTGTGCCTAATGCTCTGTTGTTTTTATATATAATATATTCATAGTATAAAGCCATGCTGGTATATTTTTTACATTTGGCCGTGATGTTAAATGTGAATATTTAGTCCATATGACAACCTTTTCCTGGAATTATTTTCAGTTGGTTTATAAAGAAGATTGCTGCATGTTCTATTTTAAATCCGTTTGAAATTATTTTTAGGTACATGACATCTTTGTATTTGTGGTTCTGTCACAATATGCACAAGCTTTGTATTACAGGTTCTAGCTGAGATCTTGACAAGGCTTCTAGCAAATGTGTTAATATATAAGGTCAGGAATGTATAAATTGCAACTGAACCTTAATATGAACATACAAAAAATCTCCTGGATTATTTTATTTTTTTACACACCGAGTTCTATTTATACGTGGGTGGCGTGTATCAGCTGACTGAGTTTCAACATTTTACTTTTAATTGCTCCATATCTGCATTTTCTGTCAGTTTGAGTTCTCCTTGCTAAAGTACCTCTACTTAATACCTGGAAAATTCCAGCCTATTGCATTTTTTTTCTATATGAAAATGTGATTTTAGGCTTTGCTCATTTCAACGGGCTATGTACCCCTTGCTGAGGCAATATTTAATGCAGTAGTCCAAGCTTTTTTCCCCCTTTATAATATGTGCATCAATACAATCCACACAATAAGTAATTAGCTAAGTTGTCGATCGTTCCATTCTCCTGTGATCAATCGACGAAGATTCGGCTTGGGGGTACACTAAATGGCCGTCAGTGCAGCAGAAGAGGACCAAAGATGCAAAGTTCTGTGGGGGAGATCATGTGACCAGGCAGTCGCTAGATACAATTGGTGCACTGCTAGAGAGAGGGCAGGGCTCAAAAAGGGGTGTGCCAGAGCCTGTTTCAGAAGAGGGAGGGGATGGGACATTGTAAAGGGTTGCTAAAGAAACAAAAAACTTTGTTACATTATAATACATTAAAAATGTAATTTAAAGTTTTTAAAAACATTTTTTATAGTATTTTCTCAGTGCAGAACTGATTTATACAAAAAACACACATGTAGGATATTGCTTGTGTGCAGCTTTAAAGCAGCAAAATGTGAAATCTTATGGGTTTTTTTTTAATCCGTTCTGTAGTATTACATAATAATAATGTTTTGTTTTTTTTAACTTCAAGTCTTTATGCAATTTTTTAATGAGTTTGAATATACTGAGCATCCTTTGATTTCTAAGCAATTGCCAGTGTAGGCAAGTAAGAATGTAGAATGTAGAATTGTACATTTCCACATGCTTTACATATACAAATAAGGAAAAAATAAAAAAACGGGGGTGGGGAGAAATGTAATATTGCTGTTTTAAGCTCATTCTGTGGTTTCACAACATATTAAGTTGGAGCTACAGTGTGTTGTTTTTAAGTATAATATCTGCTCCTTTTGTTTCATCAGCCGACAATATTGGGTAATTAGTAGCTGCAAATATGCGTTGTAAAATTTGGTGTAATTATCCATTTGCATGTTGAATACATCGTAACTAGGGCTGCTTTACAAGTCGTGGCCTGCCATGTAAATGCTGAGCAGGTGTGTAACAGGGACTTATCACTGTTTGAGAGAAACTGCCTCTAAATCCAGCAGTGTGCTGGTTAATTGCACACAGCAACTAAAAAACAAAAGTGAACAATTCTGCGCAAACAATTGTGACAATTATATCCAAATGTGATTATAATCCTATAATAGGAAAATACAATAATAAATGTTGATAAACCCTTCAATATCCGTAAATATTTGTGAATTTCAATTGTGAGTATTATCAGTGTAATATTCAATAATTAATGTGATTAAGTGACTTATTAATATATAACAAGAGAGTCTGCTGCCAGCCAGGAAAGATGGCTCAACATCTTGTAAAGCTGATAAAGAGAAACAAAAAGACAGCACACAACTCTCATTGTGTAGTAAATTATATTAAACGAACAATGTGAGGAGGGTAAGTATGGCACGTACATCCAATAAAGCTATTTCAAATGTTACATGTCAGGTACATGTTACCATACGGCACACAGCTGCTCTCCTCCGCTCGCCAGCACGAGAATCCCCTCCTGAGTCAATGCAGGTGGACGTCCTATTTCTCCTGGATCTCGATCTACTGTATGGATTCTGGTAGGTAACCGTTTCTCATGGTTGTGTAATGTCCGTATCAGGTCTCATAAGTTTGTACGGAAAAAGCTCCCGCTCACCCGGCATACAGTCTAAATCAAATTCCTGTGTCTCTACGTTACAGCCGCTGACGTCCCTAAATTGGTCTCTGATTGATTGGTTGCTCAATGTGAGTCAGACCGGCTTTTGTATCACGGAGAACTGAATGGTGGTATAGCAGAGTTGCTTCAAAGGCAGATATTGGCTAAAATGGACAGGAATCCTACGCATTTCGTAGATGGACTCTACTGCATCATACTACCCTGATGAAGTAGAGTCCATCTATCAAACGCGTAGGATTCCTGTCCATTTTAGCCAAAATCTGACTTTGAAGCGACTCTGCTATACCACCATTCAGTTCTCTGTATCCTTGATACAAAAGCCGGTCTGACTCACATTGATTTGTTGCTCAATCAGTGACGAAATTAGTTTTGTAGAGAGACTGTAGTTTGATTTAGGCTGTATGCCGGGGGAGCTTTTTCCTTACAAACTTATGAGACCTGATACGGACATTACACCGCCGTGAGGAACGGTTACCTACCGGAAGCCATAGATCGAGATTCAGGAGGAATAGGACGTCCATCTCCATTGAATTAGGAGTAGATTCTCGTGCTGGCGATCGGAGGAGAGCAGCTGTGCACTGTATGGTAACATGTTCCTGACATGTAACATTTGATATAGCTTTATTGGATGTACGTGCAATACTTACCCCCATCACATTGTTCATTTTAATATAATTTACTACACAATGAGAGTTGTGCGCTGTCTTTTGTTTCTCCTTACACAGGCAATCAACCAAATTCCACCTGACTAGGACTTTTAGAAAAGCCCGATGTTCCTTAGCTCACATTTGGGCTGACATAAGGAGAAGGAAGACTGCAGAGATTTACCTTAGCCCACAACTGGGCTGAGCTGAGCTGAGGAAAAGATGATGTCTTGATGCACACAGAAGGACTGTATGCTGACAGCAAGACAAGGGGACACATCTCTATACCTGGACACAGATATTTCCATAGCACACAAGGGTGCTGACCCGGGAAAGCTGTGTGTGTGTGTGTGTGTGTGTGTGTGTTTGCGGTGGTAACCAGCTTAGCTACCCATCCAGTTAGAGAGGGCTGGAATAAAGGTTTAGATATTCTCCAAAGGCCTATATTTTGTTTGTTTTGAATGTTTTGCCTTGTTAAAGAAACAGGCACAATAAAGCCGGGATTTAATTTCACCCTAATCGGTCTCCATTAAATATACCTCTGCACACATCTCTTACAAGATGTTTACAGGTGATTTAGAAAAATGAACTGAGAGGTATCAATTCAAGAGCGCCCAGAACATATTTACCATAATTCACTGTTTTAAATTGCAAAATTGATTGAGAAAGGAGACTGAAATAATCTCTCATCCTGTCAAAAGGGTAATACCTTAGATCCAAACTTAATTGCATCTACAGAAAAACACAGGGAAGCCGGCACATTTTAATAAGGCAGTTTTGGCCTACTTGCATTTCATTTCATGCCTCCTTTGATTGAGTGCATATGTACAAGTGAACAAGCATTTAAGGAGATCTGACCCACACAGTGAAGGTGATAGGCGGTGCGAAGACCCAGAACCATAATTCCATTCTGTATGTAATTATTGTATTTTGCTCATTTGACCCTGAAAAGAAAAAACTGAAAGAGAAACCCCTTGCATGCTGAGTAAGTACAACTGAACCCCGTTATAACATGGTGCTTGGGATCCACATAATGCAATTACGTTATACGCGGATCGCGGGGGAAAAATGGCCATGACCAGGGTTTCCTCGTCCGCCGGAGGGGGAGTGCAGGGATAACACTCCCAGCTTTCCCAGATCCAGCGGGCAGCGGCACCCCCACGCAGGACTTACCCAGTATCTGCAGCAGCAGCTGGCAGCTCTCTCCTCTACTTTCTTCTGCCTTCAGCGAGAGAGAGAGAGATATTGATTGATTGATAGATATTGATTCTGGTTGTTCTTCTTTGAAAATCAAACCTATGCCTGTGTAACGGGTGCTCACCAGAAACCGGACGCAACCGCGAGGCTGAGGTGGGGATGTTAAGGTACACCGACCTCCAGCCGCGAGACAGCGTCCGGAGTGCAGAGTGATAGTCGCATTGCCGGATCAGGGTTGGAGAAGTTAGAATAGTCGTGATACTCGCCGTGGTCAAGGGTTGGGACGTCGCATGGACATTGAGGGTAGCCGGGGTCCTGGGGTAGAGAAGGTAGAGGTCCAGATGCAAGCCGGGGTCCAGGAACAAGCCAAGGTCGAAATACTATAAGAACAAGACAGGATCAGAATGCACAAGGCAACAGAACAAGACAGCAGGATGCTTGGGTAAGCACTACATTATGGAACAAAGATTATGCTCAGCCAATTTGCAAGAGGAATTGGTGAGCATATAAAGGCCAGATAGCCAATGAGCAGGGTGCACGCAGCTGCCACTGCTAGCATCATCCGCCCACTCAATCTTCATCCGCCCAATCGGTCCTCAGGGGGCGGAGTGTGGCGCAGGCCAAGAACGTAGAGGTGATCCTGGGTCAGCGCTGCATGTAGGAATTAACCCCTCGCGTGATCCTGGTAGCGCGACGCCTGTGCGTAGTTTCCTTGGCGCGCACACGTGACGGGACGTGGCGCGGGGCAAAGTCTAAGCCCGAACCCTGTGGTGTCCGCTTGCACATAGCTTTCTTGGCTTGAGGTGCGTCACCTGTGACGTCACGGGACCTGGGGTGGGACCTAAGACTGATCCTGACAGCCTGACAGTGTCATTGCTGAGGAGCCAATGAAAGATGCACAGCATTTACTGTATTGATTGGCTGGAATAGCCAGCACCCATTTCTCTCACCAGGACTTTGCCACTGAAGTGACATCAAATTGCCAAAGATTTTTTTTTAAACTTGGGGGAGCGGTGGAGTGAGCGACACAAACTGCTCTACTCTACATTTGTCCACTTTGTGCCAGTGTACAATGGTTGGTACTGTATCTATATTCATTGTTATATGTTTTAGCATCATGTGCTTCAAAAGGTCATTTAAAAGTGCATTGCCATGTAGGACCAAACAGAACGAGTGCTAATTATATGTATAGCGGGTAAAAATTAGGTGATGTCTGATTTTTTACAAAAATCACCTAAGTACAGTATCCGTATTTTATCTTCGTTTTAATATCCTTCATAGTCATTTTTAATAGGGATCCTGAATGAGGAAAAAGGGTCAATTTTGTTTGTTCCACTGGTGTAAGGCACTCAGTAATGCATCTCCCTGTCTGAATATAAGTTATGTGCAGCAAGGAATAATGAAATGACATTAAAACAGAAATAGCATCATCCTAAACTATGAAGACAGGAAACTTGGGGTGTGGGTTGTATTTAGCTCTGCCTTATCTCTCACTTTTACCATGTCAGGATTGAAAAGCGTCCTTTTCACAAACATTTTTCGATGCTCACAAATAATGATACAATTTATACATGTTCCAGGGTACCAACTACATTACTAAATTCATGACTATTGAAGGATATGATCAATGAGATTTTGTGGGGCCCTACAACATATATTACATAGACTTCGATGAACATAGCCCATTATATAGTATAGTGATCTGACAATATAATTATTTACATTGTCAATCCAGGGTCTTCGCCCCATGCAAATTATGACATTGTTTGATCTACTAGTGTACTTAGATTATAAAATCTCTAGGGCAGGGATTTCCTTTCGTCTGATTTTATGTCATTGGGAGATAAAGGAAAATGCACCCACTCGAACCTAATAAGACCAAGAGGGTCAGAGAAACAGGCTGGTGCAATAGGGCAAGGAGATAATTACCAAACACAAAGAACACTGTATGAAGCAAAGACACTGTACATACAGATAAGGCCATATATGATGCACTCAAAGTCTGAGGGAGAGAGAGTACCTTATTGAAATTGCAGTACAAAGGAGAGAGTCTGGACCAAGTAGTAATGTAAATGATGTTTATTAAAATACTTTATTAAGGAAATACTATTAAAATAAAATGGTACCAGTAAAGATAGTGAGTAAAATAAACTGGAAGTGTTTTAGGTGCTGATGCCCCGTAGGGGGTCTCTGTTTGGCGGATTGCCAAATGTAGTCCAACTAAGACTAAAACAGCAGCACAGTAAAAAAACAGAAGGGCAGAATCCCAATGCCTAGTGTAACATGGCTATTAGGGCTGCTTCTGGTAAATGACGTCACTGGATCGCTTAAGGTAAAAGCACTCACAATAAGCACTAGTGTGTAATTGAATGAATAACACCTAACATGTAAAGCCTCACATCAATATGTAGTGTACTGTAAAAGTAATAACAAATGAGGGCAACAATGTGGTGTGATAAACAACAGTGTAAGATGATTGTAAGCCCATACACTGACTAAATAACACACAGGTGCATGCTTGCAGTGTTTGCCACTCTGGTAAGTGGACAAACCCTTAGATGTGTAGCTAAATAAGCCGAATAGGAAAACCCCACATAAACTGACCCTGAGCGTCCGTAAGGGACAGGAGAAGAAATATGAGAAATCCCTACACACCAATATATACTGACCCTGTGGGGGGAACAGTGCAGCAGGATCGTGTACTCCCCCAATCTGGCCCTCAATAGCATACCCCTACGGCACACAGGGGTGAGAGGGGTGGGGAGAGGACAGAAAAGAGGGAGAGAAGACCCTCAAAAAACTTATGAGCTTGCCCTGTGGGGACACGATCCTGGTATGGCAGGCGTGGTGAGTGCGCAGCTTCAGGAGGCTCTGTTGGTGTTGCGATCAGGTCTGCTGAGAGCTGCTGGCACCCGTGATGAAAGTCGCAGTGTGTGACGTCATGACGCCCTCTGACGTATGTTTCGCATTAGCTTCATCCAGAGAGGGAATATGTCATTGTTATTAAAAAATTCACTATATCTCATTGACTCTTTTGTAAAGCTCTTTGACTGTGTACTGTTTTTGGCGCTATGTAAATAAAAATAGACATAGGGGTGTGTGTTTCTGTGTTTAAAACCACCGCTATAGATTAAAAATACATAAACAATGTACAATTGTTTCAAACTTTTATTGATGCATTGTACAATAAAGTATTTAAGACACCAATAATTGTGTTGTATGTTATTCATAAATACTGTACAATAAACATTTTGCTCCACACAAAAAACACATACTGTAGATACTGTACTGTCCTCACAACTGCTTTTATACGTGTAACATTCCAGTTACATTCATGTTTTAACATTAACTATGGGGCTATAATTCTGAAGAAAAGGGAACCCAGTGTAGTGCACTCCGTGTTCATCCAACTACTGTACTACAGAAAGCATACATTAACAAACCAACTTGAGAATAAACTTTAAAAGTGCTTAATTTTTTTTAATTTTTTTTTTAATTATCGAAGGTTTACTGTTTCAATGCATCTCTATGCTTCTTTTTAACTATTTCAATCAATTGTTTTAACTGTAAAATTGAAATGGAATCTTTGTTTTCTGTTTCGAGAAATTTAAGTCCAGTTTGCAATCCTGCGAGCGCCTCTGAGATCTTAGGTGGCGGCTCTGGTTCCTTGTCCTCATCGTCTTCGGTTGCATCCAAATCTTGATTTTTGCTACTAACTTTTTGGATAATTTCAGAGTCAGTCATATGCCCACCACTAGGACAGTTGTTGTCCCCATCTACCCAAGATTCTATTGTGGCCCCACTTTCCGTATCACCTAACGGTTCGAGTACTCTTTCTGCATTGGCCATGTCATTTTCTGTGAGGCCTTCATTAATGAAGCTTTCAAAGAATAGATTGGCGGCGGGACTTCTTCCTCTGTAAAGCCCTCAAAGTCATTATCTTCTTCACTGTCACTGGCTACTTCAAAGTTAGCCGGTACCAGACTTGCACCAGTTATGTTTCTCCAACATTTAGAAAAGCACATTTTTGTGATTGGTGGTGAAGCAATGTAAAACACTTCTTTTAGGTCTAGCGTCTTTAAAAATGCAGTAACAGAATTGTCACCCGTGATTATTCGCTGTATCAGCGTCTTTCGGAAGTTCATCTTGAACGTTGCTATAAGGTCTTGATCCAGTGGCTGTATTTTTGATGTGATGTTTTTGGGCAAGTAGCTGACTCGTATTTTGCCAACTCGGTAGATGGATGGGCAAGACAGTTATCTAGCAACAACAAAGCTTTGGTCTGCGACCTTTGTTGCCGTAAGTGTTTACGTACCTCTGGTACGAACTAATGATGAAACCAGTTTTCTAAAATGCTGGAAGTCATTCATGCATTTTTTCTAAAGTCATAGGAAAAAGGCATAGAGGCCATATTCACATGGTGGAAGCACCGTGGGGATTTAAACTTGCCTATACAAATTGGCTTCAGTTTGTGATTTCCTGTTTGGTTAACACAAAAAAGTTCGATCACTCTGTCTTTCATTTGTTTAAAGCCTTGGTTTCGCTGATAATCATTCTTACAAGCCAGAGTAGTATTTGGTAACCTTTTGTAACATGGTCCAGTCTCATCGCAGTTATAAACCTGTTCTGCGGTATAGCCACCATCTTCAATTATCTTCTGAAGCTGGGCAGGGTACGAGCATGCAGCTTCATCGAAAGCTGAATGTATCTCTCCTGAAATAGCGGTTTTGTTTATTCCATGTCGCCTTTTAAAGTGATTTAGCCATCCACTACTTGCCGTGAATGAGGTTGATGCATTTCCGTGAAGTTGGTTGTGAAACTTTTTGGCTTGCGTTTGCAGATGGGGTCCAGACAGAGACGTACCTTCGGATCTTTCTTGGACAAACCACTGAAACAATGGAAGTGAACTGGGGCGCTCCCTTTACACAATGCTTGAAACTGAACAGAAGAATAAGGTCAAAAATAAATATACATATACCACACTTCAAATGCTCAGTGTCTGCTGCTCAATCCCTGGAAAGGATCTTCCCACGATCCTAAAAAAAACATAGGTAGAAAGAGAGACAGAGGGGTGCAGACAAGGGTCAGAGTTAATATCAGACCAGTAGTTGAAAACGCATACAATAGTAAACCAATGGTTAAGAGCACAGGGGTGATAAGAGTATAACGTAATATGTACTCACACGGGCCTGTGTGGTACTGGGTAGTACTATAGGTATCTTTATTTTCTTTCCTCCTTCTTGCTAGTCAGTCATGCTCCTTCTCCCTCTGTACATCATGGATAGGCCACTCAGGGCGCATCTAGTGGAAGACAGCGCCACACAGATGAATAAAAATACGTTTATTTGGCCAAGAATGTGAGACAACAATTCACTCTCACTGCTCAGGGACGCCGACGTCAACCTCCCGCTCCGGTGCAGTGTGCTCCTGTTCGCCGCGTCCGGTCTACAGGGCTGTTCACCGTCAGTGCAGGCGCCAGCTACGGTGTCCTCGAGCAGATACACAACTTCTGGTCCAGGTCTCTGCACACACAACGTGTTTCGGATAATTGAGTCCTTCATCAGGCGTGTCACGCATTGTGTGTGCAGAGACCTGGACCAAAAGTTGTGTGTCTGCTCGAGGACACCGTAGCTGGCACCTGCACTGACGGTGAACAGTCCTGTTTCTATGGACTTGGCTGCATCACAAAGTTTCTCCTCCTTTTTCCATCCACGAACTGTAGACTCGTTCACTCCTAGGTCTCTAGCCATTGTGGTTTGCTGGACTCCAGATTTTGATTCTATCAAGCGCAACAATTTTTTCTTCTAATGTAAACTTTTTATGTTTGTTTGAAGTTTACACCATTTCTATCTGCCACGGGTCTCTCCTATGCCTGAGGCTTTTAACAAATGAACTGGAGGGGTTAAATACCTGAGGATTTTCCTAGCTTTCTGAGAGCACAGTGGGTGGTAGGATCAGACTGACCGCGATACCCCTGAACAGAGAGGGTCAGAGCTTTTTTTTTTTTTTTGTGTGTCTCACTTTATGTCAAATGTTGTATTATATTAAAGTTTAAGTTGCATTTTGCTTATTTGTGTAGCTTATTGTACACATTTTGCTTATTTTGCAACTTGTATTACTTATTTCTGTTGCTTACTTTACACATTTACTGCGTTGCCATCGTAACCGGCGTCAAATGATGCAGCGGGGTCACAAGATGTCTCGTTGCCAAGGCGATGTAACGTCCCATGACCCAGCGGCTTCATTAGAGGGCGGGGGGGTGGTGGTTGTAAGAGGGGCGTGCCGGCCGCAAGGTTCCTAAATCATGAAAAGCAGGCAAAAGGGAAAAACGCATGGTAGATCTTCTGCTTCTTGGCTTATGAAATCGGAAGCCACGCTCAAACCGCGTTATAAGCGGATCCGTGTTGTATCGGATCACGCTATAACGGGGTTGAGCTGTAATAGAGAAGGATAATGGTAATAAGCATTGCAGATTTTCCTATCGTGTTGATGGGGGCCCTGGCATTCTAGGATTCCTTCCCAGTGGTGGCAAGATTCTAACATAGAACTGTGAAGCACTTTGCCTTAATAGAGGCAGCATGGTACACAATTGAAAACGTATTCGCTGAAAATGCCTCGCGGCACTTTTCGCACTGGTGCTTAACCCTTTACCTGCCTGGCCCCCTCTGGCAGGGAAGGCGGTGAAATGTAAAATGAGTCAAAAGGCGCAAGGAGTAGTTTTTAATTAATATTTTGTGCATAGGAAAGGAGGGGCCAGTGTTTTGGCCCCTTAAGGCAGTTAATGCGTTTGTCTCTTAATTTAAGAATAAGGCATTTTTCCTGCCACAATTTAGCCTGCACTCGCTGCACACCACAGAGAATGAAACCATTGAATTCCTTGCAGGTATATTAACCTTTTATCTGCACAGTAGTATTCACACCATGCTGTTGGGCAGCGTTTTTATATTTCCAGATAATAACCAAGCATTGATCTGTTGCTAATCTCATGTAACCTTTTGTGTGTATTGATCATAGTTATGTACTCAAGGGAAAATAAACCAAAAACTTGTTTGATTGGACAAGACATTTCAGCCTGTCCAGATTCCTGGGTTTATCTTGATGTTAGAAAGAGAACAGGTTACATGTAAAAAGGATTGATTCCAAAGCTAATGTGTTGCTCACTCCATTTTTATTTTTTTTAAATGAATAGTTTACTAAACAACCACAGTCAACTTGTTTCCAGCTGCTTTTCTCTTGTTTTTATTTTGGATTACCTCAGTAGAGTAGGACGGATATGAACCCTTTTAAATATAGCAACGGAGTTCCAAACGTTAATTGTTTTATCCATATTCTTCCATTTGGGACATTCAAAAAGTGTGCATTTATTTGCAGGAAAAGCACAACGTTTGAGGGAAACATTCCCCTTCGTCAGGTGCAGGGGAATGTTTTCCTGAAATGTCGTTCCTGCGTGCAGAGGGATTTCTGCCCATGCTTTTTGGCCATTTGCTGGGGACTGTCTTGGATGCGCCCTGCTTTCCTGGCTGGCACCGGCGCAATTTTTTTTAAATCTGTGAGCGAGTGCTTGTTTACTTCATATTTTTCGCTCTTCTTTCCTTTGGGAGCAATCCCAGAGCTAAGTTATGACTGTAAAGCTTACTAGATGGTACTATATTTTATTCCCCACCTATTACATCCGTTTGAATGACAGATTATTGACTAACAAAAATAGGATATGTTTCTAAATCGCACACAGGCTGCTGTGATGGCACAATTTTGCCATGTTATAAGCTATTATAGTATATATGAACACACAAATGCACACAGACACGTGTGTATGTATGTACTGTATGTATATAACACAAAGCCGAAGCTCATGCTCCACAGTGTAAAAAAGTATAACAGAATGTAATGCATATATTTGAAGGGTAAGAATCGCACTCACAAAGAGAGATACAGACGGCATATAGAAATACAATCTTATAATTATGCATGGATTAAGCTGGAAACACAGGGGGCGCGTGCCCTGGGCCTCCTTATTCAAGGGGGCCACACCGCTGGTCGGTGGCAGTCAGTGTATCTGACCCAGGGCTAGAGTCCTGCAGGAACGTGCAGAGGAGGGAAACTATTACATAAGAAAGGACCAATCGGAAGTTAGGGGGCGGAACAGAGGGGAAGGTAAGGACCAATAGGAAGAGGAAACGACGGGACAGGAAGAGAAGAAGAAAAGAACAAGGCCTAAGACAGGGGTCTGGAGGGTGCTACTGGTGGCTGGGTTTGCTGCTGGTGGCTGGGTTTGCTGCCGGTGGCTTTGAGAGGGGGCGGTTGCTGCCGGTGGCTGGTTTTGCTGCTGGTGCTGCCGGTAGCTGGTTTTGCTGCTGGTGCTGCCGGTAGCTGGGTTTGCTGCCGGTAGCTGGGTTTGCTGCCAGTACTGGGGGGGGGGGTGGGGGTGGTCTGGTGCTGCCGGTGGCTGGGAGGGGGGGGGTGGTACACTCTGGTGGCTGGATTTGCTGCCAGTGGCTGGGAGAGGTGTGGTGCTGCCGGTGGCTGGGTTTGCTGCCAGTAGCTGGGAAGGTGTGTGGTGGGGGGGCTGGTGCTGTTGGTGGCTGGGAGGGGGAGGGTGGTGCTGCCGGTGGCTGGATTTGCTGCCGGTGGCTGGGAGAGATGTGTGGTGCTGCTGGTGGCTGGGTTTGCTGCCAGTAGCTGGGAGGGGAGGGCGGTGCTGCCGGTGGCTGGGAAGGAGGGTGGTACTGGCTGGGTTTGCTGCCGGTTGCTGGGAGGGCTTGTCGCTCTCCAGCTGCTGCCTCTCTCTCACTGTGTGCTGCGGGGGGCCCGGCTGGCGCTGGTTAGGCCTCTTTGCCGCCCGGCATCTCCCAGGCTGCTGGGCTGCCTCTTCATTGTCCCACGCCGGGTCGCTCTGTGACGTCATTGCACGCTGGAAGTTGTGGCGTGCACTTCCGGTGCGCGTCGGCAACAGAGAGACCCGGTATGGGACAGTGTAGGAGGCAGCCCAGCAGCTTGGGAGATGCCAGGTGGCAAATAGAGGCCTAAACAGTGCCGGCCGTGCCCCCCTGCAGCACACAGTGAGAGAGGCAGCAGCTGGCGAGCAGCAACCTGCAAGAGCCACATGTAGGTGCGGTAAGAGCTGCATGCGGCTCGGGAGCCGCAGGTTGCTGACCCCTGGTTTATGCGTATGCAAGCAGTGTTTTTGGGAAGAAATCCTTATTCATACTTAATTTACTTTGTGAATATCAGTGTATTGTTCTCCTGAGACACAGGTTGTTTGCCGGGACCTGGTAGATCTTGCCTCGGACATATCTTCAAGCAGGCGCCATCGTGTATTAGTATCATGCTCGGGACTAAAAGATTATGCCCATAGTCTGCACAGATTCAAACATGGCACTGCCGCTCTGATGTCATCCAAACACGTTGAGATGTCTCACATGACCGCAACCCTGAATTCTCTACCACAAAAACATCAGACACCTTTGCTTTTCTGCTGCTTGTATCCAGGCACAGGGCCAGCTTACAAATTGATTCTTTAATATGATGTCCTTCCACCTATTCAGCATTAAATAAAGGGGCAACCAATAAGGTGTCACGGTAAACTCAGAATTGTACTTGGTTAGGATTAGTATCTTTCATAGATTTTTGGATTTTTAAATCGATAAATAAACTGAAGCTAAGTGCAATAGAAGCAAAGCTGTACACAGAGCAGGTCCCTGTTAGAAAAAGCAAGATCGAACGAATAGCGGTATACATCCCAGGAAAACTGAACCGAGGAGGAGCAGGTTTCCTGAGCCGAAAATCACTGCATCTTGGGGAATGGAAACTGAACAAGCCCATTCTATCGACAAATAATAGACTGGGAAAACCACAGATCGATTAATAAGAACTTTAAGAACAGCAAAGTAGCATTCTATTGCTCCGGGAGCAATCAACCTCAAGCTTTTCAATTGGAAGCATTTGCTAATTCATGGGAATTCAATCAGTTGCACATATTCCCAGCCATACTAATGATCCCCTGAATAGTCAAGAAGGTCATTTTAAAAAACAAAACACAAGTCGTACCAATGATTTAGGTTCTGGCCTGGAGAGCATGGCTTTCAAAGTTGTTAAATCTAACCATAGGCCAACTGTGGACGCTTTTGTTTATTTCTTCTTCTTCTTCTTCTTCTTCTTCACTCCTTTACTCCCTC
Organism: Ascaphus truei; assembly: GCA_036426205.1. Taxonomy (NCBI): domain Eukaryota; kingdom Metazoa; phylum Chordata; class Amphibia; order Anura; family Ascaphidae; genus Ascaphus; species Ascaphus truei. The sequence continues at coordinate 256,349,628 of CM071568.1, forward strand.
TCTCTATTACCCTCTCTAAAAATGGGAAAATGCCGGGCTTGCTCCTTATGAGCTCGCCCTCCCGGCTGGGGGGGTGAAGGGCCTAAGAGTCCGGCCCTTAAGACCCAGGGAGTGAACATCTCGTTCTTCTAGTCCAAGGTCTATGTACTTCTCTCGACGTTCTACTACGGGCTGTAAATGTCTACTTACCTCAGCCTGTGTCTGCGCTTTACCATGTTGTATGTTTTTCCCTGTAAAACCGCAATAAAAACTTTGAAATAAAAAAAAAAAAATAACCAGCTCCAGCACACGTATACCTAATGTCAGGTGACTTTAATAGGAACAGTGGGAAGGTGAAAGGTATTATACCTGGAATGGGGATGAGGCTGTAATCAATGTCAAACTTAGAATGGTTAACAGCTAACCTTGAAACAATATGATTTAATGGTACTTGTAGAAAAAAGTGATGCACTTATTGTTAAACAATGAATGCCACTAATGTGGTAAAGAAAGTGACATGAACCAATGAGGAGCTTCACATTTAGGGTTTGGATCAGTATTGTATGCAAAAAATATTTAAATTAAATAATATGATGAGAGAGTGTTTTTGTCTTGGTGTTTAAAGTCCAATGTCTTATTCATATGCAGAAAAGATGCCGCCTCTCTAAGTAAGGATACCCAATCCTTAATGTAGCCAAAACCTCAAAGATAAAATATAAAAAGAAAGGCACAAAAAAGCAATGAATAAAACCAATTTTATGGATAAAAAAAATGTTATAACATAAACAATGCATAAATCAAGGCACAAATGCAAGAAAGTGTTAAAAATTAGAAAAAAAAAATCAAAAAAGACTTTGCCTGATATCACTGGGACTGCTGCCGATGTGTCAGAGATGATTGTTAAAGGCACTGGTATTCTCCCACAGAGTTCCAAGCCTTTCCTCGTCAGATGGTATCGGGTGAATGAAGGGAGGAAGATGTAGTTGTAGCTTGCCGATTTTTGAACTGCGCTGCTCTGTCGCCAAGTAGTAAAGTCGTCCCCTGGGTGTTGAGCTCAGTGGGCTCACTTACACTGCTTTGTTGCTGTTGGCTGCTGCAGTTGACTGTTGCTCAGAAACTCTCCTTCGATTCCGGAAGTGACGAGGAGCTCGGGGTTATGATGTCAGTATCCAAATGTGACGGTGCACCCCTTCCCGATAGGTAACCCTTACCCGGAGCTACGGGTTACAATCGTATCAGTAGGAAAGCCACTTGACATGCATCTGAGTGTGAGCTCTGAGAGTACGCAATCACTCTCTGTTTTGCCTGAGGGATATCGGTCTGCCCGAGAGCACAGCCAACCAGCCTATTGGGAAGGGGTGCACCGTCACATTCGATCTGAGACATTTTCAAAGTATATTGCCAAAAAAAAGGATTATTCAGATGTAAATTCAAACACACTGCATCAGTACTTGCTCGAGTCCTTGCAGCAGCCCTGATAAAGGATTAAGCCTTGGCGTACACAGTTCATAGTTAAGCATTGTCAGCTATGCTGAAAATAAAATTGGCATTCAATCATGTCATATGATTAAAGCCGTAAACTGGTTAAGACCACAATGGAAAAATCGAGTACCTACATGGGATTTTAACTTGGTCCCTAACATGTTTATGAAACCGTCAATTAACCTTTGGATCAAGCATCAGAAATTGATTTACATGGAAAAGATCCTTCTTTAGTAGCAATTATATCAGCAGGAAGGGTAAGAGAAATTGACTCCCTATCTCGTAATGAACAATGTATGGTTTTGTACCAGGCCCAGTTAACACTTCCTTGCCCAAAATTTGTGATCCTTCCTAATTTCCAAGATAATTGATTTGCCTTCTTTCTGTCCCAAATCTAAAAAAAAAAAAAAAAACAAGAACTGATTCTCACAAGATCTATCTGTCTGTCTATCTATCTATCTATCTATCTATCTATCTATCTATCTATCTATCTATCTATCTATCTATCTATCTATCGCTTTCGGCTAGAGCAGTACCTGCATAGTGGGTTTACTGTGATCTTCTTTTCCTGTAGTCCTTCCATGGCAGTACACAGCAAAAATGTCCCTCCTTATTTGGAAAAAATTAATGCTATCTCATTTTTCAGCTTTGGGCAAATCCATAGACTAACATGCGAAGGAGGTGGGTATTTTAGTAGGAAGAAACCAGACATTACCTGAAGTTTGTCTGTCCTGCCCCAGCTAAGGCCACGCTCATACTGCCAGCGACGCGATGTCGCGTCAAAACAAATGTATTGACACCGTCACGTTCACTTATAGTAGGAGCGGTGCGACGGCTTGGTCACGATTGCTGGAAGTCACTTCAATTTGATTTTTCCAGCGATCGCAGCGTGACGTCAGCGTCGCCGGCACTATAAGCACGGCCTAAGTATGACGAGCTACGTATGCAGTGGTGTAGTCGTGGAATGACTACAGGAAAATAAAATGATCGTAACAATTGGAAAATAATGTATCTTTTTCTTGTTAATGGAATGTGCAAAGTTAAGCTTTTTAACATTTTTTTTTCTTTTATAATTTTAGCGGTCCCACCGAACATTGCTGATCTGAAAAATTTGGAGGTCCTGAACTTTTTCAACAACCAGATTGAGGAGCTGCCAACACAGATTAGCAGCCTTCAGAAGCTTAAACATCTTAATCTTGGGTGAGTTGTTCGGGAGTCATTACAAAGAATTCATGGATTCTGTGTAAGTTTATGTACGACCAATAACTCATATACTGTACCATGGTATGTTTTTATTGAGAAGTAATCTATTACATATAGCCCTATATCCTTCTTGTATAAAATCTTTTCTAGGGGAGCTACAGGATAAAGGTTTTTTTAAAGCCACCAGTTTTATCAATTCAAATGATGTATTATAAAGTAAAAGGGTTTGGGATAACTGAAATAATACATTATTACAGTATTTGTTTTTAATAATTACCAACCCATTGGTTCCTGCTCTCCTTCTCTTACAGCCAATTTAGTGCTAGAAATACCAGCAATGGCGGTCTGTGCAATGCTTAGTAGGATATGTGAACAAAGATTGAGCGCAAAGACTGTATACTGTAATTAATAATATAGGTTAAATGAAAATGCAAAAGATGTGAATACTGTCCTGTGATTGGTGCTGCTCCTGAGATGGATTCAATCCAAATCCATAGAGACAATGTGGGCAAAAGAACGGGTGCACACTCTCACCCAGGAAAGGATATATATGGAAAACAAAAATAACACAATGGTGCAATACAGTACACAAAAGGAGAGAAAATTCAAATGAAACTCAGAAGTAATCCTACTCACATTTTTTTTGAGTGGTTAAAGCCTTGTGGTTATTAAAGAGTAACCAACTCAAGTCGCAGGTGGTCAGGAAAACCGGAAGGAGATTTTCAGGATATGGAAGAGAGGACACAGATATTTATTGCAGATTTGTTTTATAAGCAAAATATTAAAAAGTATCAGAAGCACTCACAAACATTGGTGGGTTTTTAGCATTGGGACCACCCTGGGTCAGACAGCGAGGGAAAGCCCAAAACTCCTTTTCTCTCAAGGAAAACGCTATGTCGGCCGTCCACGGCAATTTACCAGATGCATGGGGTTAATCCTGGATTGGCAATCCCTCTTGGAACACAAGTGCTCAGCACACCGTCCACTTGTTTGAAGAGCCACCCTACACGTTTCGTTCATCAGAACTTCATCAAGACCCTTGATGAAGTTCTGACGAACAAAACGCGTAGGACGGTGTGCTGAGCACTGGTGTTCCGAGAGGGATTGCCCATCCATGATTAACCCCTTGCATCTGGTAAATTGCTGTGGACGGCAAAACTCACCAATGTTTGTGAGTGCTTCTGATACTTTTTTTATATTTTGCTTATAAAATAATATGCACTATATATCTGTGTCCTCTCTTCCATATCCTGAAAATCTCCTTCTGGTTTTCCTGACCATCTGCGACTTGAGTTGGTTACTCTTTAACAACCACAAGGTATTTACCAATCACAAAAAATGTGAGTAGGATTACTACTAAGTTTCATTTGAATTTTCTCCTCTTTTGTGTACTATATTGCACCATCGTGTTATTTTTTTGGTTTTCCATATATATCCCTTCCTGGAGGTGAGTGCGCACCCGTTCTTTTGCCACAATGCTTAGTAGGCCCTTCTGCAGTGAAGGAGTTATGTTAATTGTTGGCAATTTGCATTTTTTTTTTAATACCCGTTTTCAGTATTGTCCTTCATATTTAATTTTTTCCATCCAGCTGAAATAACTCATGAAATGGTGTTTACAAAGGTAAAACTTAACCGGTGTTGGTATGGAGTTGTATTTTGCTATATTCATTTAAACAGGGGATTTAAGAAAGACTCAGGGGACCACTCAATTCGTCAGCAGTCTTGGACTAATGATTTTAGACACCATTCAATTAGTGTACTCAAAGGCTGCTTCTCAAGTCTGGGAACTTAATGACTTAGAAAAAATGCTATACACTAAGGTTATGATACAGGGATTCTGAGCTCCATCAACATATCTCGCTTAAAAAAGGGGTAACGAGGTAATATTAGCAATCATTAATACTGTACTCGCACACTACTTGACCGTCTTTGTGATATGATTTATTTTAGCCTCTTCAAGTTTGAGGTATTTATGTACCAATCTTCCAAAGCAGGCTGTCTTAGAAGGCAGACTATAATTGAAGTTCTAGAAGACACCCTAAAGAGAAATTGAGAATGGAAAACAATTCCTACTGTCCAACAAAATTGTCTCATAAAAAAAGGCATTGTGTTATATGCCCATTCAGCACGGAAAAGATTACATATTTCGTGCAACTGGTGACACATTCCCCTATCGTCAGTGAACAATATTATCCCAAACATGGTTTTTATACGGTCCAGTTTCTGTGACATCTCAATAAAAGTTTCGGATTCCCCATTTCCACGGGTATTGTAATTTGCAGTTTAGGATTCTAGGGAATCAAAGGCATTCACAGACAAAATAGGTCGTAAAATATTCACATCAATCTCTCTTTTTTTTTTTGCTTCAAAGTATTATATGTGCAGATACCCAGAAGAATGCATTCCATCGGTTTCCCTTGAAAGTTGTACTCCTTGGAAATCGAGGCTTAATAGAAGCATTTATCAAAGTTGAAGCGTTAGATCTAGCAAATTGTGCAACTTTTTATAATGCCAATGTGTGTTGATATATGTAGCGTCAGATTTAGTTTGACAGTTTTATTGGAAAAGAGTATTTCTTCATTAATATCGATGCTCCCAAAAATTCTGCGTTAGCCCAATGTTGCTAATTGTTTTTAAAGGCGACATTAGACCACGAATCCTATTAAGATAATTGTAGGTTCTAATATGTGTTTTTATAGTTACTTTACATTAGCAGATTTACTCAAGTGTTTGTCTGCTGTTTCACTGACGAGGATTCCTACTTAAGAAACAGAGCCAATTCTGACTGGTCACAACAGCTGAGAACTGGACTACAGCAGAAATCTTCACTCCTGCTGAGCACCGTTCTGTCAATGCTGCATCATTCGGGTGCCAGCCAGGCGCTGCCTTTACTTTGCAGCTGGCTGAAGACCTGTGCAGCCCATCCCAAGATACATAAGCAAAACTGTCCATGCTAGAACTAAAACTTGACACCCACCCTGTGCGCATCGTGATTTAGCGCTTTCACCAGGGGTGGGCAACTCCTGTCCGCAAGGGCCACCAACAGGTCAGGTTTTCAGGATTTCCCTGCTTCAGCACAGGTGGCTCAGTCAAAAACTGATCCACCGATGGAGCCACCTGTGCTGAAGCAGGGATATCCGGAAAACATGACCTGTTGGTGGCCCTTGAGGACCGGAGTTGCCCACCCCTGACTTACACCGAGTGTGGGTCAAGTCTTGCCCCTGAAACTGATTTGTTTTAAGAACATGAATCCTTTTGAGTAGCTGGAGTCTTCTCAACCACATGGCAGCATTGCAGTCTCAGAGGTAAGGAGGGCGTTTACAATATCACGTGAATGTATTTTTTCTGTGTGTTTTAGCATGAACAGGTTAAACACTTTGCCGCGAGGATTTGGCTCCCTGCCAGCCCTGGAGGTCCTGGACTTGACCTACAACAACGTGAATGAAAATTCCTTGCCTGGAAACTTCTTTTACCTGAGTAAGAATATTGGCGTTGGTGGGATCTGCTTCATGTATTTATTTTAATATCTATATGTATGATCTTGTATTGGGGCCGGAAGGTTGTTGGCGACCTACCCAGGTGTAAAATGCTGCATTCGAAGAGTTGAGTGCTTAATTATACATTTATTCTGAATTATTTTATGGCAGGACGTGGCCTCTTTGCATTACTTAGTGGGCCTATCCAGACATAAAAAGGGCCTATCTCACCATCCCTATAACAAATAATACACCGAGACGTTGCATGTGTCTTTTACAATGATCATAACCGTTGCTGTTGCACCTTTTTTGTTTTTAAGTGTGTAATGAAACCTTCAGTTTTAAACCCCTACGTCCTATTGTTATGAAATGCAAAGAAGTCTATAAACGCACACGCAGTCGGCAAAACAAACATTCGGTTAGCTTCACATCCAGCACATCTGACACACACTGCCAAAATTTACGACAGCAGAAAGTGTTAATTGTGTCAGGCCTTTGGATATAGATGTTTTCCTGTACATACCAGCAGTACAATAAGCCACTAAATCTACACTTGACCTGCTTGTTATTATTGTGAGCCCTGGGTATGTCAAAGGCTTCTCACCAAGTCAGGGTTATTAATCAGAGCTGACTGGTTTGTATTGATCTGTGCTGAAGCTGTTGGGCTATGCACCACCCTGTTTATATATTGCTGTTTAATTTGCAGCCACCCTGCGTGCACTCTATCTAAGTGACAACGATTTTGAAATCCTGCCGCCAGATATTGGGAAACTCGCGAAGTTGCAGATAGTAAGTAATTTATCTAAATTCCTGGAAAATCAATTCACTTTCGCAGCCCTTGTAAGCGTAGAATCTAGTCAATTTAAGGAGAAGTATGGTTTATTTATTTATTTTCAGAAATGAACTACTGCAACTAGTACTTGTTACTTGTCCATCAGCGCAATTGTGTAAATGAATTGGAATTCTGGCAGGATGGCCCAGAATAATAGCTTTATTGCACATTGAATAGTCCTGGCAACTTGTATGTTTTTCTTTTTAGATAAGCCTTCGGGATAATGACCTTATATCATTGCCTAAAGAGATTGGTGAACTCACTCAGCTGAAGGAACTTCACATTCAAGGGAACAGACTCACTGTTCTACCTCCGGAGCTAGGTAAGTTTAGATTAGCATATCCAGGGGTTCTCAACTCCAGTCCTCAAGACCCCCCTCCTCCCTCACCTCCCAACAGGTCAGATTTTCAGGATATCCCTGCTTCAGCACAGGTGGCTCAGCCTTTGAGGGAGCTACTGATTGAGCCACCTGTGCTGAAGCAGGGATATCAGAAAAACCTGACTTGTTGGTAGCTGTTGAGGCCTGGAGTTGGCTACCCCTGCTATATACCAACTCCCATCCCCTTAGTTCTTCCTCTCTTAGCTTGTAATGTTGCATATTACCCTGCAGCCGGTATCTAGTTAACCACTTATTATCGCTTAACTCTATTTAGCATGCTGCGTAAAGACTACAATGCAATAACATTTATCGTGGTCACACATTTTTCCAACGGTGGATGAGTTTGGACCCCCCTGAAGCAGGAGCTACACGTACACTCATTATTTACCTTTTTTCACATGAGCTGCTTTTCCATTGCTTCTCTCTTTCACTTTTTAAGAACTGTAAATAAAAATACCACTTGTGGGTATATTTGCATGTCCCGGACAGGTCTGCAAACCCTGTCTTTCCCCATTATCGCTTAGCAAAGCATGCTTCCACTGCAGCCAGGGATTCTGGGTAATGGCATGCAAATGAGCAGAGTAAGAAAGAACTCTGACTTCTATAGTTTGCCAACCAGTTAGTGGATCAGCTATGGTTAGGTGGATGGGTGGTTAGCTTAAAACAAAAGGTGATCATCCACAGCATAAATCAATAATGTACAGTGTGAGGGGAAAGACGTAAAGACACGGCTGTCTTTTGTGTGTTTTGTGTATTACTTTTGGCCTTGCATAACAGGGCACACCACAACAGCATTCTTAGGGCTATGTTTACGAAGTTCTGTTAAATGATGGCAACTAACATGACGTTACCTAAAAGAGGAACAGATGTTATTTTAGCGCCTTATTCCCCAAGGAAATTCTATGCGAAAAGAACAGCAGTAACTAAGATCGTTCGCATGGTGCTAACGTCATGTTTTTCAGGGTAATGCCACATTGAGCGAGAGACTGAGAGACAAATTAAGGAGAGGGCCCATTTACTAATATACCTCCAAATAGGTTAACCCAAGCTCCACATGGTGGGATATATGTGGACACCCCGGGGATACGCAGGAAATATGCTCATTTTAAATATGTCGATATATCCAAATAATTTAAATTGACATATTCCCCATGTATCTCATGTGTTCTCAGGTATCGCACCCACCATGTGAAGTCAAAAATGCAAACAAGCTGGTGTGCACCACAATGACAAATGGAAAGGAAAGATACATGTTCAAGAGATCCGCTTATTAAACAAATTACCTTGCAGGGCTGCTCTGGTGTAGCAGGGGCTCGTTAGTCCCCTTGAGATGTGTAATAGGATAAAAAGATAAATACCAGGCAACACTCTCAATATACTGTAGACACAGTCTTATATATTATTAGAGACCATTAAAGTCTCTACACTTAAAGAAATAGCACGAGCATTCTGTACAATGAGAGCGCAAGGACAAAAAATAAAGGAAGGCCTTGCAAAAAATTGTTGACGTACGCTAGATGTACTTAAAAGCTGCACACCAAGCAATATCCTACATGTTGTTTGTTTTTTTTGTTTTTAAATCAGTTCTGTACTATTAGAAAATAGTTGTAGCATTTTTTTTAAACAACTCTGCATGAAATTTTTAATGTTTTATAATGTAACAAGCATTTTTGTTTTTATAGCAACCATTTACAAAGTCACGTCCCCTTCCTCTTCTGAAACAGGCTCTGGCACACCCCTTTTTGAGCCCCGCCCTCTCTTTAGCAGTGCACCAATTGTATCTAGTGACTGTCTGGTCACATGATCTCCCCCACAGAACTTTGCATCTTTGGCCTTTTGGTCCTCTTCTGCTGCACTGACGGCCATTTAGTGAATCCCCGAGCTGAATTTTCGCCGATCCATCCGCAACTTAGCTAATTACTGATCATTGTGTGGATTGTATTGATGCACATATTAAACGGGGAAAAAATAAATAAATACATTTTTTTTAAAAACTGCAACTTGGACTGCTGCTTTTAAATATTTTTTTTGCAAGGCCTTTGTATTTTGTTCTTGCTCTCTGCTGTTTAAGTGCAGAGACTCTCATGGTCTTCACTAATAAAATAAGACTATCTTAATTCAGTGTTGCCTGATATTTATCTTTTCATCATATCTCTCCATGTGGAGCATAGGTTAATCTAATTCCCCTTGCTCTCTTACTTGCCCCAGTGAAGCTTCTTTGGGGGGTGGGAATGAGCAAATTAAAGTGTATTAATTGGACAGATAAATTCTGGTAGCATTAGCTCCTGTATTCTATGTTTGTGCACGTGAAGGTCACCTTGCATTAAGAATAAGCAAACAAAAAATCAATACGTTGAGCAGCTTGTAGTGCTTTTATTGCAGCTACACCCAACTCTCTCAGTTTTAAAGCAGCAGAACATGTTTTTTTTAATGGCTGTGAAGCAGGGAGGTCTCCGGAGCTGAACCGCGTTCATTTCGGCTCCGGAACCCCTGCTTCCCGAGATACCTCCATAGTGGGTGCCAGCTCCACAGGTTTAAAGGTGCTGGTCATGCGGGCCAATAGGAAGCCGCAAAGGATGACAGCACGGCTTCCTATTGGCCTACGTGATGCTGGACATTTAAGCCGCCATTTCCATAGCCCCACACAGCCCAGCCAGAGCTACTACCCGCACTCCCTACGGAGGTAAGTATCTGGGGGAGCAGGGGGTCCCCGTAGCTGAAATGTAACGCGGTTCAGCTCCCGACACCCTGCTTCAATCTTAGAACGTTAAAGAGATATTTTAAAAAAGAGGAAATGCAGGATCGCTTCTTTAAATTAAACATTTAAAAATTGTGTTTTTTAAATGCTTTGAGATACATAAGCAAACCATCCTCCTTAGAGTGAGGATGTTTGATCATTGTGGAAGAGCCATCTGAAAATTGTATGTATGTATGTATATATATATTTAGTGACTTATATATATATATACATACATACATACAATTTTCAGATGGCTCTTATATATATCTTATATATATCTAGATATATATAACTGTGTGTATGTGTATATATCTCCAGCACACGCACAACCCCCACCATCTTATAACCATTGGAGATATATATAGAAAAAATATATTATGTATATAATTTTTTTTCATTTATATATCTCCAAGGGTTATAAAATGGTTGGGGTAAGTCAAATGAACAGGACTGATATTGTTTCAAGCCTGTGGAAGGTTATATCCTGCAAAGTAAGACCATATAAATCATGATTCACTGTAACAACTAAGTTGCAGCCAGAAATATAAATCACCAAAGAATCACTAAACCTGTCGCTTTCTGTATTCTTACCATTTAACAATTGCAATGCGGTCTGAAGAGAAGTTGAGATTGAAACAAGGAACTCAAACAAAGTGGCAGACACAATTAGCCAGATCAATCTTGTTTGCTTGACAATAGTCCGCAGATGTGACAGAATATTGTGGCAATATAGACTCCACATACGATTGTTGTAATGCCTCCAATTATTTGCTGCATCCGAAAGTAGAATTCTGTGTACTACAGAATTCAGATTGATTAATAAATTCTCACCCCCCCCCCTTTTTTTTCTGTTTGTGAAGGCAAATAAGTGAATAGTAGAGTCTGACACCCTTGATCCATTGCATAGCAGCCATGAGCCATTCTTTTTTTATTTTGCCTATTGTCCATCTTTGGATCAGTAGAATTCCAAAACAATGAATTTCCCAAGGAGGTGATGTTCATTTTGATGTATCTCTGTTAAGCGCTACTGTGAAAATTGAAAGAAGAAAAATGACAGGTGGGGGAAAAAATGACTATTTAGTACAAGCTGTTTATCCCCTCTAATAATTTTGCTGTAAAAGACACACGAGAGCACAGATTTAAACTTAATGAGATTTTGCTTGCTTTTCCTTTTGGAATTGCAAAAGCATTAAAAGTTTGCTCTTGCAGCACTGCAGAGGAATATATAACTAAACCTTATATACAGAGAATCGGTGAGAGGCATACAGGATGGAATGGGGAGAGCAGAGAGACCCCCTGATTACCATAAAGTTGCAGCAACACAGATAGCCAAACGAGAATTTACCCTTCAGCCTATTTATTACAAATACAAGCTTGTTCCTATTCTGCTTCTGAGGAGTTATACAATATAGTTTATAGCCCTTTTCGTGCTACAGGGAGGGGCTTTGCAGACATTGCTCCCAAATAATTAAGTAGTTAACGCAGCATTTTCAAGAGATATGAGCAAAATTTGTGAGCGATTTCACGGCATTTGCACCTTGCTGCTACTTGTAGAGGTTTTGATGTAACACTATATGGCATATATGTAATCAAATTGCACATCTCTTGGTGGTACATTGAAAGGTATCACAGCACGTGGAAAATCCACTACTAGCACCATTTAGTAGACTAGTCAGTGTATCTGCGTTTTACATGACCCAGTGCAGACCTATGTATTGTACCTGTCAATTTAACTCTCCTGTTAACAATTATAAGTGCCAGTGTAACTTTATTATGAACACTGCTGGGAATGGCTGTCACCTGGTAGCCTATTTGGTAGCTTGGCAAATTCAGTAAAAAAAACTTTTGGGGCCACTACCCTCTCCAATCCAATTTGTTGGGACATTTCATTTGGACTTACATGCGGTATTTCACATTATTCTAAGCGCCAGGGATCAGAGTATTTTCCCTTTCATCCATGTTTTAACTAGTGCACTAGAGAGCACTTGTATGCTTTATCCTCTTGGCAGCTAACATTATTTGATGTCTCTGCACATAGGGTATCATTTTAAATTATTTTCACCTTTTGGCCACATATTGGTCATTGTAAAATCAAGCACTTACTGTACATATCACAGTGAGGTAGTTTTTTAGTTAGGTCATAGCACTTTTTTCATTGTGTATCAGTATAGTATTGTTTGTCACAAAAAAAAACCCTAAGAATAGATGGCAGTGAACCTCCAGTAGGCCTTTGTGTTTATACACAGCGGCAGGACGTATGGTATAAGTGCGTGGTTAACCAGCTCTAGGGTGCTGTTGGGTTAAAAATAGCATACTGTAGTAATCCACCTTGCGAAATGAGTAAATGTGGAACCCTGTAGATGTTAGGTGCCGTTTGGTCTGTAGGGTATAATATGGAGGGATCCAAGTAAATTTTAGGAGCAAGTCACCAAAGCTAATCTTCCATTCAATTTGTAAGATTTGCAGAATGACGCCAATCTAAATGTTCTTTTGTTAAAGAAACATTGATGGGGGGGGGGGGGTGTTATTTTTTTTTATGTCCGTTTATAAAAATGGGCGTAAGAGAAATTGATACTTTATCATTTTTTATAATTAGGTGAGCGTGGTGCTCAAGGGGTTTAAAAATGCTGAGTTCAACAAACAAGTGGGTTCTGCTAAGGGACTGATCATACGTGTGTGTGTGTGTGTGGTGTGTGTGTGGTGTGTGTGTGTGTGTGTGTGTGCGCGTGCGTGCGTGCGTGTTTATAGGTACATAAACAAAAATGCAACTGCACTCCAAATATATCAAATAACAAAATAAATGTATTACTCGCATGATAAATATCCAACGTTTCGACCCCTCTCTTAGAGTCTTCCTTTTTTAATAGACATTTTTTGTATGCTTGCTGGCACAAACTTGTACAGTATATTGTGGCCGATTTTTAAACAAGCATGTTAAGAAACCGATACAGAATAAATGCAATATACTTTTATTTCTAAAATAAAGAAAAAAGAAACTACTGTGAAACTGGCAACATTGGAATATCAAACTGGAGTTTGAATAAAAAAAAGCGTGCATAGTGATTCAGGGGCTGCACTATAGATTCTGCATCAGGACGGAGACATGTTGAAGTTGATTATATCAATGCAAAGCTAGAAATCAGTGAAGATTAAGCACTGCTTAGGTTTGCGTCCCGCTGCATCCGGCGGCACGCGCAACCGCGTGCGCGCCACTCACCAGCTCCTTACTTCCTCCCTAGTCGGCCTCAGTCCCTCCTCGCTGCCAGGCTTACTTCGCACTGTGACGCGTCAGCCAGCAGGGGCTATAATAGGATTGTGATCCTGAGTGGCGACGCGTCACGTAGTGTGGCAGAGAGCCAATCAGAGGCCAGGTATGTGACATCATCATTTACAAACCGCTCAGAGCAGAGCAGCTCAGAGCAACATCGGTTTAGAATTCACCATTCACTGCTGAATAGGTTAAATGCGCGATTGCTGCAGCTGACATGGAAATGAGCTGGCCCCCCGCACGCCTAAAAACGATCCCTGCAGACCGCAGATCACGGTGCTGTGCACGCGCCACCTGGACGCAAGGCAGGTGCACCGGCGCGTTCAGTGGGGCCTTAGCCTTACTGTTGAGATCACTGCTTCAGCCTTGTTTGGGCTTCGTTGGGGGGGAGCATGGTGTGAAATGTTCAATGTTTCCCCAGATTTATGATAAGGATCCAACATTCAGAAAATGTTTGCAGCGAAAAAGATAATCTATAGCTGTAACACATTTTTTGCAGGGATTCCAGCAGTGCATTGGGATGTAGACTTAATGCTACTTTCTACTTCCTGTCAAAGGTGAAATCACCATCTTCAAAATGGCTCCCCTGACTCACAAGTTCAATCAACTGTATTCTTATTTCTGTGATCTTCTCATTATAACACATGGCAAAGGCTACATGTAATAATTTTTCATATTGCTTGGAATGTGCCAGACTCTGAATGGTGAACAAAAACTGTCCAAATTGTACTTCCCTAATGTCAAAGTAGAGTGGACACTTGCTGTAATTACTGGAAATCCGTTTATATTCTAATCCATAACAGAGGGAAAAAAACAAATAGCAAGTGTTCATAAGTAAACAAAATCAATTGAACTCTGCATATACGCCTTCCTTAAGCAGGGTTATTGATGGAGCGTAAGCACCATTTCTGACATTAGAATGATGGGGAAAATGATGGATTGTCGACTCAAGCTAAATGTATCTCTTTTCTATCACTGCAAGATGGAGAGGAAGTGTCCATTCACAGTGTCTGTCAAATCTTTTGCTTGTATTGGAGGGCACAGTGGGCCACCTAGGAAAGCAGTAAGCGAATATTTAGACTTGGCTTCCAATTAGATGTCTTTCCACTCCTATTTGTAATATTTTTTTAAATAAAATTTAAACCTCATCTTACATTTAAAAAAATATTATTTATCCCTTATGTCAGGAGAGCGCAATCTTCTTCTTCTTTTTCTTTTCCCTGCGCCCCCCTGCTGGCTGTCCCCCTCTCCTTGCGCCCCCCCCCCCTCACCCTTCCTTACCTTGACTCAGACGTCATGATATCGTTTTGCCATGGAACGCTTCACCAGGAGCCGTCTGAACTAAGGTCAGGAGAAGTTTACAGAGGACTTGCAGCTCCCCCGGCATTAATTTAAATGCCTTCGGGAAGCGCGCAGGGCCTCTGTAAATCCCCCGCCACCCACTTTGCGCACCGCTGCCTTACGGAGTCCTCAGTTGAGTCTGTTTTTGTGTTAAGTGGCTACATAGTTGTTCATAAAAGACACGTATTATGTAGCGGGGGACTGTCCGCTCCCCCCCCCCCCCCCCACATAACACAACCTATCCAGTAATAGCCGTAGAACAATATCACAGATTCAATGCTTCAGGGGCATGGTTGGTGTAGAATATCACAACATAATGGAATAGAATGGAATAATCAAGGCTGTTACATGTCCTCTGAGTTCAGCATTTTGAGATACCCCAGTCTTAAACCTGATTTTGTAATGCTTTTCGAATTGTAACTTTGTGGTCCCTTGAAGCTAAAAAAACCTAATCTTAAACGCCTGGCGCTTTTGGTCCCCAGATAATTATACTTTCATCTGCTGATAGGAATAACTTAAATAAATGACTGGTGGGGTCAATCTTCGTCACAATGAGGTGGCTTTTTGTTGGCTTAAATGGAATTGGTATGTACATCGGTTCAGAGGATGGCAGACAAAGAAAAGGTGCAACCTTTGTAATGTATCTTTCACAATGCATTATTGGCCACATTTTCTAAGCCGTTTTATGCCATAAGGCGCCTTCCGGTATTTAAAACGAAACCTTGTAGCCTATTCAGATCAACAGGCTGTAAGGTTTTCCCCAACGCTCGCTCCTTGTTCCGCTGTCCTCAAGACATTTACATAGGTAGACAAACTTACTGTGCTCCTACCAGGGGGTAATGTGCTTCACCAGGCGTTGCATGACTTTTAAAAGTATTTTTTTCTTTGTGTTCAACTTGCCACGAACAATACGCAGTTTACGTACAGTATCTTCTATACAGTAATCGGGACTCTGTACATAGTCTGCTAGTCTGCATAGCCCAAACCTGAGTCCATATTCAGTATAATAGAAATGAGTGATTAAATGCAAACTTCGTAGTTACCCTCTCTCCAGTTTATTTTATGTTCCGGTGGTGCGTCGCGCATTTTTTCTATTCTACTATTCACATGGCGTACAGGACACCCAAAGGTTCCTGCAGCCACCCATGGGACCAGGATTGCACTTATTCACCTTTCACAACCGCGAGTCTCCACTTTGATATTATTGAGGGATACAGTGTAGGATGTAGGGGGACGAGCAAGTCTACAGTTAATGATTTAATAAGTCAACTAGGTGCCATGTGATGCTGATTTATGAAAGCTCTTCAATAGAGCAGAACCAGCCAGGCATCTCTTTTTTTTTTTATACATACTGTAAACTCAAAGACTGATTGTTTGCGCGGTTTATAAGTGGAGCTGGCAAGGAAACCTTTCTATGTACGAAAAACAAAGGAATGGATATGATCTGTTGTGTTTTTTCATGCAGTTGGGATTGTCTTTTGAAGCCCCAGATTTGCATATTCAGTATAATACTGTATGGACATACATTCTGTAGAGCATAATTCTGAATAGGGACTCCACATAACTTCACGGTTATCCAAATTGCATACTGAGCCACAATTCCTGAACAGAAGTTATGCAAAAAGTAATGTCAATTGTGTAACTTTTGCAGCAGGCTTAAAACAAAGGCAGAATACTTTTCAAAACTGTGGGCAATTTTAACTTGGGGATTACCATGTGAAAACCACTTTAAGTCGCACGGAACTGTGCCTCGCCAGGTACATTAGGCATGGCTATATCTGCATGTATCCTTATTCCCAAAGATGCAGAACACGCTTTATAGTTTCATTTTCATTTTGTATGGTGGACGTGCAGCACTCGTACAAGTAGCAGAATTCCACGGTATCTTTATACTGGTACCTGTTTTTGAGTTAAAAAAACAAACCACAACAAAATGGGCGTGTACTGTGGACTATATTTGCTAAGATCTATATGGCACCTTATGAATGAATGGGCTGTGAGGTGGGTTCTGATGCCAGAAGTTTTATGGACTAGCACCGCTAAGCCTGTGTGTCTTCATTCGAGTCAGAGCCACAAACACACTTCTATTTTCCTTCTGAAATAGTGCAGCGAACATTACATACAGTACATTTTCTTCTGCTTCTTTCCAGAGTAATTCACAATTGATCTCGTGTCTAAAGAGGTGGGAATGTTTGAGCCCATCACATCAACGAGCTGCCATAGTACTATATTGCAGTTCTTAAGTTGTGATATATTGTTGATTAGAGCAGTTAAATGATTGCTCCATTCTCCATTCATTTGATCACTGGGGCCTGGTTTTTAGTTTTTTAATCTATCCACTTTTATTGTGTTATAGGAATAATGTATTGTCAAAATCCCTGCAAGGCTTTCTGTAATGATTCAGATGACCTTTCCTGTGATCTTGACTATTTTACATAGTTATTCCTGATTGGGGTTTTTTTTGTTGAGAAAACATATTAACTAGATGGCTGATCTTTACTCTGAAACATTTACATTGTAATTTTTAACCTTCTCTTCTGTCTATTGTTTTTGTCTTTGTTTCATTCCCCTCTTAACATTCATTCATTGTTTTTAACAAGTACGTGAGCAAGTGAGAAGAGGCAGATCTGCTCGTCAGTATCATATTAACTGACCAAAAAAATAAATACGTAACGCAGTCTCCACATCACGAGACACAAGTTTATGTAAAATTAAGTATTTCATTTAAGTGTAGTTTTTTTTTTTTTTTAAAGCTTTCTTTGTTTCTATACCTACGTTTTTCATGTCGGCGTTTAAGGGGATTCATTTGATAAGTGATGGGGCTCAAGGGAATTGGCTTGACGTGTATTATGTTACAAATAAAACACTTGTGTTGAAAGAGACAATATTGAGGAAGTGTGAATGGAGTTTAGAAGGTAACAGCACTAGGATAAGACATAGAATATAATAACAGAGTATATGTTACAGATGTTGTCGAGATTTATTTTTTTGAACATTTTGCCCCTTTTCAATGTTCAGATATTTTCTTCTCACCGAGCCTTAACATCTAGCTCTAATGTAATAAAAATGAAAAGCCCTCGAGTAAAAGAATTGAAACGGTCTTAGTTTTAGGTTCTGCAAGGCATGTTCAGTGTGATCCCTTCCACAACCTTTAATAAAACTAGATTTTAGGTACTTATGTTGAAATACAAAATTACATTAATATGTCCATTGTACTGCCTACCTTAATTAAGAGAATAAATCCCTATCTTACAAGATTCACGTTGGAAGTGATATTTGAACACTTTTTTTTCCAGGTGGTTGTTATTTTGAGTTGGTGGCAAGTGTGAGCAAGTTGTTAATTGGATATGTTGTTCATACAATGTGGTTTCGTCCAAAGCCATATTTTGTCTAACGTTCCGCAACATCTTGATCGGCATTAAGATACAGTAGTTTTAAGCACTTCTGCTCTGGTGTCACTATTCACCTCATACATTTACCACGACCCCTTGTAGACGCAATTACTAGAACAGCTTCCTACTGTCTCTGTACATTCTTCCTACTTAACAATTAGATTGTGAGCTCTTCGGGGTAGGGACTCTTTTTCCTAAATGTCACTTTTATGTCTGAAAGCACTTCTTCCCATTATGTGTTATTTGTGTTATTTATATTATTATGTCACGTGTATTACTACTGTGAAGCGCTATGTACATTAATGGAGCTATATACAGGCATAACCCGGTTTATGGACACTCACTTTAAGTACACTCGCGAGGAAGGACATGTCGTCCAATAGGCAAACGGCAGCTCACGCATGCGTCTGTCAGCACGTCCTGAACAACAATACCGGCTCCCTACATGTACCGAAGCTGTGCGCAAGCGGGGAGCCTATAGAGCATGTTACAAATGTGTTATTTACATCAGTTATACACGTATATGATGATTGCAGTACAGTACATGCATCGATAAGGGGGAGAAGGTAGTGCTTCACTTTAAGTACATTTTCGCTTTACATACATGCTCCGGTCCCATTGCGTACGTTAATGCGGGGTATGCCTGTAACTAAAGACATACATACATGCATACATTCTTGACTCACTTTGCCTACTGTTGAAAAAGACTTGGAGGAGCAGAGAGAAAATGTAAAATGTGTAGGTTGAGATGCAAGATATGTGGATACATATATGTGGAACCCTATAATTATATTGTGAACTTCTGCGGAATTCCAACCCTCTCTAATAGCGCGTCTGAGATCAGATGCATTGTAAGGAACCCCAACCCTCTCTAATAGCGCGTCTGAGATCAGATGCATTGTAAGGAACCCCAACCCTCTCTAATAGCGCGTCTGAGATCAGATGCATTGTAAGGAACCCCAACCCTCTCTAATAGCTCGTCTGAGATCAGATGCATTGTAAGGAACCCCAACCCTCTCTAATAGCGTGTCTGTGATCAGATGTATTGTAAGGAACCCCAACCCTCTAATATTGCGTCCGAGATCAGATGCATTGT
Source organism: Ascaphus truei (assembly GCA_036426205.1). Classification (NCBI taxonomy): domain Eukaryota; kingdom Metazoa; phylum Chordata; class Amphibia; order Anura; family Ascaphidae; genus Ascaphus; species Ascaphus truei. The sequence continues at coordinate 256,368,816 of CM071568.1, forward strand.
AAGGAACCCCAACCCTCTCTAATAGCGCGTCTGTGATCAGATGCATTGTAAGGAACCCCAACCCTCTCTAATAGCGTGTCTGTGATCAGATGCATTGTAAGCAACCCCAACCCTCTCTAATAGCGCGTCCGAGATCAGATGCATTGTAAATGTTTCTCCATTTGGTAATTTTTTTAAAATGACCTGCAAATTGCAGGGAACCCTTCAGGGATTTCTCGTGGGAGCCCAAAGTCTCTTAGGGCAGGGGTGCGCAAACTTTTCTGTTTGTGCCCCCCTGCCTGCTCTCCCCCCTCCCCTGCTAGTGCTCCTTACCTGCTCTCTGGCATGGGTGGCGTCATATGAGGTCACAACGTCATGTGACGTAGGGTTGCCATGACACCGAGTTGCCATTTGACCCCACGGCACGCTGCAATAACATATTGCTTGAATGCAATAAAAGTTTACATACCTGACGCGCACAGACACGAACTGCAGGGCGACAGACCAGAAAACAGACCTGGGATTTTGTTTTCTGCAGGCAACAGCCGCGTCACGTGAGCGGTTCAGCGAATGAGGGCAAACAGCCCTCCACATGGCAACGCCTCCACCACGGCTCCCTGTCTCCTCCAGTTGCCTCCTGCCTGCAGTGCACGTTTCGGACTTGTGCATGGACGACGTCACAAGAACATGCGCCCAGCCGGAGCTGATATAATCAAAGCCTTACAGATGCCTTGCACGCTCCCCCTGCATTTCATCATTTAAATGATTAAAATGTAATATAAAATGTAAAATAAACTACATTTTATTTAAATGTTGTGGGGAAAGGGCTTCTGTAAGCTCTGTCCCTCATGCCTCCCCTCCATCTCCCCCGCCCCACCCCAGAAAATCTTGCGCCCCCCAGGGTTTCGAATGCTAATTTTTGCCGGGTAGAGAATTATTGAGTGAGTTTGTCAATTTTTGACAAAGAAGAAAAGGAAGGGTGATCTTAATGAAGGCTCAGTGTATGGACATTTCGATCTATTTAACCTCTATGCTGTGATCACATACTTTACAAGCATTATATATATGCATATCCATCCTGTCCCCCATTCTGATTTAATTATTTTCTGTGTTGCTAAATTCTGTCCAGACAGCATTCATCGCCGAGTTATTTCTAAAATCTATTCTGTCACTTCCAATTGTGATCAGCTCTTGCTTACTTATAAGACATTTTAATTCAATATGTATACCAGCATGTTTAAATGATATATTTTTTGCCAGTTTACTTGTGTTTCTCACAATGTAACTCAATCTCTTAATTTTACCAGTAGGTAATTATTGCAGACCTCGTCCTACTCTCTGCATAGTGAATAAGGCCGCGCGTAGAGTGCCCGCGACGGCGCCCAAAAACAAATACATTGCCGCCGCGTGCGCTTATAGTAAGCGCGACGGCGGCAATGCGCCGGTGCGACGTCGCGTCGCGAACTTTGGAAGCCGGAAATATTTGATTTTTCAAGGGCTGTCGCCTCATGTGACAGCCCCTGAACAAATTAAATGCCCGGAAGCCCACGCCGCCGCCGCAAAGCGAAATATAACTTTCGCTAGCAGCGACGGTGACGTCACGCGGGCACTATATGCGCGGCCTAAGACTACTCTGCAAAAGAGAGACTTTAAATACGGTTCTTTTAGTTAAAAAGTTTCAAGTTCGAATTGAAAGGTTTTATTAGTTTTGCGGCTCTTCTAGTTTGTAGTATTTTTTTCTTCTTAATTTCTCCCTGCGAGTAGCTAGAATTGGTTTCAGTTTTACGAGGTACATTTTCAAGCGCGAACACAATTTTAGTGACTTCTACAGGTTCCTGCTCATCACGTTTTCCACTATTAAAATCTCCAAGTACTGTTGTGATGGCTTTGCTTTCCCTATCACAGTATTCTAATCTACATCCTTATTTAATATTCTCGACTTTTCTTTCAATTTACAAAATGATACAGTATATATTTATTTTTATATATATATATATTCCCCTTTGGCAAAGAAGACAGTTTGTTTAAATAAACCAGAGTAAATCAAATAAGCTTTATTGGCATGAAGAAAGAGCATTTCCGTATTGTCAAAGCGTGAATAATAGGTGGTGGGGTACAATGAATACACATTACATGAATTATAAGGGGTAGGGTATAATGATTGCACAGTTCATGGGTAAGTTACACACAGGGATGTGAGGGTTAGAGTGCGTCTCTCAGCTTGTGGCAGGCGCTGATATAGTGTGCAGCCAGTTCTGCTGTGGCTTCATGTTCTCCCGGGAGGATCGCTATTTTTTGGTTCTCTTCTATATTATTAATGTTCTGGATAAGAGGAGGATTCTAGGGCTGCTGCAAGCTCATTGATGTATATGTTAAGAAGTGTGGGGCTCAGGCTGCAGCCCTTTTCTAACTCAACGGCCTTGATGGAAGAAGTATGTCCTTTTGTTATTAACTATTAGTAGTGGTAGTATTGAAATGAGTGTCTTAATTAACCTTATTTGTGATTAAACCTCAACACCTGCTACTTGTGCCTAAACCTTTATTGCAAAACATATGGAACTGAAGAATGAAATTTCTGGGCAGAATATTGCTATGACAGTAGAAATAGCCAAGTGATGAGGTGCTGAATTCCCCAGATTGTTTAATATGGACTGTAAATTAAATGTGACCACACACAATGTCACTTCTTGGCTAGCAGTCTTACTGGGGATTTTTTTGTAAGCAATTTTTAATTTGAACATGTAAAATCTGATCCAGTTGTCATCACATCCATAGAACTGTTTGCGTAACTTTTTGTATTTCTTGCATACCTGTATGATCATCCCAAACTTGTTTAACGTTGGGAAAATTGGTCGGATGAGCGTGCTTTTCTATGACTTTCAAAACATAGACTTGTTGTTCTGTTTCCAGCAATAAATACAAAATCCAATTTGCAATTGCAGAACAAGCCTGTGAGTGATGTATGATATTTATGGCAGCGCTGGTCAAGAGGTGACTGCTAATCACAGCGCTTGCTCCCATCTCCTGTGGTCTGTGCATTGAAACTGAATGGTGAACAGTGTGAATCTGGGTCTCTTCTATCCAACCAGCATAATGTGAGATTCGCTGGCTCCCATCTTATTAGGTTCTCTTTGTCACCGTGCTTAATCTGGCAGCCTGCTGCTTGATCCTTGTTAAACACTATTGCTTCTCTGCTCTCTAATAAAGAAGATGGTTTTGAGCAGGACCACTGAAGCATAGAGCATTTGGGGCGGTTGCTGCTTGAGTGGCAGAGGGTGAAATGTGTTGTTCATGCTGCTCTATTGTTTAACACGTTTCAGTGCTGGTAGGGCAAGGACTGTATGGTTTAAATGTACCTTACATTAGTGCAAGAACTTTCCCAGGATAAAGTTGACAAACCTGAACAGTGATGAGTGTTCGTTCTGCAACACACATTGCTTAATGTGACCACACACAATGTCAAAGCTTGGAAGCAAATCTTACTGGGGAAGGGATATTTTTGGAAATGTAAGCGATTTGAAGTTGAACATGTAAAAAAGCCTTTCCAGTTGTCATTATATTATATACCTATTTGTATAACTTTGTATTTCTTGTACCTGTATAATCATCCCAACTTGTTTAATGATTGCAAAATGAAAATGGTTGGATGAGCAACTTGGTCATACCCTTAATGAGACCTAACTAGTATGTTGAAACCTATCCCAGCTTCAAATTGCAAAGCCAATACAGCTGAACCCCGTTATAACGTGGTACTCTGGGTCCACATAATGAGATCGCGAAATGGCTGCCGAGTGAGGACTTACCCAGGCATCTGCAGCTCTCTCCTCTCTGCAGCTCTCTCCTCTCTGCAGCGCTCTCCTCTCTGCAGCTCTCTCCTCTCTGCAGCTCTCTCCTCTCCCTGCATCATCAAGCTGCGTCCATCACCTTGGAGATGTTTTTAAATTGGGAGCCACGCTGAGACCGCGTTATAAGCAGATCCGCGTTGTAGCTGATCGTGCTATATCGGGGTTGAGCTGTATAATTAGCCTCACACGGAGGAGGTTTACTGGCTATGCACTTTAACCCCGGCTGTGCTGACAAGCTGTGTAATGTGGCAGGCATATGCTTTATAGGGGTCCATGTCAAAATGGACATGAAGTAAAAGGTGACACTGTGTGCTCATTGGCATGCCATTTCCCAGAATCCCTGGCTGCAGTGGAAGCACTGTATGCTAGGAGATAACAGTGACAACAGGATTGCAGACCTGTCTAAGACATGTAAATGTGCTCACAAGTGATTTTTTTCATTTGCTGTAAGCATGCTAGTAGAAATGTAAAATGTTTTTTTTGAGAAAACTACAGTAGTTAGTGCTGAATCTTTTGGAATTGACGTGAAAAAGTACGTCAACCAAGAACCCAAGCTCCAGCAAGTCAATAGATGGTTGTCTACCGCATCAGTGCATTGAAATATGATTTTCCATCCAGTTGTAGAGTGGTGTGGCGTAGAACTGAATTTTTTTCTCTTTTGGCTGACATAGAGTAAGAGTAAGGAAGAGGCAATGAAATTAAAGAACGATGCTAAAAGAAAAAAGACTGATAGAAACAGATTCAGAGGATGGTGAAACAAAATACAGTGTAACCGAGAAATGTTTTGTGCCCTCCACAAAATTCGTAAGATACTTAATAATTTTCATAAGAAACATTTGTCCCTCTTTCTTGTAATACTGTACTCTGTTAACCATGAATAGAACTTTTGGAAGTCCTCTCGCCCTTTATGGGTCACTTATTATTTATTTATAAAATATTTTACCAGGAAGTAATACATTGAGAGTTACCTCTCGTTTTCAAGTATGTCCTGGGCACAGAGTAAAACAAATAATACATGGTTACAAGTACAGTTACATAAATGAGCAGGGTATACATTATATACAAGACATTGCGTGCACAGTTAAAGAAAATATATATTATGAGCGTATGAAACAGTTACAGACAAGGTTAAAATGTGAGACAGCCTTAGATTTGAAAGAACTTAAACTGGTGGTGGATGTGAGGGTCTCTGGTAGGTTGTTCCAGTTTTGGGGTGCACGGTAGGAGAAGGAGGAACGTCCGAATACTTTGTTGAGCCTTGGGACCATGAACAATCTTTTGGAGTCTGATCTCAGGTGATAAGTGCTGCAAGTGGTAGGGGTGAGGAGCTTGTTCAGGTAGCTGGGTAGCTTGCCCATGAAGAATTTAAAGGCAAGACAGGAAAGGTGAACTTTGCGCCTAGACTCTAGTGTTGACCAATCTAGTTCTTTGAGCATTTCGCAGTGATGTGTGTTGTAGTTGCATTGGAGAACAAAACGACAAATTGAATTGTAGAGGGTGTCAAGTTTGCTAAGGTGGGTTTGAGGAGCCGAGCCATATACTATGTCTCCATAGTCAATAATTGGCATTAGCATCTGCTGTGCGATACGCTTTCTGACCAGGAGACTTAGGGAGGATTTGTTCCTTTAAAGTACCCCTAGTTTGGCATAGGTCTTGGTTGTCAGGGTATCAATGTGCATCCCGAATGTTAAGTGGGAGTCAAACCATAAGCCCAGGTATTTAAAACTAGTGACAGGTGTTAGGGTGGTGTTAGCGTTGGTTCTAAACGGGAGCTCAGTCACTGGGAGCTTTACAAATTTAGTCTTGGTCCCAAATACCATTGTTACAGTCTTGTCAGTGTTTAAAAACATTTTGTTTTGGAAATCCAATTTTCGAGTCTCAAAAAGTCAGACTGAAGTATGTGTTGAAGGTCAGAGAGGCTATGGCTGTGTGCATATAGGATTGTGTCATCTGCATACATGTGTATTGAGGCTTCCTTACAAGCTGTGGGAAGATCATTAATGAACACTGAGAAGAGTAGGGGGCCCAGAACAGAGCCTTGCGGGACACCACAGGTGATATCCAGGGGGTTGGAGTTAGAGCCTGAGATGGACACATGTTGGGATCTTCCTGATAGGTAGGACTGAAACCAGCTTAAAGCATGCTTCCCTATTCCAGAGCTTTGGAGTTTGTTAAGCAGGATAGCATGATCAACAGTATAAAAAGCCTTTGCAAAATCTTGGAATACTGCACCAGTGAGCTGTCCCCGTTCCATTCCACACTGGATTTCATTGCAAACTTTTAGCAGGGTAGTTACGATGGAGTGTTTGGGACGAAACCCAGATTGGAATTGGCTAGGGAAATTTGTCTTGGTATAGAAATCGCTTAATTGGGAGTGGACACATTTTTCCATTACTTTGGCTTGAATTGGGAGAAGTGAGATTGGCCTGTAGTTTGAGACAGTGTTTGTGTCCCCACTTTTGAAGATTGGGACAACTCTGGCAGTTTTCCAGGTCTTAGGGATATGGCCTGCAGACAGGATAGAGTTGATCCCATTAGGGTGATGTTATCTTATGGACAACAAACCTCTGGGGAGTCTTTAGGTTCCTAAAACCATTACGAGGGCATCAAGCATAACTCTATGCTACTCTCTTCGTTCGTTTGTGTGGTAAGTGTTGTAGGCAACTTTTTAGCCAAATCGAATGTTAACCTATATGGCTATCAGCTCGGATTTGGTAGTTTATATTACATAACAGACAAAACAATGTCAGGAAATTAATACTGTTGCATCCCGTTTTTACACCCCCCATACCATTAATTTTGCTTTATGTAATGACTAATGTATTCATTCACGAACACACAAGGGTCAGATAAAAGAGCATCATACCATCATTTTATTAAACTTGTTCAAAGTTACTCTCTTGGATCCAGTCTAATGCTAAAACAAAAATGTTTGGGCACAAAAGTACCCGTTACTTTCTTCTCCAGGGGCTAGCCAATGTCAAGTAAACACAAATGACTAAAGCACTAAAAGGGCAATTGGAATATTTTAGAGCTTACAGTATGAGTAACAATAATAAAAGAGCTGAGATATGTGATGAGGGGAGGGAAGTGACGTATAACCGAGCTCTCCAGATCCATTTCTCAAGAGAACCAACTGGCCAGAATGTCAGGGTAACCAAAACTTAAGCATGGTGTGTTTGTGATAATTGGAGACAGGTTAATTGATTTAATGAAGTGTTAATTAGATGAAAATGTAAAAACCTGGTTTGCATTTACTGGAGGACAGAACTTGGGGAGCTTTGCTCAATCCCTTATCAGGTCTTTTCAACTGGTGACCCCTGGTCCAAATCTGACTCAGAGTGCTTTGTAGTAGCCATTGGACTGTCTGCTCCTGTTGATTTCATAGCTCAGGCAGTCAGGTGCCTTTTTTTCCCCACAGTGCAGCTCACTCGTAGGCTAAGTTAATATAAATAGATATGGTGCAGATGTTATAAATGGGAAAATGTTTAAGTATACCAATATGTTGTTCTTTGCTTTTTTGTTCTCCAAAATGTACATTACAAAACACTCCTGGCCCTTCACCTGTATTTCTTTCTTTTCACTACTCTCTTTTAGTTTGGATTATTTACAACAAACATACATAAGTAGAATTTAGCTGGTTATTTTTTTTGGGGGGGGGGTAGTTTAAAATAATAACTTTATTTCATGTGGCGCTTTTCTCCCAATGGGACTCAAAGCGCTTCACCATTACATTGTAGTACACGGTATGCAGCACGCGCTTCACCATTACATTGTAGTACACGGTATGCAGCACGCGCTTCACCATTACATTGTAGTACACGGTATGCAGCACACGCTTCACCATTACATTGTAGTACACGGTATGCAGCACGCGCTTCACGGGGGGGGGGGGGGGGGGTTGGCATTAAAAAAAAAAAAAAAAATACTTACCAGCCGGGCTGCTGCAGTCTCCTCCTCCGCGCCGCCGCAGACTCGCGCACAGCGCACAGCGCACCGCAGCTTACTCGCGCAACGCCGGGGACAAAAAAAATAAAAATGGGGACACATTGAGGAAAATCCGGGACATTTCCGGTACACACAGAAAATCGATACAGCTCCCGAAAAACCGGGACTGTACCGGCAAAAGGGGGACGGGTGGTCACCCTAGGTATAGCCCCTTCTGGTTACTGATGAGAGGCAGTGCCAAATTTAGTCCGTCCTGCTCTGGAGGAGGAAGAGAGCAGTAGAGCTGTGAGTCTCTCCCATCCGGGATGAGCATGCTCAACCCCTGCCCTTGGGGGGAACATCTGATTGGTACCCAACAGATGCCCTGTACTATCTGGGGCAAGCATCAACCAGAGGCCTGGAGCCTCTGAGACCCTGCACCGCTGTATGAAGAACATCTGCAGTGATTGCCAGAATAAAGACCCTTGTTCAACATACTCCTGTCTAAGTGTCAGTCCCTGGGCAGGAGGGAAGAAGTGTGCAATAGTGGGGACTGATCTCCGAACACCCTTGAGCCGACTACTGCTTGAGGCGCTAAGCACCCTGAGAAGAAGCTCACAGAAAGAACCTAAGCCTGTCCTGATCTCCATACCCCCGCAGATCAGCTCAGCTCTCCTGACCCTAACAGGTATTCATACCACACCCTAGTAGCAGGAACTGTGTATCTCCCACACGCGGAGTCAACAGTGACGCAATTTGCGCATAGTGCCTGGAGTAATGCTGCAGTGTGTGATACTTGATTCATATCTTCCTCGTAATTGCAAAGCAAAAAATTGACATTTGTCTTTTTACTAATTGCTATTGTTAATTATTGAGGAGGAGTGGCCTAGTGGTCATCATTACCTTTGCAGTGGGTGAACTTGATTTGCATCCCTTTGCGAGCTCCTTGTGACTTTGAGCAAATTACTTTTTCTCTGGATGACTAGCACCAAATGACATGAAAAAATCTAAGGGGAAGAGACTTTTACATATGGTATTGCATACTGCTTCAGCGCTGTGTAAGATTTAAAATATATATATATATTACCATGTAATATTGTAATTAATGTAGGCCAAAGTAATGATTCTAAAAATTCATTAGCCTTTTTCACGGGATCACTAAACAAATAACTATTAAATACCTTAGGGTTTATGTATGTGTAATGTGACATAAAATTATAATATACAGTATATGTTGGGGCTGAATAAATTCCCTAATTAAACAATGCAAGAGACACAATGAACCACAAAACTGTATATTGAATACAAAAGTTAGCATATTGCAAACTTCCTACCTGTTAACATGTCTCCTTCAAGTATTTCCATAACAATTAATATTTTTTAAATATTTAAAAACAAAGATTTACAATTTCCCTGGACTCACCTGATATTGAAGATTGAAAAAGAGACCACTGATTCTCCACTAGTGCTCAAACCACAGCACCCAAACAAAGTCAATGCAATTCACATAATCTTGAAAGAGAAAAAGAGCTATGTGGTCACAATCAGTGAGTGAGTATATACTGGTCATCCAATAAACTTGATGGTGGTAACAGTAGCTTCTGTTCCCCTATTGTACAAGTGGACAACTAATTGCAGTCAGTACTCATATAATCCTTAAACCACAGTAATGGATAAATCTTGATAATGAAGGTTGTACTCACAGTATGGGGGGAGGACACAAAGCGCAATAATCCTCTCCAAGGTGGAAAGTCACTGGGAATCTAAATTTGAAATGAGCAGCATATGTAAAGAAAAAAGAAAACATATAGTGCAACACAATTTAATTAATAAAAACACTCGAGCAAGTGTATTCACTGTGTACTCACAGTATGTAACTATCTGCCAGCTCTATTTAGCGTGCATCTCCTGTAGCAGTAAGTGTAGATAAAAAGTTCCTTGTTGATCCGGATGGACGCAGGGAACCAGGAAAGCACAGGAACAAAAAGCGGGGACCAAACGATAATATGCCGTGGACCACGTTTTTAATCCATTAATGTGGCCCACATGAATATACAGGTGAGGACAAAGTGTTCCACTAACATGTTTCGCGCTCTTACAGCGCTTTGTCACCTGATACTTTTGCCGCATGGGTTGCAGAAAGCCTTCAATATTATTGGCATTATTAGAGACAAGGGCGAGGGAACTGAATCTTTTTAAAGATAGGGTCAGAAATAATACATATTTGAAATGGAAACCATGCTGCTTATGATCGTATTTTTAGTCTCCTGAATACTTGCATAACCTACAAACAGGAGACTGCTTAAGTGGCTAATGTTTAGGAAATGCATAAAAAGTGAAAGAGAGAAAAGAAGCAGCATTCACATAAGGGTCAAAATTACTGGTCAAGGAACCCATGTCTTCTAGAGCTGCACCTTCAGTGGTACGGCCAGAAGAGACTCCCCCAAAACACTCAATAGTGCAAGGGGAGCAAATTACATGGATACATTGACAGTTTGCACCCGTTTTGAACCAAGGCTCCACTTTGCGACACTTGATAGATATCCCCTTAGTTTTTTTAAAATATTTCTGTGGGGATGATTTGGGTAACTCTAAAATCCATTCTCCTATTCCACGGGTCTGCAACCCTTGGCTCACGAGCTGCATGCGGTTCTTTGAGTAAATACAGGTGACTCTGTTGGGGCCTCACTCTGTGGCCAATCCTTCTCTCCCCTGCTTGTTTACCTTGTCGGTGTGGGGCGCCAGTACTTGGGCCAAAATTCTGTAATTGCTAGAGTAGCCTGTCACCAGGCCACAAGGTAAAATTCTTGAATTGTGGTGGGGGGGGGTGGAGAATTGAGTACAGTATGTGGGGGGATGAGTTTTGGGGGGATTAAGTGAGAGGAGGGGGAGAGGGAGAGGGGGACAGTCAGAGGGTGTGTACAGTATATGTACTGTATGTGTTTGTGGGGGTATATTCGCATGTGTTGTGACTAAATATTTTGGTCAAAGAAAAAACTAAAAAAAGAGTCTTGTCTTCCTTGAAAGGCTGCAGACTCCTGTCTTATACTGTACTTGCAACTGTACTATTCAGAACAAGCTAATGTCTATGTCTTTTGATTAGCGTGGCTTTGTGATTATAAGTGGAATACTAAACATACAAATTAGGCTCTATTTAGCATGAATTGGTTTACAGAATTCTACAGTATATGGAGCTCTGGTTTTGCAGGACCCTGCGGTGCCAACAGCCCCTACATTTTTGGGGTCTTGTGTTTTCCTTCCTCATTCAGATAGTAAAAAATATGTTTTGCAGCTGCACATTCACAAAGCTCTCTTTGGCAGAGTTTTGTGGTTTCTGAGTCATAGTTTAAATATTCACATGAACAAACACAAATTAAAAATGACCCTATTTTTTATGGAGCACTGCATATCTGTGAACGCATGCTATGCTGTATGCAGACAATCAGTAGGCACATGGAAATAAAGTACCTTACTCACAGGCACAGTATAATAGCTCATGTATCATCATGGGCTGTTCCTCATTGAAGATCCCAATTCAGGATCACTTTAAATATTATTTAACCCTCAGTACTTACAGCGGACATGACTCATGATCTATATAGAATACAAGAATTCATGTAAACCCAAGGATAGGTAAAGCATTCAGTGATAAAATGTTTTTTTTCCCCAAACTTTCCGCCTTTTTACGCATAGGGTGGATATCCGAAGACACTAGGAAAATAGGTTGGGCAATGGGCATCCTGTTATGCAGACTGTGCAAAACTATGAATCACAATAACAAAAATACAGTAATTACAGACACAATGTATTTTGAGTTTAAAGTAGCATTGTGCAGTTGCCTACAGTATGTACTGACTGCCTCTCCTTTTCAAAGTTCCTAAACTATTTTGTTTACCTTTTTCTTTGCATAATTGCATAATGAATACATTTGTAGAATGAGTCCAGATAGTTACATCCTTAAGCACCTCAGTCACAGACCACAACATATTTTTAGCAACTGCAATAGTGTATTTCAACTCGGGCTCTTTCCTTTGCTCTCTTGCTCTGCCAGATGAGCTGTTCAAGAAGAAGGTAAGTAACCAAAAACATCCTTGGGGTTCCCATTGGTAACGGGATCCACACTTGCATTTCCTCACACACAGCCACGTGCCGTGCGGCTGAGAGGCAATGAATGAGAGGAGAATAAAGGATCAGATTGTATGATGAGAACCTCCAGCTCCTCCCTGCTGTGCATACTGACAGCTCCCATGACAGCCTTTCCTTCACTCCAACTGTGCTAGTTTCATCCAGTCTCCCACCACATTGGGGGAAAAGGTGTAGCACATGGGGAGAATCAGTAAATCTCCAAAAGACAACAGAAGGAGCAAAAATCCACTCCGACAGCTCTAGAGATCTACAAAAGTAGTACACCCGGGTTAAAACAGATTTTTGGCAACACTACTGAAACATTTCCTGGTGGTAACCTATTTGATATAAATGATATACTCAGACAGAAAAAATGCATATGTTATGTACTTTCAATACGTCATAATATAGTTTTACTATAAATTAATGCATGTCATGTTACACCACTACAAATATATAATATATAGCAGTGCTCTTCAACTGATGATCCACGGGCCAAATCAAGCTCATAAATGGCCTTGATGTGGCCCTTGGACTGTCCCTGGTAATTTCAAACCAGTTGAGTAAGTATCTATGTGCAGTTTTTTACCATGACACTCACTTGTAATTTAAGTTCATGTAAATTCCATTCATGTAAATGTATATGGTACAGATTTTATAAATACTTGTGAAATGTTTAAATATAATCATTTTTCTATGTCATATTAAATTACAATGAGCTTGTGTCCCTTCTGCTGCTAAACCTTTTCAGATCCGGCCCCTTTAGAAAACTAGATGAAGCGTCCTGGTATACTGTATAAAATAGCCATATGTTTTTGCCAAAGTTTGTTACATTTCCAATTCCTCTTCATAATTTCAGATTTATGGCGGCCCTGAATCATCCTCACCAAGACTGGCCCAGTTGTGTGCACCTCGATCTCCCGGGAATCCGCTACAAGTCTCTAGTACAGGAAATACAGCGACAGTTCGATTCAAGACTGATGCATATGTTAGTGGCAAAGGATTTAATGCTACTTGGCATGAAATAACTGGAGGTACCCTGAGTACTTATCACATTGTACAGATCTAGGCGATAAAATATGTATACTATTAGCATGGTCATGTAGATCACCCTGGATTCATGTTAAACTAATAGTTTACACGTGGATCGGCAAACGGAGGGTCCTGTGGGTGATGTTAAAGACCTTTTAACCACTGCTTTTATTCACTTTGTTTATTGTAAGTGTCCGTAATCCATCAGCATATACCACTATTAAAATACAGTATTATGCTATGGGAGCCGGGCTGTGTTCTTTTCGTTTTATATTTTTTAATAGTTTTAGACGTTTACTATTATTTAGAAAAAACTTTTTAATAGTTATTTTACATATTATTTTTAGGTTGTGGTGGAGTGTTTCAAGCTTCCAGTGGGGACATCCATTCTCCAAACTACCCAAGACCTTATGATAATAACACAGAATGCTCTTGGGTGATTCGAGTTGACTTTGGACACAGAGTCTTCCTAAACTTCACAGACTTTGATATTGAGTCTCATTACTCATGCAATTATGACAGTGTATCTGTAAGTACCTAAGAAAAATCCTTAATTATTCTATCTCTTCCTCTCTTGAAAAATTACCCCTCTGTCTTATTACTTTTGCCACTTGAACTTATTGTGTTCTGATGACCTTATTTCATTACTTTGACCTTATTTGATATTGGAAATATTGAGGAAAAAATGGTTAAAATAACATTCATTGCCAAAGAATTTTTCAACTGCTTTGGTGAAGAGCTCTAGGAGTTGTATTGGTATCAATTAGATTATTTGTTGACTGATTATTTTTGTTTTGGGCCAAAACAAACATGATATCTTGGTTAGATGCTTAACAAAAGAAGAAAGAACATCAACGGAGACGCCTCATTTCATGGAATAAAGGCATACTGTAATACAAACACACACATATATATGTATGTATATACAGTACATCACAATGATCTAAAAATATATTTTAAAAAGTCCTCCTTATTGTAGTTGTATTGTATGTCTTTATTTATATAGCGCCATTAATGTACATAGCGCTTCACAGTAGTAATACATGTGGTAATCGAATAAATAACAGATAATATAAATAACAGATCATGGGAATAAGTGCTTTAGACATAAACAAAACATTAAGGAAGAGGAGTCCCTGTTAAATAAATATCTTGTTGATTTGTGGTGGGTGCCTTTTTAAAAAAAAAAAAAAAAAAGAGTATTCCCAAACTCTTAAAATGTAGAAGTGCTGTAGTGGGTTAAAAAAAGCAAAAACACTCAATGGTACAGATTATTTTAATATTTAAAGTTTAAAAATTGTAAGGGGATAAAATACTCACAAATAAATTGCTATCAATCAGCACATAGAGAAAACGTGTTGTATCACTCAAGGGATTTCTTCTCTCATCGTCACAGTCCTCCTTGGTAAGGTCTCCTCGTGCTGGTGTCACTTTCTCCCCTGAGGAAGCAAACACAGGCTTTGCGAAACGCGTAGGGTGGTCTTTGAGAACAAAGTAGCGTGTTCCAAGGATCCTGGTAATCCCCTGCATACATCTCCATAACAATGGAGGGTCGATCAGCGCAACCCACAAGTAGACGCGAGAGGGCATGTGCACCAGCACTTAGCATCTACACACCAGCGCAAGGAGACCTTACAACAGAGGGCAGTGGCGGTAGATATCTCTTGAGTGATATAAAATGCTTTCTAAATATGCTGGTTGATAGCACTTTATTTGTATGTATGTTTTTGAATCTGGCAAGGTGTCAATCTCTTAGTGTGCAAGGATACTACTTGTGAAGTGGTGGGGAGGAGTTGGGAGGGGGGCACATGGAGCCCTCTCTACCCCTTCAGTCTTTTCCCCCCAAATTCTCCATGACTACCCCCTTGCGAAATCCAGGACAAATAGACAGCACCACGTTGAAGATATGAGCAACAGAGTTTATAAGTATTTTTGTTATTTTTATTGTTTTCTGTATCCATACTCTTCTGGTTGTTAAGATACCTTTAAAATGCCTTTGATATTTCTTCAATGTAGATCAATGCAGTTGAAAAAAAATGTTTGTTTTTTTCAACACATTATCAGCCTTAGCAGCAGTAAATGGTATTTAAACAACATAAATCTATTGCGGTACAGGAGGAGTATCATTAATAAAAATAGATGACCTTTCGACCAAATTAGCCAGTGACAACAGCCAGGATGATGGGGCCTTCTTCTTATGGGCGTGCCACTCCTGCCAATATCTTCTACTGTATATAGCTGATGCCACTATGCTTGTTAAATGCTACAATATATTGCAGTCAAATAATAATAATACCCATTCTTTTGTAGGACAGACAGAATGAGCTGAGAACATATAGCTACAGTATACTGTATACATTTGTATCTCATTTTCAAAGATATGTCCATATGGCTTTTTAAGCATATGCTTTGTGCTAGAATGCTATTTAGTAAGTAAATGTAGAAAACCAGAGCTGAAGAGGTCCTGATACTGTAGAATATGTATAAAACTCTGTCCTTCTGTGTCACATTCAGCATCACTAAATACTATGGAATGCATGCAGTGTCTGTACTATAAACTATAAAGCATAGATAATAAAGAGATGCCAGCCTGAACTTCATTCATCATCCTCATTGAAAAATACAATTATTTGATTTCAAAGACCATTTCATCGACGCAATCAAAGGATCCTTTGAAACTGCATTAAAAAAAATATGAATTGTGGCTTGTCTTTGGAATTTGATAAAGCAAAAAGACAGAGGGGCTTATTCTAGTAGCCTTGATTAGTTCGCTGCTACATCGCAGGGTTTGGCATGTTCTCTGTTTGTTTGTCAGTTGAGTTATCACGTAATCAGATAGAATCTGAACCCAACTCAAACCATGCAGCGGAAAATGACTAAACCGCTTATCGAGGCAGAAAAACTAATCTCAACCTCTCAAATTTCTCGCCGTGCGATCTGCTGCAAGCTGCACAGAGAGAGCCGCTTCTCCCTGCACATATCTCGCCAGTGATCAGAGTGTTTTAATAAAATTTAAATACTAGTGTACGTGAGCAGGGTGTCTCCGGAGCAGAATCGCCTTGATTTCAGGTTCGGGGACCCCCTGCTTCAATATTTTTCTTACCTTTAGAAGTCTTCAGCCTCTGAATCCTGGCATATCTGGAAGCTCTCGACCCGCGACGTCATCCACCACAATCCGCCGCAATGATCAGCATCAAGTAAAAAAAAATCTTCTTTCTTCCATCTTCTTCCATCTTCTTTCATCTCCTTCTGTAATTATTTTCTTCTTTTCTCTAATCTTCTTTTCTTGTAATCCAAACCCCATGGTAAATCCAAAACGGATTGAACAGGCCTTATAGAAGGCCTTTGGTGTCACATTTTAGGGTCAGATGGTCCAGGTCCAATCCAATTGGGCTCTGTACCATGTGACTGGCTTTTATTTTTTAAGGATGACGTCATCTCCAAGGGAGGTACCTTATATCCTTAGAACCACATGGCAGATATCACGTGGCACTACAGCCAATGGGATTGAAGACAATCCCATTGATTCCTGTACCATGTGATATGTTCCATTTTTTAAAGTGACATCCCTTTAAGGGATCATGTCACATCCTTTCAAACAAATTGAACCTATCACATGGTACAGGAACAAATGGGATTGTCTTCAATCCCATTGGCTGTAGTGCCATGTGATATCTGCCATGTGGCTTTAAGGATATAACGTACCTCCCTTGGAGATGACGTCATCCTTAAAATAAAAAAAAAGCCAGTCACATGGTACAGAGCCCAATTGGATTGGACCTGGACCATCTGACCCTAACATGTGACATCACAGGCCCTATATAAGTAAGGCCTGTTCCATCTCATTTTAGCTGAAGATGCCGATGAGTCAACTTACATTTTGGATTTAACATGGGGTTTGGATTATAAGAAAAGAAGAAAATAATTACAGAAGAAGATGGAAGATGACGTGGGTCGAGAGCTTCCTGATACGCTGGGATTTGGAGGGTAAAGACTTCTAAAGGTAAGACAAATATTAAATGTATGTCATTTTCTTTTTTCAGGTTTTTTCATTGTATTTTTTTTCATTTTATGTTTTTCATTGCCCATTGACTGCTCATGTATTATCTGTGAACCTTTAGGGTACAGATAAATACAGTGACAGACAATGCATTTTTTGGCAAATGCTTGTTTACAATTGATTGTTATTTTTTCTATTTATGTTTATTGTTTTGACTAAATTGTCTTTGTAGGGCTTGTTTCTATTATATTTTAGGATTGGTTAGGGGTTTAATTTATTTAATTGTTTTGTTGGTTAGCTGTTTAATTTATTTAATTGTTTGGTGGTTAGAGGTTTAATTTATTTTCTTGTTCTGTTGGTTAGGTCAGCGGTGCGCAAACAAGGGGGCACAAGATAACTTAGGGGGGCGTGGGCTGCGTGCGGGGAAACCTGGGGGCGGGCAGAGCTTTGCAAGGGCGGCCAGAAGCTCCATGCTGAGGCTGCTTCTCTGCTCTTGGTCAGAGGGGATTGGCTTTCCTTCCCTGCACACAGACATCCCCTCCTCCTCCTGTGTTACCTGTCCCAGTTTTCAGCAGCATGGGGGACAGGAGGTACAGGAGGCTTACAGTAGTACTTCCTCCCCCCAGGTGAAATCTGTGACATGATTTTGTGTGTGTGTGTGTGATTGAGTGTGTGTGGTGTGATTGAGTTTGTGTGTGTTGTGCCTGTGTTGGTTGTGATTGAGTGTGTATTGTGATTGAGTGTGTGTGTGTCTGTGTTTGGTTGTGATTGAGTGTGTGTGTGTTGTGCCTGTGTTGGTTGTGATTGGGTGTATGTGTTTTTTGCGCATACACTCACAACACACTGCACATACTCACAGCACACTGCACACACTCACAACACACTCACAGCACACTGCACACACACTCACAGCACACTGCACACACACTCACAGCACACTGCGCACACACTGCACAAACTCACAGCACACTCTCACAGCACACACTCACTGCACACAGCACACTCACAGCGCGACCCCGGTTATAGCGCGGTCAGATCGGGTGGCCCCGAGGACTAAGCTATAACGGGGCTGATCTGTATTTGTATTTACACTGTATACCGTTTAATAAAGGTTTTTTTTTTTTCATGTGATTGATTACATCAGGCAGGGGGGGCCCGAGAAATTTCATGGATGAAAAGGGGGGCTCGGCATAAAAAGCCCCTGGGTTAGCTGTTTATTTAATTGTTTATTGGGATAACATTTTTTATTCTTTTGGTGTTTTAGTGTTAGATTAATTTTATTGATGTTTAGTTTAGTTTTTTTAGTTCTTTTATTCTTGTGGTGTTTAGGTGCTTGTGTATTTCTTTTATTGTTATGTATTTTTGGGCTTGTTGATTTTTTTTTCCGATTACCCATTGACTGCTATACTGGCTTATCATGCCCATATTATATAGGTATGATGTATCACTGTGCCAATCAATGGGTAGAGGGTGGGGATAGTGGCCCTGGGGTGGGTGGTTAGGCCTCCCAGGTGGGTAGTGAGGGAGGGGTTAACCCCATAATTACTATAGAGGTTATTAACCGCTAAGGTGATTAAGGGTTTAGGGGCCATTAGATTGTATTTGTATTGTTCTGTTCCTATCAACGGAGGACATGGACCTGGAGGATGATGATGAGGATGCCCTTCATCCTGTCAGGGGTAAGTGCAAGTATTATTTACTTTATTTATGCTGGCTGGCTAATGTTTTATTTAGAATGGGAAAATTAGCTATTAACCATATTTGGATAATAGTAATTTTGCGCGTTACTGTACTGTATGTGTTGGGGGGTGGGGATTGTTGGGGGTAGAGGAGGTGGGTATTAGGGTTGTTGTGTTTTTGAATGTTTATTTTGGTTAGAGAGGATGGGTGAAGGTGGCATTTGGCCCTTGGTGGGTGTTTAATACCTACCGGGTGGGTAGCGGGAGGGGTTAACCCCTTCATTACCTTAGCAGTATCAACCGCTAGGGTAATGGAGGGGTAAACTCCTCCCGCAACCCCCCCCCCCGCAAGGCCTAAACACCAACCATTGGCCAAACACCATCTTCACCCACCCCCGCTACCCACAATAAACCTGGCACTGGTAGTTAAGCGATTAATTGCATTAGCGGTTAGCCGCTAAGGTAATGAAGTTGCCAGTAAATGTATTTGTATTGATGGGATTGATGCCTGGGGTCTCCTGTGCTGGTACTAATGGGTATCAGCTCCGGAGACTCCCAGCTTCAATCCGATACAGGAAAAAAAATGCATTTTTTCTTCTAAGTCCCTCTTTCCCTTCACGACAACTTTTTGTGACGAGAAGAATCTTGGCTAAAATCGCAATTCTAAAGCCCGATGACATCATCGAGGCTACTAGAATTGCACAATTTTATACAAATTGTGATTTTGGGCTTACCGGTGCACACCGCATGGCGTGTTTGGCCGGGAACCAGAAATGGAAAAAAAATGCTTTCGCCGTGCGATTGAACCCACTTATCAAGGCTTTCTGAATCGCTACTTGATTTTTTTGTGCGATAGCTGCTCAAAATCCTCGATAAATCAGTTATCGAGGCTACCAGATTAGGCCCCAGAAAGTGCAATGGTTCTCCAGAATTAAATATCATATTGTCTTGTATTCCAAGGGGCATAGTAATATTTGTTGGCCAAAGCAGCATTTTGGATGAGTGTGATACATATACTGAATAGCTTCTTGTTTTAGGTACCATTCCATAAAATAAATAAGCATTGAGGGTTATTTATCTCTGGGTTGCAATGCCAGTGGTATTAGGCTCTTTAAATGGAACTTGTAGTTATAGCTACAGTAGTTTACCCTCAAACAGTGGTTAACCATTCCAATACTTACAGAGTATTAAACAGCATCACAACATGTACAAGATTATACAGTACTGCATCACATTTGAGACAACAATGGACCTTGGTATCTGACTACTATATATTGCATTTACAAATGCACATGGCTGTTCAAATATACCTTGCTGTCATTAGATGAGTTCAGACCCTTAGATGAGTTCACACTTAAAATATTTTTGTGCACACCTTTAACAACCTGTGACAATCACATTTATTTTACAATTGTATTTTATTTGTTTTTCCAAAAGGGTTAAAACTATTGTTTTCTGGGACTGAGTGTACAGTAATACTCATGCTGTTGTGGTAGTAAATATACTGCCTGCATGTTTTATATTACAAACAAGCATCTTTCTGTGAAGCCGATCACTTCGAGAAGAGTATAAAAAAAAATGGCGGCGATTCCCCCCGCGGCCCCGCGCGCTTGCGCAGGGCCCGCTTCCTTCCTCCCCCCCCGCTCACAACGTGGGACGGAGGAGGAAGTACCAGCTCCTCTGCGGCCCGCACGTTACGTGGGACGGAGGGGGAAGTACAAGCTCCTACTGCGGCCCGCTTCCCCCCGCAGCCAGCTTCCCGAGCTCACCTCCCGTGGCACCCCCTCCCGAGCCCACCTCCCGAGTCCACCTCCCGTGCCCCCAAGCCCACCTCCCATCCCGGGCAGCAGGGAATATCGGGGGCAGCAGGGGAAAGCGTCCGGCGGCAAGGTAAGTCACCCCACCCAGTCACTGCCTCCCACCCAAGTGTCTCTGGCCCCCTCCCTCCCACCCAAGTGTCCCTGGCCCCCTCCCTCCCACCAGTTGCCCTGGCCCCACATCAACTCACTAAAAAGCTGGAAGCAGGGGAAGGGGTCGGGGTGGCCACACCTGGACCCCCCCCCATAAGCCACCTCAATTCACCTCCCCCCAATTGCCCCTGCCCCCCGCCTCCTCCGCCCAAGTGGCACTTGACCCCCCTACCTCCCAAGTATGGCCCCCTTTGCCCCCCACCCTCCCTCCCAAGTGCCCCTGCCCCCCCCCTCCAAGATGCATCCCTTGTCCCCTGGCCCCCCTCCCTCCCTCCCCCTCCCCAAAGTGCCCCTGGCCCCCCCTCGTCCCAAGTCCCCCTGGCCCCTCCTCTCCCTCCAAGTGCACCCTGGCCCCCTCCTCCCTCCCCAAGTGCCCCTGGCCCCCTCCATCCCACCCAAGTGCCCCAATGCCCCCTCCCTCCCACCCAAGTGCCCTGGCCCCTCCCTCCCACCCAAGTGCCCCTGGCCCCCCTCCCTCCCCCAAAGTGCCCCTGGCCCCCTCCCTCCACCCAGTGCCCTGAACCCCCCCCACCCAAGTGCACCTGCCCCCCCCTCCCACCCAAGTGCCCCTGCCCCCATCCCACCAAGTGCCCCTGCCCCCCCCCTACCACCAAGTGCCTCTCCAGTCACTCACATCCATCGTTGCTGTAATTCACTGTTTGTGTCTGTGTGCGTTATAGGGAAGAGTGTGTGTGTGATGTGTGGTGTGTATCAGGTGTGTGTGTCTGTGTGTGTGTATGTGTCGGTGTATCATGTGTGGGTGTGGTGTGTGTGTGTGTGTGTGTGTGTGTGTGTGTGTGTGGTGTATGTGTGGTGGGTGTGTGGTTGTTGTGTGTGTGTATCAGTGGCTGTGTGTGTGGTCTGTGGTGATGTGGGGTGTGTGTGTGTGTGTGCTGTGTGTGTGTGTGTGTGTGTGTGTGTGTGTGTGTGTGTGTGTGTGTGTGTATCAGTGGCTGTGTGTGTGTCTGTGCAGGCCCTATAAGCCAGTATAGGCGCTAAAATTTTTAGTGGGTCACGAAGGAGAAGTTCAAAAATAACCGGGTCACGGAAAAAAAAAGTTTGGGAAACCCTGTACTAGCATGTTAGCTTCTGACAAACCACTCTAGATTGCTACTTAACAAACTGAAAAATGAGGGTAAAATTGGGTGGGAACATGTGCACAGATTTATTTCTTTGTAAAGCTAGTGCGTTTTTTTTTACCCATGGTGCCTCAGTTTTTATGCGAGGACAAACAGCACTCTCTCTGGGCTGCGTTAGTTGTGAAACAGTGAGAACGGGAGAATGTGCGACGGGGAGGAGAAAAGATTGTTTGAAGCTCTCGCAGCAGATTTGTAGCTGAAAAAATATTTTTGCAATATAATTACAATGCAATACAGATGGAAAATATAGATAGCCGAGGAAATCTGTGTGCGATTTTCACTTCCTCTATTGTGGGAGAATTGGTATTTGGGACTTCCACCCTTTCTTGCTTATCTGGGTTGGTTTTTGCAGGCTTTGTGATTTCCTGTTGGGACTCTCCTTCTTCAGACACCCTCTCCCTTAATCCCTTTATGACAAACACATCAGATTTTTTATGTGAAGACATCAGATGCATAAAACAGAAAAACATTTGGATCACATGGGAACATTTGAGTGGAATTTTGCCGTATCATTGCTGTTTCCTTTAAGACTAACACTTCACAAAGTATTTTTGTGATCCAAATGTTTACTATATGTAACAGTAGAAAAGTAATTTTTAAATCCATCTTTAATAAATATTCCAGGTTATGATTATCCATGACTCTTACCATGCTGGCTGTGCAGTGAAGCAACTTGACAGATACACACTGTATTAAGACCACCTTCTATCAGTCATTAAAATGAAGCTGAAACAGCTATCTTAACAATCAAAATATCTGGCACTTTCTTTAATATAACTTGTTCTCAATTACTGATCCAGGGAGACAAAATTCAACATCCAAACATCTTATTTTAGTTACTTAGTTAGTGATACAGAGAACACAAGAAAATAGTGGGAAATCACAAATAAATGCATGTGAACTAACATGCATATAGGGTCTAAATAATAATATTTTTTTTCTTGTATAGCACGGACAGTGTTCACAGCTCTGTACATAGAATTATGCAGGCACAGATTCCTGCACCATAGAGCTTACAAGCTATTTTGGGTACCAGAAGCACAGGGAGGTAAAGTCACTTGCCCAAGGTCACCAGGATTTAAACCAGGCTCCTCTGCTTGAAACTCATTGCATTTCACTATAATGATTGAAGCATTCCACATCCTCCTCTTCTGTGCAGACTGTACCCGTATCTCTCATAGAGCTGCAGTAGCAATCGGCTGCCGGGCTCTGTATATTTTCTACCTTTGGCTCCATTTACTGTAACATCATCAGGCTGCTGAAACTCGTTAATAATGCCCTAGCCAAGATGTGCAATGTGTAAACCCAGGTCTCCTGAAGCGCAGATCAAAAAGCCCATCTCCAGACACTCGCTTCTTTCCCTTTTCTACTTGTGACTTCTCCCTTAGGCTTGTAATATAGTACGCACTGATGCGCGTGCGGGCGCGCTCACGGCGTTGGGCATGCACGTTGCATGGGCGTTTAGTGTCTATAGGGCAGGCGGTGATGCGCGCAGTTGGGGTGTGTGGCTAAGACGTCACAGAGTTAGGCCATACTGTGATTGGCTCACAGCGTCATGTGGCACGGCAACAGCGCGAAAATACTAATTTCTTATATTTCCTTTGATCTGCCGCACCAGCGCTCACGGCCTTGCGCACGTCTCAACTATAGCAATGTCATGCTCACACAGGCAATTATCATTGACGCGCGCGCGCACTATATTACAGGCCTTACCCTGCATAGCTAGCTATACATCATACACACAGTGCAGGATTAAGGAGCACCAGCTGAAAAAGGGCACCACACGCTCCAACCCCAGCTCCACCTTTAAATGTCTGAGTCAATATCGAAGGACATTTAAAGATGGCGTGTTGGAGTGGTGAGTGCGCGTGGGACTGAGCGGTGACAGCAGCAGCAAGGGACATTAACCATGGCGGTCGGCCACACAGGACATTGATGTAGTGGCGTCATGGAGCCGAGTGCCCTGATCAATGTCAATGTGCCTTGCTGCTCCCGCTGCCGCTCCGAGTCCCATGTCTACCGCTCCGACGCGACATCATTAAATGGCACCGTGGGCTCCAACTCAGCGTGGGGCCAAAATGCAAGAATGTTGCACTTACCTTTTTGCCGCCTCCTTCCGTATCCCGACATCACGTAGCGACGCGTTTCCAAGACAACCGGACATCATGTGGTGTCATGTCATGGCAATGTGTTGCCACGTGACATTGCGATGCTGCAGGAGTAGGGACGACAAAGTTTTAGCCTGCCCGGGGCAAAATATGTGTCTTGGTCCAGACCGGTCTCAGTCCAGACCGGTCTCAGTCCGGCACTGCATATACATTGCTTGTTAGCATTCTTGCTGCATTATGTCTTTGATAAACTACCTCTTTGTAGTAAGTGACCAAGATGGGCTATTTCAAGTTGATTTACTGGAGGTGCCTGAAATCTTTTATATACAATGCTGTATCAGGGAAATATTGTATTATTATTTTTGCGTATACTGTATGTGTTTCCAGATATGCTCTGATATAGCAGTGTTTTAACTTCTGCTGTAACAAATAACAGACATATCAAAGTGGCAAATTAGTGACTAATGCAAACATACTAACAGGGCACATATATTACAAGTGTAACCATGCTGTAAAATGGCTACAGTCATCTCTCCTGCTGACAGTAAGGCCTGGTAAGTTATGGGGATGCCAGCAGTAAATATGGAGGTTTGCCCTCACACCCTGGTGAGGTGCCCTATGTATGGATGGGAGTGGTCACATGCTCTGAATCCATGATTAGAGATGTCAGAGTTGTGCCAGCACCCAGAGGATATATAAGGCACAGCCCTGCTCAAAAGTTAGTTCTTCAGTGTGTGTTCAGAAGCTGTTGGAAGGTTATGTAAGAGACTATGAGACAAGGAGCAAGTCTGAGTGCAGGCTTGGGAGGAGACAGCTTATAAGACTGTGACCAGGGACCTGGCACAGGGAATCCACCAATTGGGGAAAGGACACCTTTCAAAGGGAAGTGCGGTGAACATGAGAGGCTACGTACACCCACTGTGAGGGGCAGCTGGCCCGCCGCAAGTCAATAAAGATGATCCTGTTAAACCATACCCTCGTGTGTAAGTGTGGAATGATTACACAGAGGAGTGCACCACAGAGGAGTTCCTCACCAGGACCATCCACAAGCGGACGCTGGGATCCTGATGAGGTGGAGGCGCTGCACTGGATATAGGTAGAACTCATGCACACTACCTCAGCTGCCTGTCTGGGTTGGCAATCCCCACACAACATCATGCGGGAGACTCAGGAGTCCTGTTGCCAACAGGTGCACCACCAGACACTACACTGTAATGGGGACTGGTTAGACCACAGGGGCCAATGTGAGATTGGGTGGGTCAGGCCAGGTCAGAAAACCCGTTACACAAGCATGCAGTTGAATTCTTTTCATTAGCAAGTTGCAGCCAATTTGTTTTGACCAAGTTAAAGAAGTAAAGAGAAGGAACTTAGATTTTTTTTGCTTGTCACAAGTTTTCGGTTAAAATAAACCTTATTAATATTGCATTGTGACTCACATAGTGTGTAATTCAGTATGACTAATTGCCTTACAAATGGCATTTAGCAAGATTTAAAGAAGTTAACAAAGAGTTTAGTTCTAAGTGTATGATGCTTAGTGCTCAGAGGCGTTAACGCAGGGGTGGGCAACTCCAGTCCTCAAGGGCCACCAACAGGTCAGGTTTTCAGGATATCCCTGCTTCAGAACAGGTGGTGCAGACTTCGAATGGCACTGATTTTGCCACCTGTGCTGAAGCAGGGATAGCCTGAAAACCTGACCTGTGTGTGGCCCTTGAAGACAGGAATTGCCCAGGAATTCAGGAAATGGGAGCATTTTACTGTCCAACCAGGGGTTGGTTTTGAGCACCCCAGCATAGACCCACAATGTATGAAACATAGCATGGGATTCCCCTAGTTCTGATAGTGGGAAACTTGCAGCTCACAGAACCGTTGGCAGTGTTAATACTGACAGTGGAGTTCAATCTCAGTCACAGGAAAGAAAAATCAGCAAGAATGTAATGTCATGTGGCATCGTATAAAATGGTTGAAATGATTAAACTACCTTTTAGTGCTGGAGGGATCTGCAATAATGCACTGGGGTGCACATCACATTTCACTGCATTAAAGGGCCCTCTAGAACTGAATGTGTTGAATTCATCAGTAATTCCCAGGCAATAACAGTGTTTGTCTTCAAGACAGTTGTTAACCCTTAGGGTGCCTGTAACAGGGGACTTATCCTTGTTCACAAATGTGCCTCTAATCCAGCAGTGTGGTGGTTAACAGCTGGTCGGCAATTAACTAACACCACCTGGCTGATTACAAGTGTTAGAAAAAGCCTGCCTCTTAGATAGGAAGGGAGACTCCTTAGTCTACAACTGGGCTGAACACAGAGACAGACGTCTTGAGCCTGCCAAAAGAGACTGCAAGCTGACAACAAGAGACAGGGGATAATACTTATATACCTGGATCCAGACATTGCCTTATCACACACGGTGTGGACACCAGGAGAACAAAGAAGCCTTCCCCTACAGCAACCCAGCTAACAGATAAGACTTTTCTTTTAAGACTATTATCTATGTCTGTCTAAGTATATGAATGTCTCTATGATTTGGGCTGGTGAATCGCTGGGCTAACCACACAGTTAGAGAGAACTGGATCACAAGTGTATATATACTCCAGAGTGGAGCGGATTTTGTTTGCTGATTTACATGTTTGCTGTGTTTAAAGCAACAGGCGCAATAAAGCCTTATTTTAATTTCACCTTAAAACAGTCTCCATTGCGTACCTCTGAACACGTCTCTTACAGTGCCCTTATGAGGGCTGCCCAGCAGGGGCAGTTATGACATGCAGGGAATGTCCTGATATTAATGCTCATAGTCTAGGGCAGCGATGCGCAAACTGGGGGGCGCAAGATTTTCTGGGGGGGGCGGAGGTTATAGAGGTCCCACGCTCTCCCCCCAGGAATTTAAATTAAATGGGGGACCGCGCGGGGACTCAAACATACTTACCTTCCCGCGACGCATCGTCCTGGTAGCCCGGCATCAAATGATGCCGCGGGGTCACGTGATGTCAAGTTACCATGGCAAGGTGATGTCACATAACCCCGCGCATCATTTGACGCTAGGGTCGAGCAGGTGTGTGTGTGGGGGGGGGGGGGCGAGGCACCGAGCTGAGCAGGTAGGGGTGCGCATGGGGAAAAGTTTTCGCAGGTCAGGGTTGGAGAGGGGTGCAATTGCTTTTCACTGCTCTATTGGGATGATGAACGGAAATGGAGCCTTCTCCACTTCTGCTCATGTCACTGTGGGGGCTGGTCACGACCACAGGATCGCTTCCCTATGAGCGATCCCAGAAGTGCCACCCATCTTACGCAACACTAAATGGTACATAAAGTGGAAGTGCAAGTAGACTTATAATTTTGTAATGCTTTTTAATGCTTTTATGTCTTCATGTCACCTTATGAGCATCATAACAAATGGAGCCAAATCAACCTAATGGAAAAAAAATTGTTTTCTAAATCCATTGTGTTACACTGCTGTGTGGGCCTTCTTGTTATTAATGATACCTCTTAATTGTTGTTTGTTAACTGTAACAACAGTCTCTCAAATGGACCAAAATGTTGCTTCTTGTTTTCCATACACAATGTATCATTTTGCAGCAACCATTGCTTGCATGGTATCTTTTTGACATTGCTAAATGCTAAGCACCTACAGTATTCATTGAGGTAGCTTTTTTACATCAGCATGTACTGTATTGATTTTGACCATTTGTATAGGGTTATGTTCTGCTGTTTCTGCATCTTCAGAGCATGCCTTATGTTTAACTGATTTACTACTGCAAGAAATAATGATGGGTTTCTACTTATTAAAAATCAAACTGCATGAAGATAGAGGTTTTGTGTATGAACATAAAGGTTTCATTTGTGCAGTGCTCTGTTTTTTGCTCTCAGTTGGGTCATGTTAATTGTAATATAAATGTGAAGCAGGCGCCTCTGGATCTGAGAAAAAGAAAACCCCGGATTGTGGCACACTATATGAAATAATAGACAATTAGTGTAGTGATAAAGGAAATTATACTAAAAAAAATAGCTTTTAATTGAAATTAACTTAAATATGATATGTAAATAAGACAGACATACACATACAATAAACAGACAGATGCGTGGATCTTGTGTTCCATAAAAGAGAGAGATTTATTTTAGCTTGACTACAGATAGAGCACTCTATATCGGTACCATCTCTTCTTCCCTTTTCTACAAACATTTCTCTCTCTTTACCTATTTACTGTAGGAGATATTAGCCAGTATAGTCCAGCCTAGAGACAGCTGCCTCTTTTAACCTTAGCTAATCTTATTTTATATGCACTAACTGTTCTCTTTACTGCAGTGACATTCAGTCACTTCTCCC
Organism: Ascaphus truei; assembly: GCA_036426205.1. Classification (NCBI taxonomy): domain Eukaryota; kingdom Metazoa; phylum Chordata; class Amphibia; order Anura; family Ascaphidae; genus Ascaphus; species Ascaphus truei. The sequence goes on from CM071568.1 coordinate 256,396,939, forward strand.
AGTAATAATGGTGAGTAGACTAATAGGAGCCTATTCTATAAGCCTCAATAAGCCACTTATCGATGCCTTTTCAGCCAAAATGCCTATGCTATTCTGTAAGCCTAGATAAGTGGGCAATAAAGGCATAAATCAACAATTTTTTCTGCCGTCCAAAATACATCACTGGGTGAGCGGCGATAAGCCACTTATAGGCAGGTTTTGAAACTCGCGCAATTCTTGTAGCCTCGATTAGTTTATCGAGGCCTATAGCGGCTCTAGAAGGGCGAGTTTCTCACAAAATCCTCACGCCAGGAAACGTTTTCCTGGTGTGAGGCTGGTGAGAAGTTGCTTAAAGTGATGTTACATCCTTTTTAACTAATGGAACATATCACATGGTACAGGAGCCAATGGGATTGTCTTCAATCCCATTGACTGTAATACCATGTGAAATAGCCATGTGGTTTTAAGGATGTAACGTACCCCCCTTGAAGATGACGTCACATCCTTAAAAAAAATAAAAAAATGCCGGTCACATGATACAGCATCCAATTGGATTGGAGCTGTACCATCTGACCCTAAAATGTGACATCACAGGCCCTATATAAGGGCCAATACGTCTCATTTTAGCGGAAGATCTCGATGTGGCAACATCCGTTTTGGATTTACCATGGGGTTTTGGATTGAAAGAAAGAAGATAGAAGATTAAAGAAAAGAAAAAAATAAAGACAGATGAAGATAGAAGGAGAAAGACGATGAAAAAAAAGAAGATTTTGGTACCTGATGCTGTTCTTCAAGGAGGATGGAGACGGATTGCGGGTGATGATGTCGCGGGTCGAGAGCTTCCTGATACGCCGGGATTCGGAGAGGGAAGACTTCAAATGGTAAGATAAATATTGAATGTATGTACATTTCTTTTTTCAGATTTTCTGATTACAATTATTTTTATTTTTTTCATTGCCCATTAACTGCTAATGTATTAATCTATGCCCCTTTAGGGTACAGATAAATACAGTGATAGGTAATGCATTTTTTGGCAAATGCTGGTTAAGAATTGATTATTTTTTCTATTTCTGTTTATTGTTTTGATTAAATTGTTTGGAATTTGGATGGCTTGTTTTTAGTACATTTTAGGGTTGCTTAGCAGTTTAAATTAATTAATTCTTTTGTTGGCTAGTGGTTTTATTTATTTAATTGATTTATTGGCTAGTGCTTTTATTTCTTGAATTGGTTGGATAGGTGTTTATTTAATTGTATTCTTATGTTTTGGAATAACATAATTTTAATTATTTTGCTGTTGTGGTGATAGATACATTTTGTTCATGTGTACTATTAGGCTTTTTATTTCTTTTATTGTTGTGTACTTTTCGGCTTGATGATTTTTTTTATAGGTTGGCCATTGACTGCTATTGTGGCTTATCATGCCCATATTATATGGGTATGATGTACCACAGTGTCAATCAATGGGTAAAGGGTGGGTATAGTGGCCCTTGGGTGGGTGGTTAGGCCTCTCAGGTGGGTAGCGGGTGAGCTTGGGTTAACCCCTTAATTACTATAGCGGTTATTTATCGCTAAGGTGATTAAGGGGTTAGGGGCCATTAGATTGTATTTTTTCCAAATACTATTGCTGGCAACCGAGGACATGGACCTGGAGGATGCTGATGAGGATGCCCTTCATGATGGCAGGGGTAAGTAGAAAGTTTTATTTACTTTATGTATGCTGACTGGCTAATGTTTTATTTTATAATGGGCAAATGAGCTATTATCCATATGTGGATAATAGTAATTTTGCTCATGACTGTACTATATGTGTTGGAGGGGGGGGGGGGGGGTGTTGGGGGGAGGGGGGGGGGGTGGTGGGGTTGTTGTATCTATTTTTGTTTCTTGGGGGTATTGGGATTGGGTGAAGGGGGCCCCAAGGGTGGATGTTTAGGCCTACCAGGAAGGGTTGGTAGCGGGACTGGTTAACCCCTTCATTACCATAGTGGTTCCCACAACTATGGTAGTGAAGGGGTTAACTTCTCCGCAACCTTTCAGGCAGAACTAACCACCCACCCCGGGACTACTACCCCATTCATCCACCCCCTCTGCCCCAAGAAACAATCTATTGAGGTTTAACCCCTTCATTGCCTTAGTGTCTAGCCGCTAAGGTAATGAAGCTCTTTTAATAAAAATGTTAATACTAGTCTATGTGAGCAGGGGGTCTCCGGAGCAAAACATCATTGATTTGAGGTCCAGGGACCCCCTGCTTCCCGAGATACAGGCATCATTATGGTGTGCCCATTGATTTGAGGTCCAGGGGCCCCCTGCTTCCCGAGATACAGGCATCATTATGGTGTGCCGGTATCTCCTATGTATTTAAATGCCACGGTCACGTAACGCAAGACATTTAAATGCATAGGAGATACCGGCACCCCATAACGGGGCCTGTATCTCTGGAAGCAGGGGGTCCCCAGACCTGAATCAACACAGGACCTGAAGCTTCAGAGACCCCCTGCTCATCTACACTAGTAGTAACATTTTTATTAAAATCTTGCGATCGCTAGTGAGATATGCGCCAGCCAAATCGCAGTATGTCGCCTGGTGAGCCCTTTTGAGAAAGGTGAACATCACATCGCTGGCTTCACGCTAGTTTTGGGCATTTTGCTATCGCAGGTATTCAAGGCTTTCTGAATACCGTGATAATAACGCTCAAAAAACTGGCGGTGTAACTGGCCCAGCGATTTTTTTTTGATGGATACTTATAGAATACGCCCCATAGTGTCTACCTCAGGCTGATCCAATTGTGGATCTTCACTTTATTTAAAGTAATTTGCGATGGTAACTGCACCACCTGTCTGTTTATTGTATGTGTATGCCTATTTTACTTACACATATTTTAGCCAATATCTATTAAAAGCAATTTTTTAGGTTCATTTAATTTATCACTGCACTAATTGTCTATTACTTCATCTAGTGTGCAACAATCTGGGCTTTTCTTTTTCTCTATCCCCTGTTTACAACTAGCATATTACCCCTGTTTAGCACCTAGACTTTCAGCTTTGGCTGAGCGAGACTTCACAGTGCTCCCTGTTTTGGGGCACTTTTTCATCGTCTCTGGAGCTGAACCACATTAATTTCAGCTCTGCTGACCCGCTACTTCCTGAGATACGTGGCTCATGCCAGTATCTCCTGCAAGTTTAAAGGTCTCATGTCACGCGGGCAGATAGGAAGCGACAGATGCTGTTGCGGCTTCCTATTGGCCCAGCGTGATGCGGGCCCTTTAAAGGGCCATATTGCGTGCCCAGCCGGGGCTGCTATCAGCATGACCTACGGAAGTAAGTATCTCGGGAAGCATGGAGTCCCCAGAGCTGAAATTAACTCAGTTCAGTTCAGGAGACTCCCTGCTTCCCCCCTAATACAAAATACAAACCAGAAAACGACCCAGGCAGAAATACACCTTTAAAGGTAACTCCATGGGGAGGGTTTGTTTTTACCTTAGATCAACCTTGGTGCTCTGAACCCCAAGTTGTCTGTAAATGAACCCTGGAATCTAAATTAAACAATATGGCCACCAAGTCAGCCATTGCTTCAGTGGCCAATAGAAAGCCACAAAAAAAACCCCAGAAGATGCCACAGCTTTACTGTTGATTCTTGTGGCCATATTTGTAGTTTTTTTTTCCAGAACCAAACACAATGTAAAAATTACATTTACCGGCACCAGGGTTCCCAGGAGCTGGGTACACCACAGTTTTACTCTGTGGGAACCCCCCCCCCCCCCGTTCTACTAAGGCAGTGGTTCCCCCAACAGGTCAGGTTTTATGGATACCCCTGCTTCAGCACAGGTGGTTCAGTCAAAATGACTGAGCCACTAATTGAACTACCTCTCCTCGAGCAGGGATATCATTAAAACCTGACTTTTTGTGGGTTCTTGAGAACTGGAGTTGGGAACCACGGGGCTAAGGAACAAATAAAAACAAAGAGTTTTGGGGGGATTACTGTTTGAATACACTAATGCAGAGAGGCATAAGATGAGAATACCGCTCTGTGCACCCGTTGCCTTCATAGCCTCAGGTTGAATAGATACAAATTATGAACACATTAATAATTCTTTATGATTTATTGTTCCTTGTTGCGACTCTGCCCTGCTTTGTGGCTCAATTTTGGAAACAAAGACAAAACTTCAACAAAAGATGAATTACTGTATGTGTTCTGTTGCACTCTGTTGCAGATCCCTCTGGAACACAAGCAGTTAATAATCTGCCATTTACTTGTCACTTTTACATTACTGACACTCTGGTCAGCGTAACTCAGTTTTAAGAGTTCCTGTTTATCTAACTTTTGACAGCGCTATTCATTTTTAAACAATTTCAACCCAGGTCGAAATAAATAAAAGGAGAAATGAACTCTTATATTTATGGAAACACAACAAAGATATGACTAACTAACTATTATATTGTCACTTCTAGGGGTTAATTACATTTTTTGTATAAAATTGAAACACGTAAATCACTAATTGTATAGCGCTTGTGTGTACTGATTTTTTCCCCTTCAATGCGCACCTTAAGTGATCAATTTTATATAGGCCGAATCGTTTGTTTGGGGAATTTCAATGGGGATTTGGGGATCAAAATGTCCGCTTTGGATTATATAGATTTTGCCCCTTATCCTAAAAAGTCTATATAGTGAGAGTAGAATTTTCTATGTATCAACCAAATTTATATTTGATGCAGCACGGTTATATGTTTAATCAAAAAATAGAGAGAAAGGTGTATTTATACCATCTCCCTAGCTAGAAGCTCACTAGTAGATGCACTCCGGGACTATTGAAACATAGCATTTATTAGGTATAATATTAAAATAAAGTCTACATGCATGAAAGTCATAATGTGTAATTGGTGTAATAAAAATAGGGTGGGAGTGGCTCAGGGGTGGTAGGGTTGAGCTAAAGGTGTATTGCCAAGTGTATACTAGCCACCTAATAGGAAGGGCAAGTATGCAATGTTTCCACCTAAAGACACCTATCCATGATAGGGCAATTGTACCTCATGAGTGCCTCTGTATATATTACTAAGATGTCTAATACTAGTACAGGTATAAAATGCAGTCACTGGCAAAGCATACCGAGCAAACCAACCTATGATTGCCTGACGTGGAACCAACCTGCTATAGTAACCTACAATGTTGATATCAAATGTAAAGGTTATAACAGACCCAGGTGGAATAACAGATAAATAGTACCCTCATATATCACAAGACAGTGTAATGTAATACCTCCTTACCACTATAATGTATGCACAGAGGTTCCAACACAATCATGGGTTGGTGGTACTGTATGTGGATTGAGTCTATGCAGGACAACAACTCTACACACTAAATAGTAGTGTGTCAATATATAACTACAAATAGAGATATCAATGGCGTGTAGAGTAAAGTACTTGTGTGCTGTAGAGATAGCTGCCAATGTTAATGCTGGTATGATAGACTGACAACCCACTGTCAGCAATACTGCAATGTGTCTAAGTGCTGTCAACAACCTGTGGTGAGATGTAATATATCCACAGGGAGATATAGCCTATAGTTGCACTGTATACTATAAATAGTGATTTGCAAATGACAGTGTAGTGGTGCTAATGCTTAAAATAGCAATGCACCAATGACTATGCAAGAGTAACCATATCAGGTAGTGCTGGCCACATGTAAACATCTAAATGTATAATACAGCAAAAAGTGATAAACATAGCAGAATATGATGCAGTGTAGTCAGCAATGATATTAGACGGTACATACAGTGAATGGACACGGCGGTGCCAGATGAAATGAGGATATCAAACAGCACACAATTGCCAAGCAGCATAAGGAGCTCAAACAGCACACAATTGCCAAGCAGCATAAGGAGCTCAAACAGCACACAATTGCCAGACTGCATATAGTTAGCTTGTAGCAACCTCGTGGAGGACACAATTACCAACGGTACACTACTCCCAGTCTCCTCCCAGATGACGTCACTACGCTGAATGCCCTACGCGTTTCCCTCCTACACGGAGATTCGTCGGTTATATGTTAACAAAATATATTATGTTCACAGAATGACTTTTGTAAATAATACTACATAAACTATTTTTATTTACTAATACTAGTTATACATTTAAAAACTGCACTTACTTTTGTGTTTTAATTTAAATTGACAATGACAACACGTCAACGAACGACGCACAGTTTATGAATGACTTTTTAACTAATGCTAAAAAAATTCAAATATGATATTAATAAAATACGTACATAGGCCTCATGAATTGAAAATAATTTTTGTTCATAGTCTGAAAATAAGGAAATATTTGCAGGTATTGTTTTCTCATTAGTACTAATAGAGATTAGGTAAGAATTGGATAACTCTGTAACTTGATTTTCCAATAGAAGCAGATATGAGCAGAATAGGTAAAGTAAAATCCAGATTTGTATTAATTGTGGCTTGTTTTGTCTCTTTGGTCCAAAATGAAATCTAAGCAAATCCATGTTTTTGTTTGCCTTGGGTATGTGGTGAGAGAGGCCCTGACAGCAGCCACAATTGGCATTAGAGGCAGCAGACGAGTCCTTATGTAAGTAGAGATGGGAAAATGTGTTCGAATGTGACTCTGCTGTTGAAGCTGCTGTTTCACTTGGTAGTTTCCAACTCACAGCTGATACTCCAATAGCTCCAATAGCTGGGGTGGAGGGGCACTGTAGGTCTCCTTCTCCCTTCCTGCTGCCAATGTTAGCTCCTCCGTATGCTCTATTCTTATAAGTTTATTTTACTGAGATTCATTCTTTTCAGCTTTTCTACCCTCTCTCTCAGCATATGGTTGTCATCTACCAGCCGCCTACATCTAAACCCCCCGTCTCCACCGAATCCTAGCTTTCCTTCCTTTTCTCCTCTGGCTTTCCCACTCTCTTACTGGGGGACTTCAACTGTCACATTGATGGTCCTTTTATCTCCTGGTATATCATTATCTAGCTCTAGCCTTCTCCTCTGGTCTCCATCATTGGGCAGACTCAACCCCCCACAACGATGGCCACTATTTAGATCTTGTTTTTACTGAAAACTGTTCCCTTTCTGATTTTTAAATCTCCCCCCATCTGATCTCTTACCATCACCTTTTATCATTGCCACCATTCATTTCCTCCCACCTGTTCTCCTCGCTATTTTCAAGACCTACATTGACCACATATCCCTGGCATCAACTTTAAACCTTAACATCCCTCTATATTTCCATTTACGTTCATGCTCTTGCTGAAACATCTCCCTTCTCCCTCCAGAACAGTGCCACAAACTGCCCTTTCCTCTGTCACTACTGCTAAAATGCTAATGCATGCCCTTATTCTCTCCTGTCTTGATTATTGGAACCTACTGTTATCAGCTCTCCCTGCTTCCCCCCTGCAATCTATCCAAAATGCTGAATCTAGATTCATTACATTTTCTTCCAGAACAGTGTCTATTTATCTTGTCCTTAAATCCCTCTCCTGACTTCCTATCGAGTTCTGTATCACCTTCAATGTTCTCCTCTTCACAATTGCTCTACAGTACATCTGTCTGTTCTTCCCGATGTCTCAGCTTCAATACTTCACGATACCACTGGACGCCTCCTGTATTCAGCTCATAGTGATCTCCTGTCCACCACTACTGCTTTCTCTTTGTTCCTCACTTCTCCCTACCAGTAGAACGTCCTCACACTCAGTAAATGACACCCACCTTTTCTCACCCCCATCAAATAAGATCTTCTAAATGAAGCATTTCAAAAGTCTGGACTCATGACCAGAGCTCGCCACAGAGACACGTATGAATTATCCTGGTCAGGAACTGCCATGCACTGCACTTACTCCTTCCCATACTGCCTCTGTAAAATTTCCAACTTGCGTATTAGATTATAAGGTCTCTGGGGAAGGATTTCCCTTTTCTATTGTGTGCTTTATGTTTTGTTGTTTTTATTGTATTACAATTCTCTATTCAATTGTCTTCTTGTAAAGTGCTGTGTACATTGTGCTATATAAATAAATATATACATACATATTTATGTCACAAGTGTATAAGACCAGGGGGACACCTTTTGGACATATAAAACAAAATAATGTTCTTGTGTTCTTTTGGTTATGTTGGTAAAGAAAAATTCCATTAAACATTTACACGGATATGTTATGGTACTTCAAGTTGAATTGATATGGTAAAAATGTAGAGAGATACTTACAGTAGAATACTTGTACAGTACAATATACCAATATTTTATTAGGAGAGGAAATTTCTGCCTAAATTGTAAGCTGCTGCCTAAACATTAGTTGTAACTTGCTGTGTATTTAAGCGCTGTATAAAAAAATGTGCCTAATTCAATTTAAAATCAATTGTAAATGTTGCTTTAATAAATGTGGTGCAATTATTTTGCACTGGTTTTGCACCAAATTTGGTGCCAAGAGACTTTCGCAAATAACCATCAGACCTTGACTTTGATAGCCAATTGTAACAAGATCGATGTCTGCTGCACACAGGGATAGAAACCAAAGTCAAGAGGACATTTGAAGTGGTTTTATTACAGAGGTGAAGCACAACTGTTTGGGGGAGCCCTTCATCAGGCATAGAACTAAAACAGAATTTGATGAACAAACCCTTCTCTAGCGGGTAAATATTTTAGGCACCAAGTTGGCATTTGCATAGTGACAATTACAGCTAGAGCAGGGGAAGCCAACTCCTGTCCTCAAGCGCTACTAACAGGTCAGATTTTCCGGAAATCCCTGCTTCAGCACAAGTGGCTCAATCAGTGGCTCAGTCTTCGTCAGATATAAAGCCACCTGTGCTGAAGCAGGGATATCCTGGAAACCTGACCTGTTGGTAGCTCTTGACTGGAGTTTGCCACCCTTGAGCTAGAGCAGCGGGGTGCAAACTGGGGGGTATGCCCCCCGAAGGGGGGGCACGGCAGTAACAGGGGCCCCACGCTCTTCCCCAAAGCATTTAAATAAAATGTCTGGGGGAGGTGTGAGGCCTGTGTAACTCACTTACCTGTCTCTGCCGGATCTTCGGCGATGCGTTGCCATGGCATGTGAAGTCACGCATCGCCATGGCAACTAGCGTCAAATGACGCAGCGGGTTCACGTCACATGACCCGCTACGTCATTTGACGCAGAGTCATTGGAGAGGGGCGGCGCGAGCGCTGTGGCTCCCGGGCAGGGGGGAGCAGCTCAAGAAGTTTGCGCACCCGTGAGCTAGAGCAAACCCCAAACGCTCTACAGAAGAGATGCGCTTAAGTTGAGTTGTAAATTAGATCGCTACCATGATAATGAACAATACCTATTGTTATCCTTTCGTGGTTACAGATTCATTTGACATCTTCTGCTGCCAATCTATATTACTTTATTGTTGATACACACTGTTCGCCCATTTCTTTGCAGGTATATGATGGTCCAAACAGTGACGCGCAGACTCTTGGAGTTCTGTGTGGACGACAACTCCCCAGGGCAATCACATCAACTCAAAACACAATGTTTGTTCGACTGCGTTCTGATCACAGTAACCAGCACAGGGGATTCAGCGCTCGCTTCACTGAAGGCAAGCTTCTCTTTGCATCTGAGACCAAGTATTTTATTGTAATGACTTTTTATTAACCCCAATAATTCACTTATGCCCAAAGCATCCCAAGAAAGCTTTAACAAGCATTTGTATTGCCCATTACCTTTGCATTGTTAATTCATTGAAGTGGGACTTTGCCATTTGAGTTTGTTGAGCCACCAGGTACAGTGCAGTGTTTTTCCATCAAAGAAGTTCAAAGTTAATTTAAAGTTTTAAGTAATTGGCACTAAAGCTTTTATAGTAGTACGAGAGAAGACTTAACTATACTACGGGGGTCTGACCTTGGGTTATTTCCTCTCTTTTCAAGCATGTGGAAGCGTAATCACCACTGATTCGATTGGCGCAGCTATTTCCTCTCCATTATATCCTGCCAACTACCCAAACAATCAGAATTGCACCTGGATTATTCAGGCCCAGGAACCTTGTAAGTTACATTTTATTTATGTGTAGTTGTTTAATAAGTATTATTCTGATCTCCATCCAGTTGTAAGTAACAATGGTCTTCTTTACATTGAAGGAAATCCCATCACAGTGGGTATCAGATAGTTGGGTTTTCCATGGCCAAGAGAAAAGTTTAAAGAGAATTTTAAAAAAATCATTCTTTACAGTGAGTGTAATAATCACATTTAGAAATGTGATTCAACAAAGAAACAGAATAGTCAGAAAGTAGACATGGGGTTCTGGCATAAGAAACACATTTTAGAGCTTAATCACTCTGCCGTCCCCCCGCCCCCCACTGGAGTGTCAACCCTGTTGCAGATCTTTGTGTCATCTGCAAAAAGTCATACATTCCCTTCCATAGCATTTGTAATATTCCTAATAAAGATGTTAAAAAGCACAGGTTCCAGTACACATCCCTGAGATACTGCACTGGTCACCTGTTCCTGCTCTGAATGTACTCCATTTATCCAAAGTGCACAAATGATTCCCAGTACCAGTGTTGGGAATCATTTGTGTATTTTGGTTGAATTTTTGTGGGATTTAGGGTCCCTCTCTGTTCTCGCTGCACCACCTTCCTAGAATAATTCTTCTTAGAGCAGATTATTACAGTGCTATGTCTATATTATACTTTGTGAACTCCATTTATCTATTCAAATATCTTACAATATAAACCTAAGCATTGCAAATTGTTTATCAGTCTTCTACTGTATGTGGGACAGTGTGAAATGCCTTACTAAAATCTAGGTAAACTACAGCACATCTACTCCTCCCCCTGATCTATAACCTTAATCACTTATTTAAAAAATAAATCATGCTGCATGTTTGACATGACCTCCCCCCAGTAAATCCATGCAGCCTGGGATCTTGTAAAGTTTCTGGACTTCAGCAATTCAGTGTTTTCCATATAGACATTTAGCTACTTTTTAACTGTAATACGCACTATGAATAAATTCTCTTCCCCCCCATAAAATATTCAACATACCTGTATACTATTATCTTTTTTAATAAAATGTCCTTAAAAATCATAAAACACCTCATACAGTCTAACAATTAAAATAAGTCCATTCATGACTTTTATGTTTGTAAGATGCCACGTATCTATATATGTACAGGAAGTTTTTGAAGGGAAACTCCATGCAGCCTGGGATCTTGTAAAGTTTCTGGACTTTAGCAATTCAGTGTTTTCCATATAGACATTTAGCTACTTTGTAACTGTAATACGCGCTATAAAGATATTCTCTCCCCCCAGCCCCCCCCATTAAATATATTTAGATGCATTGAAGTGGTATAGTGAATATGGAGTTACTGCAGAGAAAATAGCACCGTTCTTGTTTTGTTAACCTACTGTAGTGTCATTTGCACAAATGTAATTCTCCTTAGTGTATCTGGGACTATATACAGTATATATATATATGTAGCGGTCATGTAAAATGCCTACAGTCATCTCTCCTGCTGGCAGCAAGGCCTGGTAAGTGTGGGCATGCCAGCAGTAATCATGGAGGTTTTCCCTCACACCCTGGTGGGGTGCCCTGTGTATGGATGGGACTGGTCACATGCTCTGACTCCATGGTTAGTGATGTCAGAGGTGTGTCAGCCTCAGAAGTTACATAAGGCACAGCACTGTGTCAAGAGTTAGTTCTGTCAGAGTTCAAGGCGAGTACAGTTGCTGGAAAGTTCTTACAAGGTTCAGGAAGGAGTTCAAGTTCTGCAGAGTGTTAGTTATGTTCTAGTAACTCCATGGGAGACTGTGTCCAGGGACCTGGCACAGGGCAGTGATTCCTGCGGGAATAGTGAATCCCTCATCTAGGTAATATCCTATCAAATGAAGGAGCACAGGGTCGAGAGTGATCGGGGCATAAATACAACCCAATTGTTGAGTAAAGGCAGCTATGCCCCCGTGAAAACAATAAAGAGTGGGGTGCTGTACTTATCAGAAAAGAAACCCCTGTGATGGTGTGAGAGTCCAATGATTTGCACATGATGTGTTGACAGGGCACGCAAAAAAACTCATGAGTAGTGAATACCTCGTCAAGAGATGTCATCCGCCATGATCGGGGGGGACGCAGGGGCCCGTGAAAGTGAGATGATGAGTGCCGTGTCGTGCAGCTGGTGGAAATAGGTGAGACTCAGCACACTACCCATCAGCTGCTGTCTGACGGTTCGCGTCCACCACACACCATCCTGGCGTGTTGGACTGCATATCAGGAGTCCTGTAGCGCAACATGTGGAGCACCACATCAGGCAAGTGGTACAGTACACGTGGAGTGGGGGTCTGCGGTAGACCTAGCAACAGGCTATCCAATGTGAGATGTATACTTGGGTAGGGCCAAGGGGCCGAAATACCGTACGAATCTAATATATATAGAAGTACAACTTATACAATAATAATTAATATATAATCAATATAGTCTGATTATATACATGAACACATAGTATCAGTAACCACAAAAACAGTTTAGCCGAGCTTCAATAATAACACAAGAAATAAATAGACTGATAAAAAAAACCGTTCTGATAGGGCTATTGCTCGAAATGTCTTTAAATATATATGATTACGAAAGCATCTTCGAGATAAAACCTTTGTCATTCTGTCTTCGTAATTTTATATGATTAATTGTTATATATATATCATAAAGTATGAATACAAGTGTACATATACAATAAAATTATAAAATAGGGGTAGTGAATCTAATACCTATAATATAAATAATACTAATACATAACATAAGGTATATAATAAACCAGAGCAACACAATATGCCAACGTGGATGTTACCGCACATTACACTACATATTAGCAAGTTAACTGCTACATTAACATCTCACATTTCACCACACCATTTAAATAGTCGCAATCCGCACTCGCACCACACCCTTTTAAGTAAAGAGCAAGCATTTACAATAATACACTAGTGATGTGTGATACTACTCCGTGTCACATATATATACAAGATATCAACACTGATACCAGTACAACACGACTTTCAATCCACTGCTATTCAAGGAACCTTTGTAACCAACAAACCAAAGTGCGCAGCACATAAAATCACACAAAAATACCACAAAAACCGGGGAAGGACCGCACAGATAACTTCCAATAGACAACTGTTTTAGTACAGCTTTGTCTGCTTCATATTCATTGTAACTCGCTCGGAAGAAGACATCAGTGTATCTCGAGCTCGCACAAATAAAGCATTTCGTTAGCCACAGAACACGGTATCATCTATTTAATATTTTTGATTATATATATATATATAATATATGATATATATATATATCGATTAGATATCTACAAATATATATAATATAATACTAACTGTAGTTAGTTATGGTGAGTAAAAAAGTGACAAAAACCCCCCAGGAAAGCAAATATGCAAATACAACTGTATCTCATCTGCCATGTCTTAGCAGGAGGTCGCAACCCAACCACCCCTCCTTTCCCCCATCATCACCCAGCCCAGCTACAGCACTTCTTCCACATGCAGCGCAGGGATTCTGGGAAATGAATGCACAAATGAGCACACAGTGTCACTTTTTTGCCTCAAAAACCACATTTTTAAATCATGTTCCTTATAGGCTTAAGCTTGCTGCTGGTCACAGCTTTGAGCACACAACCAATGGGTTAATAGGTGCAGAACCCAGCACACCACCACCGACAAGCTGTTTCGACCTTGATATGGTCTCATCAGTGTGGGGTTGATTTTAACTGGAATGCATGAGAGCTATGGGATGCGCTATACCATAATACTGAGTTAAGTTATGGTGAGTAAAAAAGTGACAAAAATACCCTCCACAGGAAAGCAAATATGCAAATACAACTGTAATGCTCATCTGCATGTCTTAGGCAGGTCTGAAACCCCGCCTGTGCTTCCCATCATCACTACCCCAGCAACAGCAACTTCCACGCAGGCAGGGATTCTGGGAAATGACATGCAATACACCCTGGCTGTTGCTCAAAGCTTTGACCATGCAGCACACCGTCTTAAGCCTATAGGGAACCATGTTAAAAATGTTTTTGAGGCAAAAAGTGACACTGTGTGCTCATTTGCATGTCATTTCCCAGAATCCCTTGCTGCAGTGGAAGTGCTGTATGCTGGGTGATGATGGGGAAAGGCGGGGTTGCAGACCAGCCTAAGACATGCAGATGAGCATACAGTTGTATTTGCATATATATATATATATATATATACATATATATATACATATATATAAACAGAAAAATTTACCAGATGTAGGTCCGGAAAACAGAGACAGCACACAGCCAGGGAGGTACAAAAACACTGTATTCATAAGAAGTACATGGCACTGCATCCAACGTTTCGGTCATCAGAGCGTGACCTTCCTCATACAGTCTAACAATTAAAATAAGTCTATTAATTACTTTTATGTTTGTAAGATGCTACGTATCTCTATACTGTATGTACAGGAAGTTTTGGAAGGGAAACTTCTTTGGTGGCAGCTAGTGAATTTTGATGGGACAAATCTACTTGATGGGGACGAAAATCTTTCATGAATCTGTCATGAAAGTGACATAAAGTGATGGTGTTGGTTGCGCAGACGTGACCGTCGCAGACCGCGCATGCACAGAACCGGTCTATGATGAGTATGCATGCGCAGAAACAGCCATAAAGGAAGTGATGTAATTTGCTGCTGTTGGTGGCGCATGCGCAGATGCAGCCATCGCATGCGCAGAACCAGGCTTCGACAATTGCACATTTGCTGAAATGGGCACCGGTAAGTATGCATGCGCATAAGCAGACATTGCCATGTGTGCATACGTAAAGGCGGCTGTCACACAATGCACATAATAATAATAGCATGTTTTATAGCACTGCTAGTTGTACACAGCACTTTACAGAGACATTTTGCAGGCACAGGTCCCTGCCCCGTGGAGCTTACAATCTATGTTTTTTGGTGTTTGAGACATGTGCAGAGACATCCATCACCGCATACACATGCACAGAGGAGGCTAGTGCCTCTTGCGCATGCGCATAGGGGGTATCACCGCATGCACAGAGGCATCCGTCATTGTGTGCGCATACGAAGAGGCTGAGACATTCGCATGCGCGTAGAACAGCAATGGCGCCGGCACATGCGCAGAGGCAGACACACACACACTGGGTGATCTGTGTACACATACACAAACAAACGGAACACTGTTATTAGAGGAATTTCCAGTGACTATAAATATAGAAGTGCAAATAGCAAAAAAATTGACAAACCTATAATTTGTCATTAAAAAACAGAAGTGGAAAAGATAAAAGATGTGTAAACATATAACACATGAATTGTATATAGATTAAGATAATATAGTAACTGTAATGATTGTAGGGAAAAATAAACGGGGGGTGTGTGCCGAGCACGCAGGCTCTAAGTCAAACTTCTTTGCGTTTTTCACTTTTATGATTTACATTGAATGAAAGATCTTTCTGAGTAACGGCATTTAGATACTTTACAATACAAAATCAATGTATCTTACTTTACTTAAAATAAGTCAATTATATCATGTTTTTAAAGTGATAGTATGGAAAGTTCGACACCAAAATAAATAAAGAGATACAATACAGACCGGCGCCTCAGGTGTCCAAAAACGATAATAAGTCCAAAGAAATACTGCAGTGTCCAATGACACCGGACTGCACCTCCTGTTATACTGCTTGAACATTTTTGGATTGCTGTAAGTAGGATTCCGGTTTTACACACCGGATCCTGGACCTGCTCCCTAGTTCATTGTCCTTTTTAGTTATTGTTCTAATAAATCTCTGTTTTATTGTCAGCCTTTCTGTCAGTGTTGTTAGTGGTGTAAGTCTTGTATGTGTGAGTTATATGTTTTTCATATGCAGTGTCACGCTATGATTTCTCTCTTTATCTTCCCTGCATTATATACCATGATTGCTGCTGTGGAGTCTGCTGTCTAACTACCGGATCACCGTCATTGGACACTGCAGTATTTCTTTGGACTTATTATCGTTTTTGGACACTTGAGGCGCCGGTCTGTATTGTATCTCTGTTTTTCACTAACTGTGTTTGGGTTAGGTTTTTTTTCCTGGCAGCCGTTCTATATTTAGTCAATTATCACATTGTGTTTATATTGTGTATTATTCTTAAATTTTTTTATTGATAGCGCTATTCACACCATTCTTTTTCCCCTACCAAAATAAATAAAATACATTATGCTCTCAAATCTCTTTCATTTAATTAAAAACATCACCATCACAAATACAATTTCTATCACAAAACAGTGACAAAACACAAAGAAGTTTCACTTACAATGCGCGTGCTAAGCACACACAACTTTTATTTTTCCATTTCTTCCCCTACCTATTTATTTAGCCACATTAGTTTAGACTTATTTTTTATATTTATTACCCCAGGATAACCACACCATGGTTTTACTAATGAAACATTGAGGGATTGAAGTTGGCTAGTCATGCCACCAGGAATAATAACCAAGACACAACGCTTTCTGGCGAGCTTATTCTTTAGCTGCAGATAAATGTCCACGAAGTGCTTCAAGAACTAACATAACCTATGATTTTTACCCATCGTCTTCCATGAGCTCAGCCATCGTCCATCCATTTTTTTTTTGTGAACGCACAATTATATCTTTGGGAAGGATCTCATTCTTTGGTATCGTCTTGGGTTTAAAATGATATACTGTAAGGCAGCATCTTCCGGCCACCAGCAGTAATGCACAGCATCACAGTGACACGCTGCTTTTCATAATCCGTGCTCATGATCTTGCCCTCTTTAGCACTCTTAGGATTGGCTGCATCATTTCGAGGCAAATCGAAGAATACCGGGGTTTCGTCTGCATATTTGATTGAACTCGTAGTTCCGTTTCTTTCCTTAATTGAATTACTTATCGCTGGAAGTTAAACAGCTTCTCTTGAAAGTCAAGACAAAATAACGGCTGTGGTGGGTTTTGATATAAGACTGTTATTAGCAGAGTTGGCAGACCTCTGTGAATCTGGCCCTCAGTGAGAGGCGCTTGGAGCCATAATAATTTATGCTTTGATCTAATTTTTTTAGGAATAAAATACAGTTTTAAACAAAAAAAATCACTGAGTAGGAAAAAAAATAAGAGAGGTGAAAATAGGCATCATATTGTGCAGTATAGTGAATAAATCATTAAATATAAACATGGATGGGGAACTGCACTATTAAGTACGATTAAACTAAGATTTTCATAAGGGGATTGAC
Source organism: Ascaphus truei (assembly GCA_036426205.1). Taxonomy (NCBI): domain Eukaryota; kingdom Metazoa; phylum Chordata; class Amphibia; order Anura; family Ascaphidae; genus Ascaphus; species Ascaphus truei. Next base: position 256,414,129 of record CM071568.1, read on the forward strand.
AATTTAGGCCCATTGAGAAAATGATGCCTGAGTCATGCCTGAGTTTTGAGCGTTGTGGAACATGCAGAGCGTCTCCTGTTTTTCTTAAACTGAGAAAAAAAAAAGTCTGAATCCAATTTGTGGGAAAAAAACTATTGCCAACATTCCAAAAACATTTCCTGGAACAGTGTTTCAAGTGAGTCATGAGCACCAAGTGCTGAAAGGGTTAAAGGGCCACGTAGACAGGCCACAATGTTAAAAAAAAAAATGCACACATACATTTTTTACACTTCTGCGATGTTTTACGGAGCTCGAAATATTGTAAAATCCAAGGGAATAAATACGCACTGGACAGCTAGCCAATAGAAACAGGCGATGTTAGAATTTGCATAAGTTGGGTTCCCAGCAGTAAGTGAAGCGCCATTCAGCCCAATGGGATCTCATGGTCCATAGTATAAAATTGACATGTAAATAATATCAAGCAGGGAGGTTTCTGCTTTGAGAAGTGCATCAGTACCCGAGACTTAACCCACTGAACATACCGTATTACTGTCATTTGTTCACTTGGGTGGAATTGCTTTATTTAAAAGGCTAGTGAGGGGCAGTGATGGGCAATACATGTGGGTTAAAGGTTAGTCAGTAGGGGCATTACAAAGCAAAATGGGAGGGGGCGCAGTCACATGATTTAGGTTGCAGTGAGCAGTCCGTGGATATGTGAGGCTGTCATGTGGTGTGGGAGAAGTCTGTGTGTATGTGTGGGGGAAAGTAGATACACTAACTCAGAGGTGTCTCCACGTTATAAGCAGACTAAGTAGCCGACGAAGTAGCTGCTTAGGGCCCCCACTGGTTCAGGGGCTCAATTTCTCCCCCATTCCAACTCCAGGTCATGAACTAGAAACGGCCAGGCTGCTTTAAACCAGTTGGCTTGTTACCAAACCTCCTCATTCTGTGTCCTGGCCTCAGAACAGCGCTTAGTCGTTCTGATCTCTATTAATCACACAGAACCGGTCAGTAACTCACACAGCAGCACTCCCCCATTCAGACCCTGGGGAGTCACTGGCAGGTCGCATCTGATTAAAAGATCTGACTAAAAGTAGAAGGAGTGGCTCAGTGAGTAAAGACACTGACTGGCACTGAGTTTGAAGCAGGGGAGCCTGGTTCAATTCCCGGTGTCGGCTCCTTGTGACCTTGGGTAAGTCACTTTATCTTCCTGTGCCTCAGGCACCATAAAACATAGATTGTAAGCCCCACGGGGCAGGGACCTGTGCCTGCAAAATGTCTCTGTAAAGCGCTGTGTACAATTAGCATTATACAAGAACATGCTATTATTATTAAAAGAGATCAGAGTGAAGGGTTGAGGCATGCCTCCCTTTGTCAAAGGGGAGGCCTGGCCCCCGAATTGTTATGCCATTTTTCATGTTTCTGGCACCTTTGTACATGGTATAATAAATAATATAAATTTGAAGATCTCCTGCATGGCGTAGTTTACTGCTTCAACTGTCCTTATCTGGTATTTGGAAAGTGTTATTTATATAAGTGCCACGACAGGGCACATGGACAGAACACAGAGAAATAAAGATGGCTGCCACTTTAAAGTTTGTGCAATAATTAGGGTGACCAGGTATCCTGGTTTAGCCGGGACAGTCCCGTTTTTTTAACCTCTGTCCCGGCTGCCCTGCATGCTGTAAAATGTTCCGTTTCTTTGTGGCTGTTCCGCTTTTGACCATCAGAGCGGGGGGGGGGGGCAGCAGAGAGCAGACAATGCATGGAGGAGAGCAGGGGCCGGGTCTGAGCTGCGGAGCCCCAGCAGTGAGACCCGGAAGTGTCAGTGAGAACTTCCGGTGACTGCTGCCAGGGCTCAAGATGGCTTCCCCCCACCCATGCAGGTATGGTCCAGAATGGGGGACACAGACACACACTCACTCACACAATGGGGGGGGGGAGAGAGACACAGAGAGAGGCACAGGCACAGCATGGGGAGAGACAGAGAGAACACAGGCACAGCATGGGGAGAGGTAGAGAGAGAGAGAGAGAGACACACAGGCATAGCATGGGGAGAGACACAGCATGGGGAGAGACACAGAGAGAGGCACAGGCACAGCATGGGGAGAGACAGTGTGGGGAGAGAGGCACAGCATGGGGAGATACAGTGTGGGGAGAGAGGCACAGCATGGGGAGAGGGACACAGCATGGGAAGGGGCACAGAGTGGGGGGGAGAGAGAGACACAAAGAATGGGGGGAGAGAGAGAGACAGAGACAGGGGGAGAGAGCACAGACAAGTGGGAGCGACAGAGATTGGGGGAGGGGAGACGGAGACAAAGAATGGGGAGAGAGAGAGGCAGTAAGAAGACTTGGTGTGGGCGGGGCCAGAGAAGAAAATGGGTGCGGGGGGGCAGAGCAGCGATACCAAGAAACCCGAAATGGGTACTAGAAGAGAACCCACATAGAATGGTGGGGGAGCAAAGGTTGCCACACGGAGTCTAATTTGTTGTTTGAGACTGCCCCCTCTCCTTATTGTTCCTTCTCATAACTATTCGTTTCTTCGGTCCATATTTTATTCTTTCTTCTCTGTCTTGGTTTTACTTGCTCCCTCTCATATATCACTCTATATCTGTTGCTTCGATCTACTTTTTGTTCGGCTTACCCTATCACACATCTCTCGCTCCTTTTGTTTCTCTTCTCCTTTTTTTGGGCGAGACAAGCGCTGGGGACCTACCGCCAACCTAGAATGGGGGGGATTTGACGCCAGAATCTGGGAGCAAGAGTACAGCAGAATAGGAAGTCGGGACGGAGGAAGTACAGATCCCGCCTTCCACTACGGTGTTTAATCAGAAACAGTAAAATCTATTATACGACACGATAAACTTTTGGATCGTGGAATAGACATCCAAATATATGTTCGAGATAGACATATAGGGTTGGAGTGAGAGCTCTCTCCCTTCTCGTGTCCGCATATCATACAGCCTTCATTGTATGTGTTACATGCTAAGCACTACCCTTTTTTACCATCTACGACCCCATAGTCTCCGCGGAATCCCGCTTCTTACGATCACACTCGATCTATGAAAGCTAGGTCACATTCGTGCTGAAGGGGCCGTGTGGTGTCTACTGGCTTGAAGATTTCACTTAGTGGTCGGGAAAAAAACAGAGTCACTAATGCGAGGAGGGTACACAGTTGGGCGTTGGGGCTTGGGCGAGACAGGGGTTGGAGGCACAACACGTGGGGAGCGTCAAGTACGCCCGCGACCGTGACGGGCAGGCAATTGTCTAGCGGGGCTTGGCGGGCTGTAGGGGGTTCAGCGGGCGGGACAATCAGGTCATTCGCCTGGGATTTCAGGGCCCGATAGGGTGCTGCCCTTGGTAGACGGGGGAGGACAGGCTCGACCGGCCGGTGATATCTGATTGATAGTTCCAGTAGGGGAAACAGCGTTTAGGCCACGTTGGGGGTTAGACAATTTTTAGGGCGATGCAGTGGTTATTCGCGGGGCGGGTAGCGGCGTTGCTATGTGTACCTATGCTTATGCTCCTGCGCATGAGCGTAACATACGTGGAACAGACTTCCGTCGCCGGCTGGAACAAGTTTGCGACCGTCAAACGAGAAATCAGCTATACCCGGGTCAATAGAAAGCAAGGTCAAGTATTCTCGCACGCGGATAAGGCCTGTCTCAGGCGAGGAGCAGCGGGGGGAACCCACACCGATAGCCGAATCCTAAGGACCGACGTTCCGGGGACCGTGCTTCGTCCTTCCCGTCCATCGTGCTCGTGGATGGTGAAGGATTACACTTCTTCATCTCTGTCTGGCTGTCTCCTGGGGGGCATTGCTTTTCCGTACCTTGTTTCTCAGAGAGGCGCTAAGATGGAGTAAGTAAGAGAGGGATAAGCTTCTACCGTAAGTCGCTACATTTTAGAATAGCTCTGAGCTAGCGCAGGCAAATACCTAAAGTTGTTATTCGGTGTCTCTTCCGGTCCCCCCTCCTCTTTTTTTCTCGGAATCTCCCTCTCCCCCTTTCTTCTCTCCCCCTCCCCCTTTCATCTTTACATCTTCCTGCTTATGCGTATTTCTGCTCTGCCTTCATTGTCTCTCCCTTTCTTTGCTCTCCCCCCCCCGCCTCCTCTCTCCCTCCTGTGGGGGACGCCGCGCCAGCCTGTGGGGCGCTCCCCCCTTGGCGCTGGCGCGCGCGCGCCCGCGCCTGTGTTGGGCGCGCGCGCGCGCCTGGGTGCGCGCGCGCGCTCCTGCGGCGCGCGCGCGCGCCTGGTGGGGCGCGCCTGGCCTGCGCGCGCGCCCGCCCCGTGCTGGCGCCCGGGGGCGCGCGCGCGCCTGGGCTGCGACCCGCGCGCTTGGGGTGGGCTGCGGCGCCGCGCGCGCGCGCGCCGCCTTCGGGGGGCGCGCGGCCCGCCTGGGAGGACGCGCGCAGCGCCCGGTCCCGGTTGCCTTCTCCTGTCGGGGTGGGCAGGCGCCCGACGCTCGCGGGCTTACTGTGGGGCGGGCGCGACCAGGTGTGTGAGAGCAGGGGGCTCCCGGAGCGAGACGCCTTCTGCGCGCAAAATACCGGAGAAGGGGCGCCCAGCTTGGCTGATAGGCATGGGGGGAGAAGTGGGGTGGGAGCTGGGGGGTCACGGGTTGACGTGTGGCTAAAATGCTGGTCATCCCCAGCAAATAATGGCGGTGAGAGATGTTGGTATGGAGACAGCATTGTGACGAGTGCACCAGACAATAAATGACAAAAACCCAGATTTCATTTTGTATTACAAGCAGCTATACTCGCGTAAACAGGTTGCACGCCACCAATTACTGATTCCAAATCAGACATGTTACACCTGAAAACAATAATATTTGCACCATATACTGTAGATGCACATGCGGTAATCTGCACAGGACCTTTATAATCCAGAGGGGGGGGGAAATTGCCTCCTTATCAAATCAAGTAAGATCGTGCGATACAGAGGTGTGTAAAAAGGCAGATAGTACATTAATGGAGACCACATTTTGGTGAAATGACAACCTGTACTGGCTTTTTTAGCTTGTTCCTTTAAACTGTACACATCCAAAAAACAAATAAACAAACACTCTCTCACTTTGGAGCTAACTAGACAATATTGCCCTACCTGTTTTTGATTGCGCTTAGAGATAAACTGTTTATCTTTTGTGGACGGGGAACTGGCTTTTCAGGGAGCAACTATATACAAAAGTCTTATCTGACCATACTGGTTCGACGGTTCCGGTTCCCCAATTGCAGACATTGCAGTCCGACCGCTCCAGGAATATCTTCTTGTTCTTATTGTGTCTTGTAGCATCACACGCCTTTGGCTCAAGACATCTTCTTCTCCCTCATGTCAGCACAGTTTGTGCCTAAAGGAATCTCTGGTAATCTCCAGCGGGAGACTTTTCACACTCCTTTGATAAGACCCAGGTGGAGATTGCTTAATTGCCCATCTCACTATCATCCCAGCTCCCTGCTGATTCCTCAGAGCAATTAAGTGGCAAGTTTTACTTAACAGGGATAAGTCCTGCTTACATTGTGGTACAGATCAGAGAAAACAATATCTTGTGAAGAACACAAGAAAGAAAGAGCCCCTAATATCAGCACATCAATATCCAAGATATATTTGACATTATTTAAAAATATATACCTTTATTAGGTAATGATGTAATTAAAATTAAGTCTGGACACGGACGAAACATAAACAAAGACACAAAAATAGTTGTATCCTCTCTAGGAGATATACTCCTTGTGACAAATCCTGATTGTGAAGTCAGTGAAAATAAAAAAAGGGTTGTAGAGCCTAAGGTAGGAATAGTGGTACAATACTGGTGGACCAATGCTAATCAATCACTTAGTAGAATGTTGGGCCATGTCGTGTCACACATGTCAACTATTTATGTCAACACACCAACTCTCATAAGACACGTCTCACTTATGTAGAGAACACTATAAAAAATATAATCAATTAACCCCTGAGTGGGAAAGACACACAGTTGACGATTAATCTTAAAAAGTATTGCCAACTCGTTAGGTTCACATTAAGTATACCGCTATAGCTACATTCTGTATCGTTTCCCTCTTCTACAGTGGTACTTCCGGTAAATGATGGAATTTCCCTATTACATACAAACTTGTCACGATTTGGGTAAGCAATAAAACTAACATATGCATCAGTATCACTCTCTCACTTCATTGGACAATGTCCCACTGTGTCTCACCAGTGTCACAGAGTGGAAGTCTCTTAATGCTTCAATGTGCCTCAATTATTGGCAAATCTGATCACTCGTACTAGATCAACCCCTAACTAGCACCACCTGAGTCTCGTACATTTCATTCTACAATCATAGGTATCTGACATAATTCTCGAAGACGGGTGTGCGGAGTAATGTCTGCGACGTGCAAAATGTACAATTTCTTGTCTGCATAGGGACTTCCACATACCGCTTCTATTGGCCATTATAGCATACTTTGAAATGGTCTTCGACTAATTGCGAGGGCGTCTCTTTGCAACCCTGGTAAAGAATTGCTCATTTGCATTCTATGAGGAATCATGATCCTGTATATCTGTTTCCAGTATGAACAATAGCAACCAATCCTTTAGCCGGAGTGTGTTACTTGCCTGTCTTCTCCCGAGGGGAGGGGCATGGGGGGGTGTTGGACCTCACACATAGACAACGGCCCCTGGTTGTGAAGACCTGGTATTCTCCGTCCTTAGCCTTCATTTTACACCTTGCAGCTACTAGGCTAGAATTACACTTGGATGCTTGACTAGAGCACTGCAGACCCCTGTATAACCCCATGCTGGAACAAAAGTGCTGCTCTATCCACCTTCTGCATAACATAGTACAGAATCGTCCCTCCTTATCATTCTGAACACTATACTAGTGTTTGTATATGTAGGTCTCTGTATGTACGCAACACTGGCCATAGACCACATATTCTCCTCTGGGGCCTCAACTGGCTAACATGTGTTCTTCCGGAGTGTCCTATCCCCAAATCAACAGGTCAGCGAAACTCTTCGTGACTACCCCTTCTCCTATCCCATGATCCTATCTCTACCCTCTACATACATCAACCCACCTCGTGCTAACCGCACCCCTCACCTCGTATCATCGCTCAGCTCTCCCTCCCCCTCCCCCTTTAATCGTCTCCCTCTCTCCCACAACCACTCTCCCTTCCATCCCCTTCTAACTATGCCACCTCTCTTCTTCCCACGCCCATAACCCCAAGAATCTCTCTATTCTTACACCTCTGCTCCATTACATCCTCCCCAGTTCTACGAAGGCTCACCTACCCTCTCAAGCTCAGCACGAGCTACTCTCAGAACTTGCCGGTGCCCTACGTATCGCCACCGTCCCGCCTGTTTCCGGGCAACCCCTCCCCCCGTTCTCATCACTACTTAAAGGGAGGAGCTATCTACACCGTGCCACCTCCACATCTCTGCATAACACGCTCGAAGACGCTTTCCGTTGTTCACACAACTGTGCCTGTAAAGCCTGCTTACACTAAGTCCCTCGGCACTAACGGGGGGCCCTTTAACAATCGCCCTCTCCGCCCCTACCGCCAGCTGACCTCGTCACTCCTTCGTCCACTCACCAAGCGTTCCAAGCTCCTCGGCCACGCCCTCATGTCGCGCCCACCCCTCCTCCACTCCGATACTAGGCCTCTCCTACCCCTAGCTACAGCCTCCATTACTGCTCCATCCTCCCGTAGCCACCGGCAGCTCGTTGTCCGCGCCACCTGTACTAATTCAGGATCGCGCGATTCGAGCTCGGGGTACTTGATCCGTGCTCCGGCACCCCCTGCCTACGTCTGCTCATCTTCCTACCCTGCGCCTCACCCTACGCCACCCTGCTCCTGGTGGACGCTCCCGCCCACCTGGCTCCACGTGCCCAACCTCTCCCTCCCCTCCATATTACATATACACCCAACCAATAACCCCCCCTATGCACCTACCCTCCCACAACACATAATACCCCTACCCAATACACAATATACCCCCCTCTCCCAATACACATTATACCCCCCTCCCCCATTACACATAACCCCCACCCAGACACACACCCACCTTGGGGGGAGGCCTCCAATGCCACACCAGTGACCTCTGGCCAGACCTAACTTCCAGCACTGGCCGGCCGGGCCCCCCGCATCCGCACTGTGTATTTATGTATGTATATATATCTGTGTGTGTCTGTGCTTATATATGTGTGCCTGTGCTTATGTATGTGAATTTGTGTGTATGTGTGCCTTTGTACAGTATACATGTATTCATATGTGTGTCTGTCTGCATGTCTGTACATCAGTGCGGATCTGTGTTTTGTATGTACAGTATGTATGTATATCTATATACAGTATATGTTGCTATATGTCTACTGTGTGCTTTATTTTTATCTACTAACAGATTGCAAGGTTTCAGCCTTATTGCAGGCTATTTATTAAAAAAACCTAAACAAAACAGTGTTCATGGCGCAAAGTGATAAAACAGTTAATATGTGCAATTGAACCCAGTGTTAGTTAGCACTGAAAAACACATAATACTGTAACTCCAAGTAGAAGATTCTCCAGGTCAGCAGACTCTTTGTAAACCCTCAAATGAAGAAACACAAATGCAAGGATATAGTGCATTAACATTTACTTTAAGATGACAAACAACACAGAGGGGAATGGTAACACACTCACACTCTCCCCGCTGGTAAGTAAACAAGAAGTGACTTTGAGCGCACTTCAACCCTTCTCCTTAGATAACAGCACCCGATGCGACCGCTCCACTTCCCAGTCAGGAACAGACCGCGATTGCCTCTGTCAGCGTCTCTCACCCGCAGTGGGGGCACTCCGCTGCGTCACGGCCGTCTCAGCAGTCTCCTTCCAATCAGGGCTTCTCAGGAGATTGGGTACAGTGGCCTCAAAGCATCAAAAAAGGCCCAACATGTTTCGTCCCACTGGACTTCATCTGGGGTCATGTATAATGCTAACTTTGACGTACTTAAATACCAAACTAGGCATCAGAAATAAAGCAAATTCAGCTGAGTAAAGCAAACTCATAGTGAGCCAGTGATTAGCAGAGATGGTTATGCTTGTTCTAATTAGCAAAACCTGAGCTGGAATACACCAGGCACCCTCCCTACTTGAATGCCTAATTAGTATGCACTAAGACAAGTTATGCAGTAAGCCAATATATGTTTTTAAAGGACATACAAATCTTTAATATTTTAAATACAATTAAACAATCAGCTTACAAAAACACAATATACTATAAAATAAAAAAGGATTCTTTCATGGACTGTATGCAGTAACCGAGAAGTTTATACAATTGATAAAAAAATATTGTATTATTAAACAAGTGCTAAAAACCCTGTCTCATCCTACACATAATAATCATTCCAAAATTAAAAAAAAAAAAAAAGGATGTGCGGAGAATGCTGAAACACATAAACAGCATGGATCAGTAAAAAACAACAAGGGTTAAAAACAGACAGCTCATAATAAAGCTACTCAATACTCTTCACTGATAATTCAATGACAGCAATGATATTGGACCGGGACAATTGTATAAAAAGGATTGCATCAAAAAAGATGAATAACTAAAAATTAAATTATAAATATAAAAAGTGAGGCTATAAAAAATATATATATAATATATATATAAAAAAAAGGCTGCAGCTTGAGTATATCACAATATTTGTTGCGCTTTATTATAGTTTTTTCACGGGCTATTTATTAAACCTGTTCTGCTAAACTGGGGAATTAACACTTGATTTAGGATTTTATTAGATTTTCTGATGCTACGTTTACGAGTTGAGAAGTAGAGAGCCTTCCAGTATAACCCCCATAAGAGGAACTGACTGGTAGGGCGTCGGCCAATTTGGGTGATCAAAAAAGCTGCTCGGAGACGAAAAGAAAAATTGGCCTGACATAACGGTCATTCACACACACACACACATACATATATATATATATATATATATACATAATCACATAACTACACAGAAGGGCGAATACCGCATCACTACCAATAAGTAAAGCAAAAGTCAAACCTACCTAATCAGAAAAATATACTGAAATAGTTATAGCAAAAGTTAAGCTGTAGGTGGTGCTAGAGAAAGAAATGAATATGGAACACAGAAAAAGAAAACCTCTAAGTGCACTCAGACAAGTGTTTGCAAAAAATAAAAAGGGATACTTTTAACTATAAATTCAAAAGAAATAACAGACATACAAACAACTGACTGGAGAGCCTGCCTGACTAAAAAATGAAAAAACAAACACATTATAATAGACCCCAAAAAAATATGAAAATATGATGCCCTTAAGAAACTAGCTTACTGTGGGAACAAAAGTTCCCGCAATAAAGCAATATAGACCGGCCGGTCACCACATATATAAGAGACTGAAAAACATCATAGGTCTACATAAATAAGCATGGAAAAATACACACAAAAAAACATAAGTGTTATGCTGATAGCAGTAAAACTGTCACTAGCAAAGTGTAAACCTATTGCAACTCAGGTGATGCTAGAGCAAGGGAGACATATAAATGAGTATATTTAGTGACCCAAATACATAGATTGAAGCAGATGGGAAACAAAAAACAAAGGAGGGATAAAATAACCCAAGATACTCAGCTTTCCAGTGAGAGGAAGCAGGGCTACATATATATATATAAATATAAATATAAATATATATATATATATACACACATATATATATATACAGGAGGGGAGCTCCATCACACCCTCGGAGAAGTAAAAGTGGGGGGTGTAGAAGAGCAGAGCGGGGGGAGGTAGACAGGAGCGGGGGGGTAGCAGAGCGGGGGGAAGTGAGAGAGAACCGGAGGAGATGGTTTTTGTGTTTTGTTTATTCAGTTACAGGTACTGCATGTGGGGGGGGGGGGAAGAGAGACCAGAGCCCCTCACATCTCCACCCACCCCCCACATCTCTCCCATGCACCCCCTCACAGGGGTTGCTCCCAGCCCCCTACAACACTCTCAACAGCTCCCTCATGGTCTCCCCGTCACTCTCTACCCCCCCAGCTACTCCCATCTACCAATCTCTCCCAGACCACCCTCACACCTCTCCCAGCCTCCCTACAGTATCTCTCCCAGCCCCTCGCACTCACATCTCACATCTCTCCCACGCCAGCCCTCACATCCTCTCACAGCCCTCTCACATCTCGCCCAACCCTCCATGTCGTCCACACCAGATCCCCCCCAATCTCCCCTGCTCCTCACATCTCCCCCTGCCTCCCTCATATCTCACCCAGCCCCCATCACAATCTCAACATCTCTCCCAGGTCCCCCCTCAGCGTCTACCAGCCCCACTCTCACATCTACATCTCTCCATCGCCCCACACTCGCTTCCCCGCCACATCTTATCACCGCTCCCAGCCCCCTCAATCTCACCAAAGCTCCCCAGCCCCCTCACATCCCACGCCCAGCCCCCCATCCACCAGGCCCTAACGATCTCTCCCGTCCTCCCTTCCATGCCTACCTTATTGGTGGACACAGCACGGGAGGGCTCCCCGCTTAAAAAATTAGCCGGTAGTAGAATCTCTTGAGTCAGAGCAGGAACAGTACGGGAGAGGCAGCTCAGTTCTATAGCAGCAGACAGGAAGTTACGGGTCAGGCTGAACTAGATGGCTGCACCTCCCTGCAGGTCTGTGCCGGACTCTCACTCAAGTTATTATGTTATCCGGTTAACACTTTCGCCGGTGCCGCATACCATCTCCGCCGCCCAGCCGCATACCATCTCCGAAAATCCTCGCCGCCCCCCTACCTCATCCCCCTGCCTGCTCCCCCTGCGCCTTAAGCACCGGTTTCGGCGAACGTATCAAATCCTAGGAACGGTTCGGAACGAACCTTGCGAACCGGCTGAATCCCCCCACTATATTAAATTAATATTGTTGACAAAAACGCCCCTCTTTTGTACGGCTGACGTCTGTCGTGTTTCTTCCCGACCCGTCTTCTAGGGTTAATTATACAACAAACAGATCATGCAAAGTATTATATGGCTTAAACTCAGGCTCTGTTCCTGCTTATATTCATCCATGTAAGGACTGTCAGCTTAACATGTGTAGGCAAGAGGCACTCAGAACTTTCATTCAGTTTTCACTTATATCAGTGTCATGCACTTCCACAGTGTCACTTTTAAGAAATAAAACCAAATCAATTAAAAAAACTCTATCCCTTTCAGGGAACTAACTACACTCAGAATCAAGCCTCTAACTGCGAACTAACTGGGCCAACTAACCTGGTGTCCCCAGACTTAAAACAAGGCCTCATCATTATAGTCACTAGATACAGCACAGTCTTTTAGCAACAGCAAAAAACATTTGTTTTGTCTTATCTGTTCGTGGATGGGGAACAACGGTCCCATGTCCCGGCAAAATCCTCTGGTACTGTGATACTTGGAGGGGCCGTCCACACCCGAACTGGTTTTCCCGGGGAGCAACGATACCCCCAGCCCCAGGCTCTAAGGAAGAGAGATGAAATGCAAACCTCTCTTCGCTCTAATACCTGTGCATGTGATTAGAGAGGCAGGTGAGGGAGAACTAGAGCTATTGATATCTTTGGTCTGGATTTTCCATCCGCTGCCTGAGTTAATGGGAATGCTTGAACGGATCATTTTTAACTATTCCTGCACTTTCTGACCTAAATGGGGCAGAACTGCCTAACATCTTTGGACTATGTCACAAATAATATACTATATATATATATATATAATCTATATATATATATTATATATATATATATATATATCTATATATATATATATATATATATATCTTATATATTATTATTACCTGCTAGCCATTAAGACCCAGCCTCACCTTGAGAACAACCATCAAGGTTGCAACATGTATGGTGAGTGGGTCTAATGGCTTTCATCTCAATCCACCCGCCCTTCTAAAAGCGTGTTTAAAACAGCATGCATTGGCTTGAGGATTGGGGCTTTTGTAATAACGAGCTTGAGACACAAAGGTGAGCACTAGAGTGCTCATTTGCATGTCATTTCCCTAGAATCGCCGTTGCTGCAGGTGCAGGGCGCTGTATGCGGAAGTGACAATGGGAAACCGGGTTGCAACCGTTTCTAGACGACTGCAATGAACATACAGTAATATTTACACAGTTGCTTTAATGCTAATTATCTGTGAGGGTTTTTTGTCACTTTTTTTTACCCACCATCACCTAACTGACGTTATATATACTACCCCTTCTCATTACTGATTCACTCTAGATGCTCCTGAAAGTCCCGAGGTCCGGTATTTGGTCCTGGGACCTGGGACAGTGGAGATCACTGTATTTATATGATTGTAACCATAATATATATATAGAGGTTGTGGGATTCAAGGCCGCCACTGGAGTAAATTCACAAAATATATTATGCTAAAATCACATATATTCTGTAACTTAACATTCATAAAATATCAGTGATCTCCACTGCCAGGTCCGGAGCCAAATACAACCAAATCGGACTTGCAGGACATCTAGACGTGAATCAGTAATGAGGAAGGGGATTTCCCCATCCCCTTTATAAAATGGAAATGAATAAAATGAAATATCCTAAAATCATGTTTTCGTTCACCCGTTGGTACCTTCTCTTTTGTTCTCACCAGTTAAACCATGTTACATTTCTTTCACGGACTTGCTACTGAGACAGAACCGTAATTGTTCAACAGATTTTTGTGAGGATTGTGATGGGAATAACTATGATTCCCATCTCAAGGTATTTTCTTGTTTGATTAAATTATATTTAGAATACATTATACTAATGTTGAAATCAACGTTATTGGCTATAAATTTGCTAATCATACATGTTTCATTCTATAACTGGAGATTGCATATTATGGTATGTACCTACATGTTAAGTGACATTTTTATATAAGATTTAACTCTAAATAATACTATTTCTAATTTAGACAGACATCAGGTGAATATATCTTCTTTATAAGGCTCCCTGCATATTTAAGCTAGTGTGCAATATATGTACAGAACACAGCAAAGCATTAACAGACACTTCTCTCAAACAAAGTGCTAAAGCCATGCAGAATGAATAGGGGAGACGCTGGTGGGTAATAATTAGTCAGCAAAATTAGAGAGGTGCAGCATGGTTGCCCATTTATTTTACCACCATGAACTGTGGAGAAAAAAATTATTCTAATGGCTACATGTAATAATTGGTATGGTACTCCACTTGACTTATGACAAAAAACAACATGTATTTTAAACATTAAAGATAAACATTTCAATTCCACTGTGGAGATTTTTGAATAGGTCACACATGGAAGATTTTCTTTTTTATGTCCAAAGTGGGATAAACAAACTAATTTTTGTTTTTTATGTTTACAATTAATGTATGTTTTGTCATAAGTCATTAGAGTGTCATCCAATTATTTCTATTTTCTGATATTATTGGTTTGGTATTGCTGGGAGATGTACAGTTTTGTGAAAAGGAACAATACAGAACCCTCTTTGAATTCTATAGGTTGTCATATAGCAGGACATAAAACATCATCTTTCGCTGTAGGTCTTCAATTAGTTAAAACAAAACCTCAGATGAACACACCACAAATGACATATTACACAAACCGTGTCTTGATTTACTTAATAAAATAACACCCACATTGGAGAAGGAATGAGTAGTGGTGAATGATAGAAGGTTATGGTCAGGAAACAGAAAAGGGGTGAGATATGAGAATTCAGAAAGGGAACAGTTTTTTGTTAAATAATACCAGGAGGTCTAAGTAATGACCATTCTTGTGGGTGCTGGAATTGGTCATTGATGGAGGCCAAGGGAGGTTAAAGAGAGAAGGTGAAGATGCCTAAGAACTGATGGATCATCAATATGACAGTTGAAATCTCTCCGCGAAAAGTAAAATGATAGAGAGTTAGAGAAGGAAAGGATGGAAACCAGGATTCAAAGTTAGAAAGGAAGGGAGTAGCGGCTGTAGAGGTAGGTGGTGTCGTAATGACTGCCACAGTACTAGAAGAGAGAGTAGGAAAACCGACACATGAACCAAAGAAAATCAAAGAAAGAAGATGAGACATATGGGTGGGGTGGTATTTCGCGAGCAGAGAGGAGACCTTACCCCTCCACCCTGACCAGTTGGAGCAGTGAATGTGGAGAGCAGACGACCACTTCCTGAGCCCGCCTCCACAACAGTCTGTTGTGAGACAGGTGCGATGTAGCAGCAGCAACAAGTTAGAGGAAAGTGGTACATGAACATAAGAAGAGGTCATGTACAACAGAGCCTTGTTAGGTCAAGAGCAGCATTGCAGGGTCCCAAGGGGAAGAGAGTAAGCGAAGAGCGAGGGGACAAGAATAGGTATTAAAAATTAGACTGGGCTAACATCTTTAGCAGACGGACATAGGAGGCAGGGAGGCGTGAGTGAGGGCAGGTGTATATGGCAGATCCACGATTAGGAGTAGATTATACACCAGCAGCCAAGGAGGGAGGATAGAGAGGAAAGGAATTTGTGGAGGTGGCTTTTTATCGAGGTGTGCAGAAGTAGTTTGGATAAGAGTATGTAAATAGTGGTGCGGTGTATGTGTACATGCAAAGGTGGGAGAGTCATGAACAGCAGAAGAGATGTGAATAGAAGGGATACACTGAGGAATTGGAAAGAATAGATAAGTTTCATGAGAGTGAGTAAACGGAGAATTAAAGAGCAATAGGGGAAGGCATATGGATGAATGAGTTGGCAGGTGGAGTGACGAAAGTTAGGAGGAGAAGTGTTTCCTAGGTATTGGACGATATGAGGAGTATGAACTGAGAAATGCAAATGTTATAATCAGCCTGAGAGGGACGTATAGCCGGAAGGTTACACAGCAGTTGATGAAGTTCTATTCTTAAGAGTTGTGTTAGATTGTCTGATGCTTTAAGAAGGTAAAATGTCACAGAGTAGCAGATGTGCACCCGTAGCAACTAATGGCAGTTATGGTGAGTACTCCTTTATGGATCATAACGTAGCTAGGTGCAAACAATGAGCATACACGTAGTTTGAAGATTGAAACATTTTGCAGCTTTTTCATGTGACCATATTTAGCCCAATCTGTTGTGTCCTGGTAAACCCCAGCCAAAGGGAAAGTTATCCTGGCTACATCTGTATCAATACATATATTTTGTTAAGATATGCCTAGAAATACTGTGTTTTCATTTCTAGAGGCCATACTGTATCTACGGAATGACATAAAACAAATAGAAGGGTGGATAAAATATTAAAAATGGTGCACTCATTGTATCATAACCTTGTCAGGGAAAATAAAATATCTCAAATAGCGACCTGGAAAAAATGAGATAGAAGGGACCTACAGTTAATACAATCATTTATGTATGGGTGTTATCATTAACTATACATAAAGGAGCATTCTTTTTTTTAAAGAAAGATAATTCTTGACCAAGAGGTAATCTTCTGAAAGGGCAGATTGGTAAACTCGGCGGGGGGAGAGGGATGGAGAGGTGATTCTTACTGAAGACTATTGATCCATCCACAAGCCTCTCAGCAAGGGTGTGGATTGGGGGTAATACTAAGTAAAGTATATCAAAAGGTGCCAGGGACACAAGAGGTATCATAATATATAAAAAGGGCAATAAGGAAATGCTGTCAGAGTCAAGTTGCAAAATTGGTGACACTAGGGACATATAGTCCTCAGTCAATTTAAATGTTGAATATTTTTCTATTTCGCAAGTATTCAAGAGCTTAAAAGATACAGTATAAGGCAAAGATTAGGCTTGTATGTTTTTGTTTTGGTTTTAAGTGTGTATTATTTCTAAACCCCAAAGTGTACCATTAAAAAAATAATAATCCTCCAATAGTGCTCACATCTAATTTCATTGTCAATGTCTATTTTCATCGCAAAAAAAATCTGTACATATTTGTATACAAAAAGAGTGGTGTTTTTGTCATCTTTTTTTTATCTGTCTTGTTTAGTGTCGATACTGTGGTAGCACTATTCCCACTCCTGTTTACCAGGTCCTTTAGCTACGTCCCTTGTCCTAAAATTTTGCTTCAATAAATGCTTACTAATGCTAAAGGCTTATGCCACCTATGCTGCTCACACCATCTGGTGACCGGTACAATTGTAAGTCTGTGTTTTTGCACAAATGAAAGAACTTTATGAAAACAAAATGCTAACTGGTTAGAATTATGGGGAAAACCATATCGCTAAACTTTTTACTCAATATTGTATTAGGTCTGACCATCTGTTTTGCATTGTTTAATAAGGGAGTTGATATCAAACACAATTATTACAATGGGATGTATGCAGTTTGTGTGTCACATTACACACACTAACCCTAAAGTAGTAATTCTTGTTTTACTTGTTATCGCTGTAAGTGCATGTTAATGAGGTTTTTTTATAATGATTATTTGGTGTGCATTCATCTTTAATACACATGGTAAAGAGAGGTGCACAACCTGTCGGATTCGCTTCATCACAATTTAGAGCGAATTTTCTACTAGTTTGCAAACCAGTGAAAATCTTCTAGACTTTCTGCACCAAATTATTTGCTAGTTTGCCTTTTTATAGTAGAGAATAGAAGCCCTGCAACTTACATGTTTCTTTTCTTTAAAGCTGAACCTCATTACTTTCAGGTTCTGGGACCTCTCCTGCTCATGTAAAGGTGCTGTTGGATCCGTCTTCTGTTTAAATGTCCTGCATCTCGCAGGCCAATAGGAAGCCGCCAAGGAGAGCGTTGTGGCTGCCTATGGCCCAGGACCTTTAAACCCCCATTTGGGTGCCCAGCCAGAGCTGCTACCAGCAGCACCTTTACATTGTAGTTATCGCAGAAGCAACAGGGGGGATCAATGTGGTTCAGCTCCGGAGACCCCCCGCTTCATACCTATTTTCAAAATTCCTAATAATAATTATTTTTAAAATAGGTAACGCTTCTTTAAAGTTTGATTGAATTTCGAAAGCAAAAGTAATCAGAATTAATTGAACATGCACTGCCCATTGACTTTTTAGCATTAAACAAACTTTTACGTCAATGCAAACTTTTTATCTAAAAAGGGTGAAATTCGCAAAAAGGAGAAGATAGGTCATTTGACCCCTTTTGATTATGTATGTGTAGCCCCTTTACCCCCACCTAAGTTAGATCTCAGTCTGCTACTAGTGTCTTTTTGCAAGGTGGTGCTTACCTGTGAAGTAACGTAAGGGCTGAGTATTTCCACAGATGATGTGGGGATTATCAGGACAGGTTACAGGGTACCTTATTTGTTGGCAGCACCTCCAGGCAGCAAGGATCCTGTGGTGGTGTGGATGGTCCATGCTGACACTTCTTATAGTTCAATACAATGAATTACACTTGCATATGGTTCCATGGTGTTTATTACTAGTAAGATGTTACAGCAGGTACATTCCTTGCTTCCCCTAGAAGATCACTTTAAGGCTTGAGGCCCATCTAGGATCCAGGCAGTCACTCAGTCACCCACCCAACTCACCCACCCAGCGTCGTTCTCCCAGTCACCCATCCACCCAGTCACCCGCCCACCCAGTCACTCAGTTCCCCCCCACCACTCAGTCACTCAGTCACCCACCGCCCACCACTCGTCACCACCCATCCACCACTCCTCCTCCTCCACGATCCACCCACCCACCTCACCCACCACACTCACCCACCCACTCACCACCCACCCACTCATCCATCCACCCACCCATCATCCACCACCCACCCACTCACTCACCCACCCACTCATCCCACCTGCACTCATTCACCCACTCCCCCACTCACCCCCCACTCAACCCACCCACTCACTCATCGTCCAAACACCACCCACCCACACACTCACTCTCCACCCAGTCACTCACCCCCGTCAGTCAGGTCACTGTAGTGTAACATATTGTGTAAATTATTGATCATTTGCTTTCATCAACTATTAAAGTTGTTCTGTACCCTATCCATAAAATTGACATTCTGCATGTGTATTCAAGTGGCATCACAAGTGGTTCTCATGGTTAAAAACATAATTTTAACTCTGTCAGGATTCAGAGAATATAGGATACTCGTTATGACTGGTCGATACCAGCTGCGTGGTTTTCCTGGCCATGCATTTCTTTAAAAGCCATGTAAAACAGCAAGCATAAGTTTTTTTGTTTTTTTTTTATAACTTCAAGTTTATTGAGTTTTTCATTACAATTTGTATCGTGAATACAGTCAGGCGGCATAAGTTTAAGTAAAGGATCTAGTGGCTTTAAAGTGGATATTAAGCAAAAAGGTAATGCAACTTACTCATTTGCATGTCATTACCCAGAATTCCTGGTGGTACACTATGTGATTATGGGATAAACTGGTTTGGGTACATGCCTGAGAGATGCAATGTGTTCTTTAATCCGGGGCTGCCGACAGGGGTAGAGAGCCAGGTCAATTGAGCTGGGCCAGTGTGGCTGTGGAGGACCCGGCCGGTGCTGGAAGTTCAGCCCAGCCAGAGGTCGGACCAACTTCTGATCAGCTGCTGCGAGCCTCTAATTCCTGCCGGGCCTCTGATTGCTGCCAGCGCCCACCCTCACCCAGCTTGTGTTAGGCCTACCTCCCCCGCCGGTCCTCTGGAGCTGTGCTGGTCTTCCTCGCACCAGGCCTCCTTTTCCGTCCAGTCCTCCCGTTATTTTGTGGGGGGGGGTATTTGTGTGGGCGGTGGCTATTGCATGTGTGGGTAATACTGTGTGTGGGGTGTCAGCAGGGCCGCCAACAGAAATCATGGGGCCCATCATTTTTTAGCGCTCAACTTTAACTTAACTGTTTTCTTCTTATTGTAATACGGAAAAAAACATTACAATGCAATCTGTTTATTTTATATTTTCAACAAAGGAGGGGGACTGCCTGGGTGGGTGTTCTGATGACTGGGGGGGGGAGTGACATGGGTGGTGAGTGGACTGGGTGGGTGGGTGAGTGACTGGGTGGGTGGTGGAGTGGCTGGGTGGGTGGGTGTTGAGTGGCTGGTGGGTGGTGGGTGAGTGGCTGGGGGTGAGTGAGTGACTGGGTGGGGGACTGGGTGGGTGGGTGACTGTATGACTGTGTGGGTGACTGTGTTACTGTGTGGGTGAATGTGTGCACTGGGTGGGTGGGTGACTGAGTGACAAGGTTGTGTGACTGGGTGGGTGGATGACTGAGTGACTGGGTGGGTGACTGAGTGACTGGGTTGACTGAGTAACTGGGTGGGGTGAGTGACTGAGTGACTGGTTTGAGTGACTGGGTGGGTGACTGACCTTTAACCGGGTGGGTGCTGATTCCTGCCCCGCCAGAAACGCTTCCTCCCTGCCCCCGATATCCCTGTGGCTCCTGCCCGGGCGGGATGTAGGCTTGGGGGAGTGTGGTGGTCTGGGGGGGGGGGCCAGGAGGTGGCGGGCCACGGGAGGTGGGCTCTTGGGGGGGACGCGGGAGGTGGGAGGCTGCGGGGTCCAAGACTTGCGGATTCCGCGGCTGGAGACGGGTGGCGCGGGGGGAAGCGGGCTGGCGCCCCAGGCCCGCCATGTCGTTTCCCCTCTGTCCCACGTTGGGAGCAGGGGGGCCCTGGGGGGAGCAGGCCTACAGGCCAGGGCGGACATCCTGCTTTCCCTGCACTTGCGTCCGGGACCCCGGCTCTGCGCATGCGCACTAAGGTCGCCAGCATTTTTTCTTTTACTTTTTTATTTTAATAAACGGGCCACGTCACGCAGGGGGCCTGGGCGGCCGGGCCCCCTGACTCATGGGGCCCGAGACGCCAGCACCGGCTGTCCCCCCCTATTGGTGGCCCTGGGTGTTGGTATAATGGGAGGGAGAGGGTGTGGATATCATGGGGGGGGGGGTATGTATTCTTGAGGTTATGTATTGTGTGGGTATTGTTGGGAGTTTTGTGGTGGGGGGTATGTATTGTGTGGGTATTGTGGTAGAGGTTAAGTATTGTGTGGGTATTGTGATGGGGGTATGTATTGTGTGGGTATTGTGGTGTGGAGGGTATGTATTGTGTGGGTGTTGTGGTGTGGAGGGTATGTATTGTGTGGGTATTGTGGTGTGGAGGGTATATTGTGTGGGCATTGTGATGTGGAGGGTATATATTGTGTGGGCATTGTGGTGTGGTTATTGGAATTGTGTGTGTGAGGGGGGATAGAATTGTGTGTGTGAGCAGTGTGTTGGGCTGAGTGAGAGAGAGAAGGGAGGGTTGGAGAAAAAGGGAGGGAGTGAGAGAGGGGAGGGAGTGAGAGAGGGGAGGGGGAACTGAGAGAAATACATGGGGGAGGGGAAGAGCGAGGCGGTGTGTTAGAGAAAGAGGGGCTCGTAAGGCCGCCGACACGCTTGTCCCCGGTCACGCCGACACGCTGTCGGTGGCCCTGTCTTTATCATTATAACAACATACTGCAGCGAACGTTTTTATTGTTCTCTGCCTGTAGGATTTGCTCAGTATTTGCCTTTTTTTCCCCAGCATGTGGAGGCACATTACACATGGAAACTGGAGCCTTTAACAGTCCCAGCTACCCAGAAAATTACCCAGCAAACACTGAATGTGTTTGGAACATTCTCAGCTCTCCTGGCAACCGGCTCCAGCTGTCTTTCATGTAATTCCATTTCTGTCTTCATATTGTTCTGCTTTTACTGGTCTTACAGGAAGGAAGTCATGTGTCTGGCAGGAAAGCCAATTAACAACTGTTTAAACGTGAAACACAACTTGGAAAGGAAACAAAGCATTGGAGAGCAGCTTTGTTAACGTTATCTTTTTTTTGTTTTTAAAGATCACAAAGTTTAAGGTCTAAATGTGCTAGTGATATTAATATTTTGTATTCAATTGTAAAATATTTGTAAAGGTCACATTTTACTTCATATTTAGACTAACCAGAACAATAGTGCAAATAACATAACTGATTCCATGAATAAGTACCACATATATATCTATGGACAAAAGTGACCTGAATTGTAATTTTTCCTCCGATTAATGTTATCAGTGTGCAGGTTGCATTGGTCATGTGACCTAGATATGTCATCCGTCCCCCCCCCCCCCCCCCCAATGATGGCAATAATGATCATTTATGACAGATTCCAAACAAAAATTGGCAAAAAAATTAAAGATTCACAATTAGTGATGAATTTTGAACAAAAATTGCCAATGTTTTGGCAAACTGCTGCAAAAAAGTTCTTAAAAATGCTATGAGAAAAATGTAAGTGACAGCAGAACTCGTTTGCACATTCCTCACACTCATCTTATTGTCTGTTTAAGATCCGTAATCAATTCCGTTATTTAATTTAGCATTATTCTTTGCTTAATAGAATATAAACAACATCGTAAATACTTCAATGGTGGGTGGGTGAGTTCGTCTGTGCTGTGACCCCGAAATGTTACTATTTTTGTACCCGCTCCTGATATGATTTGAATACAGAAGGAACCTTTATGAATTCTACACCTGTGTGCCTCCCCTTACTTACTACTTATTATATTGGGACCCAGACCTGGAACACTGAGTCATAGGTGGATTTGAGCACCAGGGTTATCCAGAATAACGACTTTTTAAGCGTGGTGGGAGTGCCATAATAACCCTATTGCAAAGTAGCTACAGATTAAATGCACATTTTCCTCATTGTCAAAAACAACCCACTTTTTAGCAAAACCAAATATTAAATTAAGTTAGAGGCAAAACTAAAAACACAAAGGCTACTGAACATCTGGGGTCTTTTGCGTCATTTTTTTTTTTTTTTACCTCTGACCAGTTTGCTTGATTTTGCTATTTCAATCAAGCTTTTTTTTAATGCATCCTACCTTAGATATAGCCTGGAAATCTTGCCTTTATCGCAAACTTAAGCAAAAAAAATATTCTATTTGTAATTATAACACTTAATTAAAAGTAGGTTAGGTTATATTATTAAACGTTCTTAGCTATTAGAGTGCTTTTTACTCTACAATTATTACTTCACAGTTTCCCATTCACACATATAAATGAAGTCATGGATTTATAGAGAAAAGGTATATAAAGAGAGATGAATAGATAAAGTGACAATCTCTGTTTATTTTAATGCTACAGTATGTATTTATAATTACAGTAGTACTTGTATAATAATATTAATGTGCTATTTTTTTTTACGTGACTCCTTCTTTAAAAAAACAGAACATTCTCACTACAAGAGAGTGACAATTGTGCACATGACTACCTGGAAATCAGGGAAGGAAATGACACAGGTACACTGAAGGGACGCTTCTGTGGAAACTCATTGCCAAGCAACATCACATCCATCATTGGTCACATCCTGTGGATTAAGTTTGTTTCGGATGGTTCTACCAGTGGCTCTGGCTTCAGGACCACTTTTTCTCACTGTAAGTATGTACAGTATATTTGTTAAACAGAGATATAATACAATGATATAGAGAAAGCAGAACTTTCTTTTCCAAATATTTTTTTGTTGTTGCATAAATGGGCACATTTGCCTGTCTTTACCCAGAATCCTTCACTGCAGTTCAGTGATTGTATAACATGGGACAATGGGCTAGAGCAGGTTTTGGGAATGTTTGTGTGGAGGGTGCGAACCCCGATAGTAGGGGGTCCTGAGTCTTGGTGTTCCTCATGAATAAGCCTGGGGTGGGCATGCTTTCCCCCGATGGGGAAGACTGATAGCCCTTTTGCTCTCTCCTCCTCCCAGCACAAGACTGACTTAGTTTGATACTCCCACTTGGAAGTCTCTGGAAGGGGCGGGCTCATGGACTGTACCTATCCCCGATAGGCTTACACAGGCCATGAGTCACCACCTTACTTCTATCACTTACAAGTGGAGCATAAGGGGAGTCAGTGGCCATAGATGAACCCATTACTGCCCTGAACGTACGTGGGGCTTACATAACAGATATACTATGGGGGAAAGAGAGGTATTATGGGACATACCCTGTTACATATGTATATATGTGTATAAATGTACCAATTCTTTTTTTCTGTTCTTTGCTGCAGCACAGGTGCAAAATAGTACAAATCATGTGCAACCTGCAGATTCTTTTTTTTATATATATAATTGTACAAATCTCCAAGTTGTAAAGTTTATTTGTATTACAGCAGTAATACAAATTGAATTATTATGGGCTTGTATAGTAGAATTTCTCCATAATGTTTCTGAAATATAACCGTAGAAGAATGGCATGTGTCAGAATGAGATAAACTAGCTGTGCTCCATATTTACAAAGTGGTGTTAAGCCAAAAAGTGGCACTTGTTAACAATAAGATCAATTTCATTGTCCTGGTTGGCCGCGACCAATTCGCACTAACAAGAGACGGGTGGATGGGAAATTGCTGGTGGGCAGCAAACAGGCCAAACTCCCCACCAGCTGGGCATTAAGTAGCCCCCTGCTCCTCCCCTGGCTCACCACTCCCCACTCATGCTGGTGGGAGGAGAGCAGCCAGGGAGGGCAGGGAGCAGGACGGAGAGGTGGAGCCTGGCCACCTCGGTCATGAGGCCCCCCTGCTGAGGGCTAGGAGGCCGCTCTATCGCAGTTAAATAAATAAAAACTCCCGCTAACGTTAATTTACCTTACAGAACCTCCAATTCATCTTAATTCATTCTTCATTCAGTTCCAAGTCTGAGAAATGATAACCTACTATAGCAAATGATCGCAGATTTGGCTCACCTAATCTGTCATTTGTAGTTTACTAATTGTAATCCCAGTGCAGAATTTATGATTAAGGATTTGTGATGATTAAACACTATCTTCTGTATTTTCAGTGTCTAAATATATTTGTTCGCTATTTAAAGAACACAGATTTTTCTCATTTGTCATTTTCCTTAACATATTAACCTGCTGCAGGGCATTGCAGTGCATCTGGCAACAATTATATGGCTTTAAAATGTTTACATCTACTATTTTAATATGCAATTTTATATTAAAAAAATCACTAATTTCTAGTAATATTTATTAGGAAATGTCTCTATTCACTGATGCATATCGATATTTTTTTCTCGTTCAAATGGTATACTAAGGTGTGAATATTCTCACTCCATTTGTCAATTATACTGGTCATCATAATTGTTTAATCTAATTTGTCATTATTCTATTAGTATTTGGGAATAATTTAGGAGGAACTCATGGACAAATCGCTTCTCCGTTGTGGCCCAGGAATTATCCTCATCATTCCATCTATACTTGGAAAATCAATGTGGAGTCAGCTCAAATTATTCAAGTCAGAATTCTGGAGATTGACATTGAAGACCATGCTAGCTGCTACTTTGACAAATTACGAGTAAGTTTATAATATGTTGCTGTTAACTAAGAGATTTAAAGAGTACAAACACATGTACAAAATGTGACATTTTATTTTAGTTACAGGTTTTCCATTATGGTAGAACAGCTTCTTAAAATGTAATGTAGCCCTGTTTTCCCCAGAACACAGGAATCTACCATTGCTGCTCTTATACCTGTTACCAGTCAGAAATTGATTAACACACACACATTCCCAGCTAGCTCAAACTCCTACACCCACCACATCATGAATATATATTTATGCCAAAATGAGTGCTACTGAGCATGGCAAATGTATACAACAAAAGACAGGGGTGCCCAATGCTACATCAAATTGACAAAACATATATGGTAATACGTATAAAGTTTAAATACTTCAATAATAATAGTAATTACTTGGTTATTTAGTTAAACCCTTTGGCCAAAGTGTCGTAAGCCTGCATACCAAACATCAAGGTATAACCAAAAATGCAGGTCCTAACACTAAACTGTGAACTTTCCTTTACCTCTGTATGAGGTAAACTTTAACTTGGGTGGTTCTGGCATTTTGCAGAATGGACAGGACTCACTGTGGTTGCTTCCCCTCATACAGAGGTAAAGGAAGGGTTCACAGTTTAGTGTTAGGACCTGCATTTTTGGTTTTACCTTGACGTTTGGTATGCAGACTTACGAGTCTTTGCCCAAAGGGTTTAACTAAATAACCAAGTAATTACTATTATTATTGAAGTATTTAAACTTTATACGTATTACCATATATGTTTTGTCAATTTGATGTAGCATTGGGCACCCATGTCTTTTGCTCTTATACCTGTTGGCTCCTGGAGCCTGAGCCTCTGCCACGGAGAGCCTGGGGTGTATACTTACTCTGGTGCAGCGCCTCCACCTGTGAGGGATCCCAGCAGAGCGGGAGCATCCCATCACAGGACACAATAATAACACCCACACAGTATAAAATAACGGCACCTTTACTGTATTAACGAATGGCATATGTCAAAGCGTTAGTCTCCCTTATGGATAAGATATATGTGCACAACTACCACACGCCTCGCAGGGTTTACTTCCCAGAAATGTTACCCACCACCGTGTCCCACACCGTGTCCAATACTGCGTATCTCACACAGAGTCCCCAAGAGTCCCACAGTAAAGATTAGTCCCTTGGTCACTAGTCCCACAGTGTCCCCAAAGAACCCACCCTTATAGGCGTGATCAGTGCCTGCGTATATACCGGTATGTTGGTGCACTTGTTGACTTTTACCTGCTGGGCACGGCAGCACCTAGTCTGATGAGACTTCACAAAGGATCCGCCGATCCTCTCTCCTCCACTGACGTCGTCAGGGTTATCCCACCCAGGTAGTGTCTCTTTAGTGAGGTCTGGTTCCAGACCTCTCTTCAGGGAGTTCAGCTTCTGCTGTGTCCCTAACTATATTTAGATACTACAAAGATCTGTTCCCTATGCTAGGGCCTGTCCCTGTAGCAGCTACAATCTAGATTGACTCAGGGCCTATCTTGGGCCTAGGGGGTATTTGCTGGCCTAGTGCAGTGCAGAGGCCACTTGCCTCTCTGCACGGACCCTCTGTCCCCTACCTCTGCCTTTCACACACTGCCTGCATGCTCCCTGTGACACACTTCCTTATCCTGCCTGCAGCACTTCCCCAGCTCCTATAGGCTCCCTGGCATCAGGTGGGACACTTCTAAGGCTCATGGGACTTGTAGTCCCCTCTAAGAGCCTTCCCTAATTGGCTAGCGTTTGCGCACTTTTCCACTGCGCATGCGCAACATAGAATGGCCGTCGCTGCTGCTCTGCGCATGCGCAAGCTTCCCCAAGATGGCGGCTCCCTCCACAACCATTGGGGCCCCCAGCGATGAGATCGCCGTCTCGGCGCACACCGGCATCCTCTCTCCGCACGCCCCTCCCATGGAGCTCCTGACACGCGTGCACGTGCACCCGCACGCCCCCGGCAATTGCTGCAACTCTCCCAACCGCACGGAGGTACACAGCAAGGGGAGCCACACCTCAGAGGGGAAACCTGGCTACAGTAATATATTATAAGATGATTTACTGGTTACATGACCATACTTCCCAGTTATATATGATAATGTTAGGAATGGATATTGCTAATTTTTAGTATAATTATGTCAAGTTAAGGTGCATTGTGAGTTGGGAGTAGGGTTGACACCACTCCGGGTTTAACCCAGAGACTTTCAGTCTCGGTTTTGGGTTACATATCTTAGGGCTACGTGTTTAGATTTGAAAGCTCTGTGCGAAACAGATTTTATATATTTTTATTATCAAAAATACTTCGAGTATCTACTCCAGGGGTGTGCAAACTGGAGTATGGTGGCGGGAGAAGAGGATGGTACTAGAGCGGCACAGGGCGGCAGAAGAGTTTGATGGCAGGAGTAAAGCAGGATGGCCAAGGAGGAACACACCCCAGCGGTCTAACCTGGATGTCTTCACTGACTTCCGGTGTCTGCCGCTGTTATAGCACGCTCCTCTCCGGCTGTCCTCCTCCTCTGCCACCCTGTTTAATTTTAGCTTCCGCCATCCAACTCCTTAGCCGCCCTGCACCGCTCTGGCGGGCCGCCATCCTCTTCTCCCTCAGCTGTCCTCTGCCACTGCTCTCCTTCACTCCTGCGGTCCTCGAAAGCCAGGTAGGCATTGTTGAGGGGGTGAGAAGAGGGGTGAGAGGAAGAGGAGATGGGTAAGATGAGGCGATGAGGAGGAGTGAGAGAATAAGGAGGAGGGAGGGCAAGAGAGAATGAGGAGGGAGAGAGAGGATGAGGAGGGAGGGCAAGAGAGGATGAAAAGGGAGGACGAGAGAGAGAGAGAGGATGAAGAGGGTGGGTGAGAGAAAAAAAAATATTTAAAAAAACCATATACAATTTGTCATGTTTTGCCATTTCAGAAATGTTTAGATATGCAAGTATTTTTACGTCTTTGTATTTACATGTATATTTTATACCGATTAATAAAGTTATTTGTTAACATGTGATTAAGATTACATCAGGCAGGGGGGGCCAACTAATATGAGGTCTATGAATATGTGATTACATTTCTTGAAATTGAATTGGAAAAAGTCAACAGAATGAAGCAACCCTGGTTGGGAGTCAGAGATTTTTATCATAAAGAATAGCTGGCTAGACATTCCAAAACAGAACATTTCCCTCATTCAGAAGAGTACAGGCATACCCCGGTTTAAGGACACTCACTTTAAGTACACTCGCGAGTAAGGACATATCGCCCAATAGGCAAACGGCAGCTCGCGCATGCGCCTGTCAGCACGTCCTGAATAGCAATACCGTCTCCCTACCTGTACCGAAGCTGTGCGCAGGCAGGGAGACTATAGAGCCTGTTACACATGTGTTATTTACATCAGTTATGCACATATATGACAATTGCAGTACAGTACAAGCATCGATAAGTGGGGGAAAATGTGGTGCTTCACTTTAAGTACATTTTCGCTTTACATACATGCTCCGGTCCCATTGCGTACGCTAATGCGGGGCATGCCTGTATCATTCTAACCCGATTAAAACAGAAAGTATTCTACATGAAACACATAGCTTGGTCTAGTAGTGGTAATACCATTTGGCTAGAATGGAGCTTCATTGTTTCCTTTTATTTAGTGACAAGTCACAATGTCCATATTCCAAACCTATGGGTATGACCTTCATAACAATAGGTAGCCATACTTGCTGTTGCATGTAGATTGCTAATATTTGTCCATCATGTAATTGCATTGTTGTCTGTTGTTTGCTTGAACAGGTTTATGATGGTCCCGACACTCACTTTCATTTAATTGGAACATACTGTGGAGTGACTCCATCTCCTTCATTATTCTCCTCCGGTAGCTCAATGACAGTTCAGTTCTTAACTGACAACAGTGTGAGCAAAAAAGGGTTTCTACTGGAATGGTCTGCAATTGAGGCATCTACTGAACCATTACCTACAATAGCTCCAGGTATACGTTTTGAAGATCAAGACCCATATTTACAAAAACAGTGCTAACCTTTTTTTATTGGACTGTTAAGGTGCCTTGAGATTCACCAAAAGTTGGTAAGCTGGACCAATATTTCTTAGGAGGATAATTCAAATATTTCACTCAGCAAATGCACAGAGAAATTGCACACAGTGAGACTATGCCGGGAAATACACCCATCTCCCTGACCATGGCCGCAGAAGTATAATTATTTGCAAATCTTTTATAGCTTTTGATTAGTAACTACAGAACTAAAGATTTAAAGCAGTAGTCCAACATTGTATCTCTGATCATTTTTCTATACTACAGAGATTTCCCTAGCATGAAATGGCATTGAAATTGATTTTATCTGAAAGCATTTAAATGAAATGTATGAGTAGTTTAATCATGTAGCCTCATATTAATTAAACAAAATATGTAACTGTGTATGTACGTATGTATGTATGTATATAATATACAGTATGTGCAGTATGTACAGTATACAATATATATATATACAGTGAAAAGTCCTCAATACTCTCCATAAAGTTGAAAAAGAAATAGGTTTATTCAACACATGGGGCAAACCAAGTATACAGCCACGCTTTGGAGCTCACTCGGTCCTTTCTCAAACTTGAGAACGACGAGTGAGGTCAGAAGCGTTGCTCTGTATGCATTGGTTTGCCCCATGTGTTGAATAAACCTATTTCTTTTTCAACTTTATGGAGAGTGCTGCGGACTTCTTTCACATTATATCTACTGGACTTGCTGGTGATCCTTGTCCTTCTGCCTGCACCCCACTACCTGTTAAGTTCATTTCTTTTTTCTATATGTGCTTATAGTGCGCACCAGGCATCTGTTATCTATCTATCTATCTATCTATCTATCTTCTATATCTTCATTGGAAGGGAGTCCACAAAATATACAATTAGTGAAAATCAGAACATCAAAATGTTGTATTTATATTGAAACATTTTGCTCAGATATGTGTAAGCAGGAAACTTTGGGTCAAAGTATATATATGAATAGAAAAAAAATGTCAATAATCTTTTGTACTTTAATTGCTATTGTAGGAGCATGTGGGGGCATTTTAATGACAGGAGAAACTCCATCCTTTTTCTTCTCTCCTGGATGGCCGAATAACTATGCCTCACACCTTGTCTGCACTTGGGTTATCAGAGCTCCAGAATCAACAGTGGAGTTGAATATCCTGGCTGTGGATCTTGAAAAACATAGATCCTGTAATTATGACAAGCTCGTCATAAGAGATGGTAAGGAATTGATTCGCAGGAAAAATGGGGGGGGGGGGGAACACTTCAATGATGACAAGTCTGCATGTGTGGCCAACACAACAGACAAAAAACACTATGAAAGCAGAATTCCTCAAAAAACATACAAAGTAGAGCTCTACTCACAATATTTGCAACATTTCAGGTCTAACATGGACCTTTTCATTAAGGAAACTATTCAGTTATGTTAAAACAAAAAAGGAGACGTTTAATGTAAAAAAACAGATAATGTTGTTAAAATGGCATGTATGGATGGGTGCTTTAATGCTTTTCTTTCTAAGTAGCTGTTCCTAACAACCAATCTGGCACCAAGTGACGTAACTACAATTTTTGGGCCTTCATGCAAAATTTTTTAAAGGACCTCCAATAAAAAATGTAAAATCTAGTTTCCATTGGAGCCCCCTCTCTTTCGCTTACACTTCACTCTCTCACACACCTCCTCGCTCTCTCATCCCCTCTACACTTCCCCCTCTCATCCTCTCCCTCCCCCCTCACATGCAATCCCCGCCTCTCTATACGCTCAATCCCCTCCTCTCCTTATACTCAATCCCCCCCTCTAAGAATTTTACCTGTTGTGTGACGGGGGGAGGCCTCCGAGCCTGCGTCACACAACAGCCTGCGTCGACGAAGCTGGGGCCACGTGGTACGGATTCGTAAGTTGGGCCCAACTTCCGGCACTGAAAGGTACAACATCAGGGGACATCACTGTTATGAAGCCAGGCACCGCACTCCCACAGCAAACAGAGGCCCCACTTGACCGGCAGCCGGACGCATAAGGGCAACTTCCAGTGCCGGCTGGCCGTGCTCCCCCGAGGTTTTAATTGTACTGAATCGCATATAATTTAAATGCTACATTCATTTCACCCTTTAGCCACTTACACATATCTCACATGTTCCCTTGTTGTTCAGTTTCAGCCTGCTACCTTCTCTTGTAATAGTGAAAATGTTTAGTCCACACGACAATAAGAAGTTATGTATTTAGTGTAGGTCCCTGCTTACATGGAGTTTACTTTGATAGGGTTAGCAAGCTAAAATCATTTTTGATCAAAAGATGCAACCAAATGACGCCTTTGTTAAAAGACTTAGGGGCCTGTTCTATAAGCTTCGATAACAAACTCATCGAGCTTATTGAGCACTTCGCGTACGATTTGGCAAGTTTGCTATTCAGAAAGCTCACATGATCTGCTAAACTGCATCTCCCCGAGCGCTAGCGCTCCTGCTCAAACACATCGAGCGGGAGCTGAAAAACAGCTCCAACTCGCGTGTTTTCAGAAATCACCCTATTCTAGTACCTCCGATGAGATCATCGAGGCGCTCAGCTAGCGAGCTCCTCGAGGCACTCAGCTAGCGAGCTCCTCGTGGCACTCAGCTAGCGAGCTCCTCGTAAATTTCATCTTGAGATGAAATTTGCGAGTAGGACTTAGGAAAAAAAATATTATTTTCCCTGCATTGGATTGAAGCCGGGTATCTCCGGAGCTAGCCGCTAAGGTAATGATGCTGTTTTTATTTATATTTTAATAACAGTGTGCTGTAGCAGGAGGTCTCCGGAGCTTAACCGCATTGATTTCAGTTCCGGGAACCCCCTGCTTCCCAAGTTACAGGCCCTTGTATGGGGAGCCCGTTTCTCCCTGCAACGTTTAAATCTCCTGCATCACATGACCGGGACATTTAAACGCATAGAAGATACCGACACCCCATTCCGGGGCCTGTAACTCGGGAGGCAGGGGGGCCCCGGACCTGAAATCAATGCGGTTCAGCTCCGGATACCTCCTGATACAGTACACTGTTATCAAAATGTAAATAAAAACCTGTGGTCACCTGCGAGAGCTGTGCAGGGAGATGCAGCTCTCTCTCTGTGCAGCTCTTACAGACTGCGGCCAGATCGCACGGGGGAGAACTTTGAGACAGGCTTAGATACCAACGCTGCTGTCCCGAGCGGTTTTGGCATTTTACTACCTCATGGTTTGAGACTTGTTGAAATGGTTTCAGATTCTTTCTGAAAATAGTGATAACACAAATAGAGAAAAGCACAACCTCAGCGCTATACCCCTACAATTGTGCTACAAACGTGCGTAAAATACAATAATAGTGATATCAAATCAACACATACATAAATAATAATACGTGTGTGAATGTTAGTGTGATTAGTGATCACCTCTTAAATTCGGGAATGTCCTGCAGCCAGGAGGTGACAAGGATTGTCCAGATCTTTTGTTGGTCCTAAAGAAAAAAAAATTCACCTCGACGCTGTTCTTCCAAGCCGAGGAGAACAATTTTTTCTTTAGGGATAACACAAATGACAAACCGTTGGGTGGGTTAATGCCACACCATTCGATATACACTTTAGCAGCAATTTTATCGAAGCTACTAGAATAGGCTCCTTAGCATCAATAATTTTATATTTCCCTAATACATTATAGGCCAGTTTGGAAAGTAGCGCAAAGTTTCTTATTTTTTTTTTTCCATAAATGTGTGGCCCTTTCCTACCAGCACTCCCAAGGCATTGAAAGATATATCGTGTTATTGGTGCATTTTTTTATATGGGTAGGTTCGAGCTCACCTAATTCTGTTTTCTTAGAGCGTTAAAACAGCGTCATACAGATACAGCGTCATACAGATACAGCGTGATACAGATACAGCGTGATACAGATACAGCGTGATACAGATACAGCGTGATACAGATACAGCGTGATACAGATACAGCGTGATACAGATACAGCGAGATACAGATACAGCGAGATACAGATACAGCGTGATTAAAGAACAGGTGATACCGATACAGATACAGCGAGATACAGATACAGCGAGATACAGATACAGCGAGATACAGATAGAGCGTGATACAGGTACAGCGTGATACAGGTACAGCGAGATACAGATACAGCGTGGTACAGGTACAGCGTGATACAGATACAGCGTGATACAGATACAGCGTGATACAGATACAGCGAGATACAGATACAGCGAGATACAGATACAGCGAGCGTGATACAGGTACAGCTGACGGAACAGATACATAAACAGCTTACAAAGCGTGAAGATACATAAAGACGTGATACAGATAGCAGCGAATATACAGAATACGAGCAGATCCAGCGAAACACGCACAGCGATGATACAGTCATAGGATAGAGATACACTAATTACAGATACGCGTGGACAGATAAACGAGATAAGTCGGGTACCAAACGTCTGATACAGGGGAACACGGGGACGACAGCGAGATCAGCGAGATAACAGAACAAAGCGTCAGATTACAGGTATCAGACACATATGAATCAGCGAATATAACCGCATCGTATAGACGCTGCTACAGGTACAGCCGTGATACAGGTACAGCGTGATACAGGGTACGCGTGATACGGAGACAGACAATCGTGATAACAGATACAGCGTGGGATACACGATCATAGAGTTATACAGATACAGAGGAGGATACAATACAGTACTCTAGATTAGTTTGCATGAGGATCAGAAATACCCTTTTAACATAAGTTTAAAGGCTAGCTAGGATTGTCTGCAGTGTGTGTACTATTGTTGCTTCATATAAACTTAATTCACTTACACTTTCAGAAAATGGTGTCTGTTTAACATTTTAATGGGGAAAATGATAATAATACTCTTTATCCGCATTTGTTTTTAAGGAGACAACAACAACTCTACTGAACTTGTCACTATATGTGGCAGAGAAAATCCCTGGACCAATTGATCTTCTGGAGACAACATGTTCATTCGA
Source organism: Ascaphus truei (assembly GCA_036426205.1). Taxonomy (NCBI): domain Eukaryota; kingdom Metazoa; phylum Chordata; class Amphibia; order Anura; family Ascaphidae; genus Ascaphus; species Ascaphus truei. The sequence goes on from CM071568.1 coordinate 256,448,254, forward strand.
TTTACTTACTTCGATGGAAGTCCTCTGGTGGAGGATTTAATGCATCTTCCCATAAAGGTAATGTTGACGATTTCTTTATATTCCCTTTCATTATACATATATCATTATTTGCACAGAAGATATAGGGGTCTCTGTAGTAAGGCCATTTTTTGTGAGCAAAATCAACACAATAGTGTAATTTTCACCTTGCTCCTCCTGAATCAAGGTACCAAACCTTTGTTTTGGCTTGTATTTGGGAAGTGTCATAAGAGGCTTTATGATGTTTAAAGGGGCATATTTTAAGGAGATGTGGTATCTGTTCGCCACTGTGCATCCCTTTTCCTCCCTTCAAATCTGTATAAAAATGGTGTCAGGTTTAAGGTTATGTAACGTTTGATGTCTAACAGATACAGATACAGCGAGATACAGATACAGCGAGATACAGATACAGCGTGATACAGGTACAGCGGGATACAGATACAGCGAGATACAGCGTGATACAGATACAGCGAGATACAGATACAGCGAGATACAGATACAGCGTGATACAGATACAGCGTGATACAGATACAGCGAGATACAGCGTGATACAGATACAGCGAGATACAGATACAGCGAGATACAGATACAGCGAGATACAGATAGAGCGTGATACAGGTACAGCGTGATACAGGTACAGCGTGATACAGGTACAGCGTGATACAGATACAGCGTGATACAGATACAGCGGGATACAGATACAGAGTTATACAGATACAGAGTGATACAGATACAGTACTCTAGATTAGTTTGCATGAGGATCAGAAATACCCTTTTAACATTAAGTTTAAAGGCTAGCTAGGATATGTCTGCAGTGTGTGTACTATTGTTGCTTCATATAAACTTAATTCACTTACACTTTCAGAAAAATGGTGTCTGTTAACATTTTAATGGGAAAATGATAATAATAGCTCTTTATGCTCATTTGTTTTTAAGGAGACAACAACAACTCTACTGAACTTGTCACTATATGTGGCAGAGAAATCCCTGGACCAATTAGATCTTCTGGAGACAACATGTTCATTCGATTTACTTCTGATGGAAGTGCCTCTGGTGGAGGATTTAATGCATCTTACCATAAAGGTAATGTTGACGATTTCTTTATATTCCCTTTCATTATACATATATCATTTAATTTGCACAGAAAGATATAGGGGTCTCTGTAGTAAGGCCATTTTTTGAGCAAAATCAACACAAATAGTGTAATTTTCACCTTGCTCCTCCATGAATCAAGGTACCAAACACTTTGTTTGGCTTGTGATTTGGGAAGTGTCAATAAGAGGCTTTATGGATGGTTAAATGGCATATTTTAAGGAGATGTGGTATTCTGTTCGCCACTGTGCAATCCCTTTTCTCTCCCTTCAATCTGTATAAAAAATGGTGTCAAGTTTAAGGTTATGTAACGTTTGATGTCTAACAATCTGCACCAGATCCAACAAACTGAGCTGTAAATAATGAGATGTGATGCGTCACAACAAACTTTCTCCAAAATTGGCTTAGTACATCGTGACTACTCCCTAAAATGTTCAGACTACTATTGTATTCTTAAGACACGGATGGAGAACGAGGCGCAGACCTTGACTGCACTCGCTTCTAATAGTGTAGAGATTGGTGGTGAGCCTACCTCCAAATTTGATTGGTTGCACTTAAATGAACAGACTACAGACGTGTGGGTGTGAACCCAACTGCACACAATCTGGATACGAATTGTCTGTTAATAAGTGCAAAAATGCAAGAAAGAGTGGAATAAGATCAAATGTAATTCTAGCAAAAGTACAAAAACGACCGCTTCACTCTCCTAACGCAGGCGTTATCTTGACCAAGCGTTGACATGTGAAACGGTCATCGGTTCTGATGTGCTATCGCTGATGTCATCGCATCGGTTTCAGTGTAGGATTAGGAGAGTGAAGCTGTAGCCGTGCAACAGGTCCGCGGCCCGCACGGTGCAGTGACAGGGAGCTTATTATTCTTTTCGCAATTCGGCCTGTCATCTTGGCGATACCAATACTTTGCTATAGCTGCAGGGAATCCCTGTACTCCACTCCCCTAACTCCGGTTGCATGTTTATCCCATATGGCTTGCAATGACATTTATGGTTCCTATCATCCATGCTCAGCAGTAGTAGGTTGGTTTATACATTCTACGTTTATATTAGGCTCAGGGGCTTAGATATAGCCCGGGCAAAGCCCGGGGGCCCGCTCTCCCCCCTGTTGGCAGCCCATCTGTCTCACTTCAGATAGAGACAGGCTTGGGTGGATAGTAGGAGAGCAGAGGATGCCGGCTGCGGAGTGTGGAGCTGATCAAAGAACAAGAGGAGGGAGGAGGCGAGTATGGCTTTCTTTCTGCTTAACCAATGCATAGCTGCTCCTCTCTACATCTCCCGGTTCTGTGTGTCAGTTGGTAAGTGTGTGTGTGTCTGTGTTGGTAAGAGTGTGTGTATGTGTGTGTCTGTGTTGATGTGTGTGTCTGTGTTTATAAGTGTGTATTTGTTTACACACTTTATTATTTGTTATTATTTGTTTATAAGTGTGTTTATGTGTGTGTATTTGTAATGCATATTTGTGTTTCATGCATTATGTGCAGTTATATGTTGTACATTTAGTGGTTTTTTTATAGGTTGAATATAAATGTGTATTTGTATATGGTGTGTGTGTGTGTTACACTAATGTTGTATGTTTGGTATGTGTGTATATGGTGTAGTATAGTTTGTGTTATACTGTATATAGGAGGGGAGGGAGGAGAGATAGGATGGGGCGGAAGGAGTAGAGATGATGAGGGGGGGGAGAAATAAGGAGGGGAGAGGAGATGAGGACGACGAGGAGGGATATAGATTAAGATGAGGAGGGGAGTGATGATGATGGATGATGACGAGGAGAGATGGAGAGAGATGAAGGATGTTTAGTTAGAGCAGGGGAGCACAATATTTTTCTCCTGCGCAACCCTGCCGGCTGTCCCCCTATCCGCGCTCGCCCCCTTACCTTGGTTCTGGGCATCATGACGTCATGTTGCCATGGCAACGCGTCTCCAGAACCCGTCTGATCCAAGGCAAGTGAAGTTTACAGAGGCCTTCGCTGCTTCCCTGGCATTTAATTTAAGTGCCTTCGGGAAGCGCTTGGGCCTCTGTAAACCCTGCGCCTCCTGTAGATAATCTTGCGCGCCACCTCTTTTTGCACACCCCTTAGATAGAGGCTCAGGAAGGGAGAAAAAATTCTAGTCAGTATTAATATTAATGGGGCCCTGAAATTTATTTTGCCTGGGGGTCCACGAAAGTCTAGCTACGCCACTGATTAGGCTATTCAGCCACACCATCGAGTAATCATTTTATACTTTAACTTGATCCTACATAAGCAATCTCTATCTAGCTACTATATTCTCTGGATCACTACATCAATCAGAGCAAATTAAAGCCAGACTTGCTAACAATCTGAAACTTTCTGGCAACTATTCCAGACTAATCTCGGATTGCTACTAGTGACCAGGAGATCTGAGCATGGAGATTTTTTTAGATACTTACTATCAAGCATCTGACATTACATCAGTAAAGTATCTGATAACATACGGTACTAATAGATGTTTACCAAATTTCAGTTAACACCAATTTTGTTTCAGATAAGCACCATCCCCAGCTGTCCACCTGTGTGTGATTATCACTCACTCACTGGGGCTCCTATTGTTTTTAGCAATAGTGGTTAAGTATCCTAGCTATATATCTTTGAACCATTTGTGTTATATACCTGGGGTTTCATACACTGTTTATTTTATCATTGTATGTACTCATATGCCCATTCAGCTAGCACTACTCATTTTATTTTGGTAGAATGAAAAATGATTTTATTCCACACTTTCGTGCATTTTTGCACTTATTAACGGACAACTCGTATCCAGACTGTGTGTGATTGGGATCACACCCACACGTATAGTCTGTTTGTTAAAGTGCAACCAATAAATGAATCCATTTTGGTGGTAAGCTGATCACCAATCTCTACACTATTGGAAGGGCTGAGCCGCGTCCTCCCTCCTGGTGATTGTTTACTTAGCCCCTGGCACTCTCCATCCACCAATAGGGCTGAGGCAGGCAGGAGTTTTTTTTTAAAGAATGTACAGTATACAATATGAACATGTTATATTCACTGCAAACAGACAAGCAGCAGAGTAGGTAAATAGCTACAGTAGGTAATATTAGAGCTTTCATGAGGGCGAGATCTTTTAACTGGTGGTTACCTGATTTATTCACTGCTTAAAAGATCTGTAACTTATTTAACAGAAGCCTAACGCAACGTCATATTAAGCCTATATGCATATCTTCAAAGGCCAATAACGTAACACGAAGTCATGTTTTCTCCCCTAAAGAGCATTGTGTTAACTATAACCGTTAGTGATAATGACATGCAAACGGGTTATCATGCATACATCGTATATCCAGACAAGTCTGTTAGAGTTAATGCTGGGACTTAACACTATGTTAGTTAGGTCATTATCTAAAGCTGCTGTTACTCCCATATAGACCCTGGAAGGAGGCTTTTGTGCAAAGCACTATTTCAGGGTCCTGCATAGGAGTAACGTTGACATGTTTAATGTCACGTTATTGGACGATAACGCAACGTTGTGCTACAATAACCTGCCGTTAAGCCTATGCTAATTAGATGTATTCTGGCCATTGTTTTTGTATATAATTAGCCTTAAAAATATACATCAACCTCAGGTAAAATAATGTCAATTTTTGACACGTTGTAAGCCTGGTTTAACTGAGCTTTGTGATCTCGCCTTTCGTTGCAATCTTACCCAGATCTGGGAAAAATAAGTGTCAGATAATTATATTTAAAAAGTGTGATATAAATACAGTTTTCTTTTATATTCAGAATACCTAAGCTTGCTTTATTACATAAAATACATTTCATTTTCTCTTAAAGTTTACAGTGTGTTTTTTTAGTAATTCAAATGGCACACTGTACAGTATGTATGTATGTATGTAAGTATGTATGTATGTATGTATAGGTATATATACAGTATGTGTGTGTATATGTATATACATATACTGTATAGCGTCATCCAGGTACATAGCCCTTCACAGCAGTAATACACGTGACATAATAATATGACACATAATGGGAATATTGCACATTCCTCTCGTTTGGGATTCATCAAAGTTGTACTTCACTGTAATAGCTCCTCATATGCATCTTTTTTAGGCTGTGGTGGATATTTACATGCAGACAGAGGTGTGATCACTTCACATAACTTTCCTCAGCACTACACTCCCAATCTCAATTGTACCTGGCATGTAGTAGTTACAAGCGGCTTCACAATTGCTACCCATTTGGATCCAACATTTCGGATTCCAAACAATGATGCTGCCTGCAGCAGTGGTGACTACATAGAGGTAAGCTCTGTGGAAATCTTAATATTGTTAGCAACTCTTTGTACTTTTAAAATCTAATTTCATGCAACCGCATCTCTGTTTTTCATCGCTTTAAAAAAATAAAAAATAAACATAGTGTAAGTTTTGGAAGTATCCTCAGTTAATGTGACCGAGTTTTGCAGATAGACATAAAAACATGCTACAGTAGCTACTATTAGCAGACATACAGTACATGCTATTTAGGCATGACTCACATTAACCCTATTCTTCCAGTCAGCTACATTCTAATTCATTGATGAACCAGTACTATAAGGATGCAGTATTTATTTTGTCATTGGGTGGGCTAGGTGATTAATAGTTTACATTATTGCATATCATTTCCTGTTTGTGATTGTGATATTTTCCTTTGTCATGGTACAAAGATCAAATTAAGTTTGCAAATAATCAGTTAAACAGATTAATTTCGGGTGAATTGCTAAATATAAAAGGATACAAAACATCCATTCTTTCATTAAAACCAATGTGCTTTATCATAGACAAATGCTTCTTACATAGATTGAACTATTCAATACTAGTATTTTCTCTGAAATAGCAGTGATTAAAAAATATTTGATATGAGTACTGAAAACTGTAAATTCTTTCTTATTATTTTCTCTGCAGAATAAGGGGCAGATAATAGTCAATGTATTACTTTGTTGTATTCTTTCGATAGCTAAAGAATGGTATTGATGAGTCATCACCCCCATTGGGGTCCATTGGGGGAAATGGAAGATTTTGTGGCAGCAACCCCCCATCCACCATGCACACAACAGACAATGAGCTGTTTGTCCATTTCATTTCTGACAACAGTAATGAAGACAAAGGTTTTAAACTGCAATATGAGGCACAGAGTTTGGGTACGTACCGACTGAAGTTATCATTATTTACTCATTGTTCTTTCAGTGTTGCCTCTCCAGAAAGGGGGTTCGGGGTGTGATTAATAAGGGATAGGTGAAAAAACGAGTGACGCCGCGGTCACGACTCCTCTAAACAGCCAAACGCATGTGGAAAAATAAAAAACTTTATTGAACAAACAAGTGAACAACAGCCATAGTCATCCTCTGACGCGTTTCGTCCGGGTCACGGACTTTGAAAAAGTCCGTGACCCGGACGAAACGCGTCAGAGGATGACTATGGCTGTTGTTCACTTGTTTGTTCAATAAAGTTTTTTATTTTTCCACATGCGTTTGGCTGTTTAGAGGAGTCGTGACCGCGGCGTCACTCGTTTTTTCACCTATCTCTTCTACTTCCGGCTGGAGCACACGAGGACACCACCATACAGCAGACCGCTGGGCAACCTTCCAACCAGCACTTTGGCAGTTCACACAAGGAGTCGTGAGTACTGACCGCTGGGTTTAGTCCGGGACACAGGGCGTGGGTGAGGCGTTCTGCTACCGGTTGGGACTTATTTTTGGGCATTTCCCTGGACGTGCCCGCGGGTATTTCCCCCGGTCCAAAGCCCCCCGCCCTGCTTTAGTCTGCACGGCTATATCTGGGTTGCCTATTGTCTTTATAATTTAAAGGATGTCCACCTCTTGCTACCATGGACTTGCACAAATAGTACCACCACGGTTTTGGTAGCCACGGTATTCCGAGGGGTTCACTCCCCTATTTCTTGTCTGTGATTAATAAGGTTCTGGGATATGTTAAAGATTAAATTTTTTGAATTTGAAAAATGATCTAAACTTGAGATATCAAACATTTGTTTACGTAGCCACACACAGCCACACACAGCCACACACAGCCACACACAGCCACACACAGCCACACACAGCCACACACAGCCACACACAAACACACACAAATAGCCCCGATCCACGCTTGCAAAATTATGCAGGACACCCTGCGCTCATGCTTGGAGAGTTGGTGATGTCACCGCTCTCAGCGGCAGCGTGGACTCAGCCTAATTTTGCAAACGCGAGCTGTTGAAATATGTAAGTATTTAAACATATTTGGATTTATATTGTATATCGTTTAATAAAGGTTTTTTTTTTTTTTCATGTGATTTTGATTACATCAGGCAGGGGGGTCCGAGAAATTTTATGGATGAAAAGGGGGGCTCGGCATAAAAAGTTTGCTCACCCCTGTAATGTAGATAACACAATTTATGCTTCCATTCAGCATGTGGAGGGAATATTTATGTCAGCAACTCAAACCTCACTGGATCTGTGACATCGCCCAAGTATCCTGACAATTATCCGCAAAATGCTGATTGTGTGTGGACCATCACAGTACCAAATGGAGAAGCAGTGCAACTGGAATTTCAAGATCAATTTGATATTGAACACTCAACCAAGTATTTATACGTATTTATGATATTCACAAATTAAGTTTATTATTTGTTGTCTACCAACTCAGTTTGTTCCTTAATCTTACCTGCCTATGGAATGTATTGGAGTTTAGTATTTAATTGTAGTTGTAACGAAAAGGGGAGGGGTAGGGGTCCCTGCTCAGCTTATATTAAACGTTCTGAAGGGGTGCTATCAGGGATAACTAACTATAAACAACGCGAGAAAGAGAATGCCTAGTGATGCACTCACCTCCACTAATATTTGAAAATAAATACATTTTAATGATAGTTGAAGAAAACACTAACTAATTTTAAAACCTCAAAAATAAGTGCCTGTGTGTTTCACCATTAATGAAAACCTCAAAAATAAATGCCTGTGTGTTTCACCATTAATGAAAACCGCAAAAATAAGCGCCTGTGTGTTTCACCATTAATGAAAAAGATAATTTTCACATACCAAAGATATACCCTTAGATCCTAAGGACGCGCCCCTTAGACCCTAAGGACGCGCTTATAGTCCCGGCGTTGGCAACATTGCATCAAAAAAAATGAATCCATCGCATGTGCTTATAGTAGGATTGGCGCGACGGCTTGGTCGCGATCACCGGAAGTCAATTCAATTGGATTTTTTCCGTGGCCGCAGCATGACGTCGGCATTGCCGTCGCTGGGACTATAAGCGCGGCCTAAATTAGTTCACTGGACTAAGTCCTATATGAATGTATATCCTGCTTTGTGCAGACCAAGGGGAATATAGTACTTACGTGTGTGTGCACTAGGAATGCAGCTTAGAGAGTTGCCATGAGATGTCTGTACTAGTGGCTACAATATAGCATTCATGGTGGATGTTAGACAAATATTGCTGTCAGCAAGGGGAAAAATGCCTACAAATATCACTGGTATATCTTGCAACATTGTATCTCAAGATTCAGCTGTGCTCATATCTGAATCCTCAGAGTAATGGTATTGTGCTACTCCCTTAGAGCAGCTGTGCGCATATCTGAATCCTCAGAGTAATGGTATTGTGCTACTCCCTTAGAGCAGCTGTGCTCATATCTGAATCCTCAGAGTAATGGTATTGTGCTACACCCTTAGAGCAGCAGTGCGCAAAGTGGGGGGATTTTTGTTTTGGGGGGGGGGGGCGCGTGGGCGGTTGCAGAGGCCCTGTGCTCTTCCCCGAGGCATTTAAATTAAATGCTGGGGGATTGCGTGAGGCCTCTGCAACTCACTTACCAGGGTTCAGACGCGTTGCTCTGATGTGTCGCCATGGCAAAGCGGCGTCAAATGACGCCGTGGTGTAATATGTAATGACGTCACACGTCCGTCTCCATGGCAACATTATTTGTCGACGCCGAACCAGGTAGAGGGGCGCAAGAGGGTCGGGGAGCAGGCAGGGGGGTGCAGCTCCAAAGGTTTGCGCTCCCTTGCCTTAGAGCATATACAGTATAATTAGTATGCTTAGGCTGTCATCATGAATTAAACTGAGAGTGTTGCAAAAAGAGTTGCAAATAGATGCCTACTATTGCTGCTAATCGCTACAATGTAGCACTAATGTTGGATGTTTAAGCAAATAGTAATGTCAGCAATGAAAAAGATGTCTACAAATATCACTTATATTTCACTGTGATATTGTATTTCCAGATTCAACTATTTTCAGGTGAATCCTCAGAGTGTTGGCATATAATTACTGCCTCAGAGCATCTATGGATTCTTCTACTGTAGTATGGTCCTTTTATAAATAGGCACCTGTGCCTCTTTCTGAATTTAGTAGGTTCCTCACATGGTCCACATCATAGGATATATCGTACAGGTATAGTAAGATATATAGTACAGGTGCATGGAGCAAGTTGCCCAGAGCTTACACACACATTCGACTAGACCTGTGTCTCAGTCGCGCAAATGACGTCCTACCTATGGATATCGTTTACCCAGCCTTCTCTAATCCTGACCCCGGCTTGTCCACGGATCATCCTGCCTTCTCCAGTCCTTACCCGGCTATGTTTGACCACAGAATTCGCAACCCGGATCCGGCTTTGTGGTCTAAGGTCGGTGAATATCTATCCCCACCTCAGCCCCGCGGCCCGGTCCAGGTTTGTGGTGAGCACGTACGTTACACTCAATTGTTTGTAGGTAACTATGGAAATGGTGGAGTTAAATAGCCACGGTAGCAGTGACGCGCCCACCCCTGATGAAGTTCTGAGTAAGGAACGAAACGTGCGTCGGGTGATGACAGCAACCCGGTGTGATACCTTGTCTCTCTCACGGTAGAGACCAACCAACCATTTAGAGATGCAACCCCCTTGAGTACAGTTGGGGGAGGGTACCAGGTCTGAACCCAGGATTGGGTAGAACACAGACCTGATCCCACCTCCTCCCCTGTCACTCAAGGGTACTGCCTGAGTGAGGGATATCCATGATTGTTTCTAACACATCATGATGTTACCAGAACTGACATGTCAGATAAGGGCAGAATAGTAGCCGAACCCCAGCATGGATATCGTTTACCCAGCTTTCTCTAATCCTGACCCCGGCTTGTCCACGGATCATCCTGCCTTCTCCAGTCCTGACCCGGCTATGTTTGACCACAGAATTCGCAACCCGGATCCGTGGACAAGCCTGGAGCCTACAGCAGATGGAGGCGCTCAGTACCATGGAGTAAATGTCAAGTATGTACCCCGGAAGTCTGTTCTGCAGTCACCACAAACAACGGCGGACACCTCAGCCTCTTGTGAACCAACAGGTAGCATGCACCATACACCTGGTAACAGGGGAATGTCCCATAGTGTGGGGGAAACACTGTTACACATGTAAGTTTAAAATATGAACGAAACGGACTAATATTCATAGTTATATAGGCTTGAATTTAGACAGTACATATTTAGAGTTTTCTGAACGGGGAGTTCTGTACATGGGGCACCTGAGTACCCCTCCCCCCCCCATACACCATAGTAATTGCAAGAAACAACAGTATCAGTCCATGATAACATATAATGGCTTATATGTATTTTAGTTTATATAAGTCCCTATGTTTACTCTCACTGCAGCTTGTTCATGTAGACAAATGTGTCACTCATGTATCTCACTGTCTGTTCCGAGATAATTTAAATGATAGTGACTATAGTTCTCATATAAGGAATCATAATGATTTAATCATGATTTCTTTTTAAACAGATTGGCTCTAGGCTTAGCAGGTTGTGATTACTGGCATATGTCCAGGCCCAGGTTAATCCCATATTCATTTGGGGACTACAGGGAGGCGGAGTAGACAAATCTTTCATTGAGGCCTTTGGGTGATAGTGTCCCTAGGGTATATATCCACTTCGCCTCCTTTCCCAATAGGGCTGTATCTACAGTAGCTCACCTTTCCTCACTCCTGATATCATATAGTCTATGCCTTGGAAAGACAGGTAAGTGACATCACCATGGTGAATCTAGTTAGTATGTCTTGCTACAGGAGTGTCTACTGTTCCTTATAGTGTTAATATGTTCTAGAACACGTCTTTGTAATTGACGCAAGGTATTTCCGACATATTTTATTCCACACCGACAAGTAGTCAGTCAAATATACCACTCCCTCAGTTTTGCAGTTGATGAAGCTTCTAATTGTGTATTGTTTTGTATTATCCCAGTTGTTAAAGACTTTTGTGGGATTGATGAACTGACATGCTCGACATGAGCCACATCGGTATGTACCTATAGTTCGTGTACTGAGCCAAGTAATTGGTTGTTGGCTTTGGTAGTGGCTATGGATCAATTGTCCGATACATTTCTTGGTCATCTATATGTTATAGAAGGGGTTGTACTTAATACTTTTTTGAAAGCCTCATCCTCCAGAAGGATGTGCCAGTGTTGGTTTGATACTTTTTTGACTTCCCTCCACTGCTTATTATATGTCCCAATAATTCTTATTGGTTTCGTTCCCTCGGGTTTAGATTTTTTGCTATACAGTAGTGTGTTATGGTCTGTGTCCTTTGCTCACTTGAGGGCCCTGTTTATACAAGACCGACTGTATCTTCTATTTGAGAACTTCTTCCCCATAATCTTTGATTGCTTTTCGAAGTCTTGGGGAGTGGAGCAATTTCTCTTCACACTCAATAGCCCTTTTGGGATCCCCTGAACCAATGATTGTTGTAGTGTTTACCTTTTGATTGTAATTGTTTATTTATTTATTTTATTTATAAAATATTTTACCAGGAAGTAATACATTGAGAGTTACCTCTCGTTTTCAAGTATGTCCTGTGTGTCTTAATTATTCAACCACATTGGAATCTTTTACCAGACCATTCAGGATGTTTAGTAGTCTTCAATGTGGAAGAATGTCCAAGTAAAATCCATACTGCCACTGTACACCCCAATCTACCATCGATGGAGCCATGTCCATCTCTGTTAATGTCAGGCGAGGAGCGGCCGTGGCAATGTGGTCAATATATAAACGAGCTCACAGCTCAAACGGCTGTGTTCAATTACTTCACATGGTGTGAATAAATACGTTTTTGACAACATCATCTTGGTGAGTGCTGCAGATTTTTCTCGTTTATATATTGTTTTGGACTGGTTTGGTATCCCAGTCTTTCTGCTGGCACCGCATATTAGCCCTTATATATCATATTTTGCTTTTGGAGTGCACCGAGCATCATTGTATTTTTTGTATGTATATGTGTATAATGAGATAGGCTGAGCGGCCTGTCACTCACTCAGGGACAGCCAGATGAGAATGCACATTCTATGTAATGAGACTGAAGGTGAAGAATACAAGAACGGGATTTTGCACTTTGGGCAGAAATTTGTTTCCTGCTATTATTGTATGTATTAATGTATATCTTTATTTATATAGCGCCATTAATGTACATAGCGCTTCACAGCAGTAATACACGTGACATCATATAAATAACAAATAATACAAATAACACATAATGGGATAAGTGCTTCAGACATAAAAGTGACATTTAGGAAAAGGAGTCCCTTGCCCCGAAGAGCTTACAATCTAATTGGTATGTAGGAAGAACATACAAAGACAGAAGGAAGGTGCTCTGGTAAGTGTGTCTGCATGGACCCAAGGTCGATGTATGAGGTGTAAAGTATCAGCCAAGGAGCTACTCATATGCTTCATTAAGGAGGTGTGTTTTAAGATGGGTCTTAAAGGTGGATAGAGAGGCTGCTAATCGGATATTGAGGAGAATGGCATTCCAGAGATGTGGGGTAGTCAGTGAGAAAGGTTTAAGGCTGGAGAGGGCTTTAGAAACAAAATGGAAGACATCTGCTCAAGGAAGACATCCTTGAACAGAATGCAAGAGTCGGGATGGTGGATAGTGAGAAATTAGGGCTGAGATGATAGAGTGTATGATACAGGATTTGATTGGAAGCCAGAAGAGGGATTTCATGAGGGATTTCATCAGGGGAGACACCAAGACAGATTTAGGAAAGAGTAAAGTGATTCTGGCAGCAGCGTTTATAATAGATTGTAGGGGAAACAGGTGAGAGGCAGGAACGCCGGACAGCAGGAGGTTGCAGTAATCGAGATGGGAGAGAATGAGGGCCTGAGTCAGAGTTTTAGCAGTCGAGCAACAGAGGAAAGGGCGTATCTTTGTAATATTTCAGAGGTAAAACTGACAGGTTTTAGCTACCTTTTGAATGTGAGAGGAGAATGTGGGAGAGGAGTTGAGGGTGACCCTAGGCAGCGTGCCTGTGCTACTTGGTGTATGATGGTGCTTCAGTGCATTCCGACAGTAACATAGAAGGAGGCAGTAGGACCAGGTTTTGGGAGGAAATATGAGGAGCACCATTTCTGACATGTTAAGTTTAAGTCGGCGGAGGGCCATCCAGGATGATATAGCGGAGAGACATTCAGAGAATTATTATAAATCCCTGTACTGTATTGTCTTTGTAAAGCACTGAGTACACTGTCTGTGCTATATAAATAAAAATATATATCCCCCTCTGTGATAAATTTAGGGGCCTCTCACTCACCCAGGAAACACTGGGGAGGGAATGTTAACGGCAGTAAAGACAGCAAAGAGAGGAGACAACAGATGATATGAATTGAAGAGGAGGGAGTGAAGTGTGCACAGAGAGGAGCAGACACAGTAAGGCATGGAGTGCAATGAGGAACAGGGCATGATGGAGGGGGGAGGAGAGACAGCAAGGAAGGGAGCGGAGACAGACAGAGGAGAGCAGTGTGCACATCGGGGAGGAAAGACAGCAGGGTGAGTAGGAGGTGGAAACAGAGAGACAGTAAGAAGAGGAGGAGACAAATGAGTAGGAGAGGAGGGAGTGTATTGTGTACAGAGAGGAGCTTACAGGAAGGGGTGAAAACAAAGACTAACGTTTAAGTAATAACCTTTCAGCTCTCCTAGATCAGCGTATGTTACACCGGGTAAAGTTAGTTTCATATATTGTGTGGCAGGACAGCTTCGTGGTAGGGTCACTAAGAGTCCAAACAGTGTGTTTTTAGGCTTTAAGCATTCAGTGGTTTATTTTCCACAACAAAACAAATAGGCACACTGTTCCTTTAAGGCAAACCAAATCATAAAATCAAAATCTACTCCCCTTGGTAGACATACTAGACCAAACATATACCATCTTGTATATAATGTATACCCTGTTCATTTATGTAACTGTATTTGCAACCATGTATTATTTGTCTTAACTCTGTGCCCAGGACATATTGAAAACGAGAGGTAACTCTCAATGTATAACTTCCTGGTAAAATATTTCATAAATAAATAAAAATACAGGCCCTAGCTACCTGGCTGGCCAGCTAAGCCAGTTACCAACCCCCAAAACATACAATACGATATCAGGGAACAATATTAAATCCCTTATCTGACAGTTGGGGAACTCTGTCCCAAGTGAGTCCATCCAATCCCTCTGGACACGTCAGAGCTCCGCTTCCTCATCAGGATTGGAACGCAAGTTCCTTGGAGCAGAGCTGCATACTGCAGTTTGTTCATGCCCGTGGCGATTCTGTTTCCTGTGTCTGATTCCCAGATGGACCCAGGACCCTGCTCCCTGCAGGCCTGGGGACCAGACCAACCAGTGTCATCCTGGTTGGGGAAAAGTCTCTCTCTGTAACGCTTGCTCTCACCACGAACATGGTGTGACCTCGGTACTGAGGTGGGAGAGTATAGAACACGCCACCCACAGCAACGGAGAGTGGAGAGTCGATAGTCAAGGTTAGCTGGGTCAGGGTTGGAGATAGTAGAATGGTCTTGATACTTGCCGAGGTCAGAGGTAGGAGCGAGGAGAGTAGTCGGTAGCAGGGTGCCGTGGTCAAGGATGGAGAGATACAGAAGGTCACAGCCAGGCCGGGGTCGATATCCAGAGAAGGGTCCAAAGTCTAGCCGGGTCGGTACACAGGAGATCAAACACAGAGGATGGCAAGGCAAGGCAATACAGCAGGAACAGGGACGTGGGAACAGCAAGGCTACAATGAACTATGCTCAGCCAAAGAAGGAGTGAGAGAGATGAGCATATATGTGTGAGAGAGTCCAATGAGACAGGGGGGTTTAGCGGAGGAGCGGCCTCTGCGGAGACAGGGATAGGCTGTGAGATGCAGGAGACCGGTGAGCAAGATAATGAGTATTGACACGTAGCTGGGGAGCAGTGCACGTGCATCACGTGTGCACGCCGTGCGGGGCGCCCGTGCGCCACAAGCGGGGGGTGGAGCCAAGCTCTGTAGGAACCTTGAAAACCCTCCGTGAGTGTGCGCGCTCTGTAAGGTGCGCAGGACGCTGTGAAGTGGCAGATAAGGAGGAAGCACGCAGCAGGGGATGCGCTCCCCGATTCCTTACAGTAAGGTGCGCAGGAGGCTGTGAAACAGCAGGTAAGGAGGGAGCACGCCGCGGGGGATGTGCTCTCCGATTCCTTACACACTCTCTCTCCCTGTTCATTCAGAAGTTCTGTCTTAACTGGCTGCACCTGCAGCCAGCCTCTCCAGAGTGGAGGAAATAGAAAAG
Organism: Ascaphus truei; assembly: GCA_036426205.1. Lineage (NCBI taxonomy): Eukaryota > Metazoa > Chordata > Amphibia > Anura > Ascaphidae > Ascaphus > Ascaphus truei. Next base: position 256,463,913 of record CM071568.1, read on the forward strand.
ACGAAGAAGGCATTTAAATTCTTAAAGTCAGAAGGGACGGAGGCATCATATCAGAATTATAAAGAATGTACAGATGCAGCGGCTGTTATCCGACCATTTATCAGGTTGAATCACGCACTATAGTGCGTGGTGGTCCGAGATGGTCCTCTGCAGACTAAATGGTCCATCGGATTAATACAGCAGGGCTCCCTGCTGTGTTAATCCTACCAGGGTCTACCTGTTTGTAAGAGACATGCAGTACTAGAGAGACTGAATCAGTCACTCTACTTGCGGCGTGGGGGTTTTATTTAAATTTGAACACTACAGTATTGTAGCAGGGGATCTCTGGAGCTGAACCGCATTGATTTCAGGTCTGGGGACCCCTGCTTCCCGAGTTACAGGCCCCGTTATTGGGTGCCGGTATCCCCGCCATGTTAAAATCCTGTGGGTCACGTGACCGTGGGATTTTAACATTGCAGGGGCCTGTAACTCGGGAAGTAGGGGGTTCCCAGACCAGAAATGAATGCAGTTCAGCTCCAGAGACCCCTGCTACAATACTGTAGTGTTTAAAATTAAATAAAAAACCCCGTGGTCGCCTGTTAGAAGCACGTAAGTAGAAAGACTGATTCAGCCTATCTCTTACTGTGCATCTCTTACAGACCAGTAGACCCCGGTAGGATTCACACAGCAGGGACCCCTGCTGTGCTAATCCAATGGGCCATTAGTCTGTCGTGGCAAATGTTTAAAGGATTTCGGGGAGATCTCGAAAACCAATTCGAGAAATGGGTTATATGAATAGGTTATGCATTCTGGAAACAAGAATAAACAGGCAACTTACAAATTAAATGGAGAATTCTTGATGGAGAAGGATTTAGGAGTGCTTGTAGACAGCAGGCTTAGCAATAGTGCCCAAAGTCATGCAGTACAGTAGCTGCAATGGCAAACAAGACCTTATCTTGCATTAAACGGGCAATGGATGGAAGTGAAGTAAACATAACTATGCCCCTTTCTAAAGCATTAGTAAGACCACACCTTGAATATGGAGTACAATTTTGGGCACCACTCCTTAGAAAATACATTATGGAACTAGACGAAGTGCAGAGAATAGCCACCAAACAATCTGATTTATGAGGCGAGGCTAACTAAATTAGATATGTTTACATTAGAAAAGAGGCGTCTAAGTGGGGATATGATAACAATATACAAATATATTTTAACACAATTCAAGGCGCTTTCAAAAGAACTATTCATCCCACGGGCAGTACAAAGGACTCGGGGGCATCCCTTAAGGTTAGAGGAAAGGAGATTTCACCAACAACAAAGGAAAGGGTTCTTTACAGTAAGGGCAGTTAAAATGTGGAATTCATTACCCATGGAGACTGTGATTGCAGATACAATAGGTTGGTTAAAACAAAAAGGTTGGACATCTTTTTAGAAAGGAAAGGTATACAGGGATATACCAAATAAGTAAACATGGGAAGGATGTTGATTTAGGGAGTAATCTGATTTGCCAATATTTGGAGTCAGGAAGAAATTTATTTTTCCCCTTAACTTCCTCTGGATTAATATACTCTAAGTACGGATATAGGCTAAGTATCTGTCGTCTAAATTTTGCATAGGTTGAACTTGATGGACGTATATATATTTTTTCAACCTCTACTATGTACAGTAACTATGTAACCCCTCTCTCCTACTCTCTCCTACTTCCCTTTCACTCTCCCTGTCATTTCCCGCTTTGCGTGTAAATCTGTCCCCATTCGTAGCTTGCCTATGTATGCTCAAGCTACAGGATGAAAGGAGGAAGGGCCCAGAGAGAGAGGAGTCTGGGGGACACAGGGGAAGTCCCTTCAGGCTGCCTGTGTCCCACCAGTGCTCTAAGCCTTAATTGTTCATAGAATGTTGTCTTCTCCTGAATTCACCAGCAATGTTATATCCTTTTTGGGTCTATGTGGCCTTCTTCCACTATGGACTACACATGCCCAAAATGTCTGCATCACTTATTGCACTTGGATTACTTAATAAATTGGTTGATTGTTTTGTGCAAAGTCATTTTTTTAAAGGTTTACGACAGCGTTGAAGAAACCACATTAGGCAGACTGTGCCTGACACTTTCAAGAAAACCATATAGCACTTTTTTCCCTTTTTGGACACATTGGTCTGTTTCCCTTTGTAGTGCATCCCTTATGCACATATTCATTATACTACAAAAATGGCAGAGAAAGAGGCAGATTCTCTCTTTTTCAAAGTGCCGAATTTGAATATGAGGCATAAATAGTCATTTATAAATGCAACGAAAACACCAGACTTCAAATTGCATGACATTTTCAGGCGAATTTGCAGTGGAAATATTGAAGGTTAATGAATAACCCCCTTAGTATCTTTAAAACGAATGACTGTTTTTGGAGTGTTGGACAGGATAAATATCATTCTCACAATAAGTGACACATTCATCATATTATATGTGCCTTTCTAGTTATTAATATTTTATTATGTTTAACTCCTTTGATGCTGGAAGCTAGCACCATCATACATTTATGTACTTATATTGGAAAAATATAACCATTTTCTTTTTTTAAATCAGCTGCAGCTCCAGTTATCTGGAATTACGTGACGGTGCCGATTCCAATAAAAGACTCATTGCTAAACTGTGTGGAAACACTCTGCCGGTGACTTACAAATCTCTGGGTACTGTCATGTACTTGAGGTTTAGATCTGACAATAGTACACCCCGCAAAGGTTTCAAGGCTGTGTATTCCATAGGTATGTTTGCAAGAAGTATATCTTCCTACACCACCATCTATCCTGTCACCCAAGCACATTGCCTATGTGTGTTATTTGATTCCTCCCTCTCCTTCTCTACTTAGGCCTCGGACATGGTAAAAAAGATAGCGCTGAGCCAGCACACTTACCTCCTGCATCTGGTATGTGTGTGGCTTTAGCAGGCGCTTCCGCACGCTTCCGCAGGCGTGCTGAGGCATGCGGAATTGCAGGAGACAGATTGATTTTAGTTTTCGCGCTGAAGGAAGCGGAGGGCCGGTCACGTGACCGGCAAAAGCCAATGGCACTCAGTGACGTCGGCTCCGTGACGTGGTGCGCTAGCCCCGCCTCCCTCACCACCTCCCACCCGCCTCTTAAGCGCGCTCGCTGATGCTCATGCCAGGACACAAAAAAGCTCATGCTTGAGCAGGAGAGCATGAGCGTCAGCACGGCTCAGCGTGGTATTTTTTACAATGTCCACGGCCTTACATTCACATTTAGCTCTGGCTAAAACTTGTTGCTTCTTCCTCTGTACATTTTGCCAAGGTGATTATACTGCTAAAAATCCAATGCATGCCTTTATCCTCTCCTGTCTGATTATTGTATCCTACTACTAACATGTCTCCCTGTCTCTCAGCTGTTTGCTTTGCAATCTATCCAAAATTCTACAGCTAGTATCATTACACTTTTGTCTACAACAGTGTCAGTGCATTTACTCCATAAATCCCTTCTCTGGCTTCCCATTAAGCTCCGGGTTACCTACAAAGTTCTCCTTCTAACTTTCAAGGCTCTCCACTTGTCTGCTCTTCCCTACATTGCTTGTGATGCTCATAACTATCTCCTTTTAGCCACTTCCACTGCTTTCTCTCACCTTAAAACCTTATCCCTCACTACCCATTAACCATGAAACTCCACCTTTAAGTCAAAACTAAAGACACACCTTCTGAATGAAGCTTAAATAGTCTACAATCTTGGCTACTGCCCCACACCTACAGTCACACTCGCCAACCATTGTGATCAAGCACTGCTATTTTACTGCACTTACACCTTTACCTGCAGTCTCTATAAGTCTGTGAGTCCACTATTTGATGACCAACCGCTCTACCCAAATCCAATAAAGTGTATAAATGATGACTAAGGTGCACAAGGATAATATATTTATATATATATAATAAAGATATATATATATATATATAATAAAAAAATAAAAAAAAAATAGATGATACCGTTCTGTGGCTAACGAAATGCTTTTATTCTTGCGAGCTTTCGAGATACACTGATCACTTCTTCCGGCGATGCAAAAGGTATACTTAAAAACAGTGTCTCTTGGAATGTTATCTGTGCTATATATTATCCTTGTGCACCTTAATCATCATTTATACACTTTATACATATATATATATATATATATACAGTGCTTGCAAAATCACCCAAAAATCTACTCGCCGACACAAAAAAAAAATCTACTCGCCACCTAGTCCCGCCTCTAAATCCCGCCCCAACCCCGACCTAATCCCGCCCCAACCACGCTCTAATCCCCCGCCCCAGTTCCATATTTTTAAAAAAACAACATTCCTAGTAAGAACATTCGTTTTGACATAGTTTATTTATTGTATTACAATTATACTACAATTAGTCGGGTGTGTTGTGTGGTGTGTGTGTGGTGTGTGTGTGTGTGGTGTGTGTGTGTTGTGTGTGTGTGTGTGTGTGTGTGTGTGGTGGTTGTGTTTTGATATAATGTCGCGAATCTAGAAAAAAAAGCCAGAGATATATTAAAGCAGCATCCCGCCTGGGATCTTACCTGATCCGCAGTCCTCAATGTCTCAGGTACCCCTCATTGCGGACATGTTATACATTGGAGGGGATGTGTTCCTACCGTCTCTGGGGTTAGGGGGGGGGGGGAGGGATTCCGATGTACTTCAGTGTTAGTTGAGTCAGATCTGGAAGTAAGCAGTATAGGTTTATTCAGTGTAGATAGAGCAGTTAAGTATATAGGGAAATAAGATATCCAGATCCCGAGTGTGAGAGAGTGTGGGGAGTAGAGGAGAATGAGAAGGAGGGTCAGGTCCCGGCCTGGACGAGAGGAAGAGGGCCCCGTCGCCCGTATTTATTCCTCTGGCCCTACGACTAGGTGTGCGCCTATGGACTCTGGGTTTGCAGGCTTACCGACAGGTCCATTATTCTCAGTTCAGTGCTAAACTGCGTCTATGCAATTATCGTGTTGGTCATTTCTTGACTATAAGTCGTGGCTGCTAGTCAGGGAGAAGAGAGGGTGTCGTTTGTAACGTACACCTTGAGAAGGTGTGGTGACGTGGTCGGGGTTGATGGAGAGGAGGAGGAGAGAGAGGTGGGGGGGGCGGAGTTGTAGGAGGACGGAGAGTAGTGGGGGGAGAGGAGAAGAGATGGAGAGGAGAGATTGGCGAATGACGAAGGAGCATGGGGAGGAGAAGAAGGAGAGCGAAGTAGAGAATGTGGGGAGGGGAGGGGAGAGAGAGGAGAGAGTGGGGGTGGACGGAGACAGGAGAGACGAGGGGGGGGGTTGGAGAGGGGCTGGGGGGGGAGAGAGAGGATGGAAGAGAGAGACTAGGGATAGGAGAGAGAGATAGAGAGGCTTGGGTGAAGAGGGCAGGGTGTGGAGAGGCAGACCGAGAGGCAGAGGGGCAGAGAGGACGAAGGAGAGTAGTGTGGGAAGAGAGAGGAGAGAGAGGGGGGGGAGAGAGAGAGGAGATGGGACAAGAAGAGAGGGTGGAGGAGAGGAGAGGAGGGGGGGAGGGAGAGAAGAGGAAGGAGAGAGAAGAGAGAGATGGACAGAGACGATAGAGAGAGACAGGGGAGAAGGATTAGAGAGAGACAGAGGACGGAATTAATAAAGAGCAGACAGATGAGGATGGTTAGAGAAGAGACAGAGAGACAGGGAGGGCGAGGAAGAGAGAGGGAGACTAAGGCGATGGGGCCATAGACGAGTGATGAGCAGTTCGGAAACGGCATGATGCTGAGGCTCGCCATGTGAAATCTGCGCGATGTGCCTCTGCCATGCGGCCGGGGAGCATCGGGGCGGAGCATGAGAGAGGAGGCGCGTCGGGAGCGAAAAGGGTGAGACGGAGCGCGTGAAGCGCAGGGTGCGGCGTCGAGCCAAGGGGGGCCATCCCCCCAAAGTACGAACCGACGTCAACCGTATCAGCCCAGTGACGCTCATAGGCGTCTGAGGGGAAGTTGACGAGAGTCAGAGAATGATGCACTGGAGGGAACTAGCGGACCGGAGGAGGATGAGACGATGGAACGGGGCAGCAGACGGAGAGAGAGTGAGGAGCAGAGACGAGAGAAGAGGGGGGGGGGGAGGACGGAGAGAAGAGAGGGTGGGGGGAGAAGACGCGGCGACGAGAAGGGGGTGTGAGGAGAGATGAGATTAGCACGGATGGGGGCAGAGAGAGAGCAGGGGGGGAGAGAGAGAGAGTCGGTGGCGGGGGGGCGAGAAAGCGAGAGAGGGATGAGGTGAGAGAGGAGAGCGGGGGGGCGTGGGTGAGACGAGGAGAGAGAGAAGGGTGGGGAGACGAGAGGCGGGCGAGGGAGAGGGTGGAAGAGAGAAGAGAGAGAGGTGGAGAGAGGAGCAGAGAGGAGGAGAGAGACGAGAAAGAGAAGAGACAGAGAGAGAGACAGAGGAGAAGAGAGAGACGGATAGAGAGACCGAAGAGGATTAGAGAGAGATGACAGAGAACGGATTAGAGAGAGACAGAGACGAGACGTGCTGAAAAGAGAGCAGCCCGTGCGTAAACCAGTTTTCTGCGTAATTGTTCTCGGATGATAAAAATCAGCGCATCAGCACGCCTGGCGGAAGCCGCGTGAGCCGCCCCTCCAGGCATCCCTATTGAGGATGCAGGGCTCAGCACGGAGCGTCCGCAGTGTCGGGGCCTTGTCCTTCTATGGACTCGGCCAGAGAGCAGAGAGAGAGAGACATAGAAAAAAGAGTAAGAGACACAGAAAAAGAGACGAGCAAAGAAAAAGAGAGACCACACAGAAAAAGAGAGGACACACAGAAAAAGATGAGACACACAGAAAAAGAGAGAACACAGAAAAAGAGAGCACAAGAAAAGAGAGACACCAGAAAAAGAGGAACAAGCGAGACAGAAAAGAGAGAGAACACGAAGAAAAAGAGAGGACAGTGAGGACGAAACTGAGACAAAGAAGAAGAGAGAGAGAATCGGGCGAGAATTCGAAGATGGTAGAGGTCTGAGGGGGGAGGTAGGAGATTGAGAGGCCGAGGGGCAGACCACGGGATGAAGGTAGGCCGTCCTGGGGGAGCGAGAGGCACAGGAGAGAGGTGACATCAAGAACACATCACCGACAACGCAGAGACACAATCACGCAGAAGGAGACACACTCACGCAGAGACACACTCACGAAGACAGAGGACAAACACTCACTCACGAAGAACACCTCACTCAGAGCCCAATCAGCTCACAGCGGACACACTCCATCGGTAACATCACTCAGACAACACTCGAGCGGACACACACTCGAACACAACACAACCACGAACACACACACCACACAGACACAGCCACACAGCAGCACCACACACAGGCACACCACAACAGGCACACACACAACGGCCAACAACACACACAGGCACAACCACACCACAGTGCACACACACACACAGGCAACCTCACTCCCGCAAGAGGACACCAACGCAGAGCATCAGCAGAGACAACTAAGGGAAAAGCACAACTCACTCAGGAGAACACTCCGCCAGAGACACACTGCACTAGAAACACTCGAAGAGACAAACACTCGCTCGACACACACACACAACCCACCAACAGACAAACAGGCACGCACAATCACACAGGGCAACACCACACAGACACATCTCTAAGGACACAACACTCACAGACACTCACTCTGTCACTAACCACACACACGCTCAAGCTCCATGGGATCCTCCGCACGAGCAGCGGCCCGTTTAGCAGCAGGGCACCTCCGCACGGCAGATGGCCCTCTAAGGCACAGGTCCTAGCGAGCAGCTAGCCCAATCGAAAGGGCAAGACCCAAGAGCGCTCCTGCCTGCAGCAGCCGAAATGCAGTAAGAGCCGCCAGAAGCCTCATTTAAGGCAGCAGGCCCCTCCGCACGGCCAGCAGGCAACCACGACGGCACCGAAGGCCCACTCACCACCCGAAGCCAGCTCACGAACACCAAGGGGGAGGGGGCAGGTGATTACGGGGGAGATTATGGCAGCCGGAGGCGGCGCGCCGGGGGAAGCTGGGTTGGCGCTTCCCACTCAGTCCCAAATGTGTTGCGCGGGAGGTTGTTTGGGCTCTCACCCTGCAGTCCAACGTGGGTCGCGGCGGGGATGCTTTGGGCTTACCCTCCGTCCCACGTGGGGAGAGGTGGGGGGGCGTCAGCTGGGGTGAGGGTCGGGGGATTTGGGTGCTGGGGGGGGAACGGCAGGGCCAAGGCAGACGGGGCCCATCAGGCATGACCACAGAGGGACCACAGGCAGCACAAGGAAACAGGGCACAGCAGTGGCAGCAGAACAGAGGCGGCAGGACACCCTGACTTGCCCTGTGCATGCGCGCCGGGACCAAGGGGAACATCGCCGCCCATTTTTTAAATTTTTTAAAAGTTGAAGACAGGCACCCGCTGGGCTCCCCCTGAACACGGGAGGAATAAGGTGGGGGAGGCAGATAGGGGAAGGAGTCTCCCGCGTTAAACCCATACAGGGAGGGGAAGTGGACTTATTTATTATTAAAAAAAAAATATTGGCTGGCGAGGGGGAACTTCATAGGCTGCAAGAACGGTCGTCAGGGCCCTAATCCACTCGCAAGGTGCGAATGGTTATCATATTGTCGAGGACTTGTATATGATACATATGATATATATATATGAATTATATAATATATGATATATATATTAAACAACAAAAAGTGTGAGGGACTGCTACACAGATACCTATTTGCAACTAATGGAGTGTAATGTATTATGAGTTAGTGAATTAGGTCAAGGAATACTAACATTCCACATGATGAGGTAAAAATTGAAATATCAATAAATGAAATATCTAGATTAGAGTAAGTAAATTCTTGTCCTATGATTTCTTTTATTCAGGTTAATGTTAATTATAATGTATATATTATGAATGCATGTTTTAATTTATATCATTTGATGAATTATGTTGTTTTGTTGAATGATGATGATTTGTAAATGAATTATTGTAATATTGATTCTTGACTTCTTGTTCTTTTTTTCTTTTTTCTTCCCTCTTTGGGTTGCCCTGTTGCACTATGATGCTCTTGTTTTTATTGACTTGCTGTCCTTCTGCTTGTTTTTACTTTGGGATTTTTTTTTGCCTACTGTGAAAAATAACAGTTTATTTAATACACTTCATATAGAAACCAATGACGTAAGTGAAAACAATATATTTACAGTTGATAGTCTGTCAGTATCTATTTTATAGTGGTTCATAGTGGGGTACATATTTTTCCTATTAAGAACCTCAATTGAAAAATTATACCTATTAAACATGTATACCAATGAGAAGCCCACACTGGAAGATTTGTAAACTATCACTGGAAATATATTTTTTCTCACGTCGTTATTCTACGATAGGATGAAGTAGTAAAATCAAAAGTTGTTGTTCATTTTTTTTCAGGAATTTGTACATGTACTCGATCTAATAGTTCATTTATTGAGAGGGTCAAGTTAGTACCATCGCGGGGAATATTAGTATTCTTGACTAATGAGGTACGATACATTACATCGTTTCTTTACTTTGAGTGCAAATAGATGGGGATATTAGTGGAAGCAGGTTGCTATCACACTTTTTGTTGTTTATGTCTCCCTAACCAATCACTTGGTTTTGTAAACTCTCAGGGGCAGGGGGGATTCTTTTTATGTACCTGGTTTATGTTGTTGTTCTTATTAAATTATTTAAATTACCTATATTTTATTGTTCTTTGGTAAAGTGCTTAATACATAGTGTTAGTGCTAGGTATATAGGAATGTCCCATATTATATTTATGCACCACTGACGTTATGCTTGCCAAAACTCATAACATTTTCTGTGGAAAACGTTGCACAAAAATCAGTCTAGAAAAATCATGAATGTGCACTCCGAGAGTATGAGGCGCCATCCTAGGTGAGCGACAGCAGCTTGCGGCGCGAAAACATGCAGCAACTCTATGGCAGTGGCCATAGTGCGAGCGATTTAGAGCGACAAACGACCAGAATTTGAGCGACAACGTTGTTTTGATCCACATGAGAGGTTACGCCTCTGCCTGCTCACGTCGCGGAAGCGATGTGAAGTCCAAGATCACTTAGGCGCACCATGCGCTCCGTCGCACCCAGTGCCTTCGCACTATTGTAACCTAGCCTTATATTAGACTACATGGGGTTATCCATATAAACTCACAAAATCTGGCACTATCTCAACAGAAACGTACACTTGAGATCAATGGGAGTTCCGTGCGATAGTGTCTTACAGTCAATTGAAGTTTACTGAATAACTTCCACTAGGTAAGACATTATAGAGAAATCCTCCTATTGTGTACCTTTAAAAATGTGATTAAACCTCAGCAGCTCTTAGTAAGTTTTAAAGGACCAAAATCACTACCTGAAATACAAGTGACGTACCAAGTAATTTCAGTTTCCAAGTGTACACATATATAATACATAGTAGTCGGCAGCGTATGCGTTCAAATGTCCATGACCTCACCATACAGGCTCAACTATCATGCTTGTCCAATAAAAGTTTTGACAAGCTATATAATAAGCAATTAAAAGGCCCATTCGTACTTCGAAGTGACCCACAAATTGTCACAGTTATTAATGTGGCGCTTTATGGGCCCATCAAGTGAGGTGTCTTATGAAGTAGCATTTTTAGTAAATATGGACCATTTACTTTTCTTTGAATCCAGAATTCAACAAACTCGCATGTATCCACGTTTTAGAAGTGGGATAAGTAACATGTTTTCGTACATTTGGATGCCACATACTCACTACATCAACAGGAGGTTTTGCGCTTTTGCATAGCTAGTTTGTGGTGGTGGAACACTTTAGGACAAAGTGGCATCATCCAGAGCCCGGGATTCCACACATAAGTACCAGACAGTCTTCCATGTGACCTTCGGCCTACATGCTGGGTTCCCAACGCTTGTCACATACTAGTGAAGCCTTGACTTTGTTCTCTTACCCCCCTCAATGCCTATTGCAGATTCCTTGCTTTTCCTGTAGGTCATATCCTCTCTGGTTGCATGGGTACCGCTCACGCTTCTCCCTGCGCTTACCTCAGGGGTTTGCTTTACGTCCGTGGAATATAGAAATAATCCCGGGTGCTTACTTATTCCCCCTCCGTTGCTAATACGCCTCGCACTTTTCCCTTCTTTATTATTGTCCAGCTAATTTACCGCGCATACTACTTTTCTCTTTTGGCCTCATTCTTAACGCCCCCTTGGTGTTTTACGGGGGCCGATGACCCTTAGTGGCTGCGCGTACCCCCGCCTTTTCCGATGTACTAGCTTCTTTGCCTCTTACTTCTTAACTGTTCCACTCAGTATATGCACCTTTTCCATATCGTTTCAATTTAGCTCAAAGGTGGAGCGGCTTGCACTCATCCCTCCGCCCGAAGTTCTTTCGCTCGGTATGTCTCGTCTGACCGATCGGCTGTATTCACTCCCCTTCGGCGTAGCAAATCGCGCTAGGATGCATGGGTCCGGATTGTCTCCGCGACGAGGGAGGGGAAGCGTAGGAGGACAAAAGCAGTACCGACCAGAAATGTCCTAGCTTTGCATCCCCTCTTACCTTCGCTCGCCCTCTATCTATTAAGTTCCGAGACAATTGGAACTGCGACAAACTTTTTCATCGGTGCCCATGGATACTGTCCTGTAACCCTTTTATGAATACCTCTACTCCCTCATCTTCGTTTCTGCTTTTTTATGTCGTTTCTTCTGCTTTCTCTTATCTCTTCTTTCGTCTTTTCGGTTCGATGTCTTCACTTTTTATTCTACGATTTTTCTTGGTGTATCCTGATTTCCTCCTTAATCCGAAGTAATTCAACACTTTGCTATTCCAACTGTCCTCCCCCTTAGTAGTCATCCCTTCCTTCCTCCTTTTTTTTTCCCCCGCGTAGTCCCACTTCTTCTTCTCCGCCTGCTCTCTCCGCCATCTGAGTGTTTCTTATGGCGACCCGTACCTCAAAGCTCGTGGACTTTTCTTCCTTCTCGTTGATAGCCTCCCACATCTCTTCCGTCCTACCCCCGTTTGCTCTTAGATTTGACCGTTCGCTGGCGTCTGCTTAGCTGAATTGCCGCTATATGAGCAGTTTAATCTTGGCTCGGGACGAGTAGCGGCCGTAAGAACGATTACCTCTCCTTCAGGCTTTACTATCAGCAAGTTTTTTGGAGGTTGTCCTATTTTTTCTTTGTTTCGTTATTTTATAGGGATTTATTTAATCTTGTGCTAAAATAGAGTTAAAACATGTGTTGACATGAAAGAAGTCTGCATTCTATGAAAGCCTGCTTACCATTATTAGACGAAGACGTGCAAAATATGTATGCCCGAGCTCTTTTCTTGCAGGTTTCAAGTCTGCAATAATGACTCTGTGAATGATTTAACACATCTCCAAAACACAAGGGAAGAAACTAGAAGGCAAGCCAGTGGGACAAGAAAACTGCTGCATTTATAAGGGTTTGCTCAATTTTCATACCACATTTACACCTGGCTAGATAACCGAGTAACAGATTTATGAAAGACTAAATATTCATTACTTCGGGTCGCGTTGTATTACCCCTGGTGGGTTATTTTATTGGTGCACTAAGGTGAAAAATGTGGCTATGACAGTATTTCAAATATAAACTTGCCACAAAGTGTTGCGAAGTAGTGGTCAAAGGTGGACTTAAAAAGTACTGGGATCCATTAGTTGACAAATAAATAATGTACAATATTTTAGCCGGTTCTTTGGACCTGCATTTATCAAGATTGTATTATTCTTCATAAAAGGGCCTGGTAATAACGCGTTGATCCAACAAATAAATTGCTCTTTAAAAAAAAGATCGGGAGCTCACAAGTTTGATAAATAGAACAGTTAGTGGATACTTTGTTATTTACAACACCGCAGTATTGGTAGTCCATACCCTGAATAAACATGCCACTACCGAATATCTATACCTACCTGAGCAAAGGCCATTTGTGAACACGCCATCAATGTCCTTTTTTTTGTTTTAATGATATCTGGCTTGCGTCAGTTTGGGAATTGTTTATTTGAAGTAATAGAGTGGGAAGCAATGACAGGTCTAACACATTGTATAATATTGGATATGACGATTATAATTAGTGTGCGAGCAAAGGATTTTCGCCCCCATTAAATCAGTATGCCCAAAATATTTTGGTACTCGAATGCAATCCATAATCATATAGAACTTAGGATGAGTGATGCACTGAGACATGGTGTGGAGACATCTTTCTGTCCGGTTCTTGTATTGACATCAAATGGACTAACCCACATTCCAAATGAAAAACAGTAAACCATGTTAAACAACTCTTAATAGACTTTTTAGATTACGTCACTTTCAGAGTTTACATTTTACATGCATTGGCCCATATTTACTTAGCAGGTTTCCGCCAAAGACACCTTCCGGGCATGGTGCCTTATCAAGGAACCCTGATCGTAAATATAGTCAAGTTAATCACTTCTATAGAGAAAAATAAGCCAGACTAAGGGGTCTTGATTAAAATGTTTATTGGTAAATGGTGTTATTAGAGAAGGATGTCTTCAAGCAAAGCCCTGAATCACAAATAAGAGTGTAATGTACAGTAAGCCCGCTACTAGAATGAGCTGAAAAAAAACCAACGCATTTTCATCGATAATGTTGGCATTTGTTCTGTTGACAGGAACATTTCATGGTGACCCTATTCTTATGTAGTGTGATCTTTCAAAGGTTTAGTACCATTGTGCATATTAGTTGGAGTTGTTAGGAAAGTCTGGTGGAACCTTTTGTACCATTTTAATGGTTGTTTCATATGTAGGATATGCTAAGTAGGTTTGCCAGTTTACGGCCCATGTGCACGTAGCTCTGCAATAGCAAATGCAGATCCAAGCCAATGTTTCCCGAGTGGTGGGTGAAATGGAAGCAAAGAAAATGTTGATGCAATTCCAATGTTGACAATGATCAGGCGCAGACCTTTGAACAATTCCCGGTACAGCCCGTTGTCTGGGGATCGCGATTAAAATCATGTTATTACGGTTTCTATGAGATTGAAAACTAATGAAAGATTTTTGCAATGATGTAGAATCTTTTAAATGGAAATTAAATTAATTAAAGAAAGGGAACATAAATGTAGTTTTGTTCAAAGACACAAAAAAAAATACTCTGAGTAATACTGCACCTATAGACGCAGGGTTATTAAATGTTGAGATGGTTCTTACTGTCGGCACATGTATTTCCAGGGAGATTATTGGGTAATTTTGCAACACACAATACCAAGTGAGTGTGGGTGACCTCGGTAGGACAGTTTTGCTTAATAACTGTTTCAAGGTTTGATTAGTGATGAATCTGTGAATGCCATGGGATTCGCACTGCACTAGAAGCCAGCATTGATGGTGAGTTTCAATAGCGTAACAATAATGCACTTGGCCACAATGATGTAAGCAAACAATATACATTTGTTTGCAATAAATAAAATGTTCATGGATAAAAAAAAATAATCTGTAATATCCTTCAGAATGTGGTGGGGATATACATGCATCTACTGAGGCACTAAGTTCCCCTAAACTACCCTAACCTGTACCACTCACAATCGTGCATTTGTAGTGGAGGTGGATCACTGTACCGGGGGAGACGTGTCACTCTAACCATTAAGGAATCTAAGCATCCAAGACCAACCGAACTGTGACCTGAATATGTGGCGTAAGTGACCAAATGAGTATTAAACCTGTTTACAGTGGTATATAAACATCTTCCAACTAAAATGAATCAGTTAAATAATGTGGATGAGGAACCACCTCTGAAAATGCTTATGCTGCACTATATCAAACTAATAGGACTTGATGAATCGTTTAAGACAGCAAAAATCTAAAACATATTGTATTTTCGATATGAAATGATGTTATGAGTGTGTTTTTATATATTGAGTCAAGTTTTAATGTCAGAGAAAGGGTTTTTATTTGTTTTATTTTTTTCTTTTTGTTAAACCATAAATCAGCAACACCAGCAGCTGATTTACAACAGGGCTGGGTCTTATGTGGGTTTTACATTGCAAGATTGGGCATAAATGGGGATTTTGAATGAAAATCAGAATTTTCACAGAGGTTTGGTTTTTGGAATCGACACATGAAGTTTCAGTTATGTCAGTGGGGGACTCTCTGGGAAAAGCCTTGAAGTCGTAAAGTATGGATGTGGGTCGCCTGTGCTCTCCTGGATGCCTTGGCGAAAATACTGTGGCTATATCACAAGAAAATGCTGCAACATCTCTGTGATATTCTGCAAGCCAGATAATGGCCCATGGATTAACACAGATGGGTCCCTGTCAGTCCCATTCAAACGCATGGGAGCCTCAGCTGTGTTAATTAGATGGGCCATTAGTCTGGTTGCGCAGAAATCTCAACGAACATGCGTTGTAGCATTTCTTTGAGATAGCCAACCGATTTTTCTGGGCTTGCTGGAGAGCACAGGCGATCACATCTGTAGGAATTTCTATGTATGTTATACCTTTTATTTTAAACTATGTTCTGCGATTTATTGCAACGTATGTTTTTGTAATAATATTTTTTGTAATTAAAAGCACTGATTTTTAAATATACTAAAACAATATTTAATTAGTAATGCTTTGGGGCTCTGAATTAACCATTGCACGTTGTGTAGTAGTATTTACATTTGGAAACATTTTGTTTAAACACAGATTTGTGTGTTAGTGCATAGTTTTTTCTATAATAAACGAGACCTGAGACACTGGAGAATATATATATATTAGATTTTTTGAAGTTTTGCGTTGGTGGCACGGAATAGTATTATTGCAATTGAGTAGGGGTTAATATCAACTAATTTTAAAATCCTTGGGGTGAGTGGCTGAGCAGCGTGTGTATTAACCCTGGCTGTATATATATAATATATATATATATATGCAATATAGCTGTATGCTCATCTGCATGTCTTAGGCAGGTCTGCAACCCCGCCTTTCCCCATTTCACCCAGCATACAGCACTTCACTGCAGCAAGGGATTCTGGGAAATGACAGCAATGAGCACACAGTGTCACTTTTGGCCTCAATAACCATTTTTAACATGGTTCCCTATAGGCTTAAGCTTGCTGCATGGTCACAAGTTTGAGCTACAGCCAGGGTTAAGGTGCTACCCAGAAACCACCACAGACAGCTGTTTCACCTTGATGGGTCCATCAGTGTGGGGTTTGATTTTACTGGGAATGCAAGAGAGCTTATGGGATGGCCAAACCATAATACTGAGTTAAGTTATGGTGAGTAAAAAAGTGAAAAAACCCTCCACGGAAGCAAATATGCAATATAGCTGTATGCTCACCTTGCTGCAGTGGAAGTGCTGTATGCTGGGTGATAATGGGAAAGGCGGGTTGCAGACCTGCCTAAGACATGCAGATGAGCATACAGCTATATTTGCATGTTTGCTTCGTGGAGGGTTTTGTACTTTTTTTACTCACCCTAACTTACTCAGTATATGGTTTGGCCATCCCATAAGCCTCTGCATTCCCAGTAAAATCAACCCCACACTTATGAGACCCATCAAGGTCGAAACAGCTGTGTGGGTAGTTTTCTGGGTATGCACCTTAACCCTGGTGTGCTCAAAGCGTGACCATGCAGCAAGCTTAAGCCTATAGGGAACCATGTTAAAAATGGTTATGAGGCAAAAAGTGACACTGTGTGCTCATTTGCATGTCATTTCCCAGAATCCCTTGCTGCAGTTGGAAGTGCTGTATGCTGGGTGATTAATGGGGAAGGCGGGGTTGCAGACCTGCCTAAGACATGCAGATGAGAATACAGCATATTTGCATATTTGCTTTTCTGTGGAGGGTTTTGTCACTTTTTTACTCACCATAACTTAAACCAGTATGTAGATAGTATATAGATAATATAATATAGATATATTATATATATAGTCATATGCTCACGTGTGCTGTTCGTGACAGATGGTATATTGAGACGGATTGAGCAAAGAAGATACTTTTCATTTGAGGGACCTTTGCGATGGTGAAGAGTGGGCCAGATAGAGAGCTGTGTATTAACCCTTGTCTCCTATGCAGGTCACGTGCTCACAGGTGTGCCATACATGACATATACAATTGTACTGTGGGGTTAGTCTCGTTATTTTCCCAAATGGATTTCTAATTATTTTTATCTGTACCTTTTTTTATTTATTTTTTACGAGTGTTGATTAAAATTGTTTCTTTTATATGCAGGGCAAATATAGATTGATTTAGCGCTGATCTTTCTGATTTATATATATATATATATATAAATATATATATATATATATATATATATATATATATATATATATATATTAAACATATATATCCCCTCAAACACACCTTCAACTGATTTAACAGAGATCAGTGCACCTGGGTCTTTGAGAGCAATTGTTCTGTGTATAATTGTTTCTTTGAATTGCTTTTAATTTCTGTGTATGCTCATTATCATAGGTGTACAATGGCTTCCAGCAGCAGTCACCCATTGTAGGGAAACTGTGTGGCAATGTGGCACCAGATACAGAGGTGAGGTCTTCTGGCAACACAATGAAAGTTCGTTTTGTCACGGATGGGGCTGTTTCCAGTGGAGGTTTCATTGCAACGTACACTTCTCTGGAGGATGCAGGTAACTAATTAGTTAATAAAACCTATGTTACAATGTTAAGAGTATTACAGTATATGATACAGTTTAATTTCAAATCAAGCGGTTTAGAACACAAATGCTATGCATGTAAAATTCCCAAACAGAATGTTGCATACTGTATTATTTATATTAATCAGTTATAAAATAAATACTATTTGTTTGCACTTCCATACATTCAATGTCCAGGAACAATAAAAAGAATCAGACATTTTTATGTTTCTCTTATTGTAAATGGTTTAATTGACAAGTATCCTAAAACATAAAACAATATTGTACACTACTGTAGTTTAGTCTTTACAGTTTTCATAAAGGGACATTTTTTGTAGACTGTCACGAGCATGAATCCTTGATGCCTTATGTCAGTTTTCAATAAACCGTCCAACACTCAAATATGTTTTGGTAACTTCTAGATTGTTTGACCTAGAAAACATAACTGACATTTAAATCAGTGCTGCATTTTATGCAAAAATATTGAATTATTAAAGTTATTATTGAGCTATAAGGTACCAACTTACTACATAGCACAGTATAATGAGTGTGGGAAAAACAACAACAATAAATAGTATAATAGGCTAAATCAGAGGTGCTCAACTCCAGTCCTCAAGCCTCCCCCCCCCCCCCCCAACAGGTCAGGTTTTCAGGATATCCTAGCTTCAGCACAGGTGGCTCAATCTGAGGCTCAGACGAAGAGTTGAGCACCCCCGGGCTAAACAATTTATAACGCCATCAGCTCTGAAAGCTGATTGGCTTGTTTCAGGACATTATTCTTCCACTAATGGCTGTAAATGTTGGCCCACAGCCACGTTTTCCTAGCCAATCAGCTTTTAAAACTGCAGCTCTCGTCATAAAGACAGTGGGAGTTATTTACTAATCAGTCTCCAACTGCAAACCTGCAGCAGTGCAAGCGAATTCCACCACATGTATGAAATGAAAAACTCCATTTGCTTTCAATGGCTTTTCTTTGAGAAATAATATGTTGCTTTTTGCACCTTTTTTGTCCCAGCTTTGCACCTAGAGACTTTAGTAAATATAGCCCAGTGACACTCACTGACTCGTCCCCCTCTCTGCCTGCCTATGTGAGAGGCCTCTGTACTGGAGGAGTGTGACTGAGAGGGAAGAGTCACTGGCCCAGATACACAGAGGTTAACTCAGTGCTAATAACAAGGTGGTATTTTCCATGAGGTTAATGCATATCCACGAAGTTAATTATATGCAAAAACAACCGCCATTAGTTATCTCTCTCTAATGCAAAACCCATATTTTAGGGTTGTGCATGGGAGTAATGCCACCTTTAGCTATGACTAAACCAACGTCTCGTTAATTCCTTGCGTTAGCTGTAAAGGAGCTCGGTGGATAGGACTCCTTAGAGGGAACACCTCTTTTGCATTTCATTAGCACTAACGGCCGTTATAGTTAATGCAATGCCCTTACCAACTAAAAACAGCGCTTCAAATTGTGTTAGGGAGTTTTAAAGATATTGGTTAGCACTTAATGAGGCATTAACCCCTAGTTAAGTCAATAACGGACGTCTGTGGCTCTGGGCCATTGAGAGCTAGGAAAGTGACTGTGTGTGTGTGTGTGTGTGTGTGTGTGTGTGTGTGTGTCTGTACTGTGAGTGTGAAGCTGGGCTGTACTATATGTGTGTGGAAGGGGTAGATACTATAAACTGTGTATTTGATAGGAGATACTTTAATGATAAACTTGAAACAAAAGTCTGTGTGATTTTATTCTCTATATACTTTTTTTTTTAAATCAAATAATGTACATTTGTAAACAGAGCTACAAGGGTTTTATGTTAGATGTCCCTATAATTATTATACAAAGAAATTCTATAAACCATTATTGATTCCCTTTTACTGAAATCAAACATTGTTTTTTAGATTGCGGAGGCTCACTTCTGGAATCCATTGGAGGAAATTTCACATCCCCCGGCTATGATGGAGTCAACAATTACACAAAGAATGTGAACTGTGAATGGGTCATTCAAAATCCAAACACTGATAACTCATCAACTTATATCTCATTTCAAAATCTACGCCTGGAAAATCACCAGAACTGTCAAAATGACTTCCTAGAGTTCCGCTTCGGTGAGCATTTCATTCCTTTACAGACTTTACACATAAGGCTTCGCAGAGAAGAGATCCGAATGATACTTGGAAGCAATGGGCCATTCATGCTGCTCTTACAACCAAACATGTCCACCAGCTACTCTCTTTATCTTTAACCATTGCCTTTTGAGGATGCTAATGGTGCTGGTTTTCTATCTCTGTGAAAACCCAAACATGCCCATCAGCATTGTGTCTAATCACCATACTGCATATTCCATACCGCACCTTAAAAAGTTACACTTCTGGTACCTTACCTTCTTTGTATTACTCCCTCCCTTATATGAGGTACATTCATCTCTATTTCATTAAAATAATCATTTATTTGTTTGGAAATATAGATAATCTTAGGCAAGAATAAGTGGCATAATAGTCCATATTTGGTACTTATGTGATTGTTATTCCTTAATATAATGGTTTCTCTATTTAAACAGCACTTCTGGTGACACTTTTGTTGTTGTTGTTTTTTTTTTTTTTAAATACAGTAGGTTTGAAGCAGGGGGTCTCCGGAGCTGAACCGTGTTAATTTCAACTTCTGAGACCCCCTGCTTAGTGAGATATTATCTCAGGAGGGGGTGCAGGTAGCAGCTCCGGGCGGGCTAGTTAGGGCTAACATAATGGCGGCTTAAATGTCCTGGATCCTGTGGGCCAATAGGAAGCCGTGACATCAACACTTGCGGTTTTCTATTGGCCCACATGACGCGGTACCCCCTTCTGAGGTAAGTATCTCTGGAAATGGCGTCTCCTCTGCTGAAATTAGCGCAGTTTCGCTCTGGAAACCCCCTGCTTTAAACCTAGGTAAAAAAAAAAAAAACGCATGGAATGCTGCTTTAACAATGAAATAGGTTTGTGAAAATAGTGGCAAAATGGTGAAAAGAGAACACAGGTACTTTCTTCTGTAAAAACCATAACTAAAAGGAAAACAGACTATATACTTTAATAACATTTACTACTCAGTGGCATGGAATGTGTTATACATCATACCATGGCTGTGCTGTATGGTGAGGTATTGGCAAATGTCATGTTCATGTATTTTCTAATACTTAAATGAACTACTGTATCTAATGCAAATTCAGGTAGGCTGCCATAGGAAATGCTATGATCGCATCAGGTCTATAGCACGTCTTCCACATGATGTATTTTTCATGCTATCTTTAAGAAGCCCCTTCTGGCCATATGTGTTGCGGTCTATAGATGTGTAATTTTGTCGGCAAAGCATGTGGACATGGCGAGAGTGACACCTTTTTACAGACGTTGAAAAATCAAAATGTTAAAAACAAAGTCCCAAAGAGTTTCACAAGAAAAAGGCGCCACAGCCTGAGTGTGAGTGTGAGTGTGTGAGTGTGTGAGTGTGAGTGTGTGAGAGTGTGAGAGTGTGAGAGTGTGAAAGTGTGAGAGTGTGAGAGTGTGAGAGTGTGAGAGTGTGAGTGTGTGAGTGTGTGAGTGTGTGAGTGTGTGAGTGTGTGTGCGGATACGTGGAAAGATAACAGTGAACACCCGAGAAAGACGTGGGAAATAAGCTAATTTGAATATGCAAAGTGAGCGAGGATCTGTAGAGAGGGTGTGAATGCGTGAACACGTGTACACGTGGACAGATAACAGAACACACTCAAGAGGCCTGGGAAATAAGCCATTTTGAATATGCAAAGAATATTACAATTATTTCAATTAGCATATTTCCCAAGTATCTCTGGGAAATATGACCAACTGTAAGAAATCCAACAAAGTTGCAATGCATGGTGTAAGAAATCCTTACATCTTAGATGTTCAATCTGGTTCCTGTTTTCAAAAGTCAAGTGAAGTAATGACCATACATTCTTAGAAATTTACATCACTCCAGCATGTTTTTGTTAAAATATAAATGTTGTTTATGGAGCTCTTTAATATCTTAGAATAATCTAGGAATAACCCATATTGTATAACATGTCTTAATGGGCCATATGATGTAGCATGTTTCAAACCACTGTTTAGGAATTCTGCCCACAGGTGTATTGTTGACTGTTGTTATTTAGAGAGGTCCTTCCCAAATCTATATGCTCCATCTCTATTAAGATTTAAAATATCAAATTCATCCACTGTTTGGTTTGGAAGAAATGAAAGTAAACATTATGAATTCATTTTTGTAGATAATGCGGATGGAGATTTAATAACCAGACTATGTGGACGTAAGATGCCTTCAGTGCCTCTGGCTATTTTTGCTTCTCAGATCTGGGTACATTTTGTGAGTAATTCAGAAGTGGAAGATATTGGATTTCATGCCAATTATTCATTTACAGGTAATTTGCCATAGGACTAAATACATATACATATGCTAAACTTTTGATGTAGTTTAGGTTTTTATTTGAACTAATTTATATATTTCAATAAATATATACCAAATACGCTAAACATACAATATGTACACTAATATAATTAGTGCAGAGAAAATCACAATTATGAAATGTGAAAAAGAATAATGATACATATTTTTAGAAGATTATCATTTTATTATGTGTAGCATGGTACCCTCCCTTGCCTCCTCCCTGGCAGTGGTAATATCGCGTGGAAGGGTTTAGTGAGCTATGTCGGCCATGTTGTGGTTGGCGCAGCTACATACATAGGGACGATGTGTAAGGCAGCGGTTATCGAGGTTGGCGCTGCAGGAAGAGGAGGTCCTGTCGGTCAGGATTTTCTCCGCGGACTGGAGGCAGCATGCTCAGTCCTAACGGAGCCGGCGAAGGGAGAGGTAGTGTCCAGGGAGCTAATCAAGCCCCTTGACTAGGCCAGACCATTTCCCCTGTAGGCTCCAGCTTGTTCCCCTACACCATAGTGGAGTACTGTAGGGCTGGCCAATAGTAAGGGACTTGCTCCTTAGTGTGCGAACAATTCAGCGGAGCAGACGGAATCGCAGCGGAGGATTCCCCAGGCCTGGTGGATCGGCTGCGTGGTGCTACCAGACTTAATGCGAGACGGGGATTGTGTCAAGGCTCTGCATCGTGGGAACACAGATGCGGCCTGTCTGAGTATACCCTGGTGTACCCAAGTACCCAGGAAGGTACCATCGTGCACCAGCACCACACAGGAAGGTTAGCACTGCCCTCACATATATCTCTGGGAGGGACTGTTCTGATGGACATTGGGTTTTAGGGGCCCAGGGCACCCTCAGTACTTTGGGGGACCTTTACTGTGATTGTGTGTATATTCTGTATTGCTGAGACTATGGGACCATAGTAAATAGGTTGCTTATACTTTGTGTGGATTGTGGTAATTGGAGGTATACCATATACATGTATACCGGTTCCCGTGAGGGGCTATCCCGCCAATGCAGGGATCCTCACGGGTGGAGGCGCTGCACCAGTCACCCCAGACTACCCATGTGCGGAGGCTTAGGCCTCTTGTAAGCCTAACAGGTTAGCAACATAACACCTGTACCAGCCAAATCTTCCTGAGGAGGAGGGAAGGGGTGTTATCTATGCAATAATATGTCTGGATTTTCCTGGTGTATTGTTATCCATGAGACACAATTTCACACAAAGACATGATTTGTTATATGTACGTTGTGAGATAGAAACGTTGTATTGTATTGTACAGGAGGGCCCCGGGTATACGGCGGGTTCTGTTCCACGGGCCCGCCGTATAGTGAAAATCACCGGAAAGCGGATCCGGCGATTTTCAGGGGTTTGCATGCGCAAATCGGCATTTTTGGCGTTCTGTGCATGCGCGACTTATGGTCTGCACGCGCAAACTACAGTATGCGCGCGCAAACTACGGTCTGCGCATGCGCGCTGGGCGTAACAGCCCGTTCTGCGCATGCGTAATTTAAGATCCAAGATGGCGGCCCCCTTCTCGGTGCCGCCGTATCGGCGGATCGCCGAAAAGCGGGGCACCGAGAAGCGGGGCCCTGCTTTATTGTATTGTATTTTATGTCTTTATTTATATTGCGCCATAAATGTACATGGCGCTTCACAGTAGTAATACATGTTGTAATCATATAAATAACAAACAATATAAATAACAGGTCATGGGAATAAGTGCTTCAGACATAAAATTAACATTAAGGAAGAGGAGTCCCTGCTCCAAGGAGCTTACAATCTAATTGGTAGGTAGGGGAACATATAGAGACAGTAGGAGGGAATTCTAGTAAGTGCGTCTGCAGGGGGCCAAGCTTTATGTATCATGTGTCCAGGATCCATTAGGGTCACATATTTACTGGCAATCGTCAACCGCATAAAATAATTCAGTCCTGTACATACATGCAGTAACTGCAGAGGAAAAACTTAGTGACGCAAAGATCTAAGTAGATGTAACAAGTAGGGCAAGTTAATCCTCCTGCTGTGTTTTAGTTAGGGCCCAAGCAACATAACAAAACTTAAGAAGCACCTTTAGAGAGACTATTTGTCATTTTTAAAAGCAGTGTTATGCCACGAGACACCTTCTGTCACCAGAAGACACCGTACGGCCCACTAAAGCCTTGAATTCAAGATGTTGAAGTAAATACGGCCCATATTTACTAAGCATGCTATCAGGGTAGGCTTGGTTGTGGTGCTATCGGTGCCACTGCACCGAGCACTGCGATTACAGAGGCCCCACACTCTTCCCCACAACAATTATACTGGTTGCCGGGGTTGAGCGTGGGGCTTCTGTAACTCT
This sequence comes from Ascaphus truei, assembly GCA_036426205.1. Classification (NCBI taxonomy): domain Eukaryota; kingdom Metazoa; phylum Chordata; class Amphibia; order Anura; family Ascaphidae; genus Ascaphus; species Ascaphus truei. The sequence continues at coordinate 256,488,234 of CM071568.1, forward strand.
CTTACCTTCTCCAGCGTCATCTCTTCCTGTAGTGTCCCTCATCTTGGCGCCTCAACGTCCAATGGTGTCGCATTTCATGACAACGGTAATGTCACGGGACACCCTGTGGCGCCATGTTGCCGTGACAACATGACGCATCAGAATGTCACATGAAGTCCCGTTGGGATGGTAAAGCGACACCATTTGACGTTGCGGCGCCAGGATGAGGTACCCTGGCAGGTGGAGATGGAGAATCAGAAGGTGAGAGGCACCACATGTCCCTGCACTGAGCCCTGCAATATTTCCAGCCGGCCCTGCATGCTATTCCATAATATGGGCAGTGCTGGGTGACACCTTATGGCCTATTCAAGTGTCTGGATTGTAAAGGTGTTTTACGGCACTGGAATGTGTCCTGTGGAGTAGCACTACTCCGTAAACATTGGACTATGGGTTTCAACTAAAAATAAAATAGCACACAGGGACAACTCTCATAGTGTATATGATTTATTCCACAAAAATAGAACAAAAATAAATGTGATAAACAATAGCTCTCACAATTGTGCTTACTGCAGTTGACACATAAAACCCGATAAGATATAGCAAGAACCACCTCGTCGACCTCTAGGATCTGACCGTGTATGCTTGGACTGCGTGTCTGTGTCTCACTGTGGAGCCTGCGCTTTCTTTGCTCCCTTCTCTAATCTCCTGCATCTTAGCGCCTCCCCTTAGTGGTGACGTCACCACCAAGATGGCCGTCGTCTGTGTAGCGCAGACTCATAGCCCCTGAGGAAGTGAGGCCTCGTTCAGGGTGCCAGAGGCAGGAGTTGGAGGGCGTGCGTTCGCGTGTGCGAGCGGCAGTCTGCTGGGCGATATGTGCACATCCTCCCCAGCAGACTTTTTCAAGAGTTGAGGAGGCGGGGCTACAGACAGCAGCTTAGGGATCGAAGTTGCTGTCTTGAAATCATTCTCAAGAATGATTTCATTGGCTGCCGAGGTACCAGTGATGCTGCTGCAGCTTCAAAAAACGACTTGGGTTGTTTATTGAAACTGTAGCCAGCGTCAACTCAGTACTTCGGAGACAGGGCAGCTGCTACCCTGACAACCACAATTCCCTTTAAATACATTGTGTCGGACTGCCGCACGTACGTCAGCGCGCCCTCCCTCCGAGAGATCTTCATAAAATGCGTAGGTTGATCCTTTCGAATCTGTGTTGACTGTGGAAATTCCCGGCGGCCATCTTGATGCGCTTACACACACACAAAAACACACACATAAACACACACTAGCCTAAATGAAAAGGTACGAAGGAAAAATGTAGCTACAGTTCTTCACTCATCATATATATATATTTCCCCCATAAAGATTGTATACTTTTTTCCAGGGTGTGGTGGAATACAGACTGGTGAAACTGGAGTACTTGCCAGCCCTAACTTCCCCCAGCCTTATAGCAGTATGAGCCATTGTGCTTGGCTACTAGAAGCACCAGAAGGCCATACCATCACTGTGAGTATCTTCCACAGAGTTACACTATAGAAGAGAGAGATTACATGTAGAGAACAAATAATATGGGTATTGATATTGTGAAATGATGACTAGATTTCCTAAAATGTGAAACTATTTTTTCTTTTTCTTTAAGGGTGAATATGAAACTAGAAATCTGCTCTATTCACCATGAAAAAAATGTTTCCTTTATTTTTACTATTGCAAAATCCTTTTGATGCTAATTTGAGCAATAACTCCCTTCTTAAATTCTGTACTTGAATTATGGAGATTTAATTTGCTTCCCTGGGAAGTTAAAATGGCGCTGCCATTCACACTTAAGACAACAGGTTGGCATGGTAACAGCTGCTACCATCCAGAAAAGGATTTAAAAGTAAACAGAAGCTTAGAAATAGATCAACACAACATAAACTATTAGGTTATGGTATGAGTTTGTTTTCTTGTTGTTGAGGGTATTGCTGCTTTAATCTGTGTGCTTAAATTATCACAAATTTATTTTGACTGGAATTTTGTATTCCTGAATGTTACTGATGTCGGCTGCATAAGGACAGCATGTTAAGCACAAATGGATTTATTAGACATTACATTATATTACTTGTTGCCCATATGCTGATGTTTTAATAAAAACTATTTCCTTTATTTTTGTAACGCTTGCGCTCACCACGAACAAGGCGGGAGGGACCCCGGTACTGAGGTGGGAAAGTGTAAAGCTGCGCACCGACAGCAGCGGAGGCACGCCTGGAGGGTGGATTGTCAGCGTAGCCGGGTCTGGGTTGGAGAGAGCGGGTTAGTTGCGATACTTGCCGAGGTCGTAGGGAGGAGCCAGTGGGATGGTCAGTGTCTGTAATGCCGAGGTCAAGGGTTGGAGCCAGCAGGGTAATAGAGTATCCAATTGCCGAGGTCAGGGATGGAGAGGTACACATAGTCAGAGACAAGCCGGGGTCATTATCCAGAGAGAGGTCCAAAGACAAGCCGGGGTCGTATCCAGAGAGGGGTCCTAAGTTAAGCCTGGTCGGTACACAAGAAAACAAACAGCAGAGGGACAAGGCAAGGCAGAAGCTAGGAACAGGACGTGGACAGCACAAGGCTACCAGGAACTATGCTCAGCAATGAGTAGCTGAGAGAACTGGGTATTTGTAGGCGGAGAGAGACAATGACACAGAGGGGAGGAGCGGAGGCACGGCCTCCACGGAGGCAAGGATTGGTGCACGGTGCAGGAGTCAGAGGGAAGTGCTGATGAGGCTTGAACACGTAGCTGGGGAGCGGTGCACGTCGCAGGCGGGGGGCGGAGCCCAGCTCCATGGGAGCCAGTGAAAGCCCTGCGTGGGCGCGCGCGCTCTGTAAGCTGCGCATGATGCTGAGAAGCGGCAGGTAAGGAGGGAACAAACCGTGGGGGACGTGTTCCCCGATTCCTTACAATTTTAGATTAGATTAGTATTTTAGAGTTTGTTGTGACATAATTTGGGATTTAATTTGCATTTTCTCTATGTAAAATAGAGTCATATTCTTCCATTAAAAAAGCAATCTGCAGTGCTCAGTATTTTGTTTTACTGTTTTACTACATCAGAGACTGGCAGACATTGCTAGCCAAATTTTGGCCATCTCAGTTCTATACAATATGAGCAATGTGAGACTTGAATCACTAGTAAAGAGGCTTACCATTGTATTCACCTATAAATTACTTATCTGTACAGCCCATTTGGGATTACTAAAGCCCCTTCCCCTTCACATGGTGTTTGGGCGACTCAGAGGAAGGTAAGCCCTAACCCCTTCTGCTTGGAGACAATGATATCAGACTAGACCAGCGTTTCCCAAATGGGGCTCCGTGGAGCAGTCCCAGAGTTCCGCCGACGGACGGGACACCTGCACTCACTGTGCCGGATTTCCCCCTCAAAAAAGCAGTCTGTCTGTAGCTGCAATTTCTCATTCAACCATTAGGTGGTGCTGTGCTGCACAGCTCATGCACCTCGTCTGCCTTGCTGCATGCATCGTGATAAGGTGAGTGTGTGAGTGTGTCAAGGTGAGGGGGTGAAAGAGACATGGAGAGGTGGGAGGGGGGTGAAAAAGAGATGTGGGGAGGGGGTGAAAGTGTGACATGGGGGTGTGAGACATATTGGGGGGAGACACACTGGGGGAAGGTGAGAGAAACACTGGAGGGGAGGGAGAGACACACACTGGCTGGAGGGAGAGAAAGAGACACTGGGGGAAGGAGAGTGAGAGAGACACTGAGGTGAGGGAGAGACACACTGGCTGGAGGGAGAGAGACACTGGGGGAGGGAGCGGGAGGGGGTCTTTTAAAAATTTATTGGGGTGGTGGGGGGTCTTTTAAAAATGTATTGGGTCAGTGGGGGTCTTTTTAAAATGATCTTGAACCAAGAAAATGTTTTGTCTGCTGCGCATTTTTTTTTATGTGCTACGTTAAAACTATTTAAGGAGTTCCATTCTGTTGTACAAAATATTAAAGGGTTCCACAACTAAATTTAATTGGGAAACACTGGACTAGACTATAAGTAGTAAGGGGGAATCTTCTGGAAGGCAGATCCCAGGAGGAGTTGAAGAAGAGGGATCTCACTGTGAACAGTTTAAATATAGTTCCTATGTTTAGGATAGAGTGTGGAGTCCCTTTTAATGTTTTATAGTTGGGGAAAGTACCCTGTTTATATAGATGGTCTTATTGATATACAGAGAGACAGACTATGTCCAGAGGGGACTCAACAAGCTGCAGCCCCTAGGCATAGTTGGATCAGCCCCACCGGAGGGTCCGTCGCTGGCTCTCACCCAGAGGGCCATGTAGTGGCAGGCCGTCCTGAAATGAGGAGGCTGATCACAGAGGGAGTAGTACTAGGCCCATCAGGGCCCCATGGATATGGAGTGCTCCCAGCGCTGCGTAGCAGAGGGACTCTATAGGTAGCATAGTAGTTAGAAAGCCCCAGCACCTAACTAGCAGGTCGAGATGGGGGCAGCTAGGGAAGCCACAGAAACAGTATATGCCAAGGACTCTCAGTAGGATATACAAGATGCCCTATGGATAATACTGTACATGGGGGAACTGTGCCTAAAAGATTATAAAGCTGCTGTTTGAATGAACAAAGTTCCTGGCGCCCATCATTGCTTAATAACGCCCAGCCTGCACCCTGAATAAGGTAATGCATCCTGAGCAGCCCTAACACCGACACTGATGCAAACTTAGGGAGGGTTGAATATCTTTTTGGCCCGATGTGAAACATCATATCTGGATCTAAATATGATTATCATCACGAACGTGAAGATAAGTCAGTGTGCGTACTGTACATTCAATTTAGTTTTACAATTAGCCAGTGTTGTTTATGTAGCAAACAAAATGTGTAACACTCCTAAGCGAACTTAAATGTATTTATTTATTTATGTATTTATTTTTTTCAAACATTTTTTATTCTTGTAAAATATATATATCATGGGGAGAGATACAGAACAGAAACAGCAGCAATCGAGCTCCCAATCAAACTACGTTAGAGCCGCTTACCCCTCAGCTCTTAGACTGCTATCTACTGTTCTGAGGGATATGACGATCAGCAAAAACTGTTGTCCATGACAGCTATATTTTTACAAATATTTATTGATGTGTTAATATATTTAGAGTCAAGTACCATCTCATGAGGATTTTATATCTCTTCTCTTTGATAGCAAATGGATTCATGCGCAACAACCTCCCAAATATCTGCCTAGTCTTCCTCAGAAATCTCCAACCCAATATCCCTTTCCCAACGTGTCATATAATTAGGATTTTCTTGGCTTCTCTGAGAATTTAGAACCATATATGGAGTTGAGATCAGCCCCCCTCTGATGACCTCTTACAGTGCATAACATCTCAATGGAGATGTAGTAATGGTTAAAGCCAGAAATATCTTTAAATAGGTTTGGGAGAGAGGTTAAAGGCAGAGAAAGTAGAATATCATCTGCGTAAAACACAATTGTACATACTGTCTATATTCATTAGAGCCAAGTTTTAAGCCTGAAATGTTAGGGTGTTCATAATCTTGTAGGCTACTGATTCCAGACTGATAGCAAACAGAAGGGGGGATAACGGGCAATCCTGCCACGTCCCATTATTGACATCGCCAGTGTTCCCCGCCATCTTTAATGTGGCACATGGCTGGTTATCCAAGGCTTTAATACCTTTCAGAAAGGGACCCCAGATTCCAAATCTTTCCAGTGTAGCAAACATATATTCCCAGTGTACCAAAGGCCTTTTCCGCATCCAGTGAGATCAATAATGTGGGCTTTTTAGAAGTAGTCGTTACATGAGTAAGCTCTATTACCCTCCTTATGTTGTCTGACGCCTGACGGCTCAGAATAAACCCCACTTGGTCTGGATTCATTATTTTAGGATGCAAGCTTTACAATCTAATCGCTAAAATTTGGCTGTATATATAAATAGTCACGTTTAAGTTAATGTGTAGAGTTGTTCGTGAGTTTTTCCATGTCTAGAACATGTCTAACTTTTTTCTGGTAGAGGAAAGAAAAGAAACCCTACTGCATGCACTCACTGTGATTAAATTAGCTAATTGAGTGTAATTTAAAAGCCTTTTATTGACTTGTTAAAACTAGTATAAAGGGATCAGGTATCCGTATCCCTTTTCCCATGTATATGCTAATTTTTTTCTGGAAAGATCTGATAAGATGGAGCATTTATCTGTTTCCATTGAAGAGCTATTGAATACCTTGCTGCTGTTAGATGTGCAATTAATTTGTTCGTGGCATATGACACTTTTTATATCGGTTTTCCCAAAATCATCACCACAGGGTCTAGTGGCACAACACCCTCAAGTGCCCTGGTGATCTCTCTCTCTTAATTTTTCTCCAGAAGGAACCAGCCTTTGGACATGTCCAGAAAATATGATACAATGTACCTCTACACCAATAATTTCTCCAACACAGAGCACTTGCTACTTGGTATACTGTATACAGTGGTGTGAAAAAGAAAGCACACCCTCTTTGAATTCTATGATTAGGACATAATAACAGGACATAATAACAATCATCTGTTCCTTAGCAGGTTTAAAAATGAGGTAAATACAACCTCAGATGAACAAGAACACATGACATATTACACCGTGTCATGATTTATTTAACAAAAATAGTTTTTTAATTTGACCGTGCCATGCCAACTTTTTAAATGTTAGAGCTTCAAAGATCTTGCATTAGTGAACAGCTTGTATGAAGAGTAATGATACTGCAGTTTCATGAATCTGTCTTAAATTTACATTAATAGTTCAATTTTAACATAGGATTTTAAATGCAGTATTCTTACTACAGCAAGCACGGACAGCTACAGTATATGGTCTAATTTGTGCGTTCATTAAAGTCTATCACAAACAAACAGCCTTGTGTTCAGCAACATGATACAGTTGGCCACTTCCCACTGTTTAATAGTGTACCCCCTAAATTAGTTAATTATCTTTTCTCTTTCTTTAGCTTTCCTTTGCATATTTTGATGTTGAATATCACTCGGTCTGCCGTTGGGATTCAGTCACAATAATGAATGGTGCCTCCCGAGGGTCACCACTGATAGGACAATATTGTGGGACTACATCTCCAGGAACTATTCAGTCAGGGTCTAACAAATTGTTGGTGATCTTCAACTCAGACCATTCACTTCAAGGTGGAGGATTTTATGCCAACTGGACTTCTGACTCTTTAGGTAACACAATCAGAGTTACAAAAACGTAGGTCTCGTAAAAATGTTAACACTGCTTGATAAACTCATAATGATGAAAAATCTAAAACCATGAGTTTTATGTAACAAGATTACACAGTTAACACTGTGAAAATGTGTCATTAAAATTGAATTCCATCAATTAGCATCTGTGTCACACATAAGAATTTTCCCATTTGACACAGCTAAGGTATAGATTCATATGGCTGGTGGGGTTGTCCAATAAACAGATGCAATGTCGTGCTCTGATGACAAAGTGGTTTCCTATTGACCCGCTGGAGCTAGGCTTGGCTGGTGTTCATATTAATTTCTCAAAAGAGACCTGAAACACCCACATATGAAAATCCAAATATCTCAGGAACCAGGCAGTCCCCGAAGCGTTGTGTGGTCCAGCTTCCAAGAACCCCCTTGTTCAGCTAAAGTTTTAAAACATTTGGAGTAGAGGGATTGCTGCTTTAAATACTGTAAAGTGAGAATACTTAAAGCACCTAGCAACAATGTGACACCAAAATGACAATTTATAAAGCTTGATACATGGACATCCTTCATGGATATGTAAGCCTGACAGGTTGTGCATATTTGTATTGTCTTTCATGACATAATATATATTGTAAGTACAGTACTTCTATTTGATTTTATACCAATTCAAGTCATTAAACAAGTTTACTTTGTTTAAAGCTTTTTAATTCAGTACAATTGTTCTACACATTATTTTGACACTGATTTAATTATTTAAAGTCTGTTAAGGCCCCCAGTCCTACACTATGTCCCAAATCATATTGTTTGTGCTTATAATTTTTCTTTGTTATTCTAAACATTATGTATTGTCTCTTTAGGTTGTGGTGGTTATATTCATGCAGATTATGGTAACATCAAATCTCCGGGTTGGCCTCAAAACTTCCCTCCCAATAGCAGGTGTAGTTGGACAATACAAACCCACGAGAGCAGTCATCTTCAGCTGGTCTTCGATAATAATTTCCAGATCCCAGATAACAATGGGCACTGTCAAAGAAGCTATGTAAAGGTTAGTGGCAATCCAATTTTATTTTGGCTACAGGATCATATAATTATGTGATATGTTGTGCAGGACTTACCAGCCTCCCTGTGTGACATGGTGGTAATGTGTACCCTCCAGGCACTTTCCGTTAGCTCCTCTTAATCTGATGGTACAAAATATCCCACATGGGTATATACAAATCAAAAGTAAAAAAAGAAGGAAAAATAGTGAGAAGCTATGAAATCACAACAAATTTGCAATGACTGTTTTACAGTATACACAACAAATTAAGTGTCAGTGGTGGCAGATAGAAGGATTAGTCTCTGTGCCAAATCTGCTCTGCTTGTAAAATGGGTTGTTTCCATAAGCCGACGCTCCTTAAGGTTCAAGTGTAGTTCTCTACTGGGCTTCTTAAGTTTTTTGTCCTTGGCACTTACAGTACATACGCTATAGATATAGAAATCTTTCTCAACCCATATTTGTTGGTACTGTAGATATTCAAAGAGAAGACAGGGTACCAGTCTGTACATACAGTAGCTTTGAATCAGATGGAAACATAAACTCTCCACTCGAGCTACTTATGGTAATTATACTTTCAAAGAGCTGAACTACTGTATATTGCACACTGAGATCGGAGGGGGAAACCACACACAAACACACACACTACTATAGCTATTGTAGGAGGTGGGATATTTCTTGAGAGCTCAGGCTAGGGCAGTCATAGAGCAGTATTCATACATTTATTTATTTATAAAAATGTTTTACCAGGGAGTAATACATTGCGAGTTACCTCTTGTTTTCAAGTATGTCCTGGGCATAACCATACATAGCATAACCATGAAGCCTGCTTAGCTTTGCTTTCTTATGACATTGTCTTTTGATGGAAAATAGCAGCAATAGAAAGCACTGCACACCACCTAGAAAAGAAGAAAGCAGCAGAAATTGAAGGTACAAATCTCCTAGTTTTCCCACCTATTTACTTACATATGCAACTAAGATTATAAATACAGTAGTTGCATCATGCCAAAATAATGATGTTATAATGCTTGCATAAATGAAACTAAGGGGCTCGTTCAATAAAATGTAATAGCACAGATTCAGCGCTACTGCATGGAAAGTCCTCCAGACCTTGGGTGGGACTTTCCATGAGGTAGCGCTGAATCTGCGCTTTCACTCTTTACTGAATAAGCCCCCACAACAGCTTAAACTAAGAAATTACATATATGAAGTGGGCATAGAAACATAAAACTTGAAAGCAGATAAGAACCCCGTGACCCATATCTTCTGCCCTTTTTTAAACCTCAGACCCTAGTTGATCCTTGGCTTCCGTTCATATTTTAGGTTAGCCTTTTGTTGACGAACCCACCCCCTTTTCTTTGAAGAAGTACTTCCTCACATTTCCCCTGAGCCTGCCAACCTTAGAGAGAAACCTCTTGTTCTAGCACAACATTATTTGGATGATAAAGCTTAATGAGAAACAAGAGCTTAACAAACAGGGAGCATTATAGCAAGAAGGTGTCATGGGTGTGAGATGTGTGAGCAGCCCAGGGTTTAATATTAACAACAAAAATGTGTAAAACAGTGCTACGGTGTGAAATCATGTTATGTCCAAGATGCCGTCTCTGGAAATGTGCAGTTCCACTTCATTAATTCATGGAAACATTCCTTTACTAACCTATTTATGTATGTATCTATTGTGTTTTACACTTACATTTGCATGACAATGTATTTCCATTACTTGTATTTTACTATAAAATCCCCTAGCCATCGTCTTTTTCAATATATGAATATTGATGTAAATAATTTTCAGGTACTTCAACCCTGCCACCACTTTTTAAGGGAGTTGCTTTGAAACACACTTTTTTAATATCTGTATATAAATCTGAAAAATCTCCAACATCAAAAAATAATGTGAACTGCTGTTTTTTTCTAAATCAGGTCTCTGCACTTGTTGGTATTTGATGTTGTGGTTTTGGGGGATTCATAAAGAAAAATATTAGAATAGGAATATTAGATATCTGAACTTACAAAACTTCTAGTAAGAATTGTGAACGCTGACACGTGGCCAATAACCATTCCGTCTTTGTAGATGTTAAAATAGCTTTTTGCAACATGAGGTTATTTTTCTTATTACGTTTGTTTAATTCATCCTATTAAACATTATCTATATGTTACTAACAGGTATTTCTAAAAGGTGGTATTTGCTGCAAATGAGCTCACTTTGCACATATTTCTTTCTTTTTTTTTTTAGCGTTGACATTTTTTATTGCGTTTTCCATAACAAAACATATTACATTTCAACAAGACCACAAAATACCAGTTTACAGTGATTACAATATTACTTTACATTTAACAAGCACATATTTCTTAAAGCAATGTGACATTACGCATAATATTACATAATGATGAAAATATTGAGATTAGATTTGAAATGTTTTTTTTTAATCTCTACATTGGAACTGCACAGATATGGAGCGGTGCTGATGAAAGGGAAGAGGCCATGTTAGCCACTGGATGTGGGGATTCAGCTCCTGCCCCTGTTGTTTCTCCAAACAGCATGGTTACAATAACGTTTCAATCACAAGACACTCCAGGAAGTGGCTTCTCTGCATCTTTTATCAGCAGTAAGTAAGGCTACAAGAATCATATGTTGGGTTTTCCATCAGCACACGAAGATGCAATATTTTTAACATGGTGGTATTTATTGTACTGTTCTTGAAATATTTATTTTTAATGCCAATATCAGAATAACTTTCAGTTTTTGATTTTTAAACACATTGGCTCCATCCAGAGAATGAAATATAGGTTTTGAGGAGCGGGAAAGAGAAATACACAGAGGGCGATGTCTCTATTTGGATGGGAGAAATGCCACCTTTAGTTACTGTATGTCCTAAATAATGTATGGTTAATCCCTGCGATAACCTGAACAGCCTTTAGTGGATATGCGGTGGGGTGTTGTCAAAAGATATGTTTGGGGGGATATATATATAGTATTTGGGACTTTAGTAAAAAAAATATTATCTCAGTCTCCCTCTGAAGCCACATTATACGTATGACCCAAATATATACATCAGGTTAAATACCCGTGCTTACCTGAACAGCTTTAGCGCTTAAGCGATGTTAGGGGGAACACCTCTTTTTTAATATCTGTATTTAAATCAGAAAAATCTCCAACATCAACATATGATTAGTGCTAACTGCCTGAAATAAAATAACCATACACATTTAAGGGCTAACATTGGGTCAATCATAATGTCTATATTCTAAAGAGCATAACCTAATGTTATGTAGGTTAACGCCAGGTTAAATAGCCTAGCGGAGCTTAAGGCACTGGGCCTGTGATAAATATCCACGTGATTTTATGATGTGGAATCTGAAAAGTGGAGCTTTTTTATTTTTTAGTATAACACTTTTTTCTTCTATCTCTAGGGTGTGGAAGCAATTTCACAAAATCAAGTGGCAGAATTGTGTCTCCAAATTACCCAAATAAATACAACAACAACTTGAACTGCACGTATACCATTCACACGGAAGCGGACCTGTACATTATCCTGACTTTTCAGACATTTGAATTGGAATGTAAGTGTACAGTATCTTGTTTTGTAAAGAAATTATTGTTATAATCATTTATTTATAAAGCGACAACATATTGTGGGCCCACTTCCTCCAACGGGCTCTCCTTCATACAAAGTGCTTGGAGGGGCACCGGACTACCCCATGTCCTGCTAGATGTCCTCCACCTTCCTGGTCGACAATTGATTATTTGATCAATTAACAAACTGTACAGGTTGCTTACTTTTCAATCAACTGTATTATTTTAGTAGCTGTATTGATATTGGAGCAGTGTACTTTCACCTTCAACTTCAACCCAATCTCTCAGAGAGCCAACAAAAATGTGTATTCTTTATGGCTTAATCCAAACTGTGAAGCATGATCTCCAGTCTAAAGCTATAGAAACAAAATTCAGAATTTACTCGTCATATCCATTACCAATTCTTCCAAGAACAATTGTTTGTTTCTCAGTTAATTTTCTTTGCACATAAACTCTATTATATTATATATTTCACCATCAATGCCACTGTTTCTTTGTTTTTTCATGAAATATTGTTCCATACTTGAGCTTCATATATGAATAGTGGACTACTTCAATTTTCAGCCAGTTCGTCTTGCAGTAAGGATGGCATTAAAATCTTCAGCGATGCAACAGCTTCTAGAGTCTCATTGGCATCCCTTTGTGGTGACTCAGTCCCTGCACCTGTCAGTATTAAAGGGTCAATGTCAATCAATTTCTACACTAATTCTGATACAACCATGCATGGATTTATGGCAAGCTACAGGGTGATCCGTGAGTAACCACAGCAACTCTCTTTGATATGATATCTACTATAGGCTTTCAAAATGCTGGGCACTTAATTGAGTCAACATATAACATTTGTATATAATGTGTATCTCCTATATATCATGTATCTATCAGAGATAATCACTTCAGCTGTCATCTGCATTCTGTAGTTATGTAAATATACTTGAGTACACTTATCTGATTCTATGCATTATAAACAAGCACCCTAGGCATTAAATCTTGACATACATTCAAAATGGGTTAGTGTTGTATGTAATATTATTATTCAATATGGAATATTAAGATTCCTGGGGACCTATTCTTGTAGCTTCGATAACCAACTCTTCAAGGATTTTGAGGTGTTTTCGCCACTTTTTGCTAGGTAGCTATTCAGAAAGACTCGATGAGTTGGTTAAATCGTGCAGGGAAAGCATTTTCTCGCGATTTCTGGCTCCTGGCCAAACACATCGTGCGGAAGCTGGCGAGAAGCTTCAACTCGCATTTTTTATACGATCATGCTATTCTAGTAGCCTCGATAATCTCATTGGGGCTCTGGAATTGCAATTTTTTTCAAAGGTTCTTCTCGCTAGCAAAAGCTGACGAGAAGGATTGTGAGAGAGGGACTTAGAAAAAGTAAAAGAATCTTTCCTGCATCGGATTGAAGTCGGGGGTATCCGGAGCTAATACACATTAATACCAGCACCGGAGACCCTCTGCATCAATCTGATGCAGTAAAAATACATTTACAGGCAGCTTCATTACCTTAGTGGCTAATCGCTAAGGCAATGAAGGGGTTAACTACCAGTGCCAGTTTTAATGTGGATAGCGGGGGTGGATGAAGGTGGTATTTGGCCCATGGTTGGTGTTTAGGCCTTGCGGGGGGTGAGGGGGGAGGAATTAACCCCTTTATTTTATTACATTATTATTACTTCTGTCTATGTGTTTTTTTATTCTAGCTTGTGGGGGAACATTCAATACTTCTTCAGGGATCATAAGAAGTCCAACCCACGGGTACACCAGTTATCACAACAACATGAACTGCACGTACCATATCACTGTTCAAGGCAACAAAATTGTAGAGTTGAAGTATGTTGCAAGTTCCTACTGTATTTGTCATTTTATTGGGGGCTGAGGGGGGTGGTGAGGGGCTTCCTCTGCAAAACACCAGTAAGATGATTACTAAAATGCTAGAAATTTATACAGTTTATACATAGTTTGTTACAAGTTATTTTTATACTGTAAGTAGGGCAACGGTCTTACTTGCAACAGATAAAATGTTATAAATTGCAATTTATGGCTACCTTCCTCAGGACCCATAAAAGTGATGATTGTGTGAGTTAGTTTTCAAGGCAGATACAGATGTGTTTAGTGCACCTGTGATGGCTCACTCGTGTTCTTGGGCAGAAGGACTTTGCATTTTTGCTGTAATTTAAATGTTTGTTGAAATATTTTATGAAGAATGTGGTATTATGGCAGATGTTACACATATCTAAAAGAGCACTGCGCCTGCAGAGCTAACGTACTACAAATAGATGTTATGATGCGGCACAAAAACATATTATAGACTGAAAAAGAAACAAAACTAAAAACATTGCAATTTGTATGATATATAGTTATTAAAGAGCAATAAAACTTATTCAGAAGAATATATGAAACAAAATGTGCTACAGTAAGTAATGAGATTGCGATACAACATAGTTTAATTTAACCCTGTATAAATATGCATATTTGTAAGATTTAATATAGTCAACTCTAAACCATGATACAAGGTTTGAGTCTGCGTTGCAGACACGGGCTTATGTAAGAAGTGTGGCAGAGAATTTTTTGGTCCAAAATTGGCACAGAGAAATCTGATTTCAATTGTGCTTGTGTGTGTGCACCTACATACTACCCTGAAATGTCTCCCACTGCACCAGCAGCATCAAAACTGGACTGTGATAGGCGTACAGATGCAAACAGTATGTACAGAAAAAATAATGTTTGTGTGCCAAAAAATAAGAAAAAGCGCATAAAAAAACAGCATCCGCCAGGTTTAGCTTCATGTAAACCCTAAAAAGACTATTAATTGTGTTAGGGCAGAATTAAATTAATCTAAACATTTATTTGACACAGCATGGATATTTGAATGTGCTGGTTAACAATATGTATTATTTTTACAGTACTGTATGTGTAGTATAAATAATATTACACTAATAATTGTTTACGAAAATTGGAAAAAATACACAATTCTGTTTTAATCTAAATTTGTACCTATAAGGTATTAAAAACATCACTCAATGCGTCAATAATCATTCGAACAACAAATCGTGCATCATACTGTATGTATAAAAAAGTCTAATGTTCCCAGCACACAAAAATAAAAAACAGGGGATATAAGCCAAAAAGTTTTTTAATGAGCAAAAAAATCCACAAATCCACAAATCCCACCCCCCTTTCCCTGTACTTTTTACTTAGTTTTTCCCCCCCTACCCTATCCCATCCTTCCCTCCCTCCCTCTTCCCCCCCCCACCCCCCGCCCCCGTTTTCTTTAGATGTGCTTTGGCATTGTTATTCACTTGCATCCCATTTGGATTTGTGGTTTTTTTTGCTCATTAAAAAACTTTTTTTGCTTATTCCCCCTTTTTTTTTACCTTTGTGTGCTGGGAACATTAGACTTTTTTTTATATTGCTTATTGGGAGGAAATAGGGTCCCCCCTTGTTCCACATTGCACCACTTCCATTGTTTCTTACATCTTTGAGTGCTGTCTATTCCATTATTTGGTGCATCATACTGTATGTATGTTACAAAAAATATATTTTTGTGTAAATTTCTCAATAGATATATCTGTGGCTTAAATACACAAATATTTTCTAGTTATTATTTCACATGTGATGATGTTAAGAACATTCTGATATCTGCTGTATTTACAGATTCAACCAGTTTGACTTAGAAGTATCATCTTCCTGTTTATTTGATTATGTGACTGTTTACGATGGCTGGAACATCTCCAGCGCCCTGCTTGGCAAGTTCTGTGGGAAAGCCCTCCCTCCCGTTCTGAGGAGCTCCAGCAATAATTTGTTCTTGGTGTTTAGGACAGATTCTCTTTCTACTGCAGGGGGCTGGAGAGCATCTTTCAGACAGACATTAGGTAAGTAACTTTATGCTCTTGTTTGTTCTTCAGATCATATTTGCTTTCTGACTGGATAACACAATTTAGCTTTGAAGCAGTGGATCTACTGTATTTCTACTTGCCTCTATTATCAGAAAGTGTTTTAGATTTGAGGAGTGATAGACTAACTCTGTATCCTCATAACCTCCCTCTCTCCTTATACAACACTGACATTAGTTCAAGCCGTTAAGGCAGCATTCTGCGTTGATCGACATTTTTTCCCTTCTTTTAAGAGTTATAGAATTCCCCTTTCTAACGCTTATATAACCTAAGCGTTCTATTCAGGAGATATACACCTTTAAATTACGAAGTGTCCGGGAGATGAAAATGGAGCTCTCTCCAGAGCTTAGTGCAGCTAAAATGGTACCATGGTAACCTCAGAAGCTAGCGATTAAGTAATTAATTCTTTTTATTTCTAGATAGCGGTTTGTGCTCAGTGAGCAAGAAACTAACATTATATAAGTTAAACGTTTATATGTTAAACTCCTATATGTTTTTTCGGGGAATTTCTGCTTAAAAGGTATTCAATGCTTATTAAAATGACATGGCGTCCTATATTATAAACAGTCCATGTATAAATGGAAGTCCTTGTGAGGCCTAATGTAGTAGCGCATGTTAGGTGCTTTTGGTAATTCCTCCAAAAATGGTAAAGTAGTACATGCGTCACTGCCCTCAAACATGTACATTGTCTTCTCATAACATACAGATACAATATATGGAAAAACAAAGGACCAAGATTTTTTTCCCCTTACAGCCTTGGGGGACTGTGCCAATCAAAGCGTAGAGGAGGTGGTTAGGCCTCCTACGTGGGTAGCGGGATGGGGGGTAACCCCTTAATTACCATAGTGGTTAATAACCGATAAGGTGATTAAGGGGTTAGTGGCCAGTAGTTTTGTTGGTGCCCACTGAAGAATAGGAAGACGAGGAGGGTGAGGACAGCCTTCATCCTGGTAGGAGTTAGTAGAACTTTAATTTACTATATGCTGGCTGGTTAATGTTTTGGTTTGTTTTATTTTTTGTAATGGGAAAATTAGCTATTATCCAAATATGGATAATAGGGATTTTGCTCATTACTGTACTGTACTGTATGTATTGGGAGGGGGAGGGGGGTTTATTCAATGTATTGTATTGTTTATTGGGCGCAGAGGAGATGGTTGAAGGAGGTAGTTGCCCGAGGGTGGGTGGTTAGGCCTCTCAGGGTGGGTAGTGGGAGGGGTTAACCCTTTCATTACCATATCGGTTACTACCGCTAAGGTAATGAAGAAGTTAACCCTTCCTGCAACCTCTCCGGTAGGCCTAACCACCCACCCTGGGGCAACTACCCCCTTTATCACCTCCTCTGCCCCCAATAAACCAGATAGTCTGGCTGAACCCCTTCATTGCCTTAGCGGTTAGCCGCTAAGATAATGAAACTGCTTTTATTTTATTTTGATACCATAGTATTGTAGCAGGAGGTCTCCGAAGCTTAACAGCATTGATTTCAGGTCTGGGGACCCCCTGTTTCTCGAGTTACAGGCCCCGTCGTGGGGTGCCGGTATCCCTCTGGTTTGTTTAAATCTTCCGATCACGAGGGTTGTGACGAGGGAAAATTTAAACATGTCACTGGGATATCGTCACCCCATAACGGGGCCTGTAACCCAAGAAGCAAGGGGTCCCTGGACCTGAAATCAATGCGGTTCAGCTCTGGAGACACCCTGCTACAATAATATGTTATTAAAATAAAATAAAAGCCCTGCGATCGCCTGTTAGAGGCGCTCAGGTAGAGTGACTGATTCAGTCTCTCTCTTACTGAACGTCTCTTACAGACACCTGGAACCCGGTAGGATTCACAGAGTGCGAGTCTCATTACAATGCAGTGACCCCTGCTGTGTTAATCCAATGGGCCATTAGTCTGGCCGCTGGAATCTCGCGGTGTAGGACGGACTAAAGTGCTGGATTTGCAAGGGAAGAGGTAGAGAACAGGCAGCTATATCTGTACACTAAAAAAAATCAAATATAAAAAAATGCAATTACACACATTCATATATATATATTCAGTACTCGACAAACCCGGTTGCCAACTCGCCAGCTGCGATCGGATATTGGCTCGTGGCCAGTAGCTTTTCCCCTGCTCTGCAAAAACAAAATCCCCTGCTCGAAAAAAAAAAAAAAAAGGCTTGGAGTTTGCCAGACTGTCAAGCCCTTGCCCTTTCCTTCTCGGCACGGGTAAGTATTCGGGGGTGGTGGGGTTGGCGTGCGCATCTGCTGCTGCTCCTCCTCCTCCTATATATCCTCCTGTATAATTGTGTCACCTCCTACTTACAAGACATGCACTGATCCGGTCATGGAGAGGATTGTGGACAGATGCTTGAGGTGGGGGGAATTAAATGCACTTTAATAAATATTTATATATACTGTACACTGATACATTCGGTCCCCAGCACTCCCGCTGGCCACGCGGGAGGTGTGGAGGTGTTTCTCCCCCCTCCCTCCGGTGCTCCCGCTGTCCGCGCGGGTTGGGTGTTTCACCCCCCTCCCGCTGCCTGCGCGGCTCGGGTGTTTCACCCCCCCTCCCGCTGCCCGCACGGCTCGGGTGTTTCACCCCCCCTTCCGCTTTCCGCGTGGGTCGGATGTTTCACCCCCCTCCCGCTGACCGCGCGGCTCGGGTGTTTCTCTTACACCCCCCGTGCTCCCGCTGCCCGCGCGGGGCGGGAGGTAGTAGCAGGGTGTTTCTCCATCCCATCCTGTGTGTGCGTGTATGGGAGAGAGAGAGTGAGTGTGTGTATGGGAGAGAGAGAGAGTGTGTGTGTGTGTGTGTGTGTGTGTATGGGAGAGAGAGTGTGTGTGTATGGGAGAGAGAGTGTGTGTGTATGGGGGAGAGAGTGTGTGTGTATGGGTATGAGAGAGTGTGTGTGTGTATGGGTATGAGAGAGAGTGTGTGTGTATGGGTATGAGAGAGGGAGTGTGTGTGTGTGTGTGTGTGTGTGTGTGTGTGTGTGTGTCAAGAGCTCTATCCAGGCGCGGGCTGCCAATAAACCTACCGCCGCCCGAAAACACCTCACTGCACCCCGGCAGGCAGGGTGCCGAAAGACGCCCCTGAAAAACTCTCCTCCAACTACCTAAGCAAACATACCTAGTGACTAACGTATCTAGCGGGATAGAACAAGCCTCCGTCTGCAGCCCAATGCCCACAATAAAACTTAACGAACAAACGACCGGACCAACAGCTCACCCGTTTCGCTGCGCAGCCCCGCACTTCTTCAGGGGAGTTTAGCGAACCTGTGCATAGATGTGCACCGCTGGTATCGCGCCCCTACGAACTCGTGTTGGGCTCTTTTGCTTCTAAACTTAGAAAGCCTTATTATGCCTGCATTCGCCCGACAGAGGATCTTGCCAGCTGAGACGATTCTTGCTCAACACTAGTAGATGAAGTATGCTTTACACTTGAGATAGAAGGACGTATGTTTCGGCGCTTGCCCACCCGCCGAACCCCAGTGAGGCGGGTTCGAAGCCCCCCGGGTGTGATGGTGAATTACGACAGACCGAGCCCACTGGAGAGCATTACCAGAGGATCAGGATTGGAGTGACGCACAGTATCGTCGCGGACGTGAGGCACGAGATCCTGCACGGATAGCTCACACGCCTGCTGACTCGGATGGAGCTGTTAATGCCTGCAAACAGGTACAGGCCTGACCAAGTATATTCTATCCTAGTGATATCGATCGCACTGCGCTAGTTTCTTGAAGCCTAAGTAGGATTCTGCGTTTTGATTCTGTAAAAACGCTGCATCCCACATACCTGCTTCATACCTCATATTGTTAACGTTCTTGAAGCAAGCTGGAATATACCATTTCAGTACCAACAGGAGTACCACCACTAAGATGTTTACACCATTAGACTGTACTAATTACGCGAGGAGCTAGACTAGAAAATTACAGTGAAGGACTTAGAGGCAAACATAACGGCTGAGAGCGCATAACTGAACTTAATACAGAGGAGCAGTGTGGAGTCATGGAGCATGGAATAGCATATGAGAAACACAGGTTGTATAAGGCGTCCAGTCAGAGAAAGCAGAGTCGAGGAAGAGGGGAAGATGAGCTGAAGAAGCATCAGCTGTGGCTGCGTACGGTTGTGGACATGAAGAAAGGAAGACATTGATGGCAATGTTTCCTGAGTGGTTTTGGTGTTGTGTTTTTGTTTTTGTTTTTTGTTTTTTTTTGGTTTTGTTTTTTTTTTTTGGCTCGATAAGCCATAAAACATCTTTACGGACCATTAAGTGAGTTTGGTTTGTCTAAGCGCTGCTCAGTACAGCTTAGCCCACTGTTAATGAATAGAGGCTCCTTTATGAGCCCATCAAGTGAAGCGGCCATAAATGTCCTCATAGCGCACTTGCCTAAGGCTAAGGCCCCCGCGGCCCCTCCTCGCCCACACGCGCCACAGTGCCGAAAGCGGCGATGCCCGATGAAAGAGGAGGCGCACTGCACAGCTATTACTGACTGCCAGTCTGTAGGAGGTTGGGGGTGGGGGGGGTGAACGGGACTCCAAGGGAATAAGAGATGAGCGGCGGGAGTGCAGGAGTGCAGGCAGAGCTGAACGAGCGGGTGGGGGGCGACGCTGCCAAGACACGCAAAACGGCCCCCCCGCGGTCGTGATTCCGGCTGGGCGACTTGCCAATGACGTCAGGCCCGGGGCGCGGCAGCAATTCACACAACTTTAAATGCTGACTTGCCACCAGCGCGGGCCCTACCCCCGCCTCCCCGGCTCCGAGCCCTACCCTGCTCCCACGACGCCTCCCTGCCTCCCCGACGCCTCCCTGCCCTCCCCGACGCCTCCCTGCCTCCCCTGACGACCTCCCCGACCGCAAGAGTACCCCATCCTCCTACTCCTCATGCTCACTGCCTCACACGTAGATGCGTTGCCGCCCTTGCCCGCTATGACAATTCTCTAGGAACCATCCCTGCCGCCGTCTGACAGTCACAGCATGTAAGTGAGCCCTAGCAGCGGAAGCAGGGAATGCGAGACAACGGCAAACCCCTCAGCGCAGGCGATACCAGGATTCAGGAGATGCGGTGCATGGTATGAGTATGCGTGCAGCACGCCCGCGCGCCCGCACCCGGTACACCGTGCCGTGATAATGCCCCCATGTAGCCCGCGAGACCAAAGCCTAGAAGCAGAGCGAAATAAATCCATAGATATATGCCCTACTGATAATTGTGCAAAACAACAATAAGCATTGGATCTTGGCTGCATATTAAGACCTTAATCATTGAAACAAATAATTGTGCACTTACATATGCATCCTCAATTCTGTACTCTTGTAGACAGCAGCTGCAGCAACACGACAGCCCTTCTGTGCCCTTAACATGCCCCCTATATTAAGGTCTATTGTAGCAATACCAAATCAGGCTCTTAATCCGGCTCATATGATATCTGATCATCTGCCCACTTTCTGCATAGAAAATGTCCAGATCTATTACATAATACAGACCCAAAGTAGTAGCCTTATCTACTAAAGATACTTTTAGAGGCCCCCATGGTGCACGTCACTGTCTGTTCTGCGGCCCAATTTTCACAGTAAGAAGAGCTATTTATGTATTTCAGCTATAAGTGACTTAGACCCTTTAAAAAAACACTGATGATGTCTATAACTAACTGTATATGTAGCAAATGCAGTGAGACAAAATTAGCAGTCCTACACATGATCAATTCTTCTGTAATTTGTACGTATATTGCTTAGGATGATGTGTATGCACAAATTTCGTTTAAAAAAAAAAAAAATCATGTATAGCTCGGACTCCACAGATTACGTTTAATTTACTTAACAATACACAATGATGCTTAAGCACATCAGTTAAGTGGGCTAAGGTGAGCATTCTTTAAAAAATAATGCTCCGCCAAAGATGTTTTAGGTGGAAGACCAGCCTATAATTAATTTAACAGCCGTAGTAGTGCTATAATGATATGCACAAAAGAGGTGCTGGCAAATACCTCAACACATATCCAGTAGAGGGGGTATTCCCACCAATGAATTGTGGTATTTGCCAACCAAGTTACTTGGTTGAAAAAATCTGTTGCTGGTCATAATTAATGGTGTCCGCATCTGAATCATTGTTACAGTGAGCATCTCATTGGGTTGCTGATCCATGGAGTATTTATTGTATGGAGCGCCATTAATGTACATAGCGTATTCACAGTACGCTACACATGGCTAATAAAAGTAAATACACCGATATTAACAATATACAGATCATGCGGAATAAAGTGCCTTTAACATATAAAAGTTACAAAAGTTAACTAGTAAGGTAAGCTTATGAGTCCATGCCCTGTTGCTAACAGTTGAGTGAAAAGTACCATGTCATTCTCTACTGACAGCCAATACCCCACTGATAAAAGTTAGCTGTAGCAGATGGCATAGCTGTTGGCCTAAAGAGGAATCTTTAGCCACATCACTCGCTCCTTCACTGTCGTGTAGAATTAATGTTACATCTAGAGAATACACACACCACAATATATAATACACAATATATCACAGGTGTTCGACAAACTATACATTTTGTCGCCCCGTGGCTTGAGTGATAATTGTAAACCCGCCGGGGCGTAGTAAATATTGGCCCAACAGCCACACAGTTGGTAAAGGTGGCGAGTAGATTTTTGGTGATTGGCAACCATTGCTAATATTTTATTATATATATATATGATATTAGTATACTATAGTATCAGTTGATATTGTTAGTATTATATTATATATATAATACTAGATAGAGAGATAAGATAAATATGAATTATATATAGTATATATATATATATGATTATATATATATATATATATAATATATAACCACACACAGTCTGACAATCACCCAAAATATCTATATCGTTTTCCAGAACCAAAAAATCTACTACGACACTTAGTCCCGCCCCACCCTGCCTCTAGTCCCGTCCCGCCCAACCCCACCTCTAATCCACCCCCAGCCCCAACATTAAAAAAAAAACATAAATGAAATAAATTGAATAAATTCCCTAGTAAGAACATTCGTTTTGACAAAACATAAGTTTATGTAGTGTATACATTTAACTACAATTTATCTTTGTTAGTGTGTGTATGTATGTAAATGTCGAATCTAGAAAAACAAAAAGCCACGGATATGAATGGACTAGTTAATCCTGACCACTTAACTAGTGCCTTGGTATGCACCCGCTCACATTTAAATGCTAGCAAACGCCTGGGATCTTAGTACTGATCCGCAGTCCCTCAATGTTCAAAGGAGGTTGGGTACCTTCATTGTCCCGCACAATGTTTTACATTGGAGGGGAGGGGTGTTCCCTACCTGTCTTCTGGGTTACTGGCGAGATTCCGATTTCTTCTGGTGAGCTTGAGTCGATCTGGAAGAAAGCAGATAGGTTATTGTCGTCGTGTATAGTATAGGGCTAGTTAAGATATATAAGGGTAAATAAGATATCCAGATCCAGATTGTGAGACAGAAAAGAGGGGATGACAGAGAGAGGGTGAGACGAGTGAGGTGAGGAGATGAAAGCGGAGGGAGGGAGGTGGAGAGAGACTGGAGGAGAGACGGGGGAGAGGACAGAGAGAGCTAGACGACGGTGGCGGAGGGTGGGGTTGAGAGATGACGAGAGAGAGGGCTGAGAGGAGGAGAGAGATGATGACGAGAGAGGGAGGGTGAGAGAGACGGGAGAGAGGGTGAGAGAGAGAGAGAGGGAGCGGACGAGAGGAGGAGGAGAGACAGAGAGAGGTGGAGAGAGACGAGAGGAGAGAGAGGGAGGGAGAGAGGTAGACAGAGGGAGAGCGGGTGAGAGTGAAGGAAGAGACGGAGCAGAGAGGTAGGAAGTGGTGAGAGAGACGGAGAGTAGTGGTGTTGGAGAGAGACGGAGAGAGGGGTGGATGGTGACAGAGCAAGAGGGTGTGAGACGAGAGCATGAGAGACAGGAGGGGCTGAAGAGACAGAGAGAGGGTGTAGATCGATAGAGACAGAGATGAGGGTTGAGTGGTAGAGACAGAGAGAGGGGTGGATATGTGGTGGGTGCCTGGGGAGTGATGTGGTGGTGTGGGTGTTGTGTACTGCTGGGTGGATATGACTGTGGCTGATTTGGTGATGGTGATTGGGGTGGTGTGTGTGACGTGTTTGGGGTGGTGATGGCGGTTACGATTGCGGTGGGGAGTACGAATGTGTCTGACTGGGTGGGGTGATCCCGGGCAGGGTTGGGCGTAGGGGGGTCGGAATACTGATGATGGACTGGGTGGGGGGGTATAGAATGATGGGTGAGGAGGGTTACCTCTGTGGTTGTCTCTAACGTACGTGTTTCTCTCTCTCTCTCTCATCTCTCTCTCTCGTCTCATTACCACACACTCTTCATACCTATACACACACACTCTTCTCTCAACCCATACACACACACTTTCTCTAGCATACCACCCTTCTCCTCTCCGTCTCTCTTCACCTTCTCTCGTTTCTCTCTCACTCCTCCTCCTCTCACCCCTCTTCTCCGCTCTTCCCCTCTCTCTCTCTCACCTCCTTCTCTCTCCGTTCTCTCCCTCACTCCTCTCTCTCCTCTCTCTCCGTCTCTCTCAACCCTCCTCTCTCCGGTCTCTCTCACCCTCTATCTCACCCTCTCTTCGTCTCTCTCCACCCTCTCTCTCCTCTCTCTCACCCTCTCTCTCTGCATCTCTCTCTCTCACCCTCCCTCTCCGTCCTCTCTCCACCCTCTCTCTGTCTCACCCTCTTCTGTCTCACCCTCTTTCTGTCTCACAATCTGGATCTGATATCTTATTTACCCTATATATCTTAACTGCCCTATACTACCCGAAATAACATAATGCCTTTCTTCCCAGATCTGACTCAAGTCTTCACACAGAAGACATCGGAATTCCCGTAACCCAGAAGACAGGTAGGGAACACCTCCCCCAATGTATAACATTGGGGAATGAGGTACCTGGACATTGAGGGACTGCGGATCAGGTAAGATCCCAGGCGGATTGCTGCTTTAAAATTGTGAAGCGGGGCATCCAGCCACCTAGTTAAGTGGTGCAGGAAACTAGTCATTCATATTCTGGCTTTTTTTCTAGATTCGACATTTATACACAACACACAGTACACAAGGACTAATTGTAGTATAATGAATACAATAAATAAACTTATGTCAAAAACGAATGTTCTTACTAGGAATTTATTCAATTTTTTTCATTTATGTTTTTTTTAAATTGGGGCTGGGGTGGGATTAGAGGTGGGGTTGGGGCGGACGGGACTAGAGGCAGGGTTGGGGCGGGACTAGGTGGCGAGTAGATTTTTGGTTCGGCGAGTAGATTTTTGGGTGATTTGTCAAGCACTGTGTGTGTATATATATTATTATATATAATATATATATATATATATATATATATTATATATATATATATTATATTAGATTCCTATATGATAATATATAATAATATTATATATACATATATATATATCTAGTAGATAATATATATATATAGATGATATATGATATTATATAATCATGCTGGTTGACAATCACCAAAAAATCTACTCGCCACCGAGTACCAAAATGTGTGCTGCTTGGGCCAATATTTACTCGCCCGGGGGTTAAATCCACTCGCCCGGGGCGAGCAAATGTATAGGTTTGTCGAACACTGTATATATGTGTATATATATATGTGTGTGTGTGTATTCTCTATATGTAACTTAATTACACCAGTGGAGAAGGCGAGTGAGTGTGGCTAAAGATGTCCTCTTTAGCCAACAGATATGGCCTCTGCTACAGCTTCTTATCTAGGGGTTAGGGCTGTCAGAGAAGACATGTAATGGTATCACATGTTACAGGGCAGGGACTCCTCTTCCTTAATGTTACTTTTACTTTTATGTGTAAAGCACTTATTCCCATGATCTGTTATTTATATTATCTGTTATTTATTTTATTACCATGTGTATTACTACTGTGAAACGCTATGTACATTAATGGCGCTATATAAATAAATACATACAATACAGCAACCAATGAGATTGCTCACTGTAACATGATTCACACCATTACTTATGACATCACAGATTTTTTCAACCAAGTAAGCTTGGTTGGCAAAATCCACAATGTCATTGGTGGGAATCTACCTGCTATGGATATGTGTTGAGGTATTCCACACCTCTTTTGCATATCATTAACACTACTGGAAGTTAAAATTAATGGCTGGTCTTCACCCTAACTTTGGGAGCTTTTAAGATCTCCATTACCACTTAATGATGTGTTAACATCAGTTAGTGTATTGTTAATTAAATAACGTAATTCTGTGGAGCCGAGCATATGATTTTTTTTTTTTTTAACGAAATTTGGCACATCTCTCTAACAATATACGTACAAAGTACAGAGTTGATCATTGTAGGCCTAATTTTACTGCATTTGTACAATACAGTTTAGTTTATACTCATGTTTTTTTTAAGGTCTAGTCACTTATAGCTGAAAACATTAAATAGCTCTTCACTGGAAAATTGGCCAGAACACAGTGACCTCAAAAGATCTTTAAGTAATAACTAACTGTGCTGTTGGTATATCTGATTTTCTATGCAGAGTGCAGATGATCAGATCATATGACGGATTAAGAGCTGATTTGGTACTTCTAAAGACCATGGCATGGTAACAAGAAGCCATGCTCACTTGTGTCTAAGGTACAATTGAGGCATTGTAATTGCACATTATTTGTCAATGAAAAGGTTTTAATGCACCCAAATCCAAATGTATGTTGTTTTTGCAAGTATCAGTACATATATCTATGGATTTATTTCCTCTCTGTCTTAGGCTTTGGTCCCGCTGCATCCGGCGGCGCGCGCGGCCGCGTGCACGCTACTCACCATCTCCTGGTATCCTCCTGAGCCGGTCCCATTCCCTCCTCCCTGCAGGGCTCACTACATGCTGTGACGTGTCAGACGCCAGGGGATG
This sequence comes from Ascaphus truei, assembly GCA_036426205.1. Lineage (NCBI taxonomy): Eukaryota > Metazoa > Chordata > Amphibia > Anura > Ascaphidae > Ascaphus > Ascaphus truei. The sequence goes on from CM071568.1 coordinate 256,514,819, forward strand.
CAAGAGAATTGTCATACCAAGCGGCAACGCATCACGTGGTGTGGCAGTGAGCCAATGAGGAGAGGAGGAGGGGACGCTTCGGGGAGGCGTCGGGGAGCAGGGAGGCGTCGGGGAGCAGGGAGGCGTCGGGGAGCAGGGAGGCGTCGGGGAGCAGGGAGGCTTCGGGAGCGGGGAGGCGGGGGAGGGAACCCCTGGCACACAGTGTGATGGCCCCGCCCCCCGACGTCATTGAAGCGCCCACCCGACCCGTTTTGGCCACGCCCCCCCGCTCCAGCTCCCACTCCCGCTCCCTACAGACCGCAGATAGCGGTCAAGTGCCTCTCCACGCACCGCCTTTCTGCACTGTGGGCGCGTGGTCTGAGGCAGCGGGGCCTTAGCCTTACAGTGCCATGAGACATGTTATGGCCCATTCACTTGAATGCATCATAAAGGAGCCATATTTCTTAAACAGTGCTAAGCCGTGACACCTTAACAAACACTTAAATGGTCCGTAAAGTGTTTTATGGCTTAGCACCACTCAGGAAATATGGCCATCAATGTCTTCTTTTCTTTCACACCGTACCACCAATCTGAGCTCTCAGCTCTCTTCTCTCTCCTCTCTGACTGACCTTAATAACCTTGTTTCCACCCACCTCGTAGAAGTTCCAGTTATCCTCACTTAGTTGCCCCTCCTCTCCTCAGGTATTCTAGTCTATCTCCGGAAGTAGTAAAGTCCAATGGTGTAAAAGTCTCTAGTGGTGGGTATCTGTTGGTATGATGGGATATTCCAGCCTTCTTCAAGACGTTAACAAATATAGATGAAGCAGATGTGGGATCCGGTGTTTTAAAACCAGAATCCTACTTACAGAACTGCCACAGATCATATGCAGAGGATAGAATATATGTTGTCCGGTTGCAGCTCCATCCGAGCACGTGACTTCCCAGGATCTCTCTCACTCCGCGACCGGAAGTGCGTCACTCCAAGCGACTCTGGAGCTCTCCAGGGGCTGCCAATCAACCTCCCGCCGGAAACACCTCACTGGGGGCGGGTGGAAGCGCCGAAAATCTCCTCTCCAAGCAACTACGTGACAAACGTTCAGCAAGTCCTCTGTCGCCATGCACAATAAAACTTCTAACAAAAGGCCCAACGAGTTTCGTGCGCATGCGCACTTCCAGGCGTCCTGAAGAAGTGCATGCGCACGAAACGCGTTGGGCCGTTTGTTAGAAGTTTTATTGTGCATTGCGGCAGAGGACTTGCTGAATGTTGGTCACAGTAGTTGCTTGGAGAGGAGATTTTCGGCGCTTCCACCCGCCCCCAGTGAGGTGTTTCCGGCGGGAGGTTGATTGGCAGCCCCTGGAGAGCTCCAGAGTCGCTTGGAGTGACGCACTTCCGGTCGCGGAGTGAGAGAGATCCTGGGAAGTCACGTGCTCGGACGGAGCTGCAACCGGACAACATATATCCTATCCTCTGCATATGATCTGTGGCAGTTCTGTAAGTAGGATTCTGGTTTTAAAACACCGGATCCCACATCTGCTTCATTCATATTTGTTAACGTCTTGAAGAAGGCTGGAATATCCCATCATACTAACAGATACCCACCACTAGAGACTTTTACACCATTGGACTTTACTGTTCCCTTTGGACTATTGCGGCGCCGGTCTGTATTGTTTATTTTGTGGTTTGTTTACTAACTGTGGCTTGGAGTTAGTATTACCTGGCAGCCTATGTTTATATATATTTTGTAGTGTAGAATCACATATCATCACCACACTGTATGGTTTATTGCATTCACTTTTAGCGCTTTTTACACCATATTTTTTTCTTGTTCTTTATCTCCGGAAGTAGCTACACTAGCATTTGCCCAATCTTATTTTTTATTCCTAAAACATGCTTCCCCCCCTGAGCTCTCCTTGCACATTTAAGGTGTTTGAAAGACACAATCATATTTTTTTTCCCAAATCAGGGTTCTTAAAACTTACCCTGTACCATTTTAATGGCTCAGATTTACAAAGCAAAGCTTGAATGGGGGTAAGGCGTGTTAAAGTTAAGCACCCTTTAGTGAATCTGGACCTTTGCAGTGAATCATAGCAACCACACCTATTACTATACACAATACTTTACTTGTGATGCTCTTATCTTTTGCAGTGGAGATTCCTTAAACAATATGCTGATATTGTGTATAAAATCTGCATCAAAGATATGGTGGTGAGAAAAGGAAAATCTGATTCATATTACTGCTGGCAAGATACATGCAATGCAAAAAGTCTGATATTGTTGAAGCAGCTCTGAAATCTGGGTCACTTTGATTTATCATGGCACACTATCCTGATGATACATATGTAGCCTGGGTCCCCTGTTTGTCCTCTTACCTTTCCATAGGAGTATGGCAGCAAGGGAACTGCAAGTTCCAACAGCCTCAGGGGTTGCTGTCCACATGTTGCCAGGCAACTAATAGGGCTGAGAGATTCTGACAGTTAAGGCAGTGAGTGTGGCAGTTAGTCAGGGGTCAGTCAGTCAGTTAGTCAGTGAGTCAGTTTGTCAGGAGTCAGTTTGCCAGGAGTCAGTTTGTCAGGAGTCAGTTTGTCAGGAGTCAGTTTGCCAGGAGTCATTTAGTTGGAGCCAGGGCAGACAAGGGGAAGGGAGGGTCTGAATGTCAGTGGCACTCAGAGTAGGCTAGAAATTCCCCTTAGGTCCCAGATAGGTCCCAATCACGTGAAGCGGGTGACTGCTGGAGGGAAGGCCCCTTAGATAGGTACGCTTACCCATTTTTCTATAGTGTCAGGGACACAAGGAAGACACCGTGTGGTGGTTGCCGTCTGTGGTCTGGGACCAGACCACCGCGGTGTTAGCAAAGACTCTTAAGGGTGAGACCCTCCTACCGGAGTCCACCCAATGCAGAAGCGGACACCATCGCTGAGGGCCACGTCGCTGGATCAGATGGATCCTCATTTGTAAGTCAGCCGCACCGAGTACTGGAGTACTCGGCAGGTACCTCAACAAGTGCACCAACAGTTCACGGGAGAGCGCTACTCCTTACACTTTTGGGTGGGCTGGACACTGGGAAAGGGACAGCAGGGTGCCTAGCCCCCAAAGTACATTTGGGACACTCACTGGTGATACTGGGTGGGGTGCTCATTATACTGTGATGTGGTGTTATGTTATGTTGCATAGTTGTTATAAGTTACTGTTCAGTAAATACTGTTACATATACCCTTGTGTGCAATTACTGACTGTATTGTCTTGGGAGGGGCAATGCCACTGTGTGAGGATCCCTCCCAGGTGGAGGCGCTGTTAGTATATTCATTACACACACTACAGTCTCCCAGTGGCGGAGGATCAGGCCTCCTGTTTGCCACTCAGGTAATAGCATCACACGTGGTCACCCTAGACAAGGGGGGAAAGGAGGTTACACACACACACATACATATATATATATATATATATATATATTTATATATATATATATATATATATATATATATATATATACATATACACACAGTGTTCGACAAACAGTTATAACCACACGCCCGTGTCAAGTGGATTTAGGCCGCTGGCGAGCCGTGCTGCGGCTCTAGGAATTCCCCTGCTCGTGTCAATTTTTTTTTAAATAAATAAATAATCCCCCTCCCTGATTGGGTTAACGCGGGGAAGAGGGCCGGCAGGGAGCTCTGGGTTAGCCCCTTCCCCCGATCTCCCCACCCTGCCCCTGATCTCCTCACCCTCCTGGCCCCCGATCTCCGCTTGCTGCCCGGGGCGGGAGGTAGGCTGAAGGGAGTCCCCGCTTGCTGCCCGGGGCGGGAGGTAGGCAGCGGCGGTGTCCGCCTCTGAAGGTGGTGCGGCCTCCGCTTGAGGGGGGGGTGTGCTGCGGCGGTGTCCGCTTGAGGGGGGGGGGGGGGGACTGGGGGGCTGGGGGGGGGGCCCCCCCTGGGGGGGGGGGGTGTTAGGGGGGGGCCCCACCGGGGGGGGGGGGGTCTGCTGCGGTGGTGTCCGCCTCTGGAGGTGGGGCGGCCCCCCGTGCCTTACAGAGGCCCTCCTACCGTGCAGAGGGCCCTGCTGCCGTGCGGAGGTCCCCGCTGCCATGTGCGAAGCCCCTGCCTTGCGGGTGTGTGTGTGTGTGTGTGTGTGTGTGTGTGAGTGACAGTGGGTGTGTGTGTGTGTGTGTGTGACTGACTGTGTGTGTGACTGACTGTGTGTGTGATTGTGTGTGTGTGAGTGTCTGTGAGTGTCTGTGAGTGTGTCTGTGAGTGAGTGTGAGTGAGTGTGTCTGTGAGTGAGTGTGTGTGTCTGTGAGTGTCACCCTCTCTCCCTCTCCCTGTCACCCTCTCCCTGTGTCATCCTCTCCCTGTGTCACCCTCTCCCTGTGTCACCCTCTCCCTGTCTCCCTCACCCTTTCCCTGTCGCCCTCACCCTCTCCCTGTCGCCCTCACCCTCTCCCTGTCGCCCTCTCCCTGTTGCCCTCACCCTCTCCCTGTCGCCCTCTCCCTGTCGCCCTCGCCCTCTCCCTGTCGCCCTCGCCCTGTCGCCCTCACCCTCTCCCTGTCGCCCTCACCCTTTCCCTGTCGTCCTCACCATTTCCCTGTCGCCCTCACCCTTTCCCTGTCGCCCTCACCCTTTCCCTGTCGCCCTCACCCTTTCCCTGTCGCCCTCACCCGGTGTTGGCACAATGCAGCTAAAGTGCTGTATTAAACTGCTGTAAAGGAAATCCTTGGGTCTTCCCATGTGCTCCGAGTCTGCTCCGACCCGAAACAGACTCCTGCGTGATGACGTAGTGTCCGCTCCACATCCTGGCGCGTTTCATCACAGATCAGTGACTTTTTCAAAGGATACCCCAAAAGGGGTACATCATCACTTAGGAGTCTGTTTCGGGTCGGAGCACATGTGAAGACTCAAGGATTTCCTTTACAGCAGTTTTATACAGCACTTTAGCTGCATCGCGCCAACACCAGAGTATACATCTACAGACTGGATTTCCCTGCTCACGCTCTGAGCTTGCTCTCTGAGGCAGTCGTATCCCGGAGCAGTCACACGTTGGCGGTGATACAATAATCACACATGCTGTTTTTAGTGCTTACTTTTGTAAGTGTAAGTGTGCCTCCCCTGTTTTAATTAAATACACATTTATGCACTATGCAGCGTGCACTTTTTGTTTTTATACACCCTTCTCCTCTCCGTCTCTCTTCACCTTCTCTCGTTTCTCTCTCACCCTCTCTCTTCTCCGTTTCTCTCTCACCCTCTCTCTCCGTCTCTCTCACCCTCTCCTCTCCGTCTCTCTACCCTCTCTTCTCCGGTCTCTCTCACCCTCTATCTCACCCTCTCTTCCGTCTCTCTCCACCCTCTCTCTCCGTATCTCTCACCCTCTCTCTCTGTCTATCTCTCGTTCTCTCACCTCCCTCTCCGTCCTCTCTCCACCCTCTCTCTGCTCTCTTCTGTTCACCCTCCTTCTGTCTCACAATTCTGATCTGAATCTTATTTACCCTATATATCTTAACTGCCCTATACTACCCGAAATAACATTAATGCCGTTTCTTCTCCAGATCTTGACTCAAGCTTCACAAGAAGACAATCGGAATATCCCGTACCCAGAAGGACAGGTAGGGAACACCTCCCCCCAATGTATAACATTGGGGGATGAGGTACGGCTGACATTGAGTGACTGCGATCAGGTAAGATTCCCGGCGGATTGCTCTTTAAATTGTGGATGCGGGGGCAATCCATGGCACCTAGTTAAGGGTGCAGGAAACTAGTCATTCATAATCTTGCTTTTTTTTCTAGATTCGACTTTATACACAACCAGCGGTCTAACAAGGACTAATTTGTATAATGATACAATAAATAAACTTATGTCAAAAAACGAATGTTCCTTACTAGGAACTTATTCAATTTATTTTCATTTATGTTTTTTTTGAAATGTGGGGCTGGGGGTGGATTAGAGGTGGGGTTGGGGCGGGGAACGGAACTAGAGGCGGGTTGGGGCGGGCCTAAGGTGCGATAGATTTTTGGGCGGCGAGTAGATTTTGGGTGATTTGTCAAGACACTGTGTTGTGATATATATATTATTATATATATATATATATCTATATATATAATATTATATATCTACATTATATATAATTCTATATATATATATATAGATATATACTATTATATATACTCTACTCTAGTTATTATATACTATATATATCTAGTCATCCTATATTATTATAGACAGTGGGGTTGACAAATCACCAAAAAATCTCTCGCCACCTAGTACCAAATGTGTGCTGCTTTGGGGCCATATTTACTCGCACCTGGGGTTTAAATCCTCGCCCGGGCAGTCAAAGTTAGGTTTGTGAACAACTGTAATAAGTGTGTTATATATATTGTCGTGGGTGGTTTCTTACTGTACTTAATACCACCAGTGAGAAGGCGAGTGAGTTGTGGACTAAAGATTCCCTTTACCCACGATATGGCCTTCTGCTACAGCTTCTTATGCTAGGTTAGGGCTGTCGAAAGAGAGACATGTAATGGTATACATGTACAGGGCGCAGGGACCCTCTTCCTTAATGTACTTTTACTTTGTATGTGTAAAGCACTATTCCCCATGATCTGTGTATTTATATTATCTGTAGTTATTTTTTACCATGTTTATTACTCTGTGAAACGCTATGTACATTATGGCGCTATATTAAATAAATACATACAATACGCAACCAATGAGATTGTCACTGTAACATGATTCACACTACATTCTTATTATGACATCACAGATTTTTTCAACCAAGTAAGCTTGGGTGGCAAAATCCACAATGTCATGTGTGGAATCTACCTGCTATGGATATGTGTTGAGGGATTCCACACCTCTTTTGACATTATCAAACCTACTGGTAAGTTAAAATAATGGCTGGTCTTCACCCTAACTTTGGAGCTTTTAAGATCTCCATTCCCACTAATGAGTGTGTTACATCATTGTGTATTGTAATTAAATACGCGTAATCTGTGGGCCGACATATGATTTTTTTGGTTTTTATACCGAATTGTGGCACATCTCTCTAACAATAATACGTTACAAAGTCGAGTGATCATTGTAGGCCTAATTTTAACTGCATTTGTACAATACATTTTAGTGATACTCATTTTTTTTTAAGGTCTAGTCACTTATATCTGAAAACATTAAATAGCTCTTCACTGGAAATTGGCCAGAACACAGTGACCTCAAAAGATCTTTAAGTAATAACGAACTGTGGCTGTTGGTATATCTGATTTTGCTATGCAGAGTGCAGTGATCAGATAAGATGACGGATTTAAGAGCTGATTTGGTATTCTAATACCATGGCATGGTAACAAGGAAGCCATGCTCACTTGGGGTCTAAGGTCAACTTGAGGCATTGTAATTGCACATTATTGTCAATGAGCAAAGGTTTAAATGCACCAAATCCAAATGTATGTTGTTTTTGCCAGTTCATCAGTACAATATCTAATGGATTTTTCCTCTCTGTCTTATGGCTTTCGGTCCCGCTGCATCCGCGGCGCTCGCGGCCGCGTGCAACGCTACTCACCATCTCTCGGTATCTCCTGAGTCCGGTCCCCATTCCCTCCTCCCTTGCATGGGCTGCACTAATGCGGATACTGGTCCACGGTAGCACGCCAGGGGGAGAAGAGAACTTGTCATACCAAGCGGCAACGCATAACGTGGTGTGGCAGTGAGCCAATGGGGGAGAGGAGAGGGGACGCTTCGGGAGGCGTCGGGGAGCAGGAGGCGTCGGGGAGCAGGGAGGCGTCGGGGAGGCAGGGGGCGTAGGGAGAGCGAGGCGGTCGGGAGCGGGGAGTGCGTGAGGGAACCCTGGCACCACAGGTGATGGCCCCGCCCCCCCCCGACGCATTGAAGCGCACCGACCCGTTTGTTTGGCCACGCCCCCCCGCATCAGCTACCACTCCGCTCCCTACAGACCAGAGCGGTCAAGTGGCCTCTCCACGCAACCGCCTTTCTGCACTGCTGGGCGCGTGGTCTGAGGCAGCGGTGGGCCTTAGCCTTAAGTGCGCTGAGACGTTATGGCCCATCACTGAATGCATATACAGGAGCCATATTTTTAACAGTGCTAAGCCGTGACACCTTAACAAACTTTAATGGTCCGATAAAGTGGTTGATGGCTTACACCACTCAGGAAATTGGCCATCAGTGTCTTCTTTCTTTCACACACGAATCAAAATCACACACACATACTTTCACAAAACCTTACCGAGCTCTCCCTCACACTGGCTCTCAGCTCTCTTCTCCTCCTCTCTCTGACTGACCTTAAATACATGTTTCCACCCACCTCGTTAGAAGTTCCAAGTTATCCTCACTTAGTGCCCTCCTCTCCTCAGGTTATTCTAGTCTATCTCGAAGTAGTAAAGGCCAATGTGGTAAAAGTCTCTAGTGGTGGGTATCTGTTGGTAGTGCTGGGATTATTCGCAGCCTTTCAAGACGTATACACATATAGATGAAGCAGATGTGGGATCCGGTGTTCAAAAACCAGAATCCTACTTACAGACTGCCACAGATCATATGCAGAGACTGAATATATGTTTTGTCCGTTGACATTGCTCCATCCGTGCAACGTGACTTCCCAGGATCGCTTCTCACTCCGCGACCGGAAGTGCGTCACTCCAAGCGACTCTGGAGCTCTCAGGGCTGCCAATCAACCTCCCGCCGGAAACACCTCATGGGGGCGGGTGGAAGACGCGCCGAAAATCTCCTCTCAAAGCAACTACTGTGACAAACGTTCGCAAGTCCTCTGTCGCATGCACAATAAAACTTCTAACAAAAGGCCCAACGAGTTTCGTGCGCATGCGCACTTCTTCAGGCGTCCGCTGAAGAAGTGCGCATGCGCACGAAACGCGTTGGGCCGTTTGTTAGAAGTTTTATTGTGCATTGCGGCAGAGGACTTGCTGAACGGTTTTGTCACAGTAGTTGCTTGGAGAGTGAGATTTTCGCGCTTCCACCCGCCCCCAGTGAGGGTGTTTCCGGCGGGAGGTTGGTGGCAGCCCTGGAGAGCTCCAGAGTCGCTTGAGTGACTCACTTCGGTCGCGCGAGTGAGAGAGATCCTGGGAAGTCACGTGCTCGGACGGAGCTAGCTGCAACCGGACAACATATACCTATCCCTCGCATATGATCTGTGGCAGTTCTGTAAGTAGGATTCTTGTTTTAAAACACCGATCCCACATCTGCTTCATTCATATTTGTTAACGTCTTGAAGAAGGCTGGAATATCCATCATACTAACAGTACCCACCACTAGAGACTTTTACACCATTGGACTTTACTGTTCCTTGGACTATTGCGCGCGGCGGTCTGTATTGGTTTATTTTGTGGTTTGTTTACTACTGTGCTTGGAGTTTAGTATTACCTGTCGCAGCCATGTTTATATATATTTTGTAGGTAGAATCAATATCATCACCACACTGTATGGTTTATTGCATTCACTTTTAGCGCTTTTCCAAAGATTTTTTTCTTGTTCTTTATCCTCCGGAAGTAGCTACACTAGCATTTGCCCAATCTGATTTTTTATTCCTAAAACATGCTTCCCCCTGAGCTCTCTTGCACATTTAAGGTGTTGAAAGACACAATCATATTTTTTTTCCCAATCAGGGTTTCTAAACTTACCCTTACCATTTTAATGGCTCAGATTACAAAGCAAAGCTTGAATGGGGTAAGGCGTGTTTAAAGTTAAGCACCCTTTAGTGAATCTGGACCTTTGCAGTGAATCATAGCAACCACACCTATTACTATAAACCAATACTTACTTGTGATGCTCTTATCTTTTGCAGTGGAGATTCCTTAAACAATATGCTGTCTTGTGTATAAAATCTGCATCAAAGATATTGGGTGAGAAAAGGAAATCTATTCATATTACTTGCTGGCAAGAACATGCCAATGCAAAAGTCTGATATTTTGAAGCAGCTCTGAAATCTGGGTCACTTTGATTTATCATGGCACACTATCCTGATGTACATATGTAGCCTGGGTCCCCTGTTTGTCCCTCTTACCTTTCCATAGGTTATGGCAGCAAGGGAACTGCAATGTTCCAACAGCCTCAGGGGTTGCTGTCCACATGTTGCCAGGCAACTAATAGGGCTGAGAGATTCTGACAGTTAAGGCAGTGAGTGTGGCAGTTAGTCAGGGTCAGTCAGTCGTTTAGTCAGTGAGTCAGTTTGTCAGGAGTCAGTTTGCCAGGAGTCAGTTTGTCAGGAGTCAGTTTGTCAGGAGTCAGTTTTGCCAGGAGTATTTAGTTGGAGCCAGGGCAGACAAGGGGAAGGGAGGGTCCTGAATGTTCAGTGGCACTCAGAGTAGGCTAGAAATTCCCCTTAGGTCCCAGATAGGTCCCATCACGTGAAGCGGGTGACTGCTGGAGGGAAGGCCCCTTAGATAGTATACGCTTACCCATTTTTCTATAGTGTCAGGGACACAAGGAAGACACCGTGTGGTGGTTGCCGTCTGTGTCTGGGACCAGACCACCGCGGTGTTAGCAAAGACTCTTAAGTGAGACCCTCTACCGGAGTCCACCAAGCAGAGAAAGGACAACCATCGCTGAGGGCCACGTCGCTGGATCAGATGGATCCTCATTTGTAAGTCAGCCGCACCGAGTACTGGAGTACTCGGCAGGTACCTCAACAGTGCACCAACAGTTCACGGGAGAGCGCTACTCCTTACATTTTGGGTGGGCTGGACACTGGGAAAGGGACAGCAGGGTGCCTAGCCCCCAAAGTACATTTGGGACACTCACTGGTGATACTGGGTGGGTGCTCATTATACTGTGAGTGGTGTTGTGATGTTTGTTGATGTTGTTATAAGTACTGTTCAGTAAATACTGTTAATATACCCTTGTGTGCAATTACTGACTGTATTGTCTTGGGAGGGGCAATGCCACTGTGTGAGGATCCCTCCCAGGTGGAGGGCTGTTAGTATATTCATTACACACACTACAGTCTCCCAGTGGCGGAGGATCAGCCTCCTGTTTGCCACTCAGGTAATAGCATCACACGTGTGTCACCCTAGACAAGGGGGGAAGGAGGTTAACACACACACACATACATATATATATATATATATATATATATATTATATATATATATATATATATTAATATATACATATACACACGTGTTCGACAAACAGTTTAACCACCACGCCCGTGTCAAGTGGATTTAGGGCCGCTGGCGAGACCGTGCTGCGGCTCTAGGAATTCCCCTGCTCGTGTCAATTTTTTTTTACAATAAATAATAATCCCCCTCCCTGGATTGGGTTAACGCGGGGAAGAGGGCCGGCAGGGAGCTCTGGGTTAGCCCCTTCCCCCGATCTCCCCCACCCTGCCCCTGATCTCCTCACCCTCCTGGCCCCCGATCTCCGCTTGCTGCCCGGGGCGGGAGGTAGGTGTAAGGGAGTCCCAGCTAGCCCGGGGGGGAGGTAGGCAGCGGACGGTGTCCGCCTCTGAGGTGGTGCGGCCTCCGCTTGAGGGGGGGTTTGCGCGCGGTGTCCGCTTGAGGGGGGGGGGGTGTGCACTGCGGCGCTGCGGCGGCGTCCGCCTCTGGGGGTGGGGGATGTTATGGCGGCGTCCACCTCGGGGGGGGGTGGTCTGCTGCGGTGGTGTCCGCCTCTGGAGGTGGGGCGGCCCCCGTTGCCTTACAAGGCCTCCCTACCGTGCAGAGGGAGCCCTGCTGCCGTGCGGGCGTCCCCGCTGCCATGTGCGAAGCCCTCTGCCTTGCGGGTGTGTGTGGTGTTGTGGTGTTGTGTGTGTGTGAGGACAGGGGTTTGTGTGTGTGTGTGTGTGGACTGATGGTGTGGATGACTTGTGTTGTGATTGTGTGTTGTGAGTGTCTGTGAGTGTCTGTGAGTGTCTGTGAGTGAGTGTGAGTGATGGTGTCGTGATGTGAGTGTGTGGTCTGGAGTGTCACCCCCTCTCTCCCTCTCCCTGTCACTCTGTGTCCATCCTCTCCTGTGTCACCCTCGTCCCTGTGTCACCCTTCTCCCTGTCTCCCTCACCCTTTCCCTGTCGCCCTCACCCTCTCCCTGTCGCCCTCACCCTCTCACCTGTCGCCCTCTCCCGTTGCCCTCACCCTCTCCCTGTCGCCCTCTCCCTTCGCCCTCGCCCTCTCCCGTCGCCCTCGCCCCTGGTCGCCCTCACCCTCTTCCCTGTCGCCCACCCCTTTCCCTGTCTCCTCACCACCTTTCCCTGTCGCCCTCACCCTTTCCCTGTCGCCCTCACCCTTTTCCCTGTCGCCCTCACCCTTTCCCTGTCGCCCTCACCCTTTCCCTGTCGCCCTCACCCTTTCCCTGTCGCCCTCAGACCCTTTCCCGTCGCGCCCTTCATCCCTTCCTGTCGCCTCACCTCTCTCCCTGTCGCCCCTCACCCTCTCCCTGTGTCACCCTTCCTGTTGGCCCTCACCCTTTCGCCCTCACACCCTTTCCTGTCGCCCTCACCCTTTCCCTGTCGCCCCTCACCCGTTTCCTTCGCCTCACCTCCTTTCCAAGTTGCCCTCACCCTTTCCCTGTCGCCCTCACCCTCTCCCTGTCGCCCTCACCCTCTTCCTGTGTCACCCTTTCCCTGTCGCCCTCACCCTCCCTGTCGCCCTCACCCTTTCCCTGTCGCCCTAAACCCTTTCCCTTGTTGCCCGTCACCTTTCCGCTTACCCTCACCCTTTCCCTGTTCGCCCTACCCTTTCCCTGTCGCCCTCACCCTTTCTCCTGTCGCCTACCCTTCCCTGTCGCCCCACTTTCCCTGCCCCCTCAACCCTTCCCGGTTCGGCCCTCACCCTTCCCTGTCCCCTAACCCTTCCTTCGCCCTCACACAACCGTGTTGGCACAATGCAGCACTAAGTGCTGTATTAAACTGCTGTAAAGGAATCCTTGGGTCTTTCCCATGTGCTCCAGTCTGCTCCGACCCGAACAGACTCCGCGTGAGGACGTAGTGTCGCTCCACATCCTGGCGCCGTTTTCATCACAGATCAGTGACTTTTTCAAAGATACCCAAAAGGGGGTACATCATCACTATGGAGTCTGTTTCGGGTCGGAGCACATGTGAAGATCAAGGATTTCCTTTACAGCGTTTTTATACAGCACTTTGCTGCATCGCGCCACCCGAGTATACATCTACAGACTGGATTTCCTGCTCACGCTCTGAGCTTGCTCTCTGAGGCAGTCGTATCCCGGAGCAGTCACACGTTGGCGGTGATACAATATCACACATGTCTGTTTTTAGTGACTTACTTTTGTAAGTGTAAGTGTGCCTCCCCGTTTTAATTAAATACACATTTATGCACTATCCGGTGCACTTTTTGTTTTTATATTATATATATATTATATATATATAGATATCTATATATATATAATATATATATATATATTATATTATAATGGTATCAGTACCTGCGTACAATGTGGTATCTTCCATATTTTCATGTAGAGGTATATTCCACACCGGGGGAAGGACCAGCACAGATAACATTCCAAGAGACACTGTTTATAAGTATACCTTTTGCTTGCTTCATTCATTGTAACATCGCCAGAAGAAGAGATCAGTGTACTCTCAAAGCTCGCACAAATAAAAGCATTTCGTTAGCCACAGAACGGTATCATCTATTATTTTTTGATTTTATATATATATATATATATATATCAACACACACCACACAAACACACACACACACACACACACACACACACACACACAACACCAACACACCACACACACACACCCACACACCACACCACCAGCCACACACACACACACACACACACACTAGTGTAAAAGTATAAAAGTGTTATCTGCATCATTTAGCATCACATTTTCAAAGTAACGCGCCAGCGTGAGAAGAAGCCATTGATTTAAATCAGCCGCTCGCAAGAAGGGGACGGGGCTACAGCACCATTACACCTGCAGCAGTGCGCCAAACGTTGCAGTAGCATTGCTGTGTCTGTATGTGCATGCGTGCTTACTACTCGGGATACTGTACACTTTGTGCAAATCCGTTTTATTACCAAAATCTAACAGAAGACATATGGAAAATACTCCATACTCTGACTGGCTTTGTTGCAGACACCTTGATACATGCTGTAGTATGACTGATATTTGTCCTGGTGGGATATTGTATTGGAGGTTGCCATGGATTAATGCTTTTGCTTTAGACTTAGATGTTAAATGATTAGTTAGTGAAATATCTACCCAACACTGCAGATAAGTTTTCTCAGTAATATTTTGGTAGGAGTGATACTGAGAAGGCAAAGGTCCTGCAGCAACTTCTTCTTTCAATCTGGGCGATCCTTGTGATAGTTCATGCCTATTACTCATAGTGATTGATGCAATTCTGGTGACTTAAAGTCATGCTTTTTGTATCAAAGGCATTTTGTGTCATGCATTTATGGTGTGCCAATGTATATGCAGTGGTAGTTCATCTGTAAAAATATCCATTGCTAGTTTGATATAAGTATAAACTGTAAAGATAAAGGCGGATTGGGGCAGAACTTCCACGTGAAATCATTGTTTTCTAGCAATGACAGAACAATTGCACATAAACTAAAGCATTATTGGCAGATTGCAATTCATTAAAGCTTTGCAGGGTCTCTATAGAATTGGCTAAAAAAAATCAGACTTGCTTGAGGTCAGTGGGACAATGCAGTTTAATGTCATTACATACAGTATGTTTTATAATGTATTTGTAAGATTTTAATGTTAAATTATGACATATGTGCCTTGATCTGTGATCTCCCACTTCAGTGGCAAATAGCTGTGTTTTACCTTGCTTGCATATACTGTACTACACTTTCATATACTGTATATAGCATTCAGCGTTGTATGATCATGGCATACCAACAGGGGGAAGTTGCAGAGGGCCTCCTGGAAGTTAAAACGTGTGGGGTTGTGCTCTGAGAGTCCACAGCAATCTGATGAAGCAAAATCTATATTTAGTTCATATAAATAGTACAGCACCCCAAACTATCGGCAATAGATGAGTTGCACGACAGGTAATGTAATATACAGGAATTAGCACACTCAATATCAAAAGTCAAAAACAACAAAAATGTATTGATTGATGTTTCGGTCTCACTGGTGGACAGCATGAAAAAAAACACCTAATAGTACAGTTTGTATAATATAATATATTAGGTGTTCTTTTCACGTTATCCCCCTTCTTGGAAAAGATCCCAGTGGTGAACGAAACATTGATCAATACATTTGCACTGTGTTGTACTTTAAATATTGAGTGTGCTGGTTTCTGTAGTCCTGTATAATATATACTGTAAGTGTGTGCGTGTTTATTCAGGGGGGAGTAGTAGTAAGGGGTGTGAGTTATAGGCTTAGGCCTCGGCCATGTTACCTGCTTGCTGGCGGAGGCGCGCTGAGGCGCGCTCCTGCTCAGCACTGAGCCCCTACAGCCGCAATTAGAGCGGCTTTAGTAGGGGCTCGCCAACGCTTCCACAAGCGCACGGAAGCGTAGGTCTTAGGGAAATTCAACATTTCCCTGCTTGTTGGCGCGCAGGACCGGTCACGTGAGTGGTTCGCCCAATGAAGGCGAACCAGCTCCGTGATGTCACTCGCCAGCCCCGGCCCGCCCCCTGATGGCACGCAGGGAAAGCACCCGCAAGGCCAGGGAAAGCGCCCGCTTTCCCTGAGCCTCAGCGCGCCTCAGCACGCCAGCGGGAAGCTTGGCCGAGGTCTATGAAGCCACACATGCATGACGGCTTGATGGGAAATGTACTGTATGTACTGTACAAGAGACAAGGAAGAGATGCACCCGCTCAACCTAGTGTGACCGCAAAGGTCAGAAATCCAGACTGGTGCAATAGGGCAGGGGGATAATAATCAGACACAAAGAACACTGTATGACGCAAAGACACTTTGCATACAGATAAGGCCCTAAAAAATGCACTCAAAGTCTGATGAAGGAGAGCACCCTGCTGAACGTGCAGCACAACTGAGAAAAACTGGACCAAACAAAAATGGTTGTTGTATAAAATGCTTTATTGAGGGTAACTAAAGAATGATTGCTACCAGAAAATGTAATGAATAAAGAGAACTGAAATCGAAACAGTGCTCACTCCCCATAGGGGGTCACAAAGTTGGCAAAGTGCCAAAAAAATCCAAAGTAGAACTATAAACATAAGCACTGTAAACTTCCAGAAAACGCTGACACCTATGCCTGTGGTGTAAAGGCTATAGGGGTGTACGACGTCACTAGGACGCTATAAATTATGAACACTCACATAAAGCACTAGTGTGTATATAAGGGCGTGATCATATGCGGCCACGCATGAAAGTATATACTGTAGAAGTAATGAAGTGGCATACAGAAATGATCAACAGTGTAAGTATATGTTAATACTAAAACTTGCAAAACATCACAGAAATGTCACTGCTAACAATAATTGTCCACTCAGGTAAATGGTCAATAAAACAAATCAGAAGTGTGACAGTTAATCCCCACAGAAGCTGACCCTGTTGTTTAGTAACTACACACAGGGACAGAAAAGGAGGGGGTGGGGAGTCCCTGCACACCAATATATGCTGACCCTGTGGGGGGAGCAATGCAACAGGATCGTGTGGTCCCAAATCATTCACTTCAAACCTTTTGTGACTAATGTCCAGTGTTGTCATTCAATTGTGTTGGCAAGTTTCATACTGAGAGACACTAGTTCAGTCTCTAATTGTGTCCTTACTGAAGGGATATAGTGACAGATTATTTGCTGTTTCACTACCTCTCTTAGGACTGCGTATCTAAGACATATTGGAGGAATATATAGGGTTACAATTTTGATATTTACATCTCCCCAATATTAATATATAAATTTGAAATTTGTGAGTCTGGTAGTAGATGTGGTGAATCTGATTGGTCCTCAGCCTCTGGCCAATCCGATTGGTGGCTCTATGACGTCACCCACCTGCCACTCTCTTCTTCTCCTCACCCGCAGCTCACCTTCCCCCTCGGCCTCACCCAACTGACACACACACAGACACACACCTCTTTACCCAGCTCACCTCCCCGCCGGCTCCCCCTCCTTCTCACCCCCTCAGCTCACCTCCCCGCCGGCTCCCCCCCCCCCATCACCCCCCCAGGCTCACCTCCCCATCACCCCCCCAGGCTCACCTCCCCATCACCCGCCCCAGGCTCACCCGAGCCCCGGCCGGCAGCAGCATGCGGGTAGTGTCGCCGCCGAAACAGCTCAGTGCGGGGGGGACAGGCAGGGGCAGGCAGCCTCCGGAAGGACCCCCTTCCTCCTGCAGCTGCCTCCGGTAAGATGGCGGCGCCGAGTGGACAGGCAGTGGGCGGGCAGCCTCCAGAAGGACCCCCTTCCTCCTGCAGCTGCCCCCGGTAAGATGGCGGCGCCCAGTGTACAGGCGCTGGCGCAGGGGGGGGTGGTCAGGAGAGAGGGGGGGAGGGAGTCAGGAGACGGGGTGTGCGAGTGGGGAGGGAGGAGTCAGTATAAGGGGAGGGAAGGGGGGAGGGAGTCAGGAGAAGGTAGGGAGGAGGGGGTCTAGAGGGAGGGTCATGGAGACGGGGGATGCGTGGAGGAGTCAGAAAGTGGGGGAGGGAGTTCCGAGGAGAGGGTGGAGGAGGTCAGATACGTCGGATTGGAGAGGGTCGAGAGGGGAGAGGACGGGAGAGAGGAGTCGGATAGTGGGGAGAAGAAGGACGTCAGGAGAGAGGGGGAGAGAGGGGGGGGGAGAGGAGGGGGGAGAGGGAGTCAGGAGAGAGGGGGGGAGAGGGAGTCAGGAGAGAAGGGGGGAAGCCCACTGACTGACACACTCACTCACTGACTGACACACACACTCACTGACTGACACACACACACACTTCCCCCCTCAGTCAGCTCAGCTGCCAAACACATGGGGTGGGGGGGGTGGAGCTGTGAACAGGGGGGGGGGGGAACAAAGCATTGAATGGGGGAATCAGAGCTGTGAACAGTGGGGGGAGGGGGACGCAGCTCTGAACAGCTGTGAAGAGGGGGGTAAGGGAGTTGAGAGGGAGGATGGGAAGCCAGAACATTATATCAAAGGCAACGCCGGGTATATCAGCTAGTATATCATATAGAGTACAAGTGTCTCTCTCAATTATCTACATTTAGTGGGTATTAACCCTCACTTATCATCCAGTAGATAAACTTGCACAGTCTAGCTTCCTGTACTGTGATTAATTGTGGTGGAGTTTCTTTACTCAGGGAGTATTAACCCCTATGTAGGGAATAAGATTATCTCCTCACATATATGAGTACTCCCCTATTTTTAGTCACACTCCACTGCCAATATTTTAAGTCCCATGTATATATTCCACACCCAGTGTGTTATTTTGCAGATATTAATAAATTATTTTTTGTTTTTTTCTACTCACTATGACTGGTTATATAGGATACTATCCTGGATCACTGTTATACTAGCAATAATTACATCACATGAGTGCAATTGTGAGGGATTCTTGTGGGGATAGGATTTTCTACAATCCTACCTCCTATGTGTGTATACACTACCAAGGAGACAAGTACAATAATTCTGTACACTTACTCTGTCAGTCTTTTCAATGTTCCAATGCATACATTGATCTTCACTAGAGCGTAAAGCAAGAACCTTCTGACAGCAGAAGGGTTAAAGTGAAACTTGTAACAAGCTAATGGGTTTAATGTTAAGTTATGAATGGCATAAAGGTGGTAGTTCTGGATTTTGGGGCTCCGATCTTTGTTATTAGGCTTTTTGTTGTGTATTTGTTTTGTGGTGATGTTGAGACTGGGTTACCACTCTGGGAACCAATGTATTGTACCAACTTGGTACAGACATTATTTTGCCGTGTTGTTTTTAAGTCTACCGCTCTGCATATGGGGCCGCAATCAACGGCTCTGTTTAATTTTCTTGTATAACATTAGGATTGTGGTATCCAAAGAGTTACTTTTTGACAGGGCTTGATATACTGTGTACTGCACATTTGCTGCAGATCAAATTGTCCCCAAGTTTTATGCATCAAGTGTGGTGCTATTCTGGGACAAAAAATCTGCACCTTATGCATCAAAGAAAAACTTCTAATTGAAAGCAATAGGACCTTTTTCTGTCATGCATCTAGAGCAACTCTTTGTGCCTTGATACCATTGGCGGATTGCCCTATTGGGTGATTGGAGTTGCCCCGGTAGGTCGGTGCGGTGTGCCGGTGCTGCGGCTGTCCAGTAGTGGCAGCAAGCAGCTCCCTGACCGCCTGTAATTTTCTCCCTCATGCTGTCGGCGCCAGCATCCAACTTCCATGCGACTAGAGGAGGGAGATGGAGGTGGGAGAGAAAGTGTGTGTCTTACCTTTTACGGAATGCCCCCCTCCTGCAGCGTTGCATTGTGATGGTGACCAGATGTTAAATGACGCCGCAACGTCACATGGCGACACGTCAATATGACGCCAAAATGTCACATGGTGGCGCATTGCCATGACAACGTGATGTCACATGGCGCTGTGACGATGCAGAAGGAGGGTCGTTCTTCAAGGAATCACCCGGTTGGCAGGTACTGTTGCGGCACACTTTATTCTAACAAATCACCGGTTTGTCCCTGGCTGGTTCCTGGAATGCCACGCTGTTCACCCAGAGCATGCCGCATTCCCAGCCAGGGGTCATGCCCGGCTGACGCGCGGTTGATGTGTTAATTGATAATGGTTCAGGATTTACTAGGCTGCAATGCTTCGCGTGTCCGCCAGATGGCATAAATTCATGAATTGTAATGCAGTATATATATATATATATATGTATATATATATACACTGTATAACAACAACCCCTATAACCCCTAACATACAGTACTGTACACATACAGCACTGTATATGCACATCAATGATACTATAGGCCGGCGGGGACGAGATGTGTTTGCAGCAGAGAGAGAACCGCTGCTCTCTCTGCGCAAACATCGGCACATTAAAAATTATTTAAAAGACATTTTTATTCATAGTGTAGATGTGCAGGGGGTCTCCGGAGCTGAACCGCGTTGGTTTCAGGTCCGGGGACCCCCTGCTCCCCGAGATACAGGCCCCTTTAAATGCAGAGGGATACCGGCACCTCATAAAGGGGCCTGTATCTCGGGGACAGTGGGGTCCCCGTGACCTAAAACCTACATGCGGTTCAGCTCCGCGAGCACCCTCTGCACATCTACGTATGAATAAAACGCATATAAAATAAATACACTCATTCCTTACCTTTGCAGCTATGTGCTATGGTAACGAAGCAGCATGACGGTATTTTTTTAATAATAGTTCTCAGTGAGCAGGGGTGTTCCCTGAGCCACAAATCAAAGCTCAGGGACCCTCGTCTGCTCCCACATATTATATCAATACAGAAATCTTGCTTCATTACCTAGCTGATAGCCTCAGGCAATGAAGGGGTTAACCCACCGTGCCCGCTTTATTGTGGGTGCGCGGGTGGGTAAGGGGTATTTGGCCCTTGGTGTGATTTTTAGGACTTGCGGGGGAGTTTCGGGTGCACTTAACCCCTTCACGCCGTAGCAGTTAATACCGCTACGGTCATAAGGGGTAACCCCTCCCGCTAACCCCCCCGCATCCCTAACACCATCATTGGGGCTAATACCCCTTCACCCACCCCCGCTACCCAAATAAAAAAAATTCACACACAGCAGCCGTCCAAAAAAAATAAATAAATCTAAATAAATAATAACTGAATATAATAAATACATTTAAAATACATTTTTATTCATACTGTAGATTTGCAGGGGGTCTCCGACTGAAAAACCGCTTTGGTTTTAGGTCTGGGGACCCCCTGCTTCCCGGAGTACAGGCCCCTTTTATTCTGCTGGTTTATCATGCCGCGGTCACGTGATCGGACCTTTAATGCAGAGGGATACCGCACCTCATAAAGGGGCCTTATCTCGGGGAGCAGGGGTCCCCGACCTGAAACCACGCGGTTCAGCTCCGAGACCCCCTGCACATCTACACTATGAATAAAAATGTATTTTAAATAATTTTTAATGTGCCGATGTTTGCGCAGAGAGAGCAGCGGTTCTCTCTCTGCTGCAACACACTCTCGCCGGGACGGCCTATAGTATCATTGATGTGCTATACTACTGTATGTGTATATTAGGGGTTTATGTTGTTGTTGTTATACAGTATATACTGTATCTATACAGTTTACTATACATTCAGGAATTTCTCGGCTTCAAGACAAAAGCTCGCAAACGCCCCCATGCGTTTTTACACGTGCATTGCAGTATTGCAGCCTGCGGAATAAAATGTCATCACAGCCGCGAAAATACGCATTACACCCGGAGAAACGACACAAAAACCCGCACATCACCGGGATAATCTGAAATTCGCGGAGCTCGCCGAGTTAGAATAAAGTTGGTCGCCACTGTATGTACAATCCGCCCCTGCTTGATAGTGTTCATAAACCCGAAGGTCTTTAACACTACTGCTGCGACACACTTTATTCGAGCAAATACCCAGTATGTACCTGGCAGATACCTGGAATGCGCCGCTCCTCACCTCTGACAAGCCCCGTTGCATTTGCCTTCCCAGCCTGGGTTCATGCCTGGCTGACGGGCGGCTGATCTGTTAAATGATAATGATTAGGATTTAATAGGCTGCAATGCTTCTCGATAGTCTACCAGATGGCATAAATTCATGAATTGTAATGCAGTATATATATATATACTGTGCAGTATTGCAGCCAGCGGGAATAAAATGCTTCAATCCCTGCCTGGAAAATAACTCAATGCACTCGGGCAGAAAACAGTCACAAACCTCAATACACCCGGGTATACCCGAATTCGTGGGACTAGCCGAGCTCGAATAAAGTGTGTCGCCAGTGTATTCTTTTAGCTGCAGATATAGAGTATCTGCATCACTGCCAGAGTGGTCAGTAGCCTTTCCAGAGTTGAAGCTGCCTCAAGCAAAGGCTGCACACAATAATGAGTCAATAAGTGCTGGAGCTAAACTACTCTAACCACGCTGGATGTCCAGAGCATTGCCAACCCAAGTCTGACTCACTTAATATAAGGAGTCTCCCACTGCAGTGATTCACATATCATATTTCTTCAAGTAAAGAGATTTTATTGCCTCCCAAATACGACTTTCCCGAAATAATTTTATTTTTGTTCTACTTCGCTCTCTTTCAGCTCATAACCCTCATTCCTTTAATAGGGGGACTGCTTGCTTCATTATAGTAGTAGAACGAGGAACACACTTTCACACAGACCACATACTGTAAGGCCCTTTTAAGGAATATTCTGAATCCTTATAGGAAGGTGTGGGACGGTCTTTTTATTATATCTTACATGCCCTCTGGAATAAACGTGTCAAGTAAAAAGAATATTAGGGAAAAAGATTGGTATGGAGAATCTATAGGTGAGAAATTAAATGATCCCCCGGACTGTCATTGTTTAGTGGGGACCTTTATATCTGTCTTAGTGCTACATATATTTCTGCATTTCCTAAAAATCTGTATATTATAAATAATTTGCCATGATAAAGAATAAAGAAATGAATATACCACCAAGCATTAAAGGAAGGAACATGAGTACTGCACTTCCATATACTTTCACTGCACTTTTTTTTATTGCAACACTACAATATCAGTGGAAACTTTGGGAATATTGTGTAGTTGTACATAATAACAAAGCAGTATGAAATGGAAAGAAAAAGAAAAGGTGATGTATAGTAGCGCTAATGGGAATTAGACAATACACCCTGCTTAGAGGGTGAGCCCTAGTGGTAGAAAGGCAGCCTGATGGTAAACTGATGATACAATCAGAATAAACAGCATAAAACAATGAGTCCAAATAGTGGAATCCTGGATATCCAGTAGAGATAGCTCAAGTCCCAAGATGATCAACAGTCTCTCAGTATGAAATGGATGTATACCATGGGAAGTGAGGCCTGGATAATTCCTCAAACTAAGCCTTCTCCCCTCATTTCAGCACAATATTAGTCACGTGGTCAAGATATATTAGTAGTCAAATTGCCATATTTTAATTCAGTTACAACAGATGTGTCCTAAGCCACATAAAAATGAATACAAATGTATTCAATTAAGCCTGGATCAAGGAACCAATGCAATTTGAAAAAACAATTGAATATACACCATATGGACACTTAATACATTAAAGGGCCAGTCCCGGCTACAATGAAAGTCAACTAAGGACTGACACAAAAATTTGACAAGTGTAAGTATTGTGATTCTGCATTTCCTTGATCCAGGCTTAGTTGAATAAACTGTGTAATGCAGCAGGCAAAATCTCTGGAATAAAAGTAATGTAATAAAGTGGATAGCAAGCTAGAGGTGGCGTGCCCATTAGATGATAATTTGCATATCACTGCCAAGAATCCCTATGTGCACATTAAACATTGTATGACGTCACAATGCGCTTAATGGCAAAATATTTTTTTCAACGTAACGTTTACATGGCAAACATGGCAAACAGAAGTTTACTATGTATAACAAAACTACTAGAAGTGACGTATTATAATTTGTTTTGTGCATTGCTTGTGTAGTAATTATTTGTATAGTAATTATGGAGACATTACTTGTCGGATAAAGATAAGTAGCTGATTTGATTGAATTCAACAGACATGGAGAAAGGGACGTTCCTGGAAAGAAGTAGAATTGTTACTTTCACCCAGGGGGTGGAGCGCCTGCGGCCCCGGCCACAATAACAAATGTTTGTAATACTTGAATGTTTTTAATAGCCTTGTTTACTTTTGCCGTTATTTAATTTAGGTTTAGCTATTTCACCCGGATGTAGGGGGCAGTAGGACAGCGGCCCGGCCAAAAATTTGCGCCCATCTATTGGGTCGTCTGGTAAAAAAAAAGCTGGTCGCCCCTGCTTTAACCCTTAGAGCGCCGGAGGGTTCGGGGAACAAGAGTGCTATGGACCCTCCGGCATGTGACCGGGGCGGCCCTTAAACGGGAAAACGGAGGAGTGCCCCTCTTCCATTTCCCTTCACTGTAGATCGCGTTGTGTGCTCCATGCGAGCCAAGCTTAAAAACAAGCTGTCCTTCGGCATGGCGTAGCCACTACTGTACATCACGGGGCGCCCAGAGCGCCAGAACCCATGCTGCACCCAAAGGGTTAATTCCTCTTTTTAAGGAAACTGATTACACTTATAAGTTGATTAAACATGTTTTTTGTTCTGCTATATTGGACTACACCTTTAATTACCTATGTGTATTAAATATATTTATGAGGTTAGTTAGACATTTTGTTTTGTACAAGGAGAAATGAACCGGAAGTGAGTACAGCATTGGTTCAAAATAAAGAGATTTTACTAGGCATGCACCCCACAGCATCCAGGGACATCTAGGCATGCACCCCACAGCATCCAGGGACATCTAGGCATGCACCCCACAGCATCCAGGGACATCTAGGCATGCACCCCACAGCATCCAGGGACATCTAGGCATGCACCCATTGACACCAGAGAGAAATGGCACAATACTAATTACATTGCTTTGCTGCGAAGAGACCTTTAAACTACTGTACAGTATCCGGTCAATGTAGTCATAAATAACTGCTTGTACATTATTGGAAGTGAGGGGAAATGTCATTGCTAAACATTAGTGCCCCCTTCAGGGCAAAGGTAGATTTGAAAGTTTAAAAGCAAGAAGGTGCTCTGCACTAGAGCAGGGAAAAGAGACATCACACTTCTTTGGGTCAAATATGGGGACTACATTTTCGCCCCCCGATAACCAGTTTGGGATTTGAGCAGTGTCAGTATGAGATAAACCCCAAAGTGGGCGATCGCGCTGCAAACGGCTGAAAACTCCCATTGACGTGATTGGAAGTTTTGGCTGATTACACCTCTTTGGGGCTCATTGAATAATCCCTTTTATCACAGGAGAAAGGAATCTACCACTAGGAGTCCAATAGTGATGTCACTGCCTTTGAAGCTAGTGAGCCAAGATTAAAAACCAGTGTAATTCCCTTATAACGGGGGGGGGGGGGGGGGGGTGGGATGTGAGGGCCAACTCCAGTTTTCAAGAGCTACAAACAGGTCAGATTTTCAGTTGGTTCAATCAGTGGCTCAATCTTCGACTGCACCACCTCTGCTAAAGCAGGGATATCGTGAAACCCTGACCTGTTGGTGGCTCTTGAGGACTGTTTTATAACCTTTGGAAAGTCACTTTATGTTCTTGTGCATTAGGCCTCGGACATGGTCACAAACACCGTGCTGAGCCGGAAACATTATCCCTATCAGCGCGGCATTAGACGGCGCTTCCTCGGGCGTGCGGAGGCGTGTGGAATTTCAGCCGACAACCCAATTTTAGTTTTCCCGCTGAGGGAAGCGCAGGGCCGGTCACGTGACTGCCAGAAGCCAATGGCAGTCCGTGACGTCGGTACCGTGACGTGGCGCGCTAGCCCCGCCTCCCGCTCCACCTCCAGGCCCGCCTCCCACCCGGCACACAAGCGCGCTCGCTGACGCTCATGCAGGGACACGAAAAATCTCCTGCTTGACTATGAGCGTCAGCGCTGCCCAGCGCTCTTCCCTGCACCATGTCCGTGGCCTTAGATGCCAAAAGCAAGCGCTGCGGCTCAGGGACATGTGCCTGCAAATGTCTATTTACAGCATTGCGTACAGTACATCATAGGAAGACAATATTATTATTAATAGAAGACAGAACACTTGAATAGAAATGTCAAAACCTTACAGGTCTCTTCAACCAACCTATTAAATGTTTTCTATGCAAATGCTTAATATTAGCTATGTAATTCCCAGTGTTAATACCTTACATGTATTTCTCAATGTGATAATGCTATTTAACGTGCTTATTTTTTTCAGAGGAAAACCTACAGCACTGTATATCAATATTTACATTTTCAGTCATCTATTCTTAAATCTTCAGTTCCATTAAATGTAATGCAAAGTGTTTCACCATTTCTTCCCTGTCAAATGTAGAGAAGAGGAATATTAGCAGTTCATTTGGTCATTGAAAAGAGTGCACAGATTTTTGGTGATATGGCCTTGATACTACATTGAACAATAATAATACAGTAATAATAATAATAAAAAAAATAAAAAAATCGATATTATAGATCAAGATAACACCATAGGACTTACGGTCTGCAAATTTGCGTTTTAAAGGCAGACAGGTGCTGAATGTACAGTATGCTATCATTCAACATATACAAAGATCTGAAGAATAGTCTGCATGAGCATTTCAGACAATGGTACTGCAGAAAGTATTTAACAATATTCACTAGGCAGTAAATATACTTCTGATATGAGACAATCTGGACCATACGTGTCTTATAGCACTGCTTAGTAAATATGGGCCTGTACATTGCGAGGAAGTACAATAGTAAGAAATGTGCTATCTACTACCTACAGAACGATCTGCATTCATTAATGTTATGAACTGTTTCTGTCCTAGGACCTCAACAAGGGTGTGGCGGTTATCTCAACAGTGCAACTGGTAATTTTTTCTCTCCGGACTCTAATGTGGATGGGAAATATGACAACAATTTGGACTGCGTATGGAACATTGTTGCTCCTGTAGACAAGCAGATAAATTTGACATTTACTGCCTTTTCACTGGAAACCGAATCTTCTGGAAGTTGCAGATATGATTTTGTCAAAGTAAGAACACACAGCTGTAATGCAGTCATGGGGAACTCTATGCAGAACAATACGTTCGGGGAGGGATCTTCTTGCAGGTGATTCCTGGAAATTGGGGAGATACAGAAAAGCTCATCTCCAATTTACAGGAATCTGTATGTGAGGCAGCTTCTTTTCAAAGGTTGAAGGTTGGAACCTATTAATCCTATATTATAATGAATAAAATGCTGATAAGTGATAAGCTTGTAAAAATCTTTATAAAATAAATTATTTGCTTGTAAATTTTCCTTAAAAATGTTAAAGCTGGAGTCCCTTGTGCAATATATACAGATGCAGCGGCCGTTATTCGAACATGTACCTGGGTAAATCCTGCTTTACGTCGCGTGGAGGTTGCGATATATTCAGCTGCCGACTTAATGGCCCATCGGATTAACACAGTAGGGGGCCCCTGCTGTGTGAGTCCTTCCGGGGTCTGCCTGTCTGTAAGAGATGCGCAGTAAGAGAGAGGCTGAATCAGTCACTCTAACTGCGCGCCTCTCACGCCTGTGAGGGGGGGTTTATTTAATTTGAAACATTACAGTAAATGTAGCAGGGGTCTCCGGAGCTGAACCGCATTGATATTAGGTCCGGGGACCCCCTACGTCCCGAGATACAGGCCCCGTTACCGCCATGTAAAAATTCTGTGGGTCACGTGACCGTGGGATATAAACAAAGCAGAGGGATGCCGGCACCCCATAAAGGGGTCTGTATCTTGGGAAGTAGGGGGTCTCCAAGGCTGAAATCAACTTTGTTCAGCTCAGGAGACACTCTGCTCCCGCACACTAGTATCAACCCCCCCCCCCTCCCAATAAAAAATCATTACCTTAGCGGATAGCTGCTAAGGTAATGAAGCTGCTTACATTTTATTTTTATTCATAGTGCGCGTGAGCAGGGGTCTCCTGAGCTGAACAAAGTTGATTTCAGCCTCGGGGACCCCTACTTCCTGAGATACAGGCCCCAGTATGGCGATAAAATGCTTTTGCCGCCCACTTATCGAGGCTTTCTGAATAGCTGTAGCTATTTTGGGCTGATAACTGCTAAAAAAATCTCGATAAGTGGGTTATGAAGGTTAATAGAATAGGCCCCTTTGTGTATAACATACTCAGGATCTTAAGCAATTGCTACAAGTATTTTCTCACAGTACAGAACTGATTTATTTAAATAGACACACATGTAGGATATTGCTTTAAGGGAACCCTATGTACTGAATTCATTATTTCCTCAGATCTATAGACTTTAAAAAAAATTAAGTGACTTACAAAAGTCAAACTCTCAAAACATTACTAGCAATGAAAATGAATGGATCCATGTTAATATTTTTAGACCCAACGTGTTCTGTGTAGCATGTGATATATTTCATTGGCTCGATATATAGCTGTTTATCAGTTTTTAAATACAAGCTTTCAAGGACAGACATGAAAACCGTATTTTAGAAAGCAAGCGCCCCCAAACACGGGTACATTGGTCCACTGAAAGGAATCAGACACAGCCCGTGAGTCATAAAGCTGCGATGCAAGACTTTGCTTCCCATCTGGCGGTAACTGTCATTCAAGTCAACGGCGGTCACCGCAAGATCGGGTGAGATGTCCCGCGTCCCGGATTGATGACTCCCGGCCAAAGAGTTTATTTTCCAGAGACCTAAGTGGCTCCTGGAGTTCTGTATTGCCGGGATAAAGTGAATGATGGATTAATGCTGCCAAAAATGTTCCACTCAACCAGTGAAATGCTTTACCCTTTGTGTTTTAGGTGTTCGATGGCAGTAGCATAAATAATAATTTACAAGGTACATTCTGTGGTTCGAATACACCTGCACATTTCCTTTCTACAAGCAACTTCTTGACAGTTTGGTTCTTCAGTGATTCAACTGTAGAAAGGGCAGGTTTCAATGCAACTTATGCGGCTACTGATAGTAAGTATTTTTATTTTAGCGTGAATAAAAGTGTTTTCAGAGATTATGGGGCAGATTCATCAAGCGCTGGTGTGGACCCTTAGGGGCTTATTCACATAGCTTCCGTAAGTGACAGTTTAACACATGTGAAGTGCACTTTACAAGGGATTCTGCATGTGTATCATGTGTTGCATACCGTAAGCATTTATTGCATATCAAAATTGCTTGTAAACGGCTTTTTTATATTTGTTATCACTCTTGAGCTCACAATTCGAGCAGTAGGTCAAAAAAGGCTGAAACTCGATTTTTTTGCCAATAATTGCTATTCAAGTCGTTCCGTGATCCAAATCGCTGCTGAAATACTTGTTTTTTTGTTTTAGATAGGATTTGCGATTTGTATCAGATGGAGTATTATTTATTTTTACTACATAGGCATGAAGCAGGGTGTCAACAGAGCTGAACCACATTATATTCAGGTCTGGGGACCCCCTGCTCCAATCCTAAAATAACAGCCGAGCTTCATTGCCTGCCGCTAATGAAGGGGTTAAACAGCAGTACCCAGTTTGTTGGTGCTAGAGGGGGTGGGTGAAGGTTGTAGTTGTACCAGGGTGGGTGGTTAGGCCTCTCAGGAGTGTGCGGGAGTAGTTAACCCCTTCATTACTTTATTGGTTACTATCGATAAAGTAATTAAGGGGTTAACTCCTCCCACCAACCAGTCAGGATGTCTAACCACCCACCTGGGGGCAACTACGCCATTAAAAAATCCAATGCAATTGCCTGTAAGAGCTGTGCCCGGAGATGCAGCTTCTCTCTGCTCTCACAGCGCAGCTCTTCCAGACTGGTGGAGCGAAATGGCACCTTCCGGTCATTTAGCTTGTAATGCAAATACTAACGTGCATCATTTTTTTTAACAAACAGTATATAAAATGCAATTAGCCTTATTGAATACTGTTTTTTCACAAATTTCATACCATGAGCGATTAACATACCAACAAGTTTGATTTTGCAATTACGAAATCAAAGCTACTAGAATAGGCCCCTTAAAGTCAAAAAAAATATTTTTCAAAATAAATTGTTTAATGTCATATGTTGTTCTGCAATAGTTATTTAATTCTCTTAACAGTATACAGCTCAACCCCGTTATAGCGTGATCCGCTACATTGCGGATCCGCTTATAACGCGGTCTGAGTGTGGCTCCCAAACATCTACCTTTTCCCCCGGCCGACACCACCATGCAAGCTGCTTTTTTTTTTTCCAATGCAATGCTTTATTGCTAACGGGGACACACACACACACACACACATCACTAAATATGAACTCTCCCTGCATTCCCTTGCAGACTCCAACACTAAACCTACTTTCACTTCTGACACCAAGAAAATAAGGTGAACAAAAAATAACTTGAGCCTCTTCGTATATCTCTGCTGTTTGCATTTCATACGATCAGTCCTGTCTGCAGGAGCCCGTTCCCATCTTGTTTGCTGGTCTGTTGTGCACTCTGCCCTTACTTTCACTTGCACCCTGTCCCTCCCCCACTACACCCTGCAGGAATCCAGGAGATATTTTAGAAAAAAAACCCTCCCAGTCTAAAATAAATTCCCCTAATAGCCCCCAAATCATTGCATACCATTACCATAGAAGCATCAATATAAACATTTCAACACGTGCAAAAACTAAGAGAAGCACTTTAGAAGTGTTATTTTTTTCTGTTTGCACAACAATATACTAGGAGAACAAAAAAATACCTGGTGTGATCCTGTCTTAAACAGATGTAATTGGATTTACAAGACTCACGACAATTTCATTCACTGATAGGGATAGCTGGAAGAGTTACCCCAGCTCTACCCCTCCGGCGGACGCGGAACCCCTGATTGCGGCGGCCATTTTTCCCCGGTCCCCGTTATAACGCGGTCGCATTATGTTGACCCCAAGCACCGCGTTATAACGGGGTTCAGCTGTATTTACCTTTTATTTCTGTACTGTAGCATTTCAGTATAGTTGTTTCTCTGATTTAGTTTGAACAGACACACACTTGCCTAGACAAGTGTAAAGAGACCCCTATAATACCAGCACTCACTGGAGTAATGTAGTATGTGTGAAAGATAAAACTTAACCTTTATTGGTTTATTCTAATTAATAATGGTTGAACACAAAACACAGACGAACAACACTTATAGCAACTGGTCAAAATAACCAATAAAATAAATATTAAACAGTACACTCCCAAACCAAACCTTGGTTGTTGGTAAACCAAAGGGACTATTGGCCTGTAGGTATCTGACACTATTACCCAAATTAGGTGATAGTAGGGGAGATGGATCCAGATATGTGGGTGTATATGTATTATTTAGTGTGGTGTATAGTAATTGTTAGACCACACAACATATGCACCTTGCTATATAACCACATTATGTACACGATATCATGCTAAGATATATGTTGGGCGGTGTAGCAAACCCAAACTAATTGGTAGCAATAAATCTCAGTACACTAATATGTAAAGTGTTATTGGTACAGCATGTGACAAGGAAATGACTCCAGTCTTGCCAAATTGATTGTATTCTTGGTGCACTCAAGAAAAACAGACTATGGGTCATAGCTCAGGCCTGTAAAATAGTCCCTGTTAGAGGAGTGATAGAAAAGTAATTAAAATACATGAATTGATATCAGGGTAGACTACAATGTAGCTGGGTGTACTAAATTGGTGATTGATAGGCTCAAACTTCTTCGCAAAATACAGTTGGCTTGGTTTATGATAAGTGAAGACAATATCATAATGGTCCAATGTATTATACTGTGGAGATATATGTGGAGCCTAACTAGCAGTGATATATCA
This sequence comes from Ascaphus truei, assembly GCA_036426205.1. NCBI lineage: Eukaryota > Metazoa > Chordata > Amphibia > Anura > Ascaphidae > Ascaphus > Ascaphus truei. Next base: position 256,546,100 of record CM071568.1, read on the forward strand.
TGTAATCAAACACCAATATCATGTTAGAGCATTATATGGTCTTCTAAATGTATATCACTTAATATCACTTAATAGTGAGACACCTATATTTTTTCTTAAAGTCTGATTTAGTTTGGATATAAATATGTAATTCCTCAAGGGAGATACTGGTTTCCTGACTAATGATGCGATGCATATCTGTAGTACTGCTTCCCCACCCCTATGGGAGATTTCTCTTCTACTAGGTGTGTGATGGGCATGATACCTGTTGGCTTGCAGGAGAGCTGAGGTTCCGCCTATGTTGTTGGGGAAATAGGACAGGCTTTTGAGGTAGATGCTTGGTTCGGTCTCTGGGTGCTAGCACCTCCCTCCACCGCAGGCTCCAGGATTGCTGGAGGCAGCCCCTACGGTAGAACCAGTCCATACTCCCCCTGATTGACTGCACTCAAGCCAGGAGTATATGGAAACAGGAGCGTCTTTACTTAGCACCCACTGCATACAGCATGTTACTACAGTGAATACTGCTTTATCTCTCAGGTCCCAGACCTCTGGATGGTCCCTGTGGCAGATGGTAGGCTTGAAGCCTTATCTCTCCTCCTTTGCTTAATCACAGTCCCTTTATGGGACTGATCATACAGTCCCACCCTGCAGGGCGAGACACCCTCACTCGTCAGAGCTCAACTAACAAATGTAGGGCTGCCTCTTCCCTAGTACAGAGGGGGAGGGTGCAAACCTTTGGCCGCACACAGATCATGTCCCGCTTCCACCCCTGTCACTCAGGGAAGCTGCCTGTAGGGGGAGGGTTGGCAAACCCAAGATTGGGCCTGACACTGCCTTCAGCTACCAGGACTTGCGTGTCAGGGAGGGCAGATGGATAGCCAGAAGCAGCCATGGCTACATATAGTATGAGTATAAATGAAAAGTATAAAAAAGGATTGCCCCTTAATGTATCAGATGATATCTCACTTGCTGCTGCTGTTATCCTTGCGAATGTCCCCTTAAAACAGCCATCTCAATAACTCCTTGTTAATCTGCTCCAAAGGTCCTGTGGAGTAGCACTACTTACAGCTCCGAGCACCTACAATTCCCAAGACATAAGGGCCATATTTATCGATAAGAAGTGATACTTCCTAAGACACCTTGCTCACTGGAAGATTTTATGACCCATTCAAGTAAACATTTACCAAGTATAGTTACTCCACTATAAGACACGTTAGGTTCCTGAAGACACCTTACAGCCCATTAATTAAATAGGCTGCATAGGTCTATACTGTGCTGGAAGATCTAATGGAGTAGCACTGCTTAGTAAATATGGCCCAGCGTTTGTTTGCTTGTGGGCGCATAAAGTCAACTATTGAGCAGCTTTTTACTGCGCCCTCTCTGTGTCACTATCTCTTCTCAGTATTACAGAGTGAGGCCCTGGTGGTCCTATTGTTAATATCTTTAAAGCAGGTGGAGTCCCCTGAGCTGCAAGTAGCGCTGCACAGATAGGCCCATATTTATTAAGCGGAGCTTTGGCATAAAACAGCTTTTGTGACTGGAAGACACTTTTAGGCCTACCACGTGAATAGGTTGTAAGGTGTCTTCCTGAGCCGGAAGTCACCAAATTACCTGTGATTGAGCCGCAAACTACTTGCACTTAACTTGCATCCACTGGCTTTTAACCCACTAACCAATGAAACTACCAACGATTCTGGTCTAACTTTTTAAAAAGGAAGATGAATGTGTGTTTGTATGTATATTAATCTGAAAGTACATGTGATAATCTAATGTGTGAAAAAATCTAGTGTCAAAGCTGGAACAGCAATAGTGCTGTATATAACTTTTATGTACAAGAGATATTCATGGTTGGTGGTAATCAAACAAGTTTATCACGTCTTCTTTCAGTATATTTAAAATTTTACATAATATTTTTAGCACCTTGTGCTGCCCAAAACAAATCTGTTTTTCCTTTTCAGATATGAGTGCCTATAGGGGCTATTTACTGATACTCTATGTATAAAAATGTGACATTACATACAACATCAAGTACTGAACATATTCTTTCTTTCCGCAGTATTATGTGGAGGAATATACAATGCAACTTCTACTCCGACAACCACAACCTCACCCAATTTCCCAAATTCCTACCTACCCTTCACAACGTGTATTTGGACTATTGATGCACCAGAAGAAGAGCATGTGAAACTGGGTGTACAGGCATTTAATCTTCAGCCTAACATGGACTGCTCGGAGAATTCTATAGAGCTAAAAGACTCACCGGTGGTAAAGCATAGCCATATCAATTTAATGTCTTTTATTTTTCATAGGCAAATCTCACAAAATGTGGCCCTTTGCATCAAATCAGCCTTCTATTTTATGAATAAACATTGTGCACATGTAATAGCATAGTTCACGTTAATGATTAAAAGTAGGAAACAACTCAATTAACTCTTTTTCTTTTCAGCTGATGGAAAGAGTTTCTCCATCTAATTTGAATGGTAATCAGGAGGTTATTTTCTTGTGGTCAGTGATATAATTAGAAACCTTAATGCTACTTTAAAGGAATAACCGTACTAAATTAAAAAAAAAGATGTATGTTTAATTTTTAAGAATTGCTTATATAAAATATCTCACAATAACCATACAATGAACAAACATGAATACAAGCAGCATAACTTCAACCAATTGTTGACTACTATTTAAAAATGTCTTCGTATATTTATGAAATGGCTTATTTTTTTTTTTTACTTTACTTACATGTGCTATATTTTGGGTTGTATTTATTTTAATTAATGTGAAAAATGTATACGAATGGTTAAATCTCTGTAGACTTGTGTCTGTAAGCTTGGGCAAGTGACCATCACCTTCTTTTGAGATAACTGATATTTCTTTGGGATGCACCATTTATTCTATTATTCTATAGCATATAAAACATGTACAGTACATAGGCTAATCACAAGTCAGATGTTTCATCCTTTTGAACCCCAAAATATTTGTGTCCATTTTTTTTTATAATCTTCTTACCTTACATGACATTGGACAAGTTAGCACATGTAGGCAATTATTGGAAGTACAGATGTAAATAGTTAGATTATAGTAGATGAGGTTAAAAAAAAGCCACCAGTCCATCCAGTTTAACCTACTATATGTTATATTTAGAAGACAGATATTTATCCTATATTTGTATTTACAATATATTGATCAAGAGGAAGGCAAACCAAAAACCCCAGTAAAACATTATCCAATGATGTCTCATAAGGGGAAAAAAATAATGTCCTTCCTGACTCCAATATTGGCAATCACATTTCTCCCTGAATCAACATCCTTCCCATGTTTACTTATTTGGTATATCCCTGTATACCTTTCCTTTAAAAAAAATAAGATGTCCAAACTTTTTTTGAACAAATCTATTGTATCTGCCATCGCAGTCTCCATGGGTAACGAATGTCACATTTTAACTGCCCTTACTGTAAAGAACCCTTTCCTTTGTTGCTCATACAATCTCCCTTTGAAAGCTCCTTGTTTTGACCCTGAATATATTTGTGTATAGTTATCACATCCCCTCTTAGATGCCTCTTTTTAAATGTAAACAAATATAATTTAGCTAGCCTGTCCTGATAACTCAGATTTCCCATCCCCTTTATTAATGTGGTGGCTCTTCTCTGCACTTTTTGTAGTTCCATAATGTCTTTTTTATGAAGTGAAGCCCAAAACTGTACTCCATACTCAAGGTGTGGTCTTACTAATGCTTTATAGAGGGGCATCATTATGCTTATATTTCTTCCATCCATTCCCTGTTTAATGCAAGATAAGATCTTATTTGCCTTTGTAGCTACTGCATGGCATTGGGCACTATTGCTAAGCCTGCTGTCTACAAGCACTCCTAAATCCTAAAGTATGTTGCCCAACTAACTTTCCCCACGGCCGGTGTGTGGCTGGGTTAAAACAATCATCGTCATCACTGACTGCGGGTAAAAGTTCCAGCTAAATAAAATGCTTCCACACAGGAGCAATCATGTCTTCCCTTTGACTCCAGGGATAGTAAGTCGAGCTACATGTACATTTTTTTTTAATATTTTGGACTATGTTTTAAAAAGGATGGAACTGACTTTAAATATTTGGGGATTTATTTTTTAAAGAGCATTACCGATGGAACTATGCAGAAAATGATATGCTTTTACATCACATTACTTTTAAAGGTATTTGTAGTTTAGTGTTGAAGAGGTAAGTGTTTCTTTCCCCTGTGGGAACCTTTATTCGTAGAAAAGCCTGTTAATGTCATTGTCCCCCTTTTTTTTTTTACTGCAGGGTGATCGTGGTCAGGTCCATAGATTTTGTGGAGCTGAAACATTTAAAATCCCAGAATTTTACTCCTCTGGCCGCACTGCTGTTGTCACTTTCAAGTCGCAGGAATACATCGCTGGCAATGGGTTCAGTTTTACCTATCAGATCGCAAGTAAGGACCTTTCCATTTCTTTTATTAATAATCACATGTATTACTTGTTCTAATTCAGCAGTCCACAATGCATTCCAGAATATGTAGGACATCAATGTTATTAGCATACACTGTATTCAATGTATTTTCTTTCTTTTCTTTATACAATAGACTGCAGTCGTGAATATAACCAGACATTTGGGTACTTAAAAAGTCCAGGCTGGCCAGATAATTATCCGCACAATTCAGAATGCATCATTATTCTAAGAGCTCCTCAGAATCATACAATTTCTCTTTTCTTCAATGCATTTAATTTGGAGACATACTCCTCCTGTAATGACTTTCTAGAGGTAAGATCCCATGTAACACTTCTCAAAAGACAGCATGCTCCTTTGTCTTACTGTCTTTCTCTTGAGGCCACAATCCTACTGTAGTAGCACTCCTTTTGACACAAATATATATGATGCGGTGGATTTGGGTTCTGAGCTTACAGGGGCTGTGTGTGTCTCTCTCTTGAAACAATCACAATTTTATTACCATAGTGGTAAATACAGTGAAGGGAAATATATATATATTAAGGGGCGGGCTGGCCAGGCACTTGCCCAGGGCGCCAACATAAAGGGAGCGCCGAGCACCATCCTCAACCGCCTCCATTGCTTGGTTTTCCCAGCCACAGGGGGGCGCCGCTCTGATGCCTCCCACACGCACAGGACACTGTGCTGCCAGCAGCCACGGCACGCAGGAAATAAAAGTGTTTCAGCTGCTGACGGCCAAGCGCTAGCATCCTGCTGGGCGGGCGCACTCACATGTGCCCAAATGGCGGCCAGGCATGCACCCTGCTGGGCGGGTGCATGGGCACAAACGGCTGGGGAGACCGGAAGGGTGAGAACATTTGGTGCACAGGCAGACTAAAAATTTGGCGCCCCCGTAAAAATAACATTGTTTTACACGGGCACTACATTTTCAGTCCGCCTGGGACACGATTATGTCTCAGTCCGGCACTGAGTAGATCAAGGCAAACAAGAGTGCTTTAGAACAAGGGTGCGCAAAGTAGGGGCGAGGTTTTTACAGAGGCCCCACGCTTTCCCGAAAGCATTTTAAATAAATGCCGGGGATTGCGTGAGGACTGTGTAACATTTACTTACTTTCCCTTCCAGCGACGTGTCTCAATGGCAATCCGGCATCAAATGACGCTGCAGGGTCACGTGACGTCACATGACCCCACAACATCATTTGACGCCGGAGCCGTGCAGGGAGGGGGGGCACGAGCCGGAGGGGAGAGGAGAAAGGGGGGCGCATGCAGGAAACTTTGCGCACCCCTGCTATAGAACATTAGATTTTTATTTTCTGCTGATGGATGCACCAAGTGTAAGAAAATTGTTAATCAAGTTTAATTTGCTGAAGATTGTTACCCAGAGAGGTTTATGCCGACTTAACCCAGATTTAGTTTTTTTACTTAAAGAAGGGAACATGTGCATGCATAAATACAGAATTGCATACATCTTGTTATAAAATGTGTAGCTCTTAGCTCCTCCTTCCCTCCTCCTATTGGTACTCGCCCTATGACATGCTGACATACACGCCCTTTAATACATTGCCCTAATTTTATATGCAGGTAAATCACGTTAAATAACAGGAAAAATAGACCTCTCTTAAAATCACCTGAGTTAATTTTCACTTATTTATTTTCTGGTGTTATTTTTTTTCCCTGCCATTTAAATTGAACATTGACAAAAAATGTCTCTTGTCAATTGTCATATTTTGCCATCTCTGACAATTAAATGGTACATACAGTATTTACTAGTTAGTTTCAGATGTATGGAACGAAGAGCTTCCCCACCTTGAAACAGAGGGTTCATATCATATTAAATTGGGGCCATTGAATCTTATGCGCTCAAGCTCCTACAAGACTTTATACTGAGAAGACCTCTGTCTCTGTTTATCCTTCTTGCTTTTGTGGCACTATATAACCTTTTGTTGTCCATCCATTCTCCTCCAAATTGAATTTGTGCTTACCATTTGTTGAATAGACTTAGCAGAACCCAAATACTCCACCAGAAGAACTCTTATTTACCCCCACACCCATAGTTAATCGAGAGGGGGGATATATCTTTGTATATTCATTGTGTAACTTAATTATTAGCAAGATCCAGCTCAGTGTACAATTACGCCTTCTCATTATATCCAAGATATATACCTTTTCTCTCATTGTATAACCCTTGCGCCAAGCTTCAACCAAACATTGTAACGTTAACTTGGTTTAAGCAAAAAAACCTGGTCCCATATTAACTATAAATTGCTCTAAATGGTTTCACAGAAGTGCATCTTCAAATTCACATAAAACTCACGCACATTTGATCCTTGGTGAAGAGTTACAAAGCTCTGGGTGCAGAATCGCGGAATGCTCAAATACTAAATGGCAGCAATACTATTAGTATTACATACTATAGATAGTACAGATGCAGTCGGTTGGTTTGTCGCATAGTTGGCCAGGAAACTGCAGGTGGCAGCTGCCTAACAACTGCCTGCTCGTGGAATCCCCACAACCAGACGAATGGCCCATCGGGATTAACACAGCGGGGTCCCTGCTTCCGAATTGGACTCCTGCTGTGAATCCTACCGGGCTGCATCAGTCTTGAAGAGCTGCGCAGTGAGAGTAGACATAATTACTCACCCTCCCTGCGCACCTCTAACGGGCGATCGTGCTGCTTTTATTTTAATAACATATTATTGAAGCAGGGTGGGGGTCTCTGGAGCTGAACCATATTCATTTCAGCTCCGGGGACCTCTCCTTCCCGAGCTACAGGCCCCCGATATGGGGTGCCGGTATCTCTGGCATGTTTACAGTGCGTTAAATTGTGCTTGTGTTTGCCATTTGCCCTGCTTTGAGTGACTGTCCTTCCATTGTCATTTATGCATTTTAAAAAGGTGAGAAATGGCAGTGATTTTGACTCACCCGTGATTGGAAAATATTGTGGGACTAATCTGCCCAACCCCATCTTTCCAAAGAAAAATGTTTTGCGACTGTTTTTCAAGAGCGATATAATAATATCTCATCATGGATATGAAATCACTTGGACATCATCCCCAACCGGTAAGGCATATTTTACTTATTATTTCCCACAAACTGTTTGTAACAAAAGCAGCAGGTGCAATAAATGACATAAGCTGTATAGTAGTACAGTAATGATATAAACTAGGAAAACGCCATATTCTCGGCTGTGTTGTGGGATGAGCGAGTAGACCCTAATAGGACAAAGATTAATAACACGGAATAAAACGCCATCAGTTTGTGGATTTTGTCATTAAATTGTCCAAGTATTCGCAAACGTCAGTTAAAAACGGTAATGTCTGTCCAGTTTAATTCTCACACTACTGTGTGCTATTATACAAGCCTATAAATAAGCCTAGTTTCAACTGGCAGTCGAGGCACCAGCAGTAGAGTTGTCCAGAAAGGCCTGCTACAGTCTGTCACAACGATCAAGCAATGTCTTGAAGTCAAACAAAAATGTGAATACGAAATACCACCCCAACTCTCGCATTATTGCGACTTGAAAAAAATACGTTTAATATAACATCACAAACAGCAAAACACTTCCATGTAATAATTGTGTACATGTGGCAAAATAATAGATTTCATGTTTTGTATCAAGAATTTGGTCAATGAGACGTACGATTAAAACATTTTTTTATCAATTAAATAGTAGGATATGTATAAGATGGGGGCTGCGCCGATTTGGTTGAAACTCTGGCCGATCTAAGTTAAAATTGCAGAAAGGTACCCTTCAAATCTCATCAGGATCAGTCAACGTGTTTGGCTTGTGGAGAGAGAAAACAGGCAAAACAAACATATCCCCAAAATGTCCACAAAGTCTAGTTGATCTCTATCGATCATCCAAAAATGACATTACATAACTTTAAAACTAAGCTTTGAATGCTGCAGTCCATATGGCCATGTTATACATTTATTGTATGTGAGCTACTGACATCAACAGAGACAACAACTATATTGATGTAAACACATACAAAAGATGTTGTAGGGTCCCCATGCTGGTGAACGAAAGACACAAAACCAATTCCAGTATGGTCTTGTTTGGTGTTACTTAGTATTGCAAGGCATGCCGTGATATCACTACAATATGTATTTGTGTTAAATACATATAAAGATCACATGCCTCACCACAAGTGTCACAGTGAATACCCAGATTTAAGATATAGCCATACGGTATTTTCTAAATTAAAATACAAGACGGAGACAAGTATAAGTAGTGTAGGAAATGCCCTAGAGACACAGGTCACAAGGTGAAAGCACAGGCCTGTGAAAGATCAAATGCAAACCATGAACATCTCAACGGCCAAAGGAAAATCATGTATTGCATTTGACCTTATACAGGCACATTTTTAATATGAGTGTAGACGGGATATATTGCTTTTTCTGTTTGCAGTTTCCTGACTCATTTTTAAACTTTTCTATTTTCACCTTCCCCACTCTTCTCCCTTTATCTCCATTTTTTAATCTCACATTCCCTCCTCCTTTGTCTGTGCCCACACTCCGCACTACTATCTCCATACTTCTATTCCACCTAATTCTGCACCCCTCAGTAAAAAGCAAATCCCCCTTGTCACCTTCTTGCTCTCTAACTATTACTCCTTCTTGCTGCTAGTGATCTCTCCCCAATCTTGGACCTGGCCATATACTGGACACACTTTGTCCACGCTTCCCTGCTAAACCTGTTAATCCATATAATTTAATACTTATCCCTTGTCTCCCTTCCCTACTTCTATGCCCTCTGGAATGTCTCCTCTCTCACCAGCAAGGCTCTGGCTGTACACAACGTCTGCTGCTCTCACTCCCTTCATCTCTTCTCTCTAACAAAAACCTGGCTCGCACAACATGACTTGGTTGTCTCAAATGGTGGTCTCTCTTTCACACTTGATGCCCCAATGGCCAGAGTTAAGGGGTAGGTCTCGTTTCCTCCCGCTGCCGATATCAACTCCACCCTATGCCACCATCTTCTCGTCATTTGAATTTTTTTCTGTCCAACTTTCCTACCCTCTCTGCATGTGACAGTCATCTACTTATTGCCTACCTCTACATCCTCTTGCTCCACCTTTCTCTCAGACTGTTCTGGCTTTCCTTCCTTCTCTCCTCTGACTCTCGCATTCTTTTAATGGGGGGTTAACTGTCACATTGATAATCGCTTTCTCCTGGGCATCTTGCCTTCTCTCTCTAACCTCCTTTCTTAGCCTTTGCCAATGGACCAAATCCAGCACCCACAAGGATGGTCACTATTTAGACCTCGTCTTTACCAAAAACTGTTCCCTTTCTGATTTCTCTATCTTCTCCCCCTTCCATCAACTCGTACCATTCACCACCACTCATTCACCCTCCTCCTACCTGTTCTACTCACTACCTTCACTCCATGGACTTCTCTGCTCTGGCATCTACCCTGAAAGCTAACCTCTCTTCTCTCTCTCTCCTTCCTCGGAGCAAGACAATCTTGTCCTACAATCTTACAACGCTATACTCTCCTCCTCACTTGATCACACGCGTCCCTCTAACCCATAACCCTCGCTAAATTCACAAACACGCCTCCTTCGCGCTAGCACTCTCTCCATTGACACTTATAGAGGAAATGTTGCTACATATGGAAATGTTTTCTACAGTATACATTTCTCCTCGCCTCTTTTAACTCTGCTCTCTCTAGTGCCAAACAACACTACTTTCCCTCATTAATCAACACTCCCAAACCGAATCCACCCTGTGTTTTGTCTGTATTTGATTCCCTCTTACAACCTTCTTCCCCCCACTTACCTTCCCTCCTTCACTTCTCCTCAAGCCTTTGCCGACCATTTTAAAGGCAAGGTGGATGCTATCCACAGTGAGATTCCTTCTCTCTCTCTGCTTCTACCTAAACCTCCTTCCACTCCTTTTCTCCTGTTTCAGAGTTGGAAGTTTCTAAGCTCATTGTCTCTTCTACACGCCCTCTCGATCCTAACCCCTCACACCTGACCAAACTTTTTTCCTATCTTAGTTCCCACTGTCAACTATATCTTCAACTCCTCCCTGTCCTCTGGCACTTTCTCCTCATCCTTTTAAGCATGCAGTGGTCACACCTATTCTCAAACAACCCCCTTGACCTTACGTACCCTACTACTGCCCTTTATCTCTCCTGGCTTTTGCCTCAGTATTAGAACATCTCATGTTCTCCCGCATGATCAACTTTCTTAATTCCCATGCCCTCCCTTCACATGCTGTTTTCGTACCGCTCACACAACTGAGACCTCCCTAAAATAGCCAATGATCTCCATGATGCAAAATACCAATGTAATGCTTTCCTTCTTATCCTTCTTGATCTCTCTGCTGCTTTTGATTAATGTTGATCACTTTCTTCTTCATATCCTACACTATAGCTAACTATAACCAAGCACTATCCTGGTTCTCATCATACCACTCTCTTCGCTCATTTTCTGTCTCTGTTGGTAACATGTCTCCTGTTGATGTACCTCAGGGCTCTGATTTGGGTTCTCTCCTTTTTTTTATCTCTCTCACTATCACTTAGTGACCTAACTAACTCCTTTGGCTTTAGGTATCCTCTCTATGCAGTTGCTATGCTGATATCTATCCACCCCTAGCATCACTTCTGCAATCCAGTCCCAAGTTTCTGAGAGTGGGGGTGGATGGTGCTTCACTGCCTCAAACGTAATATTTCTAAAACTGACCTCCTTATATTTCCTTCTAAACCCAGCCTAATATCCCCTTTTTTCATCTCAGTAAACAGTACTATCATCTATTCTATCGCCAAAGCACGTTGCCTTTGTGTGACATTTGAAATGTGTCGCTTCTTCCTATGTAACATTGCCAATGTGCGCCCTTTCCTCTATCAATCTACTGCTAAAACTTAAATGAATGCCCTTATCCTCTGCCGTCTGGATTATTGTAAAATACTGCTATCAGGCCTCCCTGTTTCACAACTTTCTCCTATGTGATCTATTCAACATTCTTCACTTAGAATTATTTCCCTTTCCCTCAGAACAATCCCTGCTCATCTCCACCTTAAATCCCTCTCCTGAATTCCCTTCAAGTTTCTATTCACCTACAATGTTTTCTTCCTTACCTTCAAGACTCTCCACTTTTCTGCTCCTCCCTGCATATCAGCTTTGATCTCTCGCTATATCCCTGTCCTATCTTCAATGCTCCACTAATGGTCTCCTTTCAACCTCTACTGCTCTCTCTCACCACCTATTACCTGTTGAACTGCCACACACCCAGTATACGCCAAGCACTCTCTCTGCATCTTTAAGTCAAACCTAAAAAGCCACCTCTTAAATGAAGCATTTCAATAGCTTCGACATCTGGTACTTTTTCACACCCATTGTCGCTACTTCCAACCATTGCGGCCAAGCACTGCCATCAACTGCACTTATTCCCTCACCTGCAGTCTCTGTAAGTTTCCCAACATACCACTTAGATTGTAAGCTCTCCAGGTAAGGGATATTCTTTCCTATGGTCAGATTTTGGTTGCTGCTTTATTGTATTATAATTCATTTTATTGTCTCTTTTGTAAAGCGCTTAGTACACTGTGAGCGCTATATAAAGATATGCATGCATATGTATACATACATAAGGTCTACAAAAGGAGCTTGTTGTGCAGCCATATATTTACATTATTTCTCCCTTTGTGTGTGAACAAGATATGTTTTTTCTTCTACAACATTGCAGCATAAGCATACATTGAGCTTGCCAATGCTTTAGAGCAGTGTAGATATACATTTGAAACCGGTTGGGTCCTGAAAGTATGTTCCAAATTTAATAACTAATCCAGTATAACCTATATCTGCTGTGTGTACTTTTCAGGGTGTGGGGGTACTCTGTATGGAGACCATGGCTCATTTACTAGCCCTGGCTATCCTGGAAGCTACAGCAACAACACACATTGCGAATGGACCATTGTTGCTCCTTTGGGAAAGCTGGTTCAATTAAACTTTGCTACAGTTAGCATCGATGATCCAGGAGACTGTGAAAAAAATTATCTCAAAATTTACAATGGGCCGAATATCAGCTCTCCATCACTTAGACACTTTTGTGGAATGGTAGGTATTTTGTTTTAATAGCTGCCTGTGGAAAATTAGAGGATGGTCCAGTCTCTGTGCATCTTCAGTGTTTTCTTCTATGTACCAGCACCATCTAGTGGCTATTTCAAAAAGAACAATCTTAATTTCTGTTGCATGTACAGAATTCCCAAACAAAGCGGTCAGTGCTTCCAGTTTAAAGCAGCATTTCCTAAAAAAAATATATATATATATATATATATATATATATATTTATTATGTTTAATTGCACCTTTAAGTGTTACATTTGGGCTATGTTACTTATCCCTAAAATATAATTAAAACATATACTGGTATAACTTCTTACCTATGTGATGTTCCTCAAAAAGAATCCCTATGCACTATTAGGTAAATGCACGGTCCCACCAGAGTAGAACTGAACAATAATTTGGAGTATGAGTGTAAGTACCCAAAGTAATTTTAGGCACACATTTTGATACATCTAATTAGAATATGTCACTCCTCCAATGCCTCATAAAACCCCTCACTGCCACACAGGGCAGCTGACCGCTTTCCCCGGGCCCAGAACTGGTCTCCACGGGGCGCCCCGGGTTGTTGAGAGGGAAGTAGATGTCTACTCCTACCTTTCTCTCACTTTACCTTGCCCCCAATCTCTCACTATCCCTACTCTCTCTCACTCTCTCCGTCTCTCTCTTACTCTCCCTCCTCTCTTTCTACTATTCTCTCTTTCTATCTTCTATCTTCTCTCTATCACTATCTTCTTCTCTCTTGCTTCCTCCCTTCTCTCTCTCCACGTTCTCTCTCTCCCTCTGCCCGCTCTCCACCCTCCCAGCCTCCCCCACACTCTCTTTCCCCCTCACTCTCCCTCTGCCTCTCCCCATCTCTTACACTCTCCCGCTCACTCACTTTCTATTCCCCCTGGGCCCTACCTTTAGAGAGGGAGTGCATGGTCTCTCCAGGCCCTACTCGACACCTCAGGGCGGCCCACCCAGGCAGCCGAAAGCAGGAGTTGGGCCTGACTTTGTGCGTGGTCTAACTCCTGGGTTCGGCCTGCTATGGTGGGCCTTTCTTTCACTGCCGGGCTTGGAACAAATGTCCCTGCGCTCCCCCACTGTCGGCGGCCCTGCTGCAACAAGAGGAGCAAAACGTCTTCATACAGTGAAGCAATGTCTATATTAAGTAAGTTGCACCTGTTTTTGGAGCCATACTCCAGTTTCACCACTTGCTACATACAGTATGTTCCTATGGCACAAGGCAACAATGGTGCAGTAATGGGGGAAAAGAATGCAACATATAATAACACAGCAAATTCCTTTTGATAGCAATGCCTTTATCAGGAATAATAAGACAATAACTAGCAGTTTCATGAGTATATGTGCATTCTAATATGCACAATATTTGGCTGCCATAAAACATTTCACACTGTTTGATGGGAAATCTGAAATGTTTAATGCAAGTCAACATTAAGGACTAGCCACGGGGCCTAACCCAGCAAATTTCCAATGGGCTTTTAAAAATAAACCCTAAAAATTCCAGGGAATGAAGAAAATGCATCAGTAATAAATGTCATGCGAGAATTGTTTCATTTTTTTCACGTATGAGGAGCCTGATGCTTTCCTAAAATAATCGTGAATAAATCAAAATAAGTTAAATTGTACTAATATTTTAACAACATAACAGGCTGAATTATAAAAATCAATAATATGTATGTTTTCTTTTTTTTTTACTAGGACACAAACATTGCTCCACTGAATTGCAGTTCTCATCAGGTCTTTATTACATTCCATGCCGAATATGTAACATTACCTTCAGGTTTCAGATTAACATGGACCAGCTGAAACAAGAAGAAGAAGAATGCCTCTTCGTTAGAACTCAAGAGACTTTTGTTCAGCAATGGCCAACGCCAGTCCTCAAGGGCCAACAACAGGTCAGGTTTCCAGGATACCCCTACTTCAGCACAGTTGGCTCAATCAGTGGCTCAGACGGAGCCACCTGTGCTGAAGCAGGGATATCCTGAAAACCTGACCTGTTGTTGGCCCTTGAGGACTGGAGTTGGCCACTCCTCCTTTGGTTAGAAAACATTTTGTCATTTTGATTGTAAAAAGCACCTACACATGTAATGTGAATGATTGCAATTGGAAGGTTATCACACTATACTTAAAACAGACACCATCGGTGCACTTTTCACCAATGATCATAACACAAATAATCTGTTTCTCACTAAATATTTTACTTATCATCAATCTCAGAGCCATTGTATACTGGATCAATAAACTTTTTGGGGAAAAAGGCACCTGTCTCCAGTTTTTAATGAATACAAGAAAGCTATGTAATGCTTTGAAGGTGCATCTTCTTTGCCTTCTGTAAATCAAGGTAGAAAAGTATCTCTTCTTTTACCTGCTAAATGCAACAAACAACTTACTTGTGTAACTTAGTTCCTTACAAAGATTAAACGACGACTTTTAACCCTTTCGTACCAGGGGAGCCTGCCATGCGAAAGGGTTAAAGGAACCATTTTATATATTTCTATTCATGAAATGTATATTTATTTGGGGTTTGCTGAATTCCTGAGTATCTGCTACTTATGTCGACGTGTTTGACTTACAGTAATGATGGCATTAATATTTACTTTACAAACAAACAAAAACAAAAATAACGAATCACTTGAAGATTTGAGGACTGACAAAACAGACGTTAAATACAGATTGAAAAATGCTCTGAACAGGTGTTTAACATGGAAATATTTAAAAACATATTTACATCTAGTTATACTGGTCCCGTTTTTTTTGAAGGTATTAAAAAAACATTACTTAATATTTATGCCACAACTATAAATTAGCATATGGGAACAGATGTATGTAAATATACACAAGTGCTGTATAATGCTGTAAGAAATGCAAAGCTGTTCTAGCTAATTCACTCATTAGAAGAACCATTGTTAACTGTGGGAGTTTGCGATAGATGCAAACCAGGTACCCAAGTAAGTTATGGGGAGAACACAAATGACAAAAACCCTCCACGGTACAGAAATGATGCAGAACACGTATGGGCAAATTTACATGTCTGAGAAGGGTCCACAAACCTGTCCCACCCTGCAATCGCACAACAGGCATAAACGTGTAGTGATCTAAATTAAGGTGGATAAGAAGCAAAAAGTGACACACGGTGAGTGATCATTTGCATATCATTACCCAGAACTCGTTGCGGCAATGGCAGCACGGTATGCTGTGCGATTTTTATATTTATCATTTATAAAAATGTTTTACCAGGAAGTTATACATTGAGAGTTACCTCTCGTTTTCAAGTATGTCCTGATGCCTTTAGATAAGTGGCCAAGATATTAGCCCTGCCGTTGCCCATCTGTGCTGTGGCATTGATACTTTCTGGGAAGCTGAGACTACAGTTAAAGCAGCAGGGGGGTGGGACAGGTTTGTGGAACTGTCTCAGACATGTGAACGTGTTCTGTATCGTTGCAAAAGTTGCAAAGAAACAGGTGTCGAACAGCAGACCCTCAAACATTTGGCACATTAAAATAGGTACACTTTATTTGCTATGCGAATGTAGAATAGAGGAGCTTCCAAGCACGTGACATCCTCTAAGGCAGCGCTGCACAAACTTTTTCAGCTGCGGCCCCCTTCCTGGGAGCCGCAGCATTCGCGCCCCCCCCTCCCCCGAAGGCACGACTTCAAATGACGTTGCGGGTCACGTCACGTGACCCCACCGCATCACCATGGCGACACGTGGCGTCACAACGTGCTCCCATGGCGACGCGTCGCTGAAGACCTGGCTGCCAGTAGGTAAGTGAGGTTACAGAGGCCTCACGCCTCCCCCGGCATTAAATTAAATGCCTGTGGGAAGAGTGCGGGGCCTCTGTAACCGTCCGCGCCCCCCAGTTGGTGCACCGCTGCTCTAAGGAGCTGGGGGCACTGCAAAGCATGCAATTTACTACTGTATGTTCAAAAGATCATGCTATCAAATGATTGTTAATTCTGGATTTGTTTGTACCCAATTACATACACAATAGAAGTTGTCTGATCAGACCAGTCACCAATCTCCCAGCTGCTTTAGTTAGCTGAAGGTTCTGAGATTCAACTACTGGCAGAAATAGGTGCAAATACGGTAGGTTACAGCTGGATTTAATAGGCACAGGACCAAAAAACCTGCTAAATAGGTACAGTTGAAGAGTAATTAATTGCATTATGTTTATAACAGGGTCTGTCTCTTTGGACATTTGATATTTAAGTTCTCTGCATACCGTGTATGCCAATTGATTTTTTGGAAGCATTTGTGTTACCAATATTCTTCTTTCTGCTAGTCCAGTCATGGCAGCACACACCTGGGGGTTATAGGTCCTCCTCTAGGTGCGACACAAGTCAGATTTCTCTGAGTGGCTATATTATGATAGCCTCCTAGCATAGTTTTGAGCAATATAAAAAGTGAGCAGGGAGAACTGTTGCTTTAAGTTGACGAAATATAAGGCAATGGAGACTATTTATTAAACTTAAATATTGCCAATGCAAAATAGTCCTAAAAACAGCATTTTGTTCCATCACTTAAAAATAATTTCTGCATAAAAATCGCACAGTTTGACGTCTCATTTGCATGAAATTTTCACTGCAATTACAGACGGAAAGTGATAGTCAGAAATCTCGCTACATGGGGAGACGAAACACACCTGAGATCTGGAAAATATGCTAATTAAATGTATGAAAAATTACCTATTTTCATATAGGTCTATTTGGATGCATATGGTTTAACTGACTGTCACGATGACACCAACTTTTATCAACACATTTATATTTCTGGGTACTTGATTGAACAGAACAAGTTGCAAAATACATTGTGATTTATTTCCTTAATAGACAAACACATGACATCTGCAGAATACACTGAAAACAACACTCACTGGGATAAGGGAACGAAAGAAATTGTCCTTGGAACAAAAGAAATTGTCCTTTGCTTGCAAGCGCCAGAAATGCAACCTTGGTTTTAAAAGTCCTGTGGTTATGTTGTTATTAACCCCTTCACTCCTGGACTGGTTGCTGCTGGGCTGGAACAAAGTCTTGCATCTTTACATCATGGATTAAAATTCAGGAATCACACTGGGGATACCTGGGGAGCCACAGTTATAGATTACCCAAAGTTATCTTTAACATGTGGATCCAATCCCCTCGTGGGAACAAAAAAAACCAAGAATAGCCAAGTTACCCACAGTTCATAAGACCGGTCAAAAGGGCTGACACTCACGCAGAGGTCTCAGATCCCCTGTCAGCACTGGGTGATCTGCAATGTGTGTCTTCCCTGGCTTGTCTGAGAACAGAGCCCTATACTTCTCTAGCATAGCCCTGGCTTCTGCTCTCTGCTTGACACTCAGCTGAGCCCCTATCTCCACCTGCTCTACGTTACCCCCCTGCCTAGTCTCCCCCAGGAGATCAGGCAGAGCATTGCTCGCCGGATCCCCTATCGGTGGGCTGCAAATGGCCAGCACCGATGCCACACTCTGTGCTATGTACTCCTTCAGCATGTTGATGTGTTAAGTCTTATTTCTCCCTGTGTCAGCATCTACCTGTACAACATAGTTGCACTCGTTCATCTTTCGCAGTACCGGATACGGTCCCGACCAGTCAGCCATTAATATGTTCTCCCGAATGGGCTTGAGAACAAGTACCTTCTGTCCTGGGATGAACACTCTGCTACGGGCATTCTGATCATACCAAGTCTTCTGCTTAGTCTGAGCAGACCTAAGGTTGTCCTGTGCCAACCCCATGAGCATCTCTAACCAGTCTCTGAGATCTATCACATACTGAAGCACAGAAGCGTCAGTAGTGGTAGTCTCCCCTTCCCATCCCTCACGGAATAGGTCCAGAGGTCCCCGTACCCTGCGACCATATAGTAGCTCAAAGGGAGAGAAGCCTGTAGATTCTTGCGGTACCTCTCGATATGCAAACAGCAAGTGCTGCAGGTGAATCTCCCAGTCTTTCCCCTCTGCCTCTATAAATGTTCGCAGCATCTGCTTCAGGGTACCATTGAACCTCTCACATAGTCCGTTGGTTTGGGGGTGGTAAGGGGTCGTGCACTGGTGCTTCACCCCGCACGCATCCCAGAGACACTGGAGCAATTCACTCATGAACTGCGACCCCTGATCGGTTAGGATCTCACTAGGGAAACCTACCCTAGAAAAAATGGCTAACAGAGCTTTAGCTACTGCCCTAGCATCAATACTGGCAAGCGCTACCGCCTCAGGGTACCGGGTGGCAAAATCCACCACCGTGAGAATGTAGCGCTTTCCTGACCAGCTGGGAACCATGAGGGGTCCCACGAGTTCCATAGCTACCCGCTGAAAGGGTTCCCCTAGTACCGGTAACGGGTTCAAGGGTGCCTTCACACGGTCACCTGCCTTACCTACTCGCTGGCAGGCGTCACAGGATCGGCAGAACTCTGCCGCTTCACTGGATGCCCCCGGCCAGCAGTAACGCTGCAACAGCCAGGCTCGCGTCCTAGCGACCCACTGATGCCCCGCTAGTGGAATGGAGTGGGCTACTTGCAACAACTGCTGCCTATACTCCCGGGGTACCACTAGCTGTCTCATCCCCGTCCATTCCTCATCTAACCCAGTGGTCCCTTGGGCTTAGACTCGGACGCCCGCAGTCTCATGCCCTCCAAGCTGGGATCAGATCGCACCGCATCCCTAAACTGGGCACCTAACTCTGGCCACCCCCCGGTCACATCTGAGTCAGGGGGACAGGGAACAAGTACAGGGAACAGTAAGTCAGTGTCAGAAAGCGACTGAGTCTGGCTTACCTGTCTGGTCTCTGTAGAGACTACTGGAACTGTAGGTCCCAAATGCAGGGGGACAGGGGCTGGTTCTGCTGCGATCCTTGCTGACTGGCTCCTGGTGATCGCTGCAACAGGCGCCAGCTCAGTGGTAAAAACACAGGTAACGTGTCCTAGGTCGTTACCCAGCAAGACCTCGGCATCTAACCCAGGCAAAACCCCCACCTCCCTCATGCCACGTCCGGCACCCCAGTCCAAAAAGACCCGGGCAACCTGGAGTGACCGCGGCCCCCCGTCTGGCATGGTCACTTGCATCCCGGTGCCCGGGAGCAAATCCTCTGGCTGCACCATATCGGGGTGAACCAGAGTCACGGTGGCACCAGAGTCTAGCAAGACGTCCGCCTGCCGGTCTCCGATGGTCACCTTCCGCAGATGCTTCTGTCGGACATCGTTGGGCTGCATCCCGACTGGAGCAACATGATGTCCCCAACTCTCCGCTGCTGGTCCCGAGGTGGCAAGTGCAGTCTCTCCGCTGGGCATTCCTCTGTGGGCTGGTTCCATGGCTGTACTTGGCTCCTCTGTGTGTGCCAGTCGCACACGGGCGACCGGCCTCGCAGCTGGTGAGCGTTGCCCCTGATGGGGTCCCTTGGACCGGTCCCGGTCCGGACAATCTGGCCTGAAATGTCCAACTTTATTGCAGGAATAACACCGCCTCTCATGCTTGTACTATGCAGCCTTGGGTGTGTTGTTTGCTGCCGCAGGCTGGTGTGTCCACGGAGGGGTAGTCTTAGCACCCTGGGCCGCACGGCCCGCTCCTTTGGGTGCTACAGGGTCCTTCATTGCAACTCGGCTGGCCACATACTCATCTGCCATTTTCGCTGCATCCTCATAGGTCTGAGGTTTATGATCATAGACCCATCCCCTCACATCTGTGGGAAGCTGCTGCAGCAGCTGCTCTTGAAAGAATAAGTCCAGCAGGGTATGGAATTTTGTAACCCCAATCCCCTCCACCCCCTGAGTCCCGTGCAAAGCCATCCTACGGGCATAGGTGCTGTATGACTCTGGGGAGTACTACCCCCATCTGGAACTTGCCCCTGTAAGATTCTGGGGTCAGGGCATACTGGGTTAGCAGCTTGCTTTTCACATGACCGTAGTCATCAGCATCCACGCGTGGAATACCCATCACAGTCCGTTTGGCTTTGCCAGATAACAGTGGCTGCAGTCTGACCACCCAGTCCCTCCTTGGAATTTGGAACCGGGAACACTGCATCTCGATGTCATTCAGGAACGCATCGAGGTCATCTGTGCCATCCACGAACTTGCTGAAGCTGTGATGATCCGCCCGGGAAAGACCTTGTTCCCCGTTTTCAAAGTAGGAGTTGTGGGTTCTTCCGGGCACTGCTGTCAGGAGCTGTACCCGCTCCGCAGTGCTAACACCCGTTCCCCATGTAGCCAGAAGTGCAGTCAGCCCAGGGACGCTACGCTCGGCAGCCGCAGCTGCTACCTCGTCCGTAACCCCTGGCGCCAAGCCACCCACGACCGGGGGATCACTAGCACTCTCCTCATGTCCTTGCAGCCCCGGAGCTGGAGGGACCTCCTGCACTCCGGGCTGAATAGCGTCTGCCAACACAGCAGCTACAGGGACTTGCCCCTCTGGTAGGACCCTGCGGTCCTCATGATGCTCCAAATCCTCCTCCATTTGTGCCTTCGACTGCCCATCTGTCGGTAAGCCATACCCCGCACATTTCTCCACGGCTTTTTCTCTGGTCCACGACCTGAACCTTCCTGAGCGATCGCTCATGGTGCCTTCGGGGTATGGGTGAAGGGAACAGTGAAGTCTCTCGTGCTCTTTAGAAGTGTGTGTCAGTTGCTACTTGCCTGAGGAGCTCGCAAGCTACAAGGTCCTCACTATATTACAGAGCCCGCAGGAAACTGCAATATAGGTTCAATCAGTATCCCACCAGCTGCCACCAGTTTTTTAAAAGCCTGTCACGATGACACCAACTTTTATCAACACATTTATATTTTTGGGTACTTGATTGAGCAGAACAAGTTGCAAAATAAATTGTGATTTATTTCCTTAATAGACAAACACACAACATCTGCAGAATACACTGAAAACAACACTCACTGGTATAAGGGAACGAAAGAAATTGTCCTTGGAACGAAAGAAATTGTCCTTTGCTTGTACGCGCCAGAAATGCAACCTTGGTTTTAAAAGTCCTGTGGTTATGTTGTTATTAATCCCTTCACTCCTGGACTGGTTGCTGCTGGGCTGGAACAAAGTCTTGCATCTTTACATCATGGATTAAAATTCAGAAATCACACTGGGGATACCTGGGGAGCCACCGTTCTAGACTGCCCCAAGCTATCTTTAACATGTGGATCCAATCCCCTCGTGGGATCAAAAAAAAACACGAATAGCCAAGTTACCCAGGGGTTGACGCCCATGCCACTTAGCATACCTGGGCTACACCCATAACTACACCCATAACTTGGTGCCGCTCCGTCTGATTTTTGACCAATAAATGTCAATAGACTGGCATCTGTGATACCTCAGAATGCCGGCCGTATATAACTTATGGGTATCTGGGTCTTTTCATAACTGACACCCTTTTAGACAGGGAGACTCTAAATCTGTGAGACCCCTTTTGAGGCTCCGTCATAAAAATACCTACAGCTCATTGAGACTCCTTTGAGGCTCCGTCATAAAAATACCTACAGCTCATTGAAATGCCGGTTTCTATACTGCCATCATGTGTCGGTTAGAGGGTATGGCGAGCAATGCATTTTGTCTTTTAACATGGCAGCCAGGGAATGGCTTGTAAATGGGGGACAAAAACATCTGGGACAGGGCAACCACAGTAATGCATAGCAAATCAGGTATTAACCCCTTCCTCCCTGTCACACTAACCCAGTACAGTACTAGTCTCTCTCACTCTCTCCCGGCAGCAAGATTTCTGCCTGTGACTTTTCTGGTGATCTGTAATCTCGCACCTTAATAATTATCTCATGAATATATAATATTAAGATTTAGCCTCAGTTGTAAAATAAATCACATTGCACGAATCTACATAACCGGAACCAAACTGCATAAAAAGCAGCCGTTTCGCACGGTTTGGACATATGATAAGGGCGTATAAAATATGGCGAGGTTCGAATTGGTGCAAAAAAAAAAAAGAAGCTGTTTTCTCCTGTTAATGCACTTATCGGAGTTTAATAAATAGGCCACAATATGTCTAGGATAGGCACAAATATGTCACTGCAAACAGTTTCTTATGGAGAACACTGTTAAATACTGAATGCATTTTTCTAGATGTACTTTATAGCTTTTAATGAACAATGACCACTATTTCCAAATTGCTACAGGATATTCCGCTGCCGAGCTGGATAAATAAGGCACTTGCACAGCCTTACTGGCTGTAGTATAAATAAAAGTTAGTTTAGTTTAATGCCGATCCTAACCACAATATAGCATTCTTACCAGCACTATCGGAGTCCTCATAATCTGGGGAAAAATGGTTGCCAGCAAAATAATGTAGAGGAAGGAGGTTATAGAGCTGGCCTCTGGGTAAATAGACATTTTGTTCCAAGTGTCTTATTGTTTTGGAAGGACACTTTCACTTCTCTAACTACCTGGTACTGCAGGCTCCAAATTCTGTGTGGAAGCTAAATAGCTTTAGGCAGCGCTTATAGTGCCGGCGACGCGACCGATGACGTCACCCGTCGCCATTTCGATAGTTGTAATGTAAGTTTAGGCGACATCGCTGGCTACAAGGCCAGTGACGTCATAAAAGGGGAGGGCAGAGAGACGGAAAAGCGCACTGATTGGCCACAAGGAGAGACCGTCGCCGGAAAAAATCAAATAACAGTGACTACCAGATTTTTGGTAGCGTTGTTGCTTGGTCACGCCGTTGCGTCCACTATAAGCGCCGATGACGGCGACAATGCATTTGTTTTGACGCAATGTCGCCAGCACTATAAGCGCAGCCTTAGAAATAAGCTCAATCGTTACAAAGGTGTATGTAGTATATACTGTATACTGTACGTTAGTTATGTAGTTTTCCCCAACATTAACAGAAATTAAACGGGAGATTTAAAGTCAAGACAGTAGGAATCTCAAAACACACAGTGATGGGTTCATATTGACAAAGGAAGCTGTAGGTTAATTTGGCATCAGATAAAACAAATATACTCAAATATTAGGCCTTAGTGTCTAATAGGCAATTTAATTATTTTTTTTTCAGTATCAGTTAAAGCAGCAGTCCAAGCTGCCATTTTTTAAATTTTTTATTGTTATTTTTTTTCTTTAATATGTGCATACAATCCACACAATGATAAGTAATTAGCTCATTTGCCAATCGATCCGTTCTCCTCTGATGTATCGGCGAAGATTCGCCTCGGGGGTTCACTAAATGGCTGTCAGTGCAGCAGAAGACCAAAGATGCAAAGTTCCGTGAGGAAGATCATGTGACCAGGCAGTCATTAGATACAATTGGTGCACTGCTAGAGAGGGCAGGGCTCAAAAATGGGTGTGCCAGAGTCTGTTTCAGAAGAGGAAGGGGATGTGACTTTGTAAATAGTTGTTGTAGAAACAAAAAAATGCTTGTTACATAATACATTAAAAATGTTATTTAGTTTTTTTTAATGGTACAAATATTTAGTTGGCTTTTGTTTTCGTTTACAATCCAGCAATGATGTTGTAGGACTGACATTACTACCTCTCTTTTCGTGGCAGTTGTAGTGTGAAGATAGTCAGCGCAAACCTCACGGGCCTCCCGATGTCGATGGAACCGAATGAAATAAAAGGATATGGATAAAAAAGAATTAAAATCTCAGTGTATTAGATACACATGTGGGGGATAGGGGAAGAGGGGGGGGGGTGGGTGGGGAAAGGGGGAGGGGGGTAAGGGCAGGGGGTGGGAGCAAGGAGGAGGATAATGCTGGAGGGGTTGATAATTGGTTTTCCACTTTAACTAATCAAAGAATACATAAAATTATGGATTCAGTGACTCACACGGGCTTGTGTGGTGTCTCTCCCTCAACGCTGACTGTAGTGGATTTATTACAGACTCATATGCTGGAGTCTCAATATACATAAAACTCACACGGCCTGATGTGAGTCCTTGTCCTCAGAGGGTGATGTCCTGTATGGATGGTGTCTGGGTTGTCTCAGCAGAATTATCCCCCCTCTCTCTCTGTCTCTCTCACCCTCTCTCTCTCTCTCTCACCCTCTCTCTCTCTGTCTCTCTCACCCTCTGTCTGTCTCTCTCACCCTCTGTCTGTGTCTGTCTGTGTCTGTCTGTGTCTGTCTCTGTCTGTCTCTGTCTGTCTCTGTCTGTCTCTGTCTGTCTCTGTCTCTCACCCTCCCTGTCTTATTTTAACTGCCGTATACCTACACCGAAGTAACCTACCCTTCTTTCTTCCAGATCTGACTCAAGTTTCACACGGGAGACCTCGAAAGACAGGTAGGGAACACCTCCCCTCCAGTATAGTACCTTGAGGGACTGCGGATCAGGTAAGATCCCAGCTGCTTTAGAAATTGTGAAGAGGGGGCATCCAGACACTGGTTAAGGGGTTCAGAATCATTCACATCTGGGGTTTTTTTGTTCGATTAGTGAGGTCAACACACACACACACAACTATGTAACAAAGACTAATGGTCGTAAGTATAAGTGTACTACAATAAATAAACTGTTATGTAAAAAAAAAAATGTCCCGGTTTTTCATTTTCAAAATCTGGTCACCCTAGCTATACCTATCCCTGACAGGCTTATACAGGCCATGAGTCACCACCTTACTTCTGTCCATCAGAGAGGAGCAGGGAGGGGGGTCACAAGCCCACAGAATTAACCTGTCACAGCCTGCAGCTGGCAGGAACTTACATAACAGGGGGAAAGACAGGCAGAATAGACATACCCTGTTACACTGAATTATAGTGGTACGATAATTCCTGCTAAAGAAAGTTCTGCCAAAGTAAATGGGATTGTGGTTTTCCTGCCAGTGAAGCTAAAATTGCTCAATACAAGTATTAAAGACTATTTGTCAAGTTTATGCACCAGAAGCCTAAGTTTGCAATGTCTAAAGATTTTGGATTGCATTGTACAAGAGTCCTGAAAACAGAGACTTTCCGCATAAATGTGAATCGAGATTTTCCCGCTAAAACGAAATTTGCAGAAGTAATCGGGAGTGGGGTTTCCGTCAAGAAAAACGTTTTGCAAAACAGTGCATGGGTGCAAGTATTGTGAGGCACTCACCTCCCCTAGTGGCGCGAAAGGATGGCCACGCCTGTTCTGGACTGTTCTGTGAGAATCATGGGAAAATGGCCTGTCCCTAATACTTTTGATAGGGATGGGGCTAGTGCTGCAAAGAGGAAAACACTTGTGGGTAAGTGTGTTATGAAGCCACACCCAATGCATCAATGTATTTGCTCCTTTTTTTGCTGCACTTGCATCAGAGAGTGCGCCGACAGCTGGGGCAGCTTTCCTTTCTCTTGGAGTCAAATCCACTATGTTCGATGTGGCGTTAAAATCTGCTGCTAATGCAGGAAGCATGGAAGGGTGCCCCCCCCCCCCCCGTCCCACGTCCCTCCCACAGGAAAAATAAAATGGCTGTTTGATTCTCACTTGGTGCAACAGGAAGCTGCAACGTCATCCGTCACAGCTTCATGTTAGACCATGTAACACGGGGGATTGTAATTTCCTGAATTAATTCAGCAGGTTCAGCTCCGGGGACACCTGCTTCCCACCTGGACTGCTCTTTTAAAGCTGCAGACCAAACAATATCCTGTATATGTGCTTTTTGTAATAAATTAGTTCTGTACTATGAGAAAATACTTGTAGCATTTTTTTTTAAACAACTATGAATTATATTTTTTATGTACAGTATTATAAAGTAACAAGCATTTTTTGTTTCTGTAGCATCCATTTACAAAGTTACTTCCCCTTCCTCTTCTGAAACTGGCACACCCCTTTTTGAGCCCTACCCTCTCTCCCTCTGGCAGTGCACCAATTGTATCTAGTGACTGCCTGGTCACATGATCTCCCCCACAGAACTTTGCATCTTGAGTCTTCTTCTGCTGCACTGACTATGAACCTCCAAGCCAAATCTTCGGCGATCGATCACAGGAGAATGGATTGATCGGCAACTTAGCTATTTACTTATCATTGTGTGGATTGTACAGTTTTGATGCACCTAAAGGAAAACTTTTTTTTTTTTAAACTGCTGCTCTTACAACCTTCATACAGTACATATGTCGCTGCCACAATTTGATGCAGATGAACATTTTTGCTCTGTGTTTGGAGCCAATTTTGCAATCCTCCATGCATTGTATGCTTCATGCAAACGGGATTCACAAAGCCGCGATGTTGGGTATCATATCGCAGTTCAATGAATACCAGATGTAGACGTTGTTTGAGGCAGACTATGGCTAGTCTGCTGCTGCTGTTTTTTTAATCCAGTTTTGCATCTTGGAGATGTTGCCACATAACGCTCATAAAGTCTATTGAATTAGAAAAAAACCTAAACAAAATAGCTAATCATGTTTGATCTCAAGTTCTCAAACTGGACTACAAAATAATGCTTTTTGTTGAGTAACAATATCCACTCTATTTTATTTGTAGTGTATGAAATGCATTTCCCTTTTATCCCAGAATAACAAACTGGACATGTAATCTAGAGGTATGGGGCAAGACAATGTCAGAAACATTACCTTTTTTACAAATGAGTTGAAAGTTGAAACCACTTTAAACCCCATAACTGTACTATATCATAATCATTATCTTCCAAGAAAAAAAAAAAAAGAACGAAAAAAACCCAAAGGAAAATACTTTTAGGGTGTGGTTCAAACAGAACAGAAATTAAATGTCGAAGTGGAAAAACAGAGTTATTATATAACGTGTTTGTATTTTATGGTAGAGCGCATTCTATTTACAATTAAGCCAATGGTTGAATCCGTTTTTACCATTTACTTCTGCCTTGTTAGCTCTATTTATTGTTAGATTCAAGTCAGCATTCCAAAGTTCTGAGCAATAGAAGGGCAGATTTATGTGGCTGTGCATGAGGCAGAGTTCTGTGAACTAAATACGGTTGCTTAGTGAGAAAGCTGCAAGCTTCTTTTGGAAGGCAAAAGTTACAGTATGTGTGAGTGGTCATTACCCAGAATTCCTGGCTGCAGTGGAAGCATTGTTTGCTTAGCGATAATGGGGAAAGACAGGGTTGCAGACCTGTCTTAGACATGTGAATGTGCTCACAATTAGTATTTGTATATGCTGTAGAATGTGGGATTGAAATGTTCAAATAAAACATTTTCAAATATACAAAACTCTACATGACTGGTTACTCAATAGGCTTTGGCATGCTATCAGATGTACTGTTATATTCCTGCGACTAGGGTTGCCAGGTGTCCGGTTTTGAACCGGACATACCAGTATTTTGCCAATCTGTCCGGTAAAAAATGAGAGGTTATACTGGACATGTATGTGTCTGGTATTTTCCATCTCTGGATGTGTGCGGGCAGCGGGAGTGTGAAGGGTGGCCGGATGTAGTGTCCCCACTTACCTCAGATTCAGAAGCCGGCTGCAGCATCTGGTAACCAGGGAAACGGGCGTCATCCCCCTCTCCCATTCAAGGAGAAGACTAACCAATGGGAGGGCCCAACGTCATCCACAGCTCTCCCATTTGCATGCTGGGAAATGTAGTTTCCTCCCAGCTTTGCATGTGGGAATGGAGAGAAGAGTTCCACTCTGTCCCTGATACCACAGGTAAGATACCAGGAGGGGGAGAGGATGAAAAAGGAGGATGAGGTGGTAGTGAGGAAGGAGGATGAGGATGTGTTGAGGAAGGAGGGGGTGGTGGTGAGGAAGGAGGGGGTGCTTGTGAGGAAGGAGGGGGGTGAAGGTGAGGAGTGAAGGTGAGGAAGGAGGAAGAGGGGGGGGGAAGGGGAGGAAGGAGGAGGGGGGGGGGGTGTGAGAGGATGAGGGTAAGGAGGGTTGCAACAATCTTGGAATTAGTGGGAGATAAGCATTAAGATCAGTATAGCTCGCCATGTATGACTGCAGGTATCTTATTTATAAATGATCTGATCCGTTATGTCATTTTTTTCTACATTTCACTCCACGTATGCACCAATGTGCACTATTTCAAATTCAATTTTGTAAAAAATCCTGGGAGGGCGCTCAATCCCCAAACCCCTCCCCAGATTTGTTTTACGAAATAAAATATGAAATGGTGCAAATTGGTGCAAACTTGGAGTGAAATTTAGAAAAAAATTACATAACGGTCTGAGAATGTATAAATAACATACCTCCCCACCGGCTTTTCGAGCGCGCAGCATTATTCACCGTTGTGTCCAGTATTTTTTGAGAAGCCACCTGGCAACCCTAGTGAAGACTATTTTGTTTTTTGTTTTTTCAAATTAAAACCTTAGTGAATCTTTTGGTGCAGACTAAACACATGATCACACTGAAAAGATCTACAAGAATTTCAATATATTGTGGTCTGAATCATGGGGGTATAACAGTAACAAAAACATGTTTTGCTCCATGCAATAATTGTTATAATGTTCTGCAATCTTCAAAGGCTTCAATTTACTGCACAGTGGGAGTTCCACCGTTATTTTCCCAGTCTACATTTAAAAAATCTCTTTGTTTGATACCCTTTGCAAAAATACCACTTCTTCATTTTGTAAAAAGTCTACCATTAAATATAGCAGCAATTTTCTTTTGGTAAAAAACTTTTAGTTTTGTAACAAATGAATGCTTTTTGAAAAAAATTTGCATTCACAAAAGTAGTTGCTGTACTGTATGATCGATGTAAAGGATAGTGTGGCCAGTAGTTATGTGGACAGTTGAGCTAGTAGTAATGCAGTAGATGTAACCCCACCTTTTGGGATTACCATAGGGCAGGGGTGGGGATACGGCCCGTGAAATCATTTGGTCCGGCCCCCGGGAAGCAAGCCTGCAAGAATGGTTTAAAAAAAAAAAAAAAAAAAAATCCCCCTTTCCTGTTTGGCTGCCTGTGCTGTCACTCTGTCAAGATTTTTTTTTTTTGGCCCGCCTCTTCCCACAGCACTGCCCCCTCCCTTCTCTCCTCCAGTAATGCTGGGCTCCTTAGGCTCTGCCCCTCTGTCCCTCCCTTTAGGCTCCGCGGGCCTGCCAGTCTCTCAGCTGCACTGGCTACCTATGCTGCTCCAGCAGCCCATCCACGGGCCCCAGGTAACCCACATGTCCCCTTATAACCCCCTCCCAGGCACCTTACCCACCCCAAGGGGGGAGAGGCCTTATTTTTGTGTGTGTTTGCAGAGGTGGGCTTATTGTGTGTGTCACTGTGTGTGTGTCACTGTGCGTGTGTGTCAATGTCACTGTGTATGTGTGTGTCTGGCACTGTCACTGTGTGTCTCTGTCTGTCTGTGTGTGTGTGTGTGTGTGTGTGTCACTGTCTCTGTGTGTGTGTGTGAGTGTGTGTGTGTGTCAGAGAGAGGGAGTGTGTGTGTCAGAGAGAGAGAGGTAGTGTGTGTGTGTCTGAGAGAGGGCGTGTGTGTGTCTGAGAGAGGGAGTGTGTGTGTCTGAGAGAGAGAGTGTGTGTCTGAGAGAGAGAGAGAGTGTGTGTGTGTCTGAGAGAGAGAG
Source organism: Ascaphus truei (assembly GCA_036426205.1). NCBI lineage: Eukaryota > Metazoa > Chordata > Amphibia > Anura > Ascaphidae > Ascaphus > Ascaphus truei. Next base: position 256,575,968 of record CM071568.1, read on the forward strand.
AGAGAGAGAGAGAGAGAGAGAGAGAGTGTGTGTCTGTCCTATTCTCTAGCCTGCTGTACCCATGCTTGGCCACCGGGACTGCTGCCACTCTCAATGTCTTGTTCTAGCGTGCAGTACCTAAACTTGTCCACCGGGATTGCTGCTTCTAAACTAAGGAACATTCCAGACTCTGATACCTGACACCTCTGCACCTGTGCTCCACCTCCCAGCCTGCCTATATAAACCTCCCATTCCTGTTCCTCCCTTGCCTCTGTTTCAAGTCAGACTCCTATGCACATGCCTCTGATCCTGATCTGTTCCTGTACCTGTATTTGAGTCTGTACGCAGTTAGGCCCTTGCTGGTTATCTGGCTTGTCCCTGTTTGTTCCCGTTCTCAGTCCCTGCTCCCAGACCTGTCCCTGCTCGCCTGTCCTGTTCCAGTCTCCTCGATGCCGACCTCTGCTTGTTACCTGACTTCGCTACCTGCCGCCTGCCTCGGACCCCTGCTTGTTACCTGACTTCGCTATCTGCCGCCTGCCTCTGATCTCTGCTTGTGACCCCTACTACGCTCCTGCTGTTCCGGCCACCGAGATCCTACCCGCCACAGGAGTCTCCCGTGACAGAAAACAGAGGCCACTTCTGGATCTCGCTGGAACAGATTCTCTGCCTTCCTGCTTCAGCAGACCCCATCCGCTTGGAGGAAGATAAGTACTTTTATTTTGTTTTTTGAAATCCCAGTTGGGATCCTGAAGATTTTGTTGCTACAAAGGTTTCTGCAGGGTTTTTTGTGCCACTTTCTCCCTGAGAAGAATTCCCTTTAAAAAAAAAAAACCCTCCCTGCAGTACCTGTTTTTGCCATTTTCAGACTTTCATTACCTGGACAAGAATTGTCTCTGCATTGTGGGTGGGCCACTGCAGATTTTCAGACTCACATTTCTATTTAAGACACACTTCCTCTTTACTGGTTTCTTGGGAAGTGTGGCTTCCCCATGTCTGAAATTATGGCTCCCACTTAAAAAACAGTCTTGAGCAGTAAATGTGAACACAGTACCACTGATTCTCCAGAACTTCTCAAAGCAAGGAAGAAGAGGAAAAAGAAGGGAGGTATTACTGTGGAAGTTGAAATTAAGGATGAACCTTTAACCCCAAAGTCTGCATTTGATTATAGGGATATGCTGCAGTTTAAGGCAACTCACAGACTTATCCCAAGAATAGTGGAAGAAAAGAACGATGTATTTAATCCAGGAAAAGATGCCCTGACTCAGACACTTCAATCTGCACGAAAAGAGATTGATTGTCTTCATGGACATTTAGATAAAGCGCAAGAAGCCAAGGCTGCACTACAGAGCTGTCTATCCTCAGCAATTGCTAAGTGTATTCTCCAGGAAAAAGAAAAGCACCAGTTGGAGAGTGACCTGAATGTCATGTCAGGTGAGCTGGAGAGGGCATATGCTGATGCTGCTGAGGATCAGCGCCTCGCTTCTAAAAGTAACGAATTCCTGGAAATCTCTATGAAGGAAATTGACAGGCTTAATACAGAGCTTAAAGTCTCCCAGGAGGAGATTTGCTACTTTAAAAAAGAGATGAAAGTCATTCGGGAGGAGAGATGCTACTTGAAAACAGAGATACGTTCTATGAGAGACGCCTCCGAAGAGTTAAATAGTAGGTTTGAAACTATAAACCAAATGAGTAAGAACTTCTCTGTCCAAGCCAGTGAAGGAGATAAAAGAATCAGAAGAGAAGAGACTATTGATTGAAGAAAAGTCAAGGATGCAATTAGCACTGGAAAAAGCAGAGGGTGACTGGGAAAAAGAAAAATATCAGTTGGAGAATGACATTTAAGCCTTGTTTTAAGTCAGCTGGGAGATATGGAGTCGCGACTCAACTCCAAAGAAGCTGAACTGACAACTGCTTTGAGTGGGAAAAGAAGTGCAGAAGGATAGCTTCAAGAGCCGAAAACTCAAATAGCTGGTCTTTCATTTGGTGATGCCACGAAACGGCAGTCGCAAGAGGAGACCATGGAGAGCGAACTCTGTGTCCCCACAGAGTGGGTCACCTTGAGTCCACTTTTCATCAAGGCCTCCGGGAAGAGCCTGGAGGATCGTCCGGAGAACGCTCTTGGGAGGGGGGAGTAATGTCATATTCTCTAGCCTGCTGTACCCATGCTTGGCCACCGGGACTGCTGCCACTCTCAATGTCTTGTTCTAGCCTGCAGTACCTAAACTTGTCCACCGGGATTGCTGCTTCTAAACTAAGGTACATTCCAGACTCTGATACCTGACACCTCTGCACCTGTGCTCCACCTCCCAGCCTGCCTATATAAACCTCCCATTCCTGTTCCTCCCTTGCCTCTGGTTCAAGTCAGACTCCTATGCACATGCCTCTGATCCTGATCTGTTCCTGTACCTGTATTTGAGTCTGTACGCAGTTAGGCCCTTGCTGGTTATCTGGCTTGTCCCTGTTTGTTCCCGTTCTCAGTCCCTGCTCCCAGACCTGTCCCTGCTCGCCTGTCCTGTTCCAGTCTCCTCGTTGCTGACCTCTGCTTGTTACCTGACTTCGCTACCTGCCGCCTGCCTCGGACCCCTGCTTGTTACCTGACTTCGCTATCTGCCGCCTGCCTCTGATCTCTGCTTGTGACCCCTACTACGCTCCTGCTGTTCCGGCCACCGAGATCCTACCCGCCACAGGAGTCTCCCGTGACAGTGTCTGAGAGAGAGAGAGAGAGAGTGTGTGTGTCTAAGGGAGAGAGTGTGTGTGTCTGAGAGAGAGAGAGAGTGTGTGTCTGAGAGTGGGTCTGAGAGTCTGATTTCCCTCCCCCCTGCCCAATTTCTGTGTGTGTGCGTGTGCGTGTGTGTGCACAGACACCAACCCGCAGTCAGTCATAGTCACCCACCACCCAAGAGTCAGTCAGTCACCCAAAGAGAAGCAGTTCCAGCCATCACATTAGTACTGAGTTCATTAAACATTTGACCAAATATAGCAGGCTAATTTTTAAGTTTATAATTTTGGATGGCCCTCGAATGATATTATAAATATCAAAATGGCCCTTGGCAGAAAAAAGGTTTCCCACCCCTGCCATAGGGTGTAAGGGGTTAAAGGATTTGAAGGAGTTGGATATTGAACACCTGCAACCTTTTAGATAGTTTGTTGCAAAGTGACCAGCCAGGGGCCTGACCACACCCTGCTTCTGGAATATGCTGGATGGGTCACCTGGTCTAGGGTGGCTCAGCAGAGGCCTATCACCGCCCTTTTTTCTGCCTAGGGACGGGGAGTGGGAGAGGGGTTATAAATAGGAGGGGAGAAGGACTCCAGCCTCAGACCCCTGGAGAAGAGACAGTGGAGGGGTCTCACCTGCATATATAAATATAAATAAGTAGTATAGGGTAGGCATCCCATTCTTTGTTTTACAGATAGATAAGTGCCTTCTGAAATTAGGCTCCTTAGAATAAGAGAAGCAGAGCAGTACAGGCTCCCAGAGGGGAGGCCTGTGTCCCCTAGTGCAGGGGTGCGCAAACTGGGGTGTGGTCCACCAGGGGAGGTGGGAGATTTTTCTGGGTGGTGTGGCAGTTGCAGAGGCCCCGCGCTCTTCCCCAAGGCATTTAAATTAAATGCCAGGGAATCGCGTGAGGCCCCTGCAACACTCCACTTACCGGGATTCAGCCGGCTGTGTGACGCGTCGCCATGGCAACACTGCATCAAATTACGCCACGGGTCACGTGACATCACAGGTGGATACAGAGGGATTTGTGTATGGGAGAAAATGCTTTTTGTATGGTGGGTGGATTGCAGGAAAAATACTTCACTATAGTCTTATATCAGTATTATATTTTGAAAGTCGTGGGTCAGAAGAAAGATATCTCAACACTTATTTAAAAAGATCCAATTAAAATCTGAAAGTGTAATCATTCATGCATATACAGTACATATGTATTTACATAATGTAAACCAACAAGACAAAAAAATGACTATTTGTAACCGTTTACAGGGATTTTCGTAAATAAATTGAATTAAAAAAAAGGGTATCCATTCTGCTTCACATCATTCATTACATCTAAGACAACTATAAATTAAACTTGTATATTTTGGGGAATACAATATTAACATTGAAGTCCTACCTCCAACACGTCATAAGTACATGTTGAATGATATTCTATGCTGAACTCCAGAATAGTGATCTGTATGCTACTCCCTGGTGATGTTTGAATGTACCAGATACATTCTTTATTGTTAGGGTACTTCATGGGATAACCTGGACTGTTGAAGGAGCCAGTGGGACCAGACAATTCTCCACCACATCCTGTTGAAATAGAGAAATACTGTTTTAGTGTGTAAAGGAATGATACAGCATGACATATACATTACTGTATGCCAAGGTAAAGAAAAGGTTTATGGAAATACTGTTCATGCCTGGTTACCATAACAAAAACTACATTCATATAAAACATTCAGTTTGGCCGAGATACCTTATGAACACAATTATACTGTAGGTTAATTTACTAGGATTAAAACTGAGTTTAGGTGTTTTGGTTTACCATCAAAAACTAGAATCTTTAAACTCAAATACACAATGTAGGATTATTCTACAGTATATGTATGCAAACAAATCAGTGAATTACTTTTTTTATTTTGACTGATAGAATCATTGCTTTAACAAGCTGTTGAGATTTGATCGGAAGGAAGGGGTGCCTCTTTTTGCCTAATTTTTTAATACCGGTCCGATACACCGATTACGGGATCTGTTGGTGGATTGTCGTATGATGATCCCCCCGGTGTGGAGACAGCCCAGGTGGAAGTGAAAGATGCAAAAACATACTGTATTCTCTTTTTCTACAGAAAGAGGAAGAGAGATCCTGATACTTGCCGGACTGTAACAGACATCTGGGAGGCTTTTTCACGCAACTATCGTGTAACCTTTGTGTATTACACACACCTCACAAATGTTTCACTCTTAACAGGCCTAGTAACATGTTTCAGGCCCTACATTGACCTTTGATTCACATGTAGGACCTGAAACGTTGTTTATTTCTGCTACCCTCAGCAATACATCGTCATTCATTTTTTTCACCAAGATATTGTAAGTAGTTCATTACTTCCTAGGGCAGGGATTGCGCCTGCAGGTTTATTCACGGAGTCCGCGGATGGGATTCAGAAGTGTCCACATAGATTGAGCACGAAGGCAAATTTAAAAAATGTGCGCTGCTGTAGTAGCGTCACCAGCGGGGGAACCCGAAAAGGGGGTTGCGGCACCGGAGGACAGGAGGAAGTGCAGGATGCTAGTTTCAGGGATGCTTACCTTTGCTTAGCTAGCCCACTGGGAATGAACCTATCGGTGATGGTGAAGATGTGGTTATGGAAGGAATATTATATTGATTTGATGACGTTATTGCCGGACTATAAGGAGTTGGCAAAGTCAGATTAAAAGAAGGCTAGGCTGTGCCGTAGAAAGTGTCAGAAAGGTAGAGGAGGCAGGCTCTCAAGTCTTTTGGGGACTGGTTGCAGGCCCTTGCGATTTTGGCCAGCTTTATTGGGGAGAAGAAGCTGGAGCATTGCTCGCATTCTTCAAGTACGTGGATATGATTTGGGAGGCCTATTAGTATTATGGGGGTTCGGAGTGGTGGAAGTACGATAGAGACTTCAGGCAGAAAAAGGCAATTAGGAAACAGTTGCGATGGGACGTGAAGGATATGGGCCTGTAGATGTGGAAGCTGATGTTGCATAAGATGACCCGCTTTTAGGCCAGGGTTGGCATCTCAAGACATGGTGGGCAGTTGGCCGGGAGTAAAAATAGGGTTGGGAGTGCTGGCAGTTTAATGAGTGACAGTGCAAATAGGGTGCGGGATGTCATTTCAGGCACAAGTGCAACGGCTGCTGGGGTAGCCACCCTCTGTCGAAGTGCTTATGTATGATTCTAATGTTAATACGTCTCAACATTAGTCAGTAGGTTAACTGGTCTCTTCAATTCTAATTTATGCAAAATGGGAAATTATTTTTTGAGAAAAACTGCAAGTGAATATTTGTGAATGTTGATTTGTTTTTGTTTTTTGCAAGCAACAAAAATCCAATATTCGCCTGTATTACATATCTCTAAACACCGCACATGTGTACAGTGTGATCCCAGTGTTTATACAGGTTTTTATTGTATTTTCCATGAGGTCAACATTTTTATATCTCAGGATTCCCCCCGATTCAGATAAATAATAAATAACAATATGTGGCGAAGGGGGATCACAGTGAAGATAATTTGCTTGTGCTACATAAAATGTATAAAGTTCACTTAGCAATTTGCATCAAATAAGAATGAATGAAACTTTAATTTCAGTTACTTTTACCGCCGGTATGTGATGCTGATCCCTTGAGCTAAAAAGTTCATTAACACCACATCAAAATCAGCTGATAAAAAACAGAGAAAGGAAATCTACTGTTTACAGGCACGAATACTCTCCCTCCCCCTAACTGTCCCAGAGTGAATAGAGCAGAATGAGTAAAAAAAAAAAAAGCATCACAGCAGAGACCATGAAGAACAAATGGAGTAATGCGTGTGAAAAGAAAGATAGGATTACAGGGATTTACAAAGAGAGAACAAAGCCTGAGAGGTGTTTCTGGCGACTGTTATCTGCTGTGACCACTGTATAAGATATGCAACTAATTTATCCCCGACATATAGTTTGTTAAAGGAAGTAAATATAAGTTATACATTGAAAAAAATACACATAATTCTGTTTAAATCAATCAGGTATTCAACATGATGCGAAGCAACAAACTGCATTTCAAATACCTGTACGTTACATGTATGGAGTCACAACGACGTTCATACATATAACCCACAGTTTCTGAAGGTTTGTACTACTTTTTAGCAGTTCAACTGTGATGCACAAAAAATATGTCAATCTAATCTTAGTACATAGCCGACAACATGTTTCCTATTAACATCTAAGGCATGTTTGTATTGTTTGTGTCAGTCATTCTGAATTCCTGTGGAGCCTCCTTTGGTTTACAGAAGCAGTGTACAGTACTTTACTTGGCGCACGGAGACCGGCAATTATGACTAAGCTACTCCCACTGGAGCAGCAATGTGGAAAACTGAGCAGTCATCTACTTAGTAGTTGCTATTTCCTTAATAAAACTCCTACACACCCGACTCCTACTACAATGGTCAACATGTTCCCACATTTTTTTTATAGTCCCAAAAATAACGGGACAGCTAAACAGATATACACTCCTGTACTACAGTATTTCTCTTGTTTACTTTATAGTTGGCCCCAGCACTCGGGCAATGGTCCCATGATGCATGGACCCATCTCACCCCCCTTCCGTTCCCCATATTCGAGGGTTACGCTACTCTCCTCTGGCAACGAAAGGGTTACGTTGGAAGTTGGTTCCTTGGGCTTGGGGGTGGTTGGAGAGTAGCATTTAGGTTAGACATGGAACAGAAGGGGCCTCTTACCTTCGCTGCCCCTCCATCATGCAGAATGTCCACCAATAAGCTGGCTGTATTAATTTCATGTTTATCCTTAATAAAAATGTTTAATGAAAGGGAAAGGTTATGATTATGTTGTTATTTGTTTAATATTGTGCTTCTGTTTTTCCTTGTCACAGCTGTCAGCGGGATAGGCCTGCCAGGCTAGGAGAGCCCAGGAGTTCAAGGAAAGTCCTGGGTGTGATTGTGCCCTGTGTTGGGGCTGGTTGAGATGGTTAGCAGTGGGAGTCCAAAGCCATGGCTATGCCATTGGGCTCTGAACTATAAAAGGGCATCCTGGAAGGGAGTGTGTATTTTGGGGGAGAATTTTATATTTGGAATAAAGCCGTTTCCATATTGAGTGTCTAGTCGTGTATTATTGGTGGGGGGTTGTGTGGGCTCTTAGCGATCCATGTCCTCAGCCATAGGACACTTCTGAGCACATTCAAGTTAATGGACTGTAAGGTGTCTCGTGGCACAGCACTGGTACGAGCAATATTTACTAAAGCTGGCAGTCGCCTACATTAAACATATTAAACATCCCACTGTCAGTAGTTCCTTTTGGTGGACTGGTCCATTAAAGTTAATGGGGCTTCCCTGCCAAACTTGTGCAAAAGACGTGGCTTTGAGTGCCTTTAGACTTTAGCTGTCTGGAGGCTTAAATATGCAGCAGTTGATGAGTCAAGCTATTTTGACCATCTTGTGTCAGCTTACGATTTGGCAAGTGTTTTTATGGAACAATATGCAATTTTAGGGAGGAGTAACTTGACACACATTGAAACAGGATGTGATGAATTTTCATGTGGAGCTGCGATGTTTCTCAGTTTTAACTGCATCAGAAAAACCATAGGTGGCGCAAACATCACTGGCTATAGTTAAAAAAAAAAAAAAAAAAAACTCCTAGATGACATGCAATAAATAAAGTTAAGTATAATGTGAGTCTTGACACAAAGTACCCTTTTTTTTCTTCCGAATGATGCTCTCGTTAAATGACACAGCTGCATGTCCCGTAACATTAGCATTCCGTTATTGTTTAGAATATACTGTATGACTTTAACACAAATAGCATAGCCACAATCTGGTAAGTAAAACTATGGTCTTTGCAAAGCTAATTAAAGTAAGAAAAGGTCTGTTTCTCCTTAAATGAGCAAACCATGTGCCCTCCCCCCCTTCCCCTCCTCTCCCATTTTTCTACATAGGTGGGAAGCAGGGGGTCTCCAGAGCTGAACCACGTGAATTTCAGCTCTGAGGACTCAGTGGTTCCAAGGTTTCTTCCTAGTATTTAAATCCCTGTGTCATTGGGGCCAATAGGAAGCCACAACAGATGATGTCACAGCTGCCTATTGGCTTGCATAACGCAGGGGATTTATAGCGCCATTTTGTTTCCCCTGCTGGGATGCTGCTGTCAGCACCTTTACCGTGTTATGTCAGGAACACGGAGAGCTGAAAATAATGCAGTTCAGCTACGGAGACCCCCTGCTTCCCACTCGTGTAAAAAAAGAGGAGTAAAAAAAAAACAAGCAGGGGAAATGCTCCTTTAATAACATTTCATGCAAATATATATATAAGGGTTTAAAGGGTTCCTACCATACTTTAAACTGTACTTGTGTTTCCTTCCCACACTCTGCTAACAGTTAACTTCTAAAAGGTTTAAAGTCTCTTCAGTAAAAAAAAAAAAAAAAGCTTTGCTGGAAACTATGGCTACATAATGCAGTGTAACAAAAATAAATTAAGTATTTGGCGACCCCCAGGGAAACGACATAAAACGTCTGGCCCAGACTTTGTTGCTAAGAAACCAGTCAATAAATAGAAAGTTCCAGAAATCCCCAGCACCACCGTTTTATTCTTTAACGTTAGCAATAACCACACAGATTGTACAATTCTGTGATTCATGGAATTTACTTATTTCATGTGGCTCTTTAGCAGATGCGAAGCGCGTGGGTTTTAGTGGCTAATGATAATAAGTACTTTCTAACTCACTGGTATATTTAGCAGCAAGTCTTACACATCTGATTGTTGGCTGTTCACCACAAACAGAAAGGCAAAGATTTATCAGACTACACACTGAAGTTTCGAGAAGGAAATGAAATAGCATCTGATTTTCTTTAACTCGTGCTTACCGAAAACAGCAACTGTTGCTTTTGTCATCGGTACAGAAATGACTGAATTTAATGTACACAGTACAGCAATTAAAGTATCTACTGTAGCTTTATGAAACAATTAAACATACCAAATGAGTATGGTTTTCTTAAATGTACTGATTACTAATGATCATTTAAATCATTTCACTCATTTCAATGCTTTCTTTCTTTCTTTTAAATCCCTCAGTACATTTCTGGTCCCTCTGGCAGGGAAACGGTTAATTTACTCAGATGAATATTCATACTTACGTAAATGGCTTTATTAAAATCAAATACAGAAACACTACAATAAAAATAAGTGTGGGCACTATGCCAATTAATTTTCTTATAAGAAGGGGAAGGGGGGGGGAGGAGGAAGGGGGATGGGAGGAGGACAGAAGGAGGGAATGGAGGAGAGGGGGAAAGGAAGGGTGGAGAGGCGGGAGGGGAGAGAGGGGAAGGAGGGGAGAGAGGGGAGGTGGGGGAGGGAGGGGGAAGGAGGGGAGAGGGGGGGGTGGGAGGGGGAAGGAGGGCGGAGGAGGGAGAGGAGGGAGGGGGCAAGAGTGAGGAAGGGGGAGGAGGGAGGGGAAGTGGGGGAGAGCAGGGAGGGGAAGGTTCCATAAGTGGAACCAGCTTCACTGCCTTGGCTGAATGCCCAGCTACTAGGGAAGTCCTGGCTACACCCCTGAATACTACTATTTTGTGCTGTGTATCTTGTATGTATGGTTGCCAGATGGCATCTCCAAAAATACTGGACAAAATGGTAAAAGATGCGACCCAACCCCCCAATACATACAAAAGATGTGACCCAACCCCCCAATACATACAAAAAATACACCCACCCCCCAATACATATAAAAATACACCCCGCCCAATACATATTTAAAAATACACCCCCCCATACATATAAAAAATACACCCATCCCCACCCCAATACATATAAAAAAATACACCCACCCCCCAGTACATATTAAAAAAAAATAGAGAGGAGTGTGACCTTGGGCAAGTCACGTTATCTCCATGTGCCTCAGGCACCAAAAACATAGATTGTAAGCTCCACGGGGCAGGGACCTGTGCCTGCAAAATGTCTCTGTAAGGCGCTATGTAAAACAAGCAGCGCTACACAAGAACAAACAATTATTATTATTATACCCACCACCCCAATACATATAAAAAATATACACCCAGCCCCCCCAATAAATATAAAAATACACCCACCCCAATACATATAAAAATAAACCCATCCACCCCCAATGCACATAACAATACACCCACCCCCAATACATATAAAAATACACCCCCACCCTCCCCTAATATATATAAAAATACACCCAGCCCCACAATACATATAACAATACACCCACCCCCAATACATATAACAATACACCCACCCCAATACAAATAAAAATACACACACTCACAATACATATAAAAATACACCCAACCCCCCAATACATATATAAATACACCCATCCTTCCAATACATATAAAAATACAACCCTCCCCCCCCCTCCCCAATACATATAAAATTCAGACTTACCTTGGGGAAGGTCTCAGGTTGGACCCGGTGGCTGCGGGGGGGTGGGGAGGGAGGGGCGGGGGGAGGGGCACACACCAGAAGCTGAGCTCAGCTGGGGGAGATCGGGGCCGGTGACAACTGCTCTGACCGGCCGCCGGGCCTTCCTTAGCCAACCTTAGTTCAGAGAGAGTTAATACCGGACACATACATGTCCAGTTTTACCTTTCATTTTATAATGGACGCAGAGGCAAAATACCGGGCTGTCCGGTTCAAAGCCATGGCTATACTGTAGGTATAATGTAGTGTTTGTTATTTTACATATGGTTTGTGTTATATAAATGTCTTGTCTTTTAGCAAAGCAATTTGTAACTTGAGAAAACAGGATTTGTTCTACATTCTATGCTTATCTTTTACCAGTCACATATTTCATGGCACTGATATGGGAAAAAAAATATTTTAGTGTTATAAATGTGGCTGTTCGATTTAATTTTTACTGACATATAAATAACCTGGCGACATAGAAGTGCACATTATTACTACCAGGCCCTTGTTTAATATACAACATCTTCTAAAAGGACCTAATTAATAACACTGCCCATAGCTTTCTTTTTAGTGCATCCATAAATATATTATTTTTAAACTTAATAGTATACCCAAGAGTGCTCTAGGAGTGTGACTGTATGCAGACAATAAAAATACAACACAAATGTGATTCCCATTAAATGTCAATGCTGCATAATAGCTCACCCAACTTCTACCACTAAGCATTTAATATTATGTGCCAGCAAACTAAACGTTGGCTCTTCTGGAAGGTTCTACAATAACATCATCAGACACCACACAGTGGCACTTGCACCATGATAACTTTCATTACTTCTGAATACCGTACACATTTTGCGATCTAACCCTCAACCTTGACTAATCTCAATATCCCTTGTGTTTGTGAATATAAATCATCTAGTGAGAGCTACAGAGCTACAGCTGCTCTGAAAACCTTCGATTTATTGAATGCACCGGAAGCCCTTCAAGCTATACACTAAAGAAAACCTTCTCCAGAGCAACAGCACACAATACAGTGTGGAATTTCTGAATTCAGTGCTGTGAATTGATGAAACACATAAGATAGTCTCACGCATGTAACCCCTTATGGCAGCAAAGGGGTGAATGATATTATGCTGCATGATCTATTTAATAAAATGGAAAGTTATATAAAGGGCAAACACGTTATGTCCATGACCTGAAATAGCATGGAAAAGCTAACTAGATTATCCAGTCATACCTAACTCGTCCTACATATTAATGCCTAGATTTTCTGAGTTCTGTTGTTTGGAGGGACTGGGGGAGTTTTCAACCTAAATTACTCCTTCAATACATTGTGGATTTTCTGGCAGATGAATAAAAACAGAGAGCAAAATTATTGAATGAAAGATTCTTAATACTGTATGTACTTTGACCTCTTCACTGCTGAAAGCTATTTGTAAAAAAAATACCAAAAGGTAATACGGTAATTCAAAGGCCTGTATTTGTCATGTGTGGAAGGAGTTATTCTGGTCCATCTTTCCATCTGCCCTGCAGAATTACAGCTGGATCCATGACTACAAAATACTGCTTTGCTTAGCCTGGTTGCTGACTGACTCAGAAAGTAAGCCCTTCTTCTGATACTGGTTTCATATTCAAAATAATTTGTCAGATTGCTCATACTCGGAACCTAGATTAGTTTCCCACTTTCTGTCTTCTGCACTCTCAAGCCTGGTTTATACACTATGTTTTTACTGTGATGCCTTCCATTTCCTTGGTTCATAATGCTGTCTAGAACAGCTGGAAAACTGGGTCAAAACCAATGAAAAAACTGCTGTCAAGGTGGCAGTGTGGAGCCAATTGTCATGTCAACGCGGCACCATGTGATATAGTGTCCCGTTGTCATGGCAAAATGCGTCACGTAGCATTCAAATTTGACACCGCACACCCATATTGACAGCAGTTGCAGGGGGGAGATGCCGGGAGGATGCCGGTGATACCGAACACCGCCGTCCCGAGGTTTACAAGGTAAACCCAGAGCCCGAAGATACGTGGCCAAAACCGGTAGTCTCCGGGTCAAACCTGGAATGGTTGCAACCCTGAATATAGGCCTTAGTGTCACTTCCTTCCGCATCTCCAGAGGAAACGCAGAGAAGCAGACATGGTTTCTAACAGATTCCCCCACAATGTTTAGTTCTTGTCCTGTATGTTAGAGGAGTTAACAATATGTGAGGGCCTTCATATACTTGGTGGGTAACTCTATATACTCCAATGCGGAAACCCCCCATTGATTTGAACAGGGATTTTTGGCTGATGTCAGCTTCAAAGTATATTGAATTACCCCCTTAATCATAGGCTTACTAGCTAACTATATAAATAAGAAAATGCCCAGAGCTATCACGCTCTGCTCTCCTTTGCACAGAACCCGCGTTCTAAGGGTTGACATTTGCGTTTCCTTACTGCTATGTGTTTCAGCAAAAACAAAAACCGAATAGAAGCTCTAAGAGTGCAGATAGTAGAAGATACAATAATAAGACCAGAGTCTGTGTTAAAGGGTTTAAACTAAGGAAGTCTGTGATAATGCAGCTAGTGATAGAGAGGGCATATAATAGATACCTGCATAGATTTGAGAGCATTCTCACCAGGTGTCTGCTCAGTTCTTAGCCCCTTAATTTAGACTGCAGTCGGTGTGGAATAACATTTACTCACGATCGTGCACCGTCATTTGTGGTTTCAGATGATCTGTGTAGATCGAAAGCACCACTGCAATCCCCAATGGCGTCCACTCGATCCAAAGTAGCAAAATTAAAAATTAAGAAGGTATTGCCGCTCCGATGAAAAAACAGGGAAACTCACCAGAAAAATTAGGTTAAATCTCACTAGAAAAATGAGCTAAAATCAATTTATTGAACTACATAAAAAAAAACATGACTCAAACAAAATTAGCTCCTCCTCCCATGTGTTTCACGCACCCTGTGGCGCCTTTTCAATAATTATCATACTCCTTGAAAAAGCACCACATGGGGCGTGAAAAGCGTGGGAGGAGGAGCTAATTTTGTTTGGGTCATTTTTTTAATGTAGTTCAATAAATTGATTTTACCTCATTTTTCTGGTGAGCTTCCACAGTTTTTCCTTGGAGCGGCAGTACCTTCATCTATTCACCTCTTTATTTTGCTATGTGTTTCAACCCCACCCACTACAATGTTAATGACCCAGGAGGACAAAGGACTCTGAAACCACAGCTGCATTCATTCTGAACCCTTTCACCCTACATCTGCATGGACCCAAAGGCGGACAGCCTTTTGCACAGCTGAAAGGCACCCAAAGGGCGTGAGTAATTTGCCACGTTTGCTGATGTTTGTTAATGTTAAAGCTGCTCTGTTGCAATCTGAAACTCACCAACCCTCTCATCCCCTCTACCCAATGTTTCAACTTACCCTGCCTATAGATTGTAAGAAACATGAGGCAGGGCCTTTTCTAACACATTGCAGGCCTATCTTACCTCAAAATGGCTTGTATGGTCTCAGAGATCACCCAAATGAAAGTGGGATCAGCAATGAATGACAGATGTATTGCACTGAAGTGGTTAGTAGCTGTCACAACGTCGTAATCCTTGCCACGTTCCCCTCCCAGCAAAGTTGGTCACATGGCCATTTTGTTTTCCCAGATCACTGTGCAATAAGCTGTAAATCTCTCCTAAAACAGCGGACTTTCGATTACCAAGTATCAGCAGCTCTGCCTCCTTGTGAAATGGTGATTACTGCTTTAGGGAACTTCTGGTCATACTGTATCTAAGAAACCACATTTGTACTTACAGCTAAGTAACATTTGCAACTACAAATTAATATTCATAAAAATGTGAGAAGTACAATAGATTTATATATTAAAAAAAAAAAAATCTTACCATTGGCATACCACAGCATCTGAAACCCATTTCGGACATTTGTGCCATCAGAATGGAAGATCACGTGAAGGCTTGTGCCATTAGTACTGCCTGGAGGGGGTAATTCATTTCCACAATAAGTTCCAATGAGTCTAGACTGGTTATTAGGTCCATCATAAAGCTGTCAAATGAAAAAGCAAAAATTAAATGTATATGAAGTTATATTCCTTAAAATTATCATTGATGGCATGAGAGAAGAAGAGAAAAGATGGAAGGAAGAACGGTTTAAAAAATACAGTATATGTTTTTCCTTCGCCCTTATATTTTAGTCTTGATGTACTTCAGCGGGTGTAATGCTGCCATCAAACAAAACTAGCTCACTAGTCAACCCTTCATATGAAAGGGAGCTTGTTTTTTTTTAATGAATACTAGACATATTGGTGTGATGTACCTGTTTTTCTCATAGGCACCCAAATACAAGCGACAGCACTGTTATATAGAAAAATTACGTTGTCCACAACAGTTTTAGGTGTGTCACACTGCATTTTGTTTGTATTTTTCAACATGGAATGCAATATTCCATTTTAAGGCACTGAAACAATTATGATACACACATATATGTACAACATATACACGTATGGTATACATACCATCACTGAATACACCTGAAACTGCAAGTAGATGGTAAACTTTGTTGCATCATTAACACTCTAAAATAGTTATGTGATGTTCCATTGCAGCAACCAATAAAAAGGCAGTCTTTTCATACACACAGACTGCATTGCCTATTCATGTCATTTCCTCCTAAACCACAGACGTACTTATATACAAATATAAGTTACTATAGAAACAGCCTGGTACACAGCTACTACTTATTTTAATTCTGAGAAACAAAACAAGACTCCATAATACAGGACCTATGTTTGCTTACTTTGGCTAACATTGTTTAGTTTTAGGTTCAAAGCCAATATGGAATCGAGAAATATTTCATAATGTAGGATCAGGTCCTAATATTAAGGGGTAGAAATCATTCATCTTGATGTTCTATAGAACACACACAATGTGCAGCCGTAATCACTTTGGATTCAAATATTGTTTAATTATATACTATAACCTCATATACTTATATAAATCACAAAAAAGGGAGGATGAGTTGGGTCAGCAAGGGCTTAGGATCATTTATATTTCTATTATACTGTATATATTATATTTCTATTACTACAGGGGCCATTATAGGGGCTGATTCTTTATGTGCCGAAGCTGCCGATCGAGCCGTTCTCGGACAAAATTCCCCATTCACTTCAACTGGGAATTTGTCTGAAAACGACTTGATCGGCTGCTTTGGACATACACAATCAGCCTCATCGTCGATTATCAGTTATGTTGAGATTTTTTCCATACAGTATGTACTGTACTCACATAAAGTGCCAACTATACTAAGCAGTGCAATACCCCAAGACACCTTCCAGCGTCAGAAGACACCACACAGCCCATTCATTTAAATGAACCACAAGATGTCTTCCGGTACCGAAAGTTATCTGGTGGCATAACACCAGTATATAAACGTGGGTCAATGAAACCTATAAGCTACAAAATAATTTAAAAAGTGGAATAACTTTTAGCTGCTAAAATTCTGATAGACAAAGCCATGGTCACTGCCGAAGTCTGACTCCGGTTCTGCTCTGGGAATACTGCCAGATACAGTGTGCAGTTTCACTTCATTCTTTTGTCAGTGTTTTCTTACATTAGATTTTATTCAAACAGATCTTTTTGATTTAACTGATGGTATATTCATTTAGGCAGAGCACAAAACAGGCTTTTATTTCAAATTACCAACGGCAGAAAGTCACATTACTCTGAGTTGGCAGGGCGTGGTAACTGACAGGATTTTTCCAGAACAAAAAATATATATATAAAAAAAAAAAGGAAAAATGAATCACTCGTGCCACAGTTTGCATGTCTGAAACAAAGCCGTCCCAAATCATGCAGAGGAGTTCTGCATCTGAGGTCTTATTTTTTTTTTTTTTTTTAACATATCGTATTTCTTTTACACCACAAACTGGAACTCTGCTGTATCAGGATTTGTCACACATCCAAATGCCGTACGAAAACCAGACCAAACCATTAAATATATATAATTGGAGTTCAATAAAGTCCCCCAAAAAAGCCCTTAACCATGTAACAACATTGCCACCATTGTGCTGTTTGTTTTATAATTTGTTGTACATAAACATCATTTGTTTAAAGTTCTACTATTTGCACTGGTTCTGAGAAATGTACATTCATTGTAGGTTGTGATACCTTCTTGGGCAGGGGGTGGCCAACTCCAGTCCTCAAGGGCCACCAACAGATCAGGTTTAAAGGAAATCCCTGCTTCAGTACAGGTGGCTCAATCAGTGGCTCAATCAAAGACTGAGCCAATGCTGAGCCTCCTGTGCTTTAGCAGAGATATCCCCAATACCTGCCCTGTTGGTGACCCTTGAGAACTGGATTGAGCCACCTGAGCTGAAGCAGGGATATCCCTAATAACTGACCTGTTGGTGGCCCTTGAAGACTGGAGTTGGCCACCCCTGTTCTAGGGGACCAATATGCCCGTTCTGAGCTTTGTGCAGGCTGAATGCTGGGACGCAGTGATGTGATGTGTGTGTGTGATGCTTAGAGGCCTATCTATTAAGATGTGAGAGGCAAATTTACTGAAACATAGTGTTAGCAATTGTAAGGTCTCCCCATATTCAATAACAATTATCCATGCACAAATATTGCTACAAAAAACGAATTTGCATGTGCTTTTCATGACAAAAGTGGTCCGTTCAACATGATTTGTCTTTAACCCTTTCTCACTATGCTGTAAGCATCACTGATTTAAAGAGGAAATTAGCATGAGCGGGGATTTTTATGTAGCCAGGTCCCCTCCAGTCCCCCGTTCCCCACCCTTACCTCCGCTGCCAGGGGGATGTTGCGGGGGGGGGGGGCGACAGGCTCACTGGTGGCTTCCTCCGCAGGGCGCCGCCATGTTTTGTGTGCGTGCGCGCACGCGCAAAGGTTCGCACATGCGCAGATGCGGAGCTCCATAGTGCAGGGCCTTGCCAAGTTCACACATGCGCAGCTGCAAGCGCGGCCGCCATTACAGTGTCGCGCATGCGCAGGAGATGAGGCGCATGCGCAGGAGATGAGGCGCACGCGGGGACAATGGTAAGGAGACTCCACGGGGACTACAGTATCCAGCAGCCACTGGGGCTGATACCATGTGACGCCAGGGAGCCGATCGCACGACCGGATCCCCTGCTTGGGGAAGAGATACAGTTGGCGCACTCAGGAAGAAGGGGGTCAGGATCTGGACAGAGAGGGTGCAGGTAGGGTCCAGGGACCTGTGCTCCTTTGGACTAGGCCAGATCCCCCTAAGGTTCCAGATAGATTCCCTGAGTCACAGTAGATATGCTAAACTGTGGTGTGCTGTAGGGAAAGGCCTCAGGTAGGGACCCTTTCCCAGTAGTAAGGCAGAGACTGAGGCAGAAGCTGCAGAACATTACCTCTGAGGGAGAAGTGCGGCCTGTTGCCAGTGACCAAGCCAAGACTCTTAGAGAGAGACTATCTATAGGGGTACCATCCAGCTGGAGGCCCTTCCAGAAGTATCAGCCTAAGGATCCATCCGGGAGAGGAGCAGCAGATTGCGGCGCGGAACCACCCCACTGATCTACGGAGTTCTACTAATCGTCCTGTTCTGGACTGAGACCAGGTAGGTATTAAACACGTGCACCAATAGGCCCCAACACATCAGGGGAGTGCGCTATCCCACACACACTCTATGGGGGAGGGAATAGCTGGTGGACACTCAAGAGTTAAGTGCCCTGGCACTCCAGTACTTTGGGGGTTCCAACCGGGAGTTGTTATTGTGGGGTGAAACTTTGCGGGCTGTGTTATGTGGATGGTCTATAATCTGTGTATAGTAAATACTGTTATTATATGTGATTACTGTGTGTATTGGTTCCGGTGAGGGGCTCCTCCCACCACGTTGGGATCCCTCGCCGCTGGAGGCGCTGCACCTAATGAATAATTATACACCAGGCTCCCAGTGGCGGTATGTTGAAAACACACCTAATTAAAGCAGCGGAGACCCTACATTAATCTTCATTTGGAGCTATACAGTTGTGAGCTGTGCAGAGCTGGACTGTGTTACAAGGCAGGCCGAATCTTCATCAACTCCAGACAAAAGTGCAATACATGTTTGGAAGGAAATAGTATCCTTATCAATCATCAAATAATATGAACACTAGATATGAAAACTGTGTAGATATAAACGTGTAAATAGTGCTGAGTAGAGAGTTTCCAACTTGCTCATTTTAATTTGCATTCCCTGGCAACATCTTTAGCAGGTGATATAGAACTTAACCCAGGCCCTCCCTTTTCAACTCTGCCCCATACATCTGAGAATACCCCCTTTAAATTCCAAAAAGGTCTATCTGTCGTCCATATAAATATCCAGAGCCTGCTGACCAAACAGGATGAACTAAGAGAGCATGGTGCCTTATGCACAAACCCAAAGCCATCGTTCTCACAGAAACATGGCTAACCCCTAAAACCCTTGATGCAAATATTGCCATTCAGGGATACTCCATTTCTAGGAAAGATAGGTCAAAGAGAGGAGGAGGGGTGTTATTTTATATTGCAGACACCTTACAATTTGCACAGTTAATTTGCCCCCCAAACCCACCCTCTTTTGAAATCCTAGTTGGCAAAATCTGCCTCCCCTTTTCTAAGCCCGTCCTGATTCCTGGCATCTACCGCCCCTCTACAGTCCCTGACATCACCCAGTTTCTTGGCTCCATTTCCTCTCTGAATGAGAAGAGTGAGCTGCTAGTTCTTGGGGATTTCAACTACAATTGGCTCGACCCTAAAAACCACAAAATCCAGATACAACTCAAGTCACTTAACCTAACACAACTCATTTCCCAACCCACACGAAAAAACCTGAAATCGCACAACCATTCCTTGCTAGGCTGGATTCTCTCCTCAAATCCCAGCAGAATCCAAACTTCTGGCATCCTTCCTGACATTTTCAGTGACCATGCAATAGTGTACTGTGTAAGGAAAATTAAACCACCCCAATTAAGCCATAACGTTCTCCTCACTAGAACATTTAGAAACTTTAACCCACAACAGTTTCTGGCTGACCTTACCAACTGCCCTTGGTACAGAATCGACTTAATACCTGACCCCGATTCTGCTCTCGACTATTTCCAATCCAAGTTCTTAAAAAAACTCTGTGATGCCCATGCCCACTATGCAGAATACGAGTATGGCGGGTCCACCTTCCGTGGGTTACAACTGACCTTATAGCGCTCTACTATTTCAGGGATGCCTTGTGGAAAAGCTACAAAGTAACAAGCACTAAAAAGGATCTTAACTACAGATGCCTGCGGAATATGTGCACAAGGCAAACAAGACATGTAAAAGCACAATATTACTCTTACAATCTTTGCCAGAATACATCAAACCCAGCTAACTTCTGGAAGCTTATCCACAATATATACAAGCCTTCTAGCCATCAACAACCAAGTAATATCACTTAGGAGGATATTACTCTGACAAATCCCACTTACATTGCAAATGCATTCAATGATTACTTTGTGGGGTGTGCTACTAACTTATTAGTAAAATGCAACCCAAAACACAAACATGAACCTCATTCTGAGAGTACCCATATAGTCCCACCCTCTCCCAACACTGCTCACAATTTTCAATTTGTCCCAGTAGCTGAAGAGGAGATTACACAAGCGCTCCTCAAATTAAAACTAAGCAGCCAATGTGCACCTGACTTTCTGCAATCTATGTTCCTAAGACTTGGTGCCCCAGCTATTGCCAAACAAATTGCTTCCATAGTCAAATCAATTCTGTCTGCAGGCCATATCCCTAAGACCTGGAAAACTGCCAGATTTGTCCCAATCTTCAAAAGTGGGGACAAAAACACTGTCTCAAACTACAGGCCAATACTTCTGCCAATACTATCCAAAGTCATGGAAAAATGTGTTCACTCCGAATTAAGCGATTACTATACCAAGACAAATTTCCCTAGCCAATTCCAATCTGGCTTTCACCCAAACACTCCATGGTAACTACCCTGCTAAAAGTTTGCAATGAGATCCAGTGTGGGATGGAACTGGGCCAACTCACTGCAATATTCCTAGTTATTTCAAAGGCTTTTGATACTGTTGATCTTGTTATCTTGCTTAACAAGCTCCAGTGCTCTGGAATAGGGAAGCATGCTTTAAACTGGTATCATTCCTACCTATCAAGTAGATCCCAACATGTGTCTATCTCAGACTTTAACTCCAACCCCTTGGATATCACCACAAGGCTCTGTTCTGGGGGCCTTACTCCTCTCGGTGTTCATCAATGATCTTCCTACAGCTTGTAAGGGAGCTTTAATACACATGTATGCAGATGACACAATCTTATATGCACACAGCCCTAGCCTCTCCGACCTTGAATACATACTTCAATCTGACTTTTTGAGACTTGAAATTGGATTTCCCAAAACAAACTGTTTTTAAACACTGACAAGACTGTAACAATGGTATTTGGGACCAAGGCTAAATTTTTAAAGTTTCCAATGACTGAGCTCCAGATAACCAACGCTAACACCACCCTAACTCCTGTTACTAGTTTTAAATACTTGGGCATATCGTTTGACTCCCATTTAACATTTGGGATGCACATTGATACCCTGACATCCAAAACCTATGACAAACTAGGTGTACTTTATAGGAACAAATCTTCCCTAAGCCTGCTGGTCAGAAAGCGTATCGCACAGCAGATGCTAATGCCAATTATCGACTATGGGGACATAGTATACGGCTCGGCACCCCAAACCCACCTTAGCAAACAAGATACCCTCTACAATTCAATATGCCGTTTTGTTCTCCAATGCAACTACAACACACATCACTGCGAAATGCTCAAAGAACTAGATTGGTCATCACTTGAGTCTAGGTGCAAAGTTAATTTTTCCTGTATTTCCTTCAAATACTTTCTGGGCAAGCTACCCATCTATCTGAACAAGCTCCTCACCCCTACCACATGTAGCTCTTATCAACTG